>JAPDVR010000009.1:9854656-10454656 GCA_026230005.1 Gila orcuttii
GCAGTATTGTTTTTCTTTTGAACTAGGCTGGTCAGAGTGAGGCAGTGCATCTTGGGAGATTTCTGGGTTATTTTTAGAGTTAGCCTGAGAATTCAGGCAGAGGTCACCTCGAAAAATTCAGCTCTTGCAAGTGGCCATAAAAAATATTCTCCCGTGATGTGGTGAATTTCAAACATTTTATTTTCTGCTACTGATACATTTATCAGGGTGCTGTTAAAAACAGCTTTTCATGGGGCCGTTGGCTTTGCTGTCGGTGTAACCGCTCCGGTTCTACTGACCCCACTCCATTTGATTGGAGATTGGATCCCCATTAGCTTCCATGGAGTGCTTACTAATCTTCCTGGGGTCCACAAAACAATACAAGGACAAAAAGCAATACAAATAAAAAAATACTCTGATCAAATCAAACCAAGTTCACCAAACTGTATTTCTTCCACATTATAGTCTTTTGGTGTTTCCGTTAATCTTAAAGGTGACATATTATGCCCCTTTTCACAAGATGTAATATAAATCTATGGTGTCCCCAGAATGTGTCTGTGACATTTCAGCTCAAAATACCCCACAGATAATTTATTATAGCTTGTCAAATTTGCCCCTTTTTGGGTGTGAGCAACAATGTGTTCCTTTAAATGCAAATGAGCTGCTGCTCCCCATCACCGTTCAGAAGAGGGCCGATCCTTTACACGAGCTTCGGATACTCGGCAATAACAAAACACGCGAATAATCTCAGTCTTCCAAAATCACAGAAATAACCAGTAGCGATTGCAGCCTTACGGAGAGACTCAGAAAGAGGTTGCAACTTTTAGACACACCTGGACGTTTCTGAACGGTTAAGGCCAATTTATGCGCGCAGTAGGTACAGCGTAGGATACGCACAGACATGTACCATACACCGTACCCTTCGCCGTACCCTGACGTGCACCTCCTCAAAAATGTAACTACACGTCGCGACAACGCGGATCGCAAGATCTGTGATTGGTCGGCTTGGTAGCATCTCGTTTCCTCCTATGCATTTCCGGCGTGTTCTTCTGCACCGCCCGCCATTTTTAAATTCAGAAGTTCAGTGAAAATTCAGAGAAGAAACATGGAAATGGACCAAGTGACCGAGCGATAAGCTCCAACTCCAACATGATCCTCTCTCTTTCAGTCGCCATTGCTTGTAGTAGCCTAAACTCAAAACAGCCTGTGAGGAATTGAAACACAATGGAACATTAAAACCCTCCCCCGACAACTAGTGTTTCGCCGCCGTAACTGCAGAGCAACACAGACATAATGCATAAGTATAAATGCTACGTGCGTAGCCTACGACGTCCACTACAGTGTACACTCGAAGCAGAAGTATAAATTGGCCTTTAGTGGATACATTTATGTAGTTGTGGAGTTACATTGATTAATCTCGTCGACTTGCATGTACTGTCATGTTTAACTTTTATACAAGATGACACAGTTCCCTGAGGTCCTTATAAAACAGCTGTGACACTTTTTGGTCAGACAGTGTTTTGTGCTCGTCTGTGCAGCAACGACAGAACAGTTTGCATGCTTTGCCAATGGGGTAAAATCTCTGTGTGGCAAGGGAAGCTGCCACTTGGCCGTTCTGTGCGTACCGTTCTTGCCCGTTAGCTACAGGGGATATGCGCTGCATTTTGTTTAAAAAATACATTATATATTGTGTAAGATCCCGAGGCAGGGGCATATAACGGTGACGGATCCCGAGGCAGGGGCATATAACGGTGACGGGTCCCGAGGCAGGCGCATATAGCGGTGACGGGTCGAGTGGCAGCTTCCCCTAGTGGTGACGGGTTGAGTGACAGGTCGAGTGGCAGCTTTTTTACCCCCTCTCTGCTTTGCTCGAACTTTTGCCATCGCATTAGAACTGGTTACACTGTTGTCGCTTGCGAAAACCAAATGTTGGTGCTGGGGGTGGAAACGTGCAGATTAAGGGCCGGTAATATAATAATAAGATCCCTTTCCTACGTCAGAAGGGGAGCGAAATCTGATTGGCTTATTTTTTGACATGCTTGCAGAGAAAGGCTTACCAAAACAAAGGTACTGAGTTGTGACTTTTTACGTTTTCTGGGTTGGTAGATGCACCGGGGACCCGATTATAGCACTTAAACACAGAAAAAGTCAGATTTTCATGATAAGTCCCCTTTAAATATTAACAGCACATACAAAAAAAAAGCGTCAGTCTCTAGTGTGCCTTTTGAGGCCAGGGGAGTTACACTCACCCAGATAAACCTCACTCACATCCGGGTCACGGCACCACTGCAACCCTTCCGGTTCTACTTGTAAACGCTCCAAGTGTGATTCGAACCACGTCTCCAGTGTGGGAGGAAGGTGTGCTAACAAGGAGACTAACTACCCCAGTTTCTAGCGTCAGTCACCAGTACTCCTCTTGAGGCCAAGGGAGTGAGGTTTACTCAAACAGCTCTTACAGCTGGCTTATGTTACATTGGGAATTTCAGTTTACTTTACTGGACTGATTATTTTAGTCTCAAAATTCTTGAAAGAAAAGTCTTGCAGTATTTGCAGCTGGTCAGGAGTTTGCCTGTGTTTTTAAATATGCTATGTAAAAAAGAATTTTGATATTGATTTTTTTTTTTTTACTTGTGCTATTTATTTTTACAGTACTTGCACTTACGTGTACTTACAGTGTACTTACTCCAGAAAGTGCTGGTAATATAAGGTAACTACATGGGTTAAGGTTTGGTTTAGAGGTAGGTTCAGGGTTAGTACCTAGTTATTGTAATTACTATAATATGTACTTAGTATGTACATGGGGAACAGGACTGTAAAATAAAGTGCGACCGATTGTTTCAGACAAACAGATAGTAGTGCACCAAACCCATGCCATTGCTTGAGTCAAAAACTGACAATGTCGTACTTCTCAAACTAACAGAACTTGCATGAAACAAATATACAGTAGTCAACATCTGGACAGTTGATCAAAAAAGTTCATCAACGAACAGTTGTTGTTCAAAATTCATGTATAACTTTGATGAAAGGTTTTGATCCACTTCAAATGTTGACTACTATATTTACAGTTTTGAAACGTGCACGGAATGAATCCATTTAGAATAGTATAGGGGTAGAATTTGCATACACTGAAAAACATTTGGTGTAGAAACTATTTTCACTCCAAAATTGCTAATAAATTTCACAATTACAAATAAACGGCACGTAACACATTGAATTAAATGTGACATTTTTAAGATTTGCCAAATGGGCATTGAGTATTTAATAATTGTACAAAACTAATTAAAAGGGCATTACAATGCAAGTTGTAAAAAGGACTGATTGGTCATGGATGTGCTGCTTTGAGGAAGACATAAATCAAGACACTCTCTTCTCAAGACAGTCCTCTGTAAAATGTGTTTGTTTTCACTCGGATGAAGATGTGATCCACTGCTTTGCTGAAAGCTTGCTAGTCTGCTATGTTGATGGTGCAGTCCTACATCCTTATAGGTGTCTGGTATTGTGATCTGTTCACTTCCTCCCACAGCTCTCATGAGTAAACACTTCCCACATCACACATGTGTCCGATTACTGTTTTTATCTCATGCACTCTCACTTCCAATCATCATCTCATCTTCCCATTTCTCCATGTTCAGAAGAAACCTTCCTCCACTATCCCTGATGCGTCACACAACATCAGCTCTTTACTCTCTACAGCTCTTGGGAAGTTCATTTGATTATAGTGAAATGAATACAAAAAATCTATTTGCAGGATTTTTTTTTTTTAGTACTGTAGTAGTAAAATAAGTTTCATGTGACAGATAAATTGGCCCCCTGATATAGGCCTTAGTATTGATGTAAAATGTAGCCAACTACTCAAAAGAGCAGCTCTTGCTTTTAATTCAACTGTCTATTCCTGTTCCAGCATCATTACATTAATTATTAACTCAGTTCATTCTCATGTAACCCTACACAACTCTTCTCCCAAACATTCCCCGTCACCAATGCAGCACAATCCCATCTCAATTAAATATATGATTCAAAGTACTTCAAACCCTTCTGAAGTGTACAGACAGGTAGACCACAGGAATGAGTGGTTAAACACTGAAGGCAACTAAGGCAAGCATAACGCTTTCTATTGCTCTTTTATCCTCTTTCTCATTATTATGGTTTCAAAGACCCAAACCCCAAGTATAGTTCACGATTGTCACTGACCCAAGTCATCTAGAGTCCAGAGAATTACAGACTGTGAGCTCTGAGCTTTTGACTTGAGCCAGTGAGAACCAACATGGAAACCACTAAAAGACCCCTGCAACCTCATACTGCCAGCCTGGCAACAACTCATAAAACCCTAGCATTGTCACACTGAGTTTAGACACAAATCCCTCTCAATTTCTTCAAGAAAATCTATAGATCAAGTTTCTAAATGCTTGTTTGTAATGGTGACATAGATGTAGTCTATAAGCTAATGAACATGGATCTCTTCACCTGTAATTATCCAGCAGTGTGATGCCGCTGCTTGTGAAATGTCACTCGGCAGTTGGCCCTACAGAAGGTTAATGCTCTGTTGGTTGCTCAAATGTCCTTTTAAATGCTCTTTCCATATCCCGACTGTGATCTCTGGTTGGCGTCATATTAATTGCGTTTGGCAGCGATGAACAGCATTTAATCAAGACTGTTCCCAAGAAAAGAGCTTGAAGTAGTTGCTGAAATATGGAAGTGTGTACTTGAGTTACATGAGTTCAGTAAACAACCCGAGTGTGTCATTTGTTTTGAATAAGAGTATTAAAGACCTCATGAAATCAAAGAGGTTAGTCCATATCTGTAGTTTTGTGTATAATAAACTTTTAGCAGATATATGGATTTCAAATGCACAGTGTTATTCAGGAATGTGGACAAAGTATCCATGCCATCATCTCCTGCTCATGCTGTATAGTTCACAAATTTTTGTCCAATCAAATGCTCAGCTTTAATAAGAGTTTTTCTTCCTCTTAAAGCACCCGTCTCCGATTAGCAAACAGCAAATGTTGTGCTGGGCCTATGGATAAGCTATTATAAAAGACAAGTCCTTCAATATGTCCTGCCCCAACTTCCTTTTTGAATAGAAAATGCTTCAACGTAATAAAGAAATCTGTGCTCGTAAAACATTCCATGGGTTTGTGAGACTTTCATGAGTCTGTGGCCAGCCCTTTCAGTGCCAAGAAATGTTTTGGATCATCTTTGCCGACTGGAGCCTGTAGAACAGGGGACCCAGTCCTGCTCCTGGAGGGCCACTGTCCTACAGAGTTCAGCTCCAGCCCCAGTTAACACACCTGAACACATAATCAAGGTCTTACTAGAAACTGCAGGCAGGAGTGTTGAGGCAAGCCGGAGCTGAACTCTGCAGGACAGGAGCAGATTTGGAAACCCCTGTTGTAGACTATGATTGCTTCAGACTCACATTAGAAGTCATGTTGTATCAGAGACAGATGCTAACTGGATGTGTCCACCATCGGCTCTCTGGAGCACCAGTGATGTAGTTAAATACTTAAAGGCATAGTTCACCCAAAAATGTAAATTCTGTCAGTAATTACTCACCCTCATGTTGTTCAACCCCGTAAGACTTTCGTTCATCTTCGGAACACGAATTAAGATATTTTTGATTAAATCTGAGAGCTGGATCACTCCTCCATAGGCTTCTAAGGGATTGACACTTGCCAGCCCCAGAAAAGTTATTAAAGACATCGTTAAAATAGTCCAAGTGACTACAGTGGCTCAATCTTAAGTTTATCAAGCGACGAGAATACTTTTTGTGCGCAAAAAAACAAAAATAACGACTTTATTTCAACTATTAATTTCCTTATCTGTTGGCCTCGAGTGAGTTCACTAGTGTAATAGCGTAGTGTTTCTGTGTTGTACGTCACACGCATCACACACATGACCAGCGTCGGCCAATAGTGAGCCTACGTGTGACGTACAACACAGAAGAACTGCGCTATTACACTAGTGAACTGACTCGAGGCCAACAGAGAAGGAAATGAATAGTTGAAATAAATATATAATAGTTGAAATAAATTATTTTTGTTTTTTTTTGCGCACAAAAAGTATTCTCGTCGCTTGATAAACTTAAGATTGAGTCACTGTAGTCACTTGGACTATTTTAACGATGTCTTTAATAACTTTTAGGGGAACAAGTGTCGATCCCTAAGAAGCCTATGAAGGAGTGATCCAGCTGTCAGATTTCATCAAAAATATCTTAATTCGTGTTCCGAAGATGAACGAAGGTCTTACGGGGTTGAACAAGATGAGGGTGAGTAAATACTGACTGAATTTACATTTTTGGGTGAACTATCCCTTTAAACGGGTACAGCCCGATTTCCAGAGAATCTAAGGTATCAGCAGTATTAAATGTAAAACATGGAAATAGCCTGGTGTCATTTTTCAAAGCACTTTCATTACAGCACATTAACTTTGCTAGACATTTGCCTGCATGTCAACACATGCTGACATAAATTATTCCTTTCTGACGTGACTTGACAAGTGTTTCCCGCAGTATTTCACGACTGACGATTGTTTCGTTCCTTACTACTGGAAGTTAAATAAAATCAGATAAAATCTTACTGGACTGAGAAAGAGCTGTCCAGTTTTCTGGACATTAGTGTGTGTAATTAAAAAAAAAAACTGCATTTTCACTTCTTCTATACATTTATATTTATTTTAAAGTAATCGGTTGACATGGCTCTCAGTAGATATCAAGATATGCATGGTGGATTTTTTTTCTCACTATCTTCTTTTCACAGAAATATATTATATCAGTGAATTAAAGTGGATTTTGAGATGTTCTGCTGGGTTTTCCTCACAGAAGGTCTTGATTTCTTTCCCAGTGGAGACGCCTCCCTCAGCTCCGTCCGCTGCTTTCATATCCTCCGTTTATCTGCGTCTCCTGCTGGTATTTCCTGAACTCCATTGTGCCGGGCACATTCGGTCTCTCTGGCCTTCATGCGCTCACTCTCGTTCTCCTTCTGCAGCTGCTGCTGAGCCTCTGCATGTGTGTGTGTGTGTGTGTGAGGATTCATTCATCTTGTGCTGAGGTGGTTTTGCTGATCAGCATTCTGCGGGATGGTAAGTGGATCTGTGCATCTGTCAACTGCTGCAGGCAACACACACGTCTGTCTCGCCCTGTCTGTCTGTCTCTGTGAGATCTGTCTGAGGGGTAAATTGATGTGTAGCTAATATTAATGCATCAATCCAGTCGCTATGATGGTGGTCCGGTGTTTTTGCATGCAGGAATGCTTGTTTTGAGAGAGTTACACAGCGGTGGGACGTCGCAGGTGACATTCATGCCATGATGATGTAGGCAGCAGTCGTTCAGCTGGAGATGTTTGGGATATAGAATATGTCAGACTAACAGTCATCAGGTTTGTGTGTGTTTAAACATGTCATCAACAGACCCAGAGGGGAAATGCAAAGTCTTTCATATTTTCTGCACTGCTTTTGGGGGGGAAATCTGCAGAATTAAATGTGGTAAAATGTGTTTGAGTAAAACACTCTTTGTTAATATGACATTTCCTAAATGAATGAAGATGCTAAACATGGCCACTGGCCAGGACTTGATGGTATTGATTAAATAGTGAAAAGTGTCTGCATGTGTCAGCTGGTTTCAGAGGCTGTGCAACTACATCATGCATTGAATAGCATGCACATTAAGTCCAAATTTAACTCTTTCCCCACCAGCGTCTTCTAAAAGTTGCCAGCCAATGTCAGCATTTTTGATAATATTCACAAACTTTTTTGGCCACCAGAATATATTGTTGCATGATTCTGCATGATTCTTTTTTTTTAATCAACTCTTGAATGTGGGTAAGTTTCATTTGAATTGCATTTTCTTTATTATTTTATAATGCCGAATTTATAATGCCGAATTGCATTTTCTTTATTATTTTATAATGTTTCCTGGTGTGCACTTATAATGTTAATATGTTTTTTCATCATAATTTAGAAATAAAAGGCATTTTTCTTACCCTGATTTTAGCCTGATTTGAATGCTCTGTTTGAAGGGGCGTGTCTGTGTGAGACTTCATTGTAAACATCCACTGCTGTGATTGGCTGCTGTGAGTCTTCAGTGTAAACACCCACTGCTGTGATTGGCTGCTGTGAGTCTTCTGTGTAAACGGCCACTGCTGTGATTGGCTGCTGTGAGTCTTCTGTGTAAACGTCCACTGCTGTGATTGGCTGCTGTGAGTCTTCTGTGTAAACGCCCACTGCTGTGATTGGCTGCTATGAGTCTTCTGTGTAAACGGCCACTGCTGTGATTGGCTGCTATGAGTCTTCTGTGTAAACGCCCACTGCTGTGATTGGCTGCTATGAGTCTTCTGTGTAAACGGCCACTGCTGTGATTGGCTGCTGTGAGTCTTCAGTGTAAACGCCCACTGCTGTGATTGGCTGCTGTGAGACTTCAGTGTAAATGCCCGCTGCTGTGATTGGCTGCTGTGAGTCTTCAGTGTAAATGCCCACTGCTGTGATTGGCTGCTGTGAGACTTCAGTGTAAACGCCCACTGCTGTGATTGGCTGACATCTTTGCATGTGGAACTCTCTTGAAAACTTTTAGCACGCTTTTACTATTACAGCTCTCAAGGTTAAAGGGATAGTTCACCCAAAAATGAAAATTCTGTCAGTAATTACTCTCCCTCATGTTGTTCAACCCCGTAAGAGCTTCGTTCATCTTCGGAACACGAATTAAGATATTTTTGATGAAATCTGAGAGCTGGATCACTCCTCCATAGGCTTCTAAGGGATTGACACTTGCCAGCCCCGAAAAGTTCTTAAAGATATCGTTAAAATAGTCCAAGTGACTACAGTGGCTCAATCTTAAGTTTATCAAACGACGAGAATACTTTTTGTGCGCAAAAACAAACAAAAATAACGACTTTATTTCAACTATTCATTTCCTTCTCTGTTGGCCTCGAGTCAGATAACTTAGTATGATTGCGTAGATCTACGTCACACGTAGGCTCACTATTAGCCGACGCTGGTCATGTGTGTGACAACACAGAAACACTACGCTTTTACACTAGTGAACTCACTCGAGGCCAACAGAGAAGGAAATGAATATTTGAAATAAAGTCGTTATTTTTGTTTGTTTTTGCACACAAAAAGTATTCTCGTCGCTTGATAAACTTAAGATTGAGCCACTGTAGTCACTTGGACTATTTTAACGATGTCTTTAATGACTTTTCGGGGCTGGCAAGTTTCAATCCCTTAGAAGCCTATGGAGGAGTGATCCAGCTCTCAGATTTCATCAAAAATATCTTAATTTGTGTTCTGAAAATGAACGGTCTTACGGGGTTGAACAACATGAGGGAGAGTAAATACTGACAGAATTTACATTTTTGGGTGAACTAACCCTTTAACAAATCGTGAAAAGTGTTGATTATAGCATTATATTTAGGTCTATAGCATTATATTTAGATTGTGGCATGAAAGGTTGCAGTGATGTGGTCGATCACAGACATGTTGAGCTTATGAATGCAGTGATCTCGTCATTGCAACTTGATTTCTCTCTCTCACATATGCTTTCATCATAACTAACAGTGCAAACACAATGTAAATAAGAGATTCATTGATTATAACGGGAGTTTTGGCAAGAGTCCAGAACTCAGTTACCGATAAACTTGCGCTATTTGATTGACAACTCCAGCGATTGTAAAGGGAGCGTTATTTGATCGATTTACAATATATATAATTTAATCACAGTTTAAATAACAGATTATTTTCATCCTACTAATAGAAAAAATCTGAAGTTGACCATTTTAGTCACTGGTTGAATTTACTAAAACATAGACAAAGAACATCTGACTGCACATAAATCATTACATATCAGAAATCACTGTTTACAGATCAGGCATTAGAATTAACAGTTACATGTTGTGGCATTACTTTATACGTCCATATCGTAAAAGTCTGTTTGCAAAGCCTGATATGAAATTGCGACTTATTTACCAAATAATCCACAGTGAAATGTACCGAATACAAATAAATAATGCTCAACTGAGACATTCACATTGTTGAAAATAAATAACCACATTCGGTAACACTTTATTTTACCTTGTTCTTGTTACATATGTTACACGTAATTACCATAGTAAAAACAGTAAATGATGCATAATTACATGCAACTAATCCTCAACCAAATCCTAATCCTACCCTAACCTTATAGTAAGTACATGTAGTTGCTTAATGTTACTCAGTACTTAATTATATAATTACACTGTAACAATGACACCTTAAAATAAAGTGTAACCCCACGTTCTTAGCTTATTCTTGTTGTTTTTAGTCGAGTAATCCTGTATCGCTCTTCTCTCGTCATCTCACTAACACGCCAGTGGGCGGAGCCAAAGTTACAGTGATGAAGTAGGCGTTGATCTTCTTCTGCAGAGGCGGTCTTTCACCGATCTTAGACTCATCCCACAGCCGTTATCTGGGCTTGGTTACAATAAAAGCTGTTTTTGGACTAACAAGGAAGTTTTCAGTTCTGAAACTTACAGGATATTCTTATAGTGTGATGAACTCTTATATGTCAAAAGCTCATGACCTCTTTAAAGGGACATTGTGTAGGAATTTCTCCCATCTAGCGGTGAAATTGTATTTTGCATTCAAACGAATTGTGCTCTCCAGCATCTCGCTTTTTCAAATGCGTGTTGTATCTACGGTAGCTGTTATGTACCAAAAAGCTATGACAGGATGTTTTCTAATAGCACTTCGTCGAGTTTTCCTTCGGGTGAACAGGTTTGTTATTTCAAACAAACTGCAACTTGACCCAACGAACAAACGAATGTTACAGTATGAATAATAACAGTGCAATGCAGCCTTTTAAACTTGCCGGGGCCGTGAAGCGCCTCTCACTGCTCTGCTCCTCCGTTTCTGCTGCTTTCAGTCACGTGACGCTGGCTCTGAACGGAAACGCGTTGTGGAAACGCGTTGGCCTAGTACTTTTTGACCCTCTCTGCTATTATAGTTTTTCAAGATGGCGGAACGACATGGAAGCCTCCGTGGACCTACCCGTCACATGTAGATATATAAAGATAATACATTCTTGGTTTACGAGGATAAGTCAGATAATTGGCAGAGGTATTTGTACACCATTGAGGACATATTTATGAATAAAAATATTGATTTTAGATGATAAAATACCTAAAAAAAAAAACTACACATTGTCCCTTTAAACTAAAAGCTGAGAAAATCAAATTTTTGTTAAAGACTATGTCCGGATCAGATTCTGAAAGATGCTCAAAACACAGATGGAGAAGATCCATCAACACCCCCAAAGCTTCACAGTCCTATAGCTCCTCTGAGTCGATATTTCATTCTGTAACGTTAGGCAGTTTTTTTTATTATTATTAGTATTATATTGTTTGCTGTTGCTCGCTTGTGCTTAAGCAACTTCTATCCTTCTGGTTTTCACAGATTTTTTTTCTTCACTTGTTTTTGGATCCAGAGATGCTGTACACTTTCAGAAGATGATTAACAGCGTACCGTACACCGTACAACACTGAAAAAGCGTGTCGATGGTGGAGAATCGTTGTGTCATAAATCATAGAATATCTTGTCAATGTTGGGAAAAGAGTTTTAAAAATGAAGCACATGAGATTGTGTAGACCTTGGTATATGACATGCATTCCTGTTCCTGCAGGCTCAGAAACCATATGGAAATTGTGAAGATGTTATAAAATGAGTGCATATGTTATATGTTTTTCCCACTGGGAGAACCCTTGAAGAGACCCAAGTAAACTATCATCGGCATGTGAAACACTAATCTGACAGCAGATTACGCATGGAGACAGTTCTTGGATTGTAAGGCTGATTAAAAGGAATATTCCGGGTTAATGAAAAGCATGTGTGACTGACGATTACCACACACAATATGGCTTCTGCAACACTTGTTTCAATTGTTTAGTCTCAAATTCATTTTCAGCCCCTCTTGTCTCTTTTCGCAGTTCACATTTGAATCTGACAACAATATTAGAGCAAGAAGACACCAGTATCACTGTCTTACTGAAGCGTTAAGTTACCAATAAAACAAGAAATACACGTCGAATTAAATAGAGCATCTTTAACAAGATAATATTTTAGAAATTTGTTTTTGTACAAAGATAATAAAGTCAACATGTTGTTTTTATAATATCATATTAATTACTGTGTTGTACGGTATAAACATACCTGCATTCATATTTTGCTCTCTCGCAAGAGGATCATAGTTTTTGGTTGCACTTGGCATTTAAAAATGTGAAAACTCCTGGTTTTGACGACGGCCTACTTGACTTATTTATGGTCCGTGGCCGTCAGCAGCATGCCATAGATATAGTATATAGAGGCTGATCCAGAAATACTTCAGTGTATTCCTGTAAGATCAGCCACTATCCTGGTTCAAGACACTGAAAAGTCTTTGAACTGCTGTAGACTCATTTAGTCTAATGCTTCAGCTTTACACATTCAGAAGTTGAACGAACTTGAGGGATTTATGTAAATTGATCGGTTGACTGTGATTGGTTTAGAGCACAGAGCGGTCAGAGTTAATTAAACAGACACTTGAGACTCCAGACTGCTGTAATGCTGAATGTCATCTATATTCTCTAATGTTGAGTCTCTGTTGGAGTATAAACTCTGTGAAGGACTTGAGAAAGCGATGCGTGTCTGCTAGCAGAGGAACGGAGATCAGCGGTTCGTCAAGGGACTCTGTGGCCTAAAACACTGCGGTAAAAGATGACGATTGACAGCTGATGAATTAAAGATGACAGTTGTACATGATGTCGTTTCTGTGACACTAGTGGCACCAAGCAGAATTAAAAAAAAAATCGGTAACACTTTACAATACGGGTGCACTAATATGCATTAATTCATGTTTAACTAATGCACAGATAATCATGAGTTAATGTATGATTCATGAAGAACTAAACCATTAATTAATTATTACTGCATCAGCAACTAATAAAGAGTCTATATGATTAATAGATTAAGTAATACATGAATTGCTATTAATTCAATGTGTCATTGTGTATTAATTCCTTAATAACATATTTTATTAACTAATAGTGTAAATGAATGTGTTAATTACCACAATTAGTCAAAGCTATACACTTCAACTACCAGTTGTCTGCTTTAATTAATCATTAGCTAATGATTTGCAAAGGTATCAATATGTTATGACTTTACTTGTTGAGGCACATCATTATTAACTAGTCATTTAGTAATTGTAGTAATTTACACATGAATTTGCACTAACAATGAAGTAATTAATCATGTATTAATGTGTACCTGTATTATCTGGAAGTTGAAATACAAGGCTTTGGCTCATTCTGGTAATTAACATATTAATTAACACTATTAGTTAAAAAAATGAGTTATTAGGGAATTAATTCACAATTACATATTTAATTAATTACAATTCATGTATGAACTAATACATTAACCATACAGACTCTTAATTAGTTCCTAATGCGGTAATCATTAATGAATAGCTTAGATAATCATTAGTTACACATTAATTCAGTATTATCTGTGCATTAGCTAAGCATGAATTAATGCTTATTAGTGCACCCGTATTGTAAAGTGTTACCAAAAAATCTGCATATTTTGCAAACGAGAATGTATTTTAACATAAAACATCATACATACTCAACCTTTAAAGCTGTACATGAGCTGAAGCCACGGGCTGTCTGTGTCCAGGGCTCACGTCATATAATATGATGCTGAGCTACAAAATAAGCACACAGTGTTTGGATTTGATCTCGGCATCTCATAATAGAGATTGTACGTGGCACATTGCCCAGAATTACATTTTTATGGATGTTATGTTTACAGTAAAGCAAAGTCAGTCCAAAACATACATACTTTTGTCTGTTTAGAAGAACGTTTTGTGCTTATATAGTGGGTGGTTGAATATTTAAACATGAACAATGACTCATAATAAAACATGAAAACCACATACTTTTTCACATAATTTTGGCTATTCAGAAATTGATTTTGTATTTATTTCACATTTTTATAGTCTAATTTTCTATTTTACAAATATGTTTTAAACGTACAAGTGAACATACTACTGCTATGTCCAGTCATTCGTCTTTTGGAATCAAGCTGTTTCATGTTTGATAACGATACAAAACTCAAGTAAAAAATATGATTATTAAATATTATTGATTATTAAATAATCAAACAAACTTTGATGACAATTAAAACTGCAGAACTTATAAAGTTAAAACACATATGCATACATTTTAAACTTGGATTGCATATACAACATTGAATGTGTTTTCATATTTCTTGTTATTATTCAAGTAAATAACATAAATAATATGTCCTAGACAGTCAGAAATTCCAGTACATTATTTTAGTGATCTGTTTGATCAATAATAAAAACATACATTGTAAGACATTTAATTTTAGCCATGTAAGGCAATGCATCCACCAAAGTGTAAATGCACAGTGATTCAAGTATTTAAACACTTAAGTCACACTTAAAAATGTTATATGTTGTAGTATTACAAAATATCAAAGCAAGTGTCAACTGTTTTAAAGAGAGATCTTCCAGATCTTACTTTTTAAGCAAACGGTTACCAGTTAAAAACAACCATTAACAGTTTTTGAGACACAATCTATTCCCCCAAAATAGCTACTTTATTTTTAATTGTTTGTGCACATTTGTATAAAATTCGTAATTTAAGATGAAACTGGTGTGAAACTGGTCTCAGTGTGTGTTCATGTGTTGAGGATATACAATCAGATCCCTCCAGAGAAACAGATTTACACACACCATTTATATAATGTGATTATATTTTGAGTTGTTAAAGGGATAGTTAACAACTAAAAACAATTCTGACATAATTTAATCATCTTGATGTTGTATCAGTCCTGTTGCACACAAAAGGAGATGTTAAGCAAATATCCTTGCTGCACTTTTCCATTCAACGAAAGTTCAAAAAGTACCATAAAAACATAAATATTATGCATATGACTTGTGTGATGAATATCAAGTCTTTAAAGTCATTTGACAGCGTTGTGTGGGGGAACAGATCCAAGTCAATCTTCCCTTCTGATCTCATTTTCATTTCTGCATTTTCTAACTTAACGTGTTGCGTTTAGTGTTTCATGTCATTGTTGTAAAACCTGATGCAACCAGAGACACCAAGCTTGAATATTATCATGTGCAGATGAGTTTGGAGAGCTACAGTAACATCTGAAAGTGAAGGGGACCAATTTTTTTTTTTTTTTGTGAAAAACTTAAATTTCTGGTCTGTTCTTGACACAAGAAGATGTGAAATGCAATGTACAATTATCTCTTTCTGTCCTTTTGACAGCTATTGCAACTTAAACTTTAAAACACATCCTTTTGTCTCCAGTGAAACAAGGAACATTTGACTGACATGAGGGTATATACATGTTTCTTTCTTATGTAAACTATTGTTTTAAGGACAACGGCTTCTGTGATTGGCCAGCAGAAGAGGACAGGCGGTTGTCTTGGTCTCTGCTTGTTAAATCACATCCTCAGGGACAGTCTAATGCTCTTATTAAAGCAGCCCATGTCTTCCTGCAACAGGAAATGACCATCATATCTTCTCTTGGTGGGGCGTGGCCATGATGCTTATGTATATTTGTAAATGTTTGTATACATGTATGAGTGTGTGTGAGTGAGTGAGTATTTTTAGAGAAAGACGCATGTGAAGTATTATCTGGTTCCGTGGTAATACCGCTGTTTCCCCCATCTGTTCTCCCAGTAGTCTTGTCCTGGTTTTAAAGTAAAAATGGAAATAAGACGGAGAATGTTGGCATACTTTCACAGCCACGTGCAGCACAACCTCCAGTGAAGATGAGATGAGTCTCTGAATCTTATGTAACTGTTGTGTCTGGAGTTCACAGTCATCATCATTTCTACAGCCAATGCTACAGTACACATCATTCACACACTGGACAGACATGATTTCACCAAGTACAACATGTTTGTTGATCCTGGAACAACATTCCAATCAACCAGTCAGATTTGAGGGGCAAGTTTACAGTTTATGTCAAGTTTAGGCTTACAATTAGGTCTAGGTGCTTCTACATCCATGCTATTCGCCTATAATTTCCCTCTGATTTAAGGGATAAGTTAGGAGTTAGGGTTAGGTTTAGGACTACATTTTCAGACTAGAATGTTGTTCCAGGATCAGCAAAATATGTTGAACCAGGAACATGTCTTACTTGGCAAAATCACAGCAACCCACTGAAAACCTGGGGTCTTGCTCAATGGCCATATTGGCTTACATCTCACCACATACTGACTTGAACCAAACCCATCCAGCTATCAGTGCTGAGCTTACAGATGATTTGTGCCATTTTCCCCAACTTTTTCCATTGGTATGACATCCTGAACATGCGATTCAAAACCTCACTGTGTTAGGGCCGAGTGTGTGACGTGTCAACCGACTCGACCGCTGGTGTGAGTTTGGGCTGGACTGGCGGTTGGTTGTGGTAGGAATGTTTGGGAAAACCTGTTTGGCAGTTATTCAAGTTTTGCAATTCCATTTGGCTCCACTATTGGTGCAGAGATGGCACACATCAGGCACTTAGGGCGCTTTCACACTAGCACATTTGGTGCGCACCCGGGTTCGAATGACGTCAGAGTTCGGTTCGTTTGGATGATGTGAACGCTGTCTTCCAAACAGGGGCAGGCGGGGCAGGGGGCAGGGGGCAGGCGGGGCAGGGGCAGGGGGCAGGGGCAGGGGGCAGGGGGCAGGGGGCAGGGGGCAGGGGCAGAAGGGAGGGGGGAGCAATCGAACTCGGGTTTGGAACAGGCAATCAAACCAAGTGTGAAAGCGCCCTTACACACTAACACAATATTGTTATATAATTAATTACTGTAATAGTATAAGTAATTCTTGAACAGTATACTCTCAAATGTCAGCTTTCTAAAGATACTTGTGTAAAGTCTCTTGAGCAGCAACCTTTTTATCTTGGGCAGGGTGTCCAATCCTGATTCAACAAACCTGTCTGGAAGTTTCGAGTGACCCTGAAGACCTTGATTACCTGCTTCTGGTGTGTTTAACTGGGTTGAATCTAAACAGTGCTGGAAGTTGCTCCTCCAGGTGCAGGACTGGACACTACTGATTTTACGTATGTCCTTTATGCTCCTGCTTGAAAAGAGCTTAAAGGGTCAGTTCACCCAAAAATGAAAATTATGTCATTAATGACTCACCCTCATGTCGTCCCAAGCCCGTAAGACCTCCGTTCATCTTTGGAACACAGTTTAAGATATTTTAGATTTAGTCCGAGAGCTTTTTGTCCCTCCATTGAAAATGTACGTACGGCACACACTCTTTGTCCAGAATGGAAATAAAGACATCATCAAAGTAGTCCATGTGACATCAGTGGGTTAGTTAGAATTTTTTGAAGCATCGAAAATACATTTTGTTCCAAAAATAACAAAAACGATGACTTTATTCAGCATTGTATTCTCTTCCGGTTCTGTTGTCAATCCGCGTTCACGAGGCCAGTGACGCTGCTGACGTAAGATGCTGCTGACGTGTTATCTGGTGCGTCCGTGTATTCGGGTTCAAATAAATATGTCTGGTTAAAAAAAAATGCAAGTCTTCCCCTGTGTCGAAATCCTTAGACATGTTTGCGAAGATTGTTTTGTTTACAGCGTGCGTCTCCCTCAGACTGTAACCGAAGCTCGGGCGCACCAGATAACACGTCAGCTCGTCTTACGTCAGCGGACTCATGAACGCGGATTGACAACAGAACCGGAAGACAATACAATGCTGAATAAAGTCGTAGTTTTTGTTATGTTTGGACCAAAATGTATTTTCGATGCTTCCAAACATTCTAACTAACCCACTGATGTCACATGGACTACTTTGATGATGTCTTTATTTCCATTCTGGACAAAGAGTGTGTGCCGTACGTACATTTTCAATGGAGGGACAAAAAGCTCTCGGACTAAATCTAAAATATCTTAAACTGTGTTCCAAAGATGAACGGAGGTCTTACGGGCTTGGGACGACATGAGGGTGAGTCATTAATGACATAATTTTCATTTTTGGGTGAACTAACCCTTTAAACCCTGGCCTTTCTAGAGTCGCTGGTCTTTCACACATCGGGATTGTTTATCGGGAATATGTGGCTTGCAAACCCAGTGACCTGCTGGCTGACGTACAGTTTGTGTTGCCCAGTCTGCATGTCGTTTGGCAGAGGGGTGCCGGCAGTCAGTGCGCTCTAATGGCATAATGGGATAATCGTTCAGAGGATACACTGTAGGGAGGGGTGTTGCAATAGAGGACACAATGTCAACTACTGAAAGAAAAAACAAAGGGCCCAGACTTCCTCTGGACATTCCAGAGTGCAACATACTTTTTTCCAAGATAATTTACCTGCTAAAGTGTTTTCTTTAAACATTTTTGTTAGGAAAGTCTGGATATGAGATCCGGGCAATGACCATGGCTATCTCAAGCCCTGTTTACACATTCTCATCAGTGTGATTGAACCACAAGCGGTCCGTTGAGAAAGATTGGCATGTACTCTAGAGGTCTGCTACATGAACCAAGTCCAATGGGACCCCAGAAAAGTTTCAGCTGGGTTTGAGTGCAAGTCTTCTGGAGGCTCAGGTCTCATGGTCATGCTAGGGAGATGCATCAGGGTTTACACTACAAATAACTGTATCACAACTTCAATCTCTCAAACCACTTGGAATGTCTTTTTCAGCATAGATAGAGGTAATAAAGAAGACCGGCACCAGATTTATATTATTTTGATTAATCACACACTTTTTGGTGTTTCGTAAGGCCTTTCTGTTGCTAATAAACATCATGCACTGGAATTAGGCCACCATGATAGCGACTAAAGCTCTTTCACAATGCAGCAAGCAAATCCAAGACCGGGGCATGACCTTCCACATTCCTCTGTTGTTATGTCTACGTCTATTGTTTGCATCTCAGGTGAAATCGCTCCCCCCCCCCCCTCGTCGTTTTGGCACAGAGAACTTTAGATAAGAACCATTCAAGACCGTGACTCTTTATTCTTTATGGAAGAAGTAATTTTGCCATTTGCCATTTCATTCACTCGAGGTCCAATGAAAATCAATAGACAGTGTAATCCTGCTTTTCCTCTGGACAGTCATGGCTGTTGACGTGAGAATGCAGCTGTATTCACTGTGTTTCGTTCTGAATATGGCTCATTACATGTGCACAAATGCTTGATCGCTCACCGTACGAGGGATTCGGTGCAGTACGTCTGAAGGTGCGCTGCTGGTTTGATGTGGTGGACCAGCTGACTTCTGTTACCAATGGATTGGTGTTTCATACTTTTTTATGGCATGGTGTTTTGTTAACTGGCTGGTTTCATTTATATGAAGCCATTTTATAGCTTTAGCTGGCATAATTGTACAATTACCTGAAGCATAGCGTGTTTGTTATTTAAAAAAAAAAAAAGGAAATTAAACAAAGCGGCAGAAGTCAGCGCTGCCTTTCTCAACAATAAATCAGCACTCAAGCGTGTGCTATCACCTATAATTTTCACTTATTCTAGCCACTAGCAGAGAACCAGCCTGCACATGAATGGGAATGGCGGGGTGGAAGCTGCAGGTGCGAGAGACTCTGAGCGCGGCCCATGATAACAGCATTTCTCCACACGTGTAATGGCCCCCGGCCCTCGCCTGGCCCTTCTCCTGCTGTTGGAAGTGCTTCATCAGCAGAACAGGATTGCTCGCACAACTCAGGCCGAAGGGAGGGATATTTCCGATCCGCATCGAGTCTGAACAGGAACTTAGAAGACTTGTAGATAAAGACTCTAATTGAATGTGACAGGAAGTCTGGGAAAGGTACTTTGCCAGCGCCAGCGAGTCCTTGAGAGGCTGTAGTCTACAGTAAAGAACTAACTAGGTATATGGGAAACTGCAAGACAATGTTTTTCAGACCTAGAACCCATAACATCTACTCTCTGTGGGAACTATTGAACATACATTTGCATTGCAAGAAAACAGATGATATAATCTATTGCTGCTTATTCAGCTCATAGTCTGTTTTAAGGAGATTATAAGGCATTAAGTCATCACTATTACTGACAGGGTTTGTTCAAATCGTGTTACACTTTGGCATGTAACTCATCCTTCATCTTTTTAAATTGCATGATTCATTGAGGAGAGGTGAGCTCTTACTTTACTAAGTGATCTGGATTATGATTTTCACTAAATGGACATAATATTGTAAAATACCACAGAGAGTGGATCTAAGTCCTGTCTAGAGACCAGTACATCCTAGATAAATGGGCTCTTAGGCTACGTTCACACAATTAGGATATTTGTGTATCCGATTTGAATCTGATCTAAATTATTGACTGTGTATCACAACTGTTCAGATCTGATTTGTGCGTCCCGTGGCACTCTTTAGTTTCCCAGAATATATTCAGTCTTCTGAGGCAGCGGCTGAAAGGTTTATGCAGTGCTGTGGTCTTTGCAGGTCTCAAAACTTGTCTCCATTTATTGTAATTTTCTGCTTGACCGGCACTATGCAACAACACAACCTGGTTTCTTCAGTGATTTTCAGCATGTTTCCTATAATATATATATATATATATATATATATATATATATATACACACACACACACACACACACACACACACACACACACACACACACACACACACACACACACACACACACACACACACACACACACACACAATCGTTTTTTCTGATTCTCGAATCTGATTGGTTGAGAGCCTTTTCCAGCCGTGCTATATTCCCCCAGTATCACAAAAATCACAATTTTGTGCTGAACTACTTTCTTACGCCACAGATTCATATATATATATGTATGTATGTATGTATGTATGTATGTATGTGTGTGTGTGTATAGGTAATTCTATAATTGCAGGTACATTTAGTGTCCAAAGTCATTATTTTTTCTGCTTTTTTGGTGCAGGCCATAACAATGTAATATTTTATGTAAAATGTGTCTTAAAATGGATCATTGCTTAATCAAAATATTTTATTTTAATTTTAATTCCTAATATTCCTAATTCTGCTACATTAAATTGCTTTTAAAAATAACTTTTATCTTATTAAAATGTGTTTCCATAAATCTTGAGCCAATTCTTTTCCCGTACCATACTTTGCCTTTAAATTGGTGCAATTATCTCGCATAACTAAGAGACAGCAAATTATATAACTTTCCCTCACTGGTAAGATTTGAATGGTATGTGTGCACCTTTTGAGAAAATATTTTAATCTAAAAAGTTCTTGCACCAGGAGTTATTTTGTAAAATGTCGGAATTGTTATCACAATATCAAAAGGAAAACATAATTTATCACTGATCACACAATGGGTTGATTCAAAATCTTTTAATCATGATTTCATTAGAGCCATTTCATTAGTCTTAGCATTTATGCTAGCAAGAGTTTTTAGCAAAAACGTTTAAAATTGACAATTCTGTTACCGTCAAACTCTGTTACCAAAGTAGAGTAACAATGTTGCCTAATTTGTCTGTAACAGAGTTGACAAACAATACTATAAAGAAACCAGGTTTTGTTTTGTTTTTTTAAGTAAAAAAGGAAGTAATTTGTGTTTGTCAAGCACTGAATTATTAATACTGACTATATTTTCAATAAGATACTGGAAATAATTTCTGTTAGTGAATAGTTTTTTTTTCTAACTGCTTTTTGAAATGCATCACCATTCATAGAATCACCCATATATGTGTGTGTGTGTGTGTGTGTGTGTGTGTGTGTGTGTGTGTGTGTGTGTGTGTGTGTGTGTGTGTTTGGAGATGTAATCAGCAGCAGAGGGTGCTGCTCCGTTGTCATCAGCACTGCAGTGATGTCATCAGCCTGAGACCAAACCATCCAGTGCAGTGTTGACAACTTAGCAATGCTGTTGCTAGATTTACCAGCTTACCCTAGCAACTTTTTATTTTCAAAATCACCTAGCAACAAATTGAGCTATTTTTAACATTTATTTGGCACCTTGTAGCAACTTCAATAAAAAGACACATTCATCTAAATGACACAAAAAGAGGAAACCACTGAAGAGCTAGCCATCCGAGCAGCACATCAGCCTGAAGAGAGCATATGTGAATTAAGTTGCTAGTTGCAATTATTCAATAATAATTGTTCTTTTATGATACAGCATGTTATTAGCTTGTTTCAATAATTGTTGTTCAGTTAGGTACATTGTAAGAAAAAATATGTAGAAAAATGGAAAAGGTACTGGTAATTCTCTCCCAGAACATTATCCGTTAAGTTGTAACCCTGTAAACCCTAAAACACAAAATGCAATGTGTAATTTAAAATACAGGTAAAACACCTGTGGAAATCAATATGGATAATTCCTTTATATTAACACTGTACACTGAGTGTAGCACACTAAATATCAATACACTGCTTAAATACTAGTTAATAAGAAAATACATGTGTAAATGTGTAACTCTTCAATAATTCAATTTTGTATTTAAAGATAACAATATCGGATCATAAAGAAATCATCTTCATTTTACTTTTACAAATAAAATATTTATATTATTTTTTACTAAATAAATTAACATTTCAAATCATATTTTTCACTGAGATTTGAGTAATCTCGTAATGCACTTTTTGCGTCATGGTTACGCACTGACATCATCACACAATGGCATCATAACGTCATTCAGCAACTTTTAGCAACAAATTGACCTGCTTTTAGCAACTTCTCTTGAAAATGAGTTGGCAACCACTAATCCAGTGAATAAAAACACTCTCGTGTGAACAGAGCAAACCCTGACATCAGGCGAATGTGAAGTCTGACACAAACAGGATATGAATCTTCAAAGTACCTGTTTTTGATAGCGGCTGTCTAGACAGTTTGTGTTTGTGTGTGTGTGTGTGTGTGTGTGTTGAGATCTGAGATGGCTCTTAGAACTGCTGATGTCTCACTTCACAATATAAACACTGATGAGAGCGGCATTTTAATGATGTTTGGGGATATGATGGAGGAAAACTGGATGAGCAGAAGCTTTCCTTCAGAATATTCAAGTAATAGTTT
Organism: Gila orcuttii; assembly: GCA_026230005.1. Lineage (NCBI taxonomy): Eukaryota > Metazoa > Chordata > Actinopteri > Cypriniformes > Leuciscidae > Gila > Gila orcuttii. Next base: position 9,877,633 of record JAPDVR010000009.1, read on the forward strand.
AATAGTTACATATTTATTTATCCCCCCCCCCCCCCCCCCAAATAATTACGGTGGTCGTACAGTAGTATTAGATGGTAATATCATTGTACTTTGATACTTGACATGGTACTAGGGCTTTTCACACTGTCCTTAACCCCAGGCTATCTTTGTTCATAACCCCGCTTTTAACCCTGGGTAAAGAAATGTTTCACATTTGTAATTTAAAAGTGGGTTTAACACTATGTTTTACCCGGGGTTATGAATGCCTGCTCCAGAGCTGGATTACAGATGTTTTTGCACCGTTAACCCTGCATTGCAGTGCCAAGCGTGTACAGTGTGAAACCATGCAGTGCTTGAATATTACCTCTAAATGCTTAGCAACCGACACCCAATCACGTGCCTCACATTCACAACACACTGCAGACATGTTAACCCGGGGTTTAGGAGTAACAAGTGTGAAAAGTAATTTTATGAATACCCAGGATTAAATGTTAGCTCTGGTAAATTATGAGCAGTGTGAAACGTGAAGCAAGATAAGCCAGAAATTCTGTTAACCCGAGGTTCAACTAAAAACTGAAAACTTTTTATGCGTTCTGGCCGTTCATTTACATGACAGCTGTGTTTTGAGGACCTGAAAATGCAAGCTTTTGAAAACGGTATTTATTTAACCCTCTGGTGCTCTTCGCGTGTTGGTCAAAAATGACAGAATTATTTTTTTTTTTTGTCAATGAAACTAATGTAGTATATTTTAGTATGATAATGTTTTGTATTTAATATTTTGTATTTTAGGGGATTTTTTTATACTAAATTATATTTACGCTGTATTTATAATCCATTTATTCACTTTTTGAGCATAGACCTGAACAGTAATTTTCCAACATAAACTGTGGTAAATCTTGAATGCTTTAAAGCACAGACTGAAGTTTGATCTCTTTTCAAAGACGACACTTGGCAGATTATTGCTGAAGTGAAAAAAGTTTTTAAAAAGTGAACCTTACGTGTATTGTCACAGAAAATGCACAAAAATAAGATTTTCTAAATCTCAACAAGTTGTGTTCTAAATTTGAGCCTGATATCTCTGTAACGATGGTTCAGTGTGTGTGGGGATGAAAGAAGACAAGGGTTGGCGTAACGGGGACTCGTACACTTTATTAAATGAAAAATAAAGAAACAAAAGAAAAATGTTTTGTTCCCCCCCAGTGGCGGGAAGTGGGTCAAGTGGTTGGCGTGGGGAGAGCACGGGTGCAGGGAGTGGAGAGAAACCGGAAGCGGAGGCTGCTCCCCTAGGCGGCGCCCTAGGTGCGGGGACAGGCTCTGCCCCGGTGCCGGTCCTCCAATGGGGCGCCGGCCTGGGAGGGAAATTCCCACGGGACCTAGGGAGAGGGACAGGATGGGAAGAAACAGAGGGAGGGGGGGAGGGAGGGAGAGAGAGAGAGAGAAGCTGCTGGAAGGGGTTCGCCGACCCCTGGGCACGCCACCATCTGGTCCTCCGCCAACTAGATGGCCTGGTTCAGCGACGTCGGGTGGTGGGACTGGACCCACTGCGCGGTCCTCCGAGGGAGCCGCGCCACGAACTGCTCCAGTACCACCTGGTCGATGATTCTCTCGAAGTCGTGTCCTTCGGCCATCTGCCATTTGCGGCACGCGTCCCGGAGCTGTTGCGCGAAGACGAAGGGCCGACCAGATTCCCCGAGCTCGAGGGTCCAAAATCGCTGTCTGCTCTGCTCTGGGGTCCGGCCGACCCGCTGTAGGATGGCGCGGTTGAGATCTTCATAGACCAGGAGGTTTGGGACTGGCAATTGTTGTGCGACGATCTGTGCCTCTCCGGACAACAGCGGGATCAACCGCACTGGCCAGTCCCCGGGCGGCCAGCCCCAGGCCTCGGCCGTCCTCTCGAACAGGTCGAGGAAAGCTTCCGGGTCGTCCTGCGGACCCATCTTATGAAGCAGGATGGGCTGGGCCGAGGCTGAAGCTGGTGTTGATGGTCCGGCCCGTACCTCCCGGTCCATCCAGCTCTGGAACAGCTCGCGGTCCTCCTGCTGGGCGCGGAGGAGCGCTCGAACCGGAGCTCCTGTTCCTCCTTCACGGCCAGCAGGGCACGATGTTGCTCTTGGTGTAGACCCGCGAGCGCGTGGATGACATCCGCAAATGCGGACGGAGACTGTCTGGCGGCGGCTTCTATTTCCATCCCGGTTTTCGGCACCAGTGTAACGATGGTTCAGTGTGTGTGGGGATGAAAGAAGACAAGGGTCGGCGTAACGGGGACTCGTACACTTTATTAAATGAAAAATAAAGAAACAAAAGAAAAGGTGCTCCATATGTGCCTTCACCGTAGACACGTCTACAGCACAGTTCAAAAATACTCTTTCCTGCTGACTCAGCTCTCAGTCCACTTTTATCAAACTCTTCCCGATGTGTAAACTCAGTCCATTCATAAAACTCTTTCCGATGTGTATCCTCAGTCCGTTTGTCAGCCAGCAGGTCGCGAGTGTTGGTACGAGTCCCCAGTCCTTCTCTCTCTCGCTCCCTTGCACCAGCCGGCTTTTATGCGGTCTCCCCACGCCAATTACTGCAATCAGACACGGGTGTTCGTCATTTTGCACTTGACCTACTTTCTTACCGCTCGGCTCCTCCCTCACTCTCCCGCTGCAAACTCCACAAAACCACGCCCCCCTCATCACAATCTCAAAAAATGAGCTTTCAGTAAGATTTTGTTTGGGTGCAGTACCAAATGTTTTCACTAGACAAAATCTGTCTCCCATTAATTTCCAATGCAATCATTCTTGACCGCGAGGAGCACAAGTGTGACTATTTTTAACAGGACCATTTAACCTTTTCCAATCATGCCCATGATTTTTTTTGTGTGTTCACATAGCAAGTGCCAAAACCTTTACCAAGTTTCGCACCATTCCATTGAAGTAAAAAATAAATAAAAAAACTAAACGTAACATTTTTCAGTCAGAAATGACCAAAAAGCATATTAAAGTGCAACTTTTTGAAAACTATACCATTATTGTCTGTGTATAAACAACAAAAACATGAATTTGTGAAAACAGTGATGTCATGCACATACAGTAATGTGACCCTGGATCAGAAAACCAGTCACAATTCGCACGGGATATTTGTGGCAATAGCCAAATCGGTCAAAATTATCGATTTTTCTTTTTTGTCAAATATTATTAGGATATTAAGTAAAGATCATGTTCCATGAAGATACTTTCAAAATTTCCTACCGTAAATGTATAAAACATTTATTTTTGTGAGCGGATGCAGCACAATCGTGTACATAAATGGACAACATTTAAAGGCGATTTTCTCAATGTTTCGATTTTTTACACCCACAGATTCCAGATTTTCAAATAGTTGTATCTCGGCCAAATATTGTCCTATCCGAACACACCATACATCAATTGAAAGCTTATTTGTTCAGCTTCCGGGTGATATATACATCTCAATATCATAAAATTGTACCATGTGACTGGTTTTGTGGTCCTAGGTCACATATGTATTAAGCACAGTGTTTCTTTACACAGTGACATCGCCATCTATTGGCCTGGCAGCAGAATACAGCGTTTTCGCGGATCCGTGTGAACAGGGATCGTTTTGACAACATTGCCGTCTGTCCGCGAAAAACACAAAGGAATACATACGTTGTGGGGAACCAAAAGTTTTCACTAGACGTTGTCTTGAAAACGTACTCATAGAATGACCCAGGTATAATAACCCTAATAACTCATCCCGCAGCATTACATATATGTCAAATAAAGACTCTCTCCTGTCCTCTATCTGTACCTCACTGACATACTTAAGACATAAAAAGAGGATAAACAATGCATCTTGCTCGTATAATGACAACAGAACCCTAATCCTCGAGATGATCATAGAGATTAGGGTTTGAGATAGGCTTTGCTGTGTCTGCTCCTGTACTCTGCATTAATACAGTGTCTGAGTGGTTGTCATGTCTGTGTTTGGGGTCTTTGTGCTGCGAGGGCTCAGATGTGTCAGTCTGACGTGTTCAGCGGCGGCACCAGGCTTCACTCGGCACCAAGCGCAGAGCAGGAAAACACTCGCGTGTGTCACAAACACACCGGCCGAAGTATCTTCCATCTTTCACAGAATATTCAATCAGACTTTAAAAGAGTCAAAGAGCAGTGTTCAGAAATGTTTGTTGTGCGGCACATTCCTCCCATGAATACATAGAAGAATATATTTATATAAGTGTGTGTGTGTGTGTGTGTGTGTGTGTGTGTGTGTGTGTGTGTGTGTGTGTGTGTGTGTGTGTGTGTGTGTGTGTGTGTGTGTGTGTGTGTCAAAATGTCCACACAAAGATGGCAATATCTGAAATCCTTGTCCTTGTGGGGACATTTTTTGGTCCCCATGAGGAAAACAGCTTATAAATCATTGTAAGTGATATTTTTTTTAATGTAAAAACACAGAGAGTTGTGTGTGACGGGCAGGTTTAGAGGTAGTGTTAGTGTAAGGAGAGAGAATATACAGTTTGTACAGTATAAAAACCATTACGTCTATAGAGAGTCACCATAAAACATGGAAACACAACGTGTGTGTGTGTGTGTGTGTGTGTGTGTGTGTGTGTGTTTGTGTGTGTGTGTGCGTGTGTGTGTCCAGGCTTTGCAGATTGGGGACACGTGGCTTTTTAAAGTCACTGGACAGATGTTGTTTAAAGCCTCTAGCAAGACAACATCACTCTTGAAGAAAGACAAGAAAGAGACATACTTTGTACAACAGAGAAATACAGTACTTGTGAGGGAACAGAGATAAACGGAAAAAAAAACCTTCTAATTCTTCTCTGCATTTCTCTAGCTTGCTTTCTAATCTAGGTAACTAATAAATCTGGCATTGTATAGTATAAATATTTTTGTCTCTTTGCTTTTGCTCCTCTTTTGTCACTTTGGGTAAAAGCATCTGCTAAACACATACATGTAAATAAAAAAAAAAACAGCTAAATATTTATACATATTTCTATTTGCTAATTTGATCAGATATTCTGTGATGTCCTGGATGACTCTGTGATGATATTCATATATATATATGACTGACAGCTGGGGGTGTGGCGATATAAATTAGAAGCACTTGTGGAAGAAGATATGCATGTGCCGAAGGTGTGGCTATACAAATGAGCTTTCACAGTGGCATGAGATGCATGTGCTGGAGGTGTGGCTATGCAAATGAGCTACATGGAGATGCAGACAGACAGTCAGTAGGTCGTGTGCCTTCTTGTCTCTCTCTCTCTCTCTCTCTCTCTCTCTCTCAACACTGACCGTTTGCTCTTCATCAGCAATAATGGCAGCAAACTCTGAAGTCAACAGCGATTCTGAGGTATGTCTGCAGTCTGCACACTTTTGTGGATGTTAACTTTGCATTTGCTCAAAGCATTTACAGTGACGGAGGATCTTAGGAACGAGTGTGAAATTGAATAACGAGCTGATTGCTGACTACCGCTACAGAAGCCGCCAGATGTTTCAGTGTGAGGATGTTTTAGTTGGATTTGTGGATTCTTGTCCAGTCTGGTTACTGATCCGCTTTTGTGTGAACTAAACTGCTTTTTTTGGAAAATGCATGATTATCTGTATGATTTTATTAATGAATAGCTGATATGGGAAATTTTTGAATTTATGGCCAATATAATCATATTTCAATTTAAATAACAAACATGTGTTTAAATTTGTTGAAATGTGCATACGTGTAAAAATATATTTACAAACTGATATGTTTTCAAACATGAATGTGCATTAATTTTTATCATTTTGATATTGTTGCTCAAGTTTATGTTGTGTATCATTTTGATATTGTGCACCTGTTTGAGACTTTCACTGGAGTCTGACACACACACACACACACACACACACACACACACACACACAAAGAGCTCCGCTGTGCTGATTCACACAACAGCTCCATTGAGACACACTCAGCTGCTGTCACACACACTCACACCTACAGCTCACTGCAAATATATCAGTCAGCACTCCTGAAGCACAGGTTATGTGAAGCGCATGTCAAAGTGAACATCTCGATGCTAATGTAGAGTTCCTCTTCTTCACACACTTCCAGCCCGACGCTGACCTCCCGATGTTCAACAGAACCCAAAGATCTGGAGTCATAGCGTTACACTCTTCTGCAGGTCTACTTCATTAAACTAGCAGGACACATTGGTATTTGTTGGCTCAAAAGTGTAGAAACAGCAGCTTGGACACTGTGTGTGATGGTTTGTGATGTGTGAACAGGACTGTGTGTAGCGGCACCAGCTCGTGTTGAACTGCAGCTCTCAAACAATCACATCAAACTGTGTGAACTTTCAGCGTAGTGTTGCTGCGTTGCTCTCTTTTCGTTTACCGTTTATTAAAAAGTATAGCAGTTACCGTAACAATGTCAGCCTTTTACCTCTTCAGTTGTCGTTTCCCTTTGGGCTGCTTCAGTAGTTTGTGTGGCGGTGTGTGTGTGTGATATCTGTGCTGGATTCACACACTGAGATGTTCATGCGTGGCTGAGCTCATCTGACCACAGTGACCTGACAGACAAGCGCAGGAATGACCCGTTTTCTTCTTCACAGACTGAAAGGTGGCTGTTTTCTGCTCATCTAATATAATACTTTTAGATTATGGTCCAATTCTTTCTATTAACTAACTATTAACCATGCCTTTTGCCTCAGTAAACTCCTAATTACTGCTTATTGATAGTTAGTAATGTAGTTGTTAAGTTTAGGTATTGGTTGATTAAGCGATGCAGAATATGGTCATGCAGAATAAGGCATTAATATGTGCTTTATAAGAACTAATAAACAGCCTATATCCTAGTAATATGCATGATAATAAGCAACTGGTTAATAGTGAGAACTGGACCCTAAACTAAAGTGTTTGCTACAGTACTATAGTCATTGTCAGATGACACTTCAATTTATTTGGCTTTGAAATAGAAGGAAAAGGAAGGTTTGAAATCCTTGCTTGCCTGCATGTGTGTGCGACATTAGATCTGAGATCTCTTTAAACTTTAATGAGATGAAGTTATTGGTTTTGGGTTACTAATCTTAACCTTGCTAATTTGGTGTAACCATCTCTGGACAAACAAGGGTGTATGTTCGATTCCTCCCTTAAAGGGATAGTTCACCCACAAATGAACATTTTGTCATCATTTACTTACCCTTAAGATGCTCCAAAACCTGTGTGAGTTTCTTTCTTCTGTTGAACACAAAAAAAAATGTTGGTAACAGTTGATGTTGATTTTTTTTTTTCATACTATGGAAGTCAATGGCAACTGTCAACTGTTTGGTTACCAAGTTTGACGGAGTTCATTTTTGAAAAAACAAAAACAAACAATATATGCCAATGTCGCTTCCCTAATGAGAGAATTTGAGAATCTTCTTGGGCTATATATGTCATTTTGCAAGTTTTTAAACCAATAAGTACAGATACTTTTGTTGTCAAGTTTATAAGTTGTCAACTTAAAAAAAAAAAATACTTGGAAACTAAACTGCAAAATCAGATTTTGACACAAAATACTTTAAGCATTAAAATTGCCTTATGGCAAACTATGGAATCTCATATCTGAATCTATTGTTTCTTAGGCCTAGAAATCAAGTTCTGCAGAGATCAGGGACATGCTCTGAAATTCCTTAATCTTGCTCTTTAAATCTTTCTCTGCGACTGAGATCTGTTAAGACTTTAATACCGATTATAATCACACACTTGACTTTACCTCATGCCAGCGGCTGCCCTCTTTCCACCATGAATAAGAAGCTGAACTTAGCTGTAATCAAAGAAACAGCTCACAATCCTTCTAGAAACTAACTCATTTACTCATTCACAGTTCCAGACTTGGTGTGTCAGGTTCGATGTAAATGAAACCAAAGGCCATTACTTCTCACTTGTCTCATAACTAAATGTGAATGACATTTGAAAAAAATCTTTTTCTGGTGAACTATTCCTTTAAATGATGTTTTATTAACAAGGTTCGGGAGGAGCAGGTGCAGATAATTAACCCATTCAGCACAAGTGGAGATCAATCAGTAATCAACTCAGGACAAGATAAATAACAGCAGAACCCACTTGTGTTTCTTGACAGTTTATCAGCAGATCTTGGACGAAGCAGACTACAGCAATAAAGAAACCTGCTCGAAAGATATCCCAACGTCTCCTGGTCTTCGCTTCTGAGTTCCTACACTTTAGAAGAAAGTTCACTACAGTCCTTATCTCTACTCTATCCCATCCAGCGAGGCTGGGTCTCCCAGCAGACACAGCATGTATCTATCTTCCCACTACCTCTGTCCAGCAAGCATTGGTCTCTCAGCGGACAGCATGTATCTTCCTTTTTCATATTTCTGTTCAGCGAGCATTGGTCTCTCAGCGGACTCGACACGTATCTATCTTTCCTGCCCAGCCAGCATTTTCAAATTCATTTCACCTCGCAGGTGGCCGGTAGAGCCCAATATCCTGACGCCATCGAGCCGCTCACGTCAGAAGCTACATGGGCCCTCCCGGTCAGCCGTTTTTTCGATTCCCGCTTAACTCACCCGTTAACGCCATGGAGATATACTTGATCAAGCGATCAAGCTTATAGATAGCCAGCCCGCCAAATTCGCTGCATCTTTGGGGGGTCTATACTATGGCAGCTGTCCTTTTGCTCTTTTGCTTTGTGGGGGGAGTACTCTGGGTTCGGGCAGAAATTCCGAGCTCGGAGCCCTCCACCCGGACAGCACGCCAAGTACGCATAACCTTTACCATAATAATTATATGTAGATGTGAACTCGTGAAATTATGTTTTATTAACAAGGTTCGGGAGGAGCAGGTGCAAATAATTAACCCAATCAGCACAAGTGGAGATCAATCAGTAATCGACTCAGGACAAGATAAATAACAGCAGAACCCACCTGTGTTTCTTGTCGGTTTATCAGCATCCCACCTCCACCCCATCTCCTCATTTTTAGTTCCATCTCTAGTTCCATCTTCTCTTACCAACGGGGGGAGTACTCTGGGTTCGGGCAGAAATTCCGAGCTCGGAGCCCTCCACCCGGACAGCACGCGAAGTACGCATAACCTTTACCATAATAATTATATGTAGATGTGAACTCGTGAAAGGACACTTGGGGCCAGATTTACTAACAGCTTGCGCCAGCACAAACCCTCTTTTGGTTTTAAAAAAACTACTGTCAGGATTTATTAAAGACACTCAGAGAAAAATTAGTGCTGAAAAGCTGAACTTATTGCATATGCATTTGTTGGATTTTCCCTTTCAGACGTAATGGGAGGAGAGTATTTAAATGAATCACCCAAAGTGATTTTCTAATGGTTTGTGCTCTTCAATTTACTGGTATTTGCGCTATTATTTACCACCCACAAACAACATGTCATAAACCAGATGCTAATTTGCGCTGCTCTTGATAGATTGTGTTGGTCATTATGGAAATGATCCTGTGTCTGTGTTCTTTAATATGCGTGTCGTCAGTAGATCACGCGCAGAACTTTTCTCCCCCATCAGCACTTTTTAAAAAAATTTGCTCTCACGCTAATCTGCCCTGTTTAGTAAATCTGGCCCATGGTGGCAAACAATTACAGCACTTTAAGAGTGTGTGTCTTTGTACCTGGCCTGAAACTCATCCTTGACGTTCTCAAAAATGAGCAGCTTGTGAGAGGCACACACAAATCCCATCATGCACCGTAAGGCTGAAAGCAGGGCATTGATCTGTGGAGTCCCACTAACTGAGCAGATCCCTCAACACCAGAACATCATTAATTCCCCATAAAGCACGTGAAGCTCATGGAGATGATGGTGCTGTAGCAGCTGTGTGGATGTGAGTGTGTCCTGGGTCAGGTTTAGTGTAGTGTGTGTCGATAGCGCTGTGGTGGACTCGGATGCTGATTGGTGCCCTGGGGCAGCGGGACAGCTCGATGCAGTGAAGGGCACTGTGTCCCTGTCTGGCCGGGTATAAAAGCCTGAGATAATGAGCTGGTCTCCAGTGGGAAAGGGAATGAGGAGCTGGCTCCAACAAGGCAAGAAGTTGAGATTGTTTTATCCTCCCAGAGGCGTTTCAGGTGAGATTCTGTGTGCGTGTTGGGATGAGTGTGAAATATGGGCATCTGAGTAATCTTGTGGGTTCACTGTCTTTTACTTTATTTTATTTATGATATATATATATTATTCTGATTAGTTTTGTTTTCCACAAGGCCAAACTGAGAACAGATTTAATGCATAAGAGGATGTTGCTGATATGCTCCGGCCAGATACATAATATAACTCATGATGTGAGCTGTTGGTCAATTCCCTCCCCAGCCTGATCTCCAGCACATCTCAATAATATGAACTGTATGACACTGAATGTCTGAGTATGAGCTGAAATCTTGATGTTAGACTGGAGACAGACTTGAGGAATAATGCTTTACCATGAAGACATTTCAACATTTTCATCACATCACAGGAAGCCAGCTTTTTGTCACTCGACTGTCCAGTCTGTTTCTGGAGTGCGTGCTTCAGTATTGAGCAGTGATTTGAAATAGGCCAGTGAAGCCTGTGGTGATGGAGATTGAACATCGATCTCTGCAGCTCGCGTGTACTGTAAAGCAGGTCACCGTCACCTAATCTGTGAAGCTCTTCATTAGAGCTGTTAGTCAAGTCAAGCGTCACTATTGCTGTTTTAGCACTATAGCAGAATTATGAATCACTAGATTTATGTATGGTTAGACATTAGGTTTATAACCTTTAGTCACGCCTCTTTAATTAGAAGATTAAAGCCCTGATGATCAGCATAATACATTTACCAATATTCATTTTCATCACTAAAATTCACAGAGCCTGCGACAAAATTTATGTTTAGGCCCTTTTTTTTCTTTTTCTGTGTAAAAATGCAAAAATATAGTTTATTGTTCCTGTCAAGGTTACACTGATTAATGCTAGCATGTAGCGTGAGGTTAGTGGGTTTCCTCAGAATTGAGTGTTAGCATTAGACATTTGACAGGCCGTTTCATTATTTATTACTGGCATAAAACATTTGGTTAGATGTGTGTTGGAAAATTCGGTTCAAACACCAATTGAATGTGATAACGTTCTGGTATCATGTGGTGGTTTTTGACTTGTTTATTTATTCTTTTGCATATATGGTAGCATATTTAGTCGTTACGACACACTGAAATACCTCTATCGTCCAAGCTACATCTAAACCTGATGATCCAGAGAGTAGCTCCAGTGGCCAGCTGTGGTGTTGTACACCGGCATCCATTGGCTGCATCAAGACCTGTTGCAATAATGTAATCATTTCATATTTTTCTTTTTCTCTCATCCCCTTGCCATCCTTTCCACCAAACATTACTCCCATGTAACATCCCACCACCTCACATTGCTCTCGTTCTGTCCCCGCCGTGCGCCTCCTCTCCTCCCCTGTCTCTTGTGTTGGAGATGGCAGAGTGCACAGTAGCCCCAGTAGCGATGGAGGACAGTGACCGCGAGACCGACTCGGCATCAGATGAGCAAGACTCTATGCCAGCGTCACCTGAGCCCAGGATGCATGAAGTGGAAAAGGTACTGGTGATCCTCCCTCCATCCCACTTCGTTGAGTCCGTTTGACCTCTGACCTCTTAGGAGACTGCCCTTAGATGTGGACCGTTCTTCTGCAAGCCAGCATATTAACTTTAATTATTTGTTAAAGTCTACTTGAAATTGACCATAGTTTCCTAGTTTCTTATTGTTTCTTATTCATCAACATACACTGCCGTTCAGAAGTTTGGGATCTGTACGATTTTTAATGTTTTTAAAAGAAGTATCTTCTGCTCACCAAGGCTGCATTTATTTACGTAGGACTGCGTAGGAAGTGGATTGGAGAACGGATGGAAATTCAGTGATAAATGTTTGAGACTCATATAGGACATCTGTTCAGTTCAGTGCTTGTGTCTTCCAGGTTGTGGCAACAGATTGACCATATGACCATCGTTATAAAATCACTTTTCCAGTGTACAAGATCATGCCTGCACCTCAAACACGGATTCACTGCACCACGATGCATTATTTATCTGGACAGGTCTCAGAGCAGTGGAAACCTGAGAGGGTCACATTGCCCAACTATGACATGCAGCCTTTTATTTTTGCATCTTGGCCTTCTCTGAACAGGTTTACCTCGACAAATAGGCCATTGTTAGAGTTTAATGACACCAATATGGTTGTGAGCCATGTTTAAGTTCGCTAGTCAGAGGTTCATCAAAGAGCATAAGTTAAGCATGGCCCTTTGCAGCGTGTACATGGCTGTGGTGTTAAACAGAAGTTCTTTAAAGGGGTTGTTGATTATGATTTCACTTTTTTAACTTTAGTTAGTGTGTAATGGTACTGTTTGAGCATAGACAACATCTGCAAAGTTACGACGCTCAAAGTTCAAAGCAAAGGGAGATATTTTCTTTTACAGAAATCGCACTACAACAAACGGGTGGTAGGGACTACAATGAGCTTCTTCACGGGTTAGTGACATCACTAACTCTAAAATTTACATAAACCCCGCCCCCGGGACTGCATTTATAGATTATCATGAAAGAATATGCTAATCAATGACTAGAAGATAGTTAACTCCACATTAGCTACATAAATTAATCAACTAACCATTCAGAAATATTATCATTTCTTCTTGAGTCTCTCCATCTTTGTCTGACTCCGGTTTGAACATAAAAGGCTAAAATTTGTCGAAATTTTCAGTGCGTGTCTGTGTGAGGTAATTGGAGCTGCTAAACACACAAGCTCTTGAAGCTCTGCCCTCTGTGCCGGGAGTAGCAGCTCATTTGCATTTAAAGGGGCACGCACAAAAACTGCGTATTTTTGCTCACGCTGAAAAAGTGACAATTTTAACATGCTGTTAAAAATATCTGTGAGGTATTTTGAGCTAAAACTTCACATAACTCTCTGGGGACAACAGAGACTTATTTTACATCTTGTGAAAAGGGCATTGTAGGACCCCTTTATCATTCGCATGTCTGCTCGCATGTCTCTCCAATCTGCTGTGGAAGGACTCTCGTCTGGAGAGAGTCTGTGGTCCTCAATAGGGGTTTGTGGACTGGAGCAGGAATCTTTTACTCTTTACTTTCACAACAGCATTGATTCTGTCATTGTTATCAGCTCTTGTGCAGGGAGTATCAATGTCATCTGTGTTGTGTCGTGATGTCTAATGTCTTGTGTGGACACTAACAACAGTGTAGATGCGTGCGCTCCAGTTTCATCTTCCTCAGGAACACTCCTTATACCACTAATGTGCTTCTCTTGTATTCATAATACCTCGTAAAAACTTTTACCATGGTAACCTTAATTTCTGTCAAATGTTTCACTGAAGGAGTCTTCGGTTACTACTCTAGTAAATGGGTATTTACCATGGTAATGTTTTGTAAGGGCATGCACAGTGTTTTTTGTCTAACCACTAAATGGTCTATTCTCTTTTTGCTTCTCTTCTCCATGACCTTAACTTTCCCTATTAAACGCTTCTGTACCTGCCCATATGTTCTGGCCCGACCCCTAACTTGCCCGATCCCCTCCTGACCTCAGCACTTCCCTAAGGAAGACTCGGAGGACTCGGAGCTGGAGCACATCATGGGACATCACCCGCCTAGAGAGGGTCACCCGTTCGCCCACCCCGGGCCCCATAAGGCCGATAGTGAGGGTGAGCCTCACAGCAGGCCTCACACCCCGGGGACACCCACCTTCCTGAGGCCCGCGGCGGCACCCAGGGGCCCCGGAGAGTTAGAGCACGAGTCCAGACACGGGGCTCAGCGGGGCCACGTGGACTTTAGCCTGCCGTCTCCCATCAGCCCATCCAGGCCTAAAAGCCCCTGGGGTCGCTATGACCCCTATGACGCTACTGAGGTAATGAACGCCGGGGTCTGATTTCCGTCATGAGCGTCCATGCATAATAGGGCTGCACGATTAATCACAATTTACATGAAATCGCACTTAAACTGATTTGGCTTATCACGATTATGAAATCGCAAATGCTGCGATTATTTTTTATGTGCAGCTTGTCATTGATGTACGGCTCTGTAAACGCTGCTCCATCTGAAAGCACTGAGTTTGAGTCGCTTATAACGTGCATTTGAAAAAGCAACACGCGTCAAAAATCTTTCCAAACATGAGAAGCATTTATGAGCTTTTTACTCCAAACTCACTTCATAACGACAGTTAAGCATCCTTCTGTGAGATGATGTGGCTTCTTACACAGAATAAGGCAGTTGTGTGTTTATAAGTCATGTTTAATCAAAGCGTTTCAATCTTCTGTTTATTCAGCTACAGCGATAGGGATTTCCTGGAATGATGTGGTTATTGTATTTCTACACTGGGGCGTATTTGCTTGTCTGCGTTAAAGCCCTCTGGTGTTCAGATGGAGCAGCGTTTACTACTGATCAGCCGCACTGCTCTGACAAGCTGCACATAAAATAATCGCAGCCTTTGCCAAATCATGTGCGGTTTCATTGCGATTAATCGTGCAGCCCTAGTGCATAAACACCTTGAAATATCACTCCCAACAACCATAAGAATCACATGTTGGAATGTACCATGGTATTCTTTGAAGTTTCTTGGAGGACTATAAATGGTAATCCTTCAGTACCATGGTACATATCAAAGTACTATGATATTACCACAGGATTGTTTTGTGAGGGATCTCAGTAGCCCGGTTACCTCTCATAGTTTTTGTTCTGAATTGGACACATATTTTCGTTCTTGAGATTGGGTTTTATCTGTCACTTGCTTTTCGGGACGATGGATTAACATTTTAATGGCATATTTTTAAGTGGATCCTGTTGGTAGTCTAGAGCATGTTTGTAAAAGATGATAATTAAAGGCGTAAAGCCCTTTTTGGGTTTATGACGCTCCACCCCACATCTTTCCTTATTCACTTCAAGCCAAAGCCTGGCACGTGTGGTTTGCCTCCCAGAGAGAGACTCTCACTATGTCTGTCATCTCCCGCTGGCTGATATGATAATAAGAGATATCGCCTACAAACTGAAGGCTGACGTTTCATTATGCTGAATACATATTGAGAGAATATGTTTTGTTTTTGGATTCTTGGGTTCTCTCTCCATCAACTTGGAGAGTCTTTTTGACTTTTGGATTTTTATTATTTAATATTTATTTTTCTATTATATCCATTATGTATTTGTCCATTATTAGTGGGCAAACAATATATATATGTGACCCTGGATGACAAAACCAGTCATACGGGTCATTTTTTTTAAATTGAGATTTATACATCACATGAAAGCTGAATAAATAAGCTTTCCATTGAAGTATGGTTTGTTAGGATAGGACGATATTTGGCCGAGATGAAAATCTGGAATCTGAGGGTGCAAAAAAATCGAAACATTGAGAAAAGTTGACCATTTATGTTCACGATTGTGCTGCATTCACTCACAAAAATAAATGTTTTATATATTTACGGTAGGAAATTTACAAAATATCTTCATGGAACATGATCTTAATAACCTAATGATTTTTGGCATAAAAGAAAAATTGATAATTTTGACCCATACAATGTATTGTTGGCTATTCCCACAAATATACCGTGCGACTTAAGCCTGGTTTTGTGATCCAGGGTCACATATATACAGGTCCTTCTCAAAAAATTTGCATATTGTGATAAAGTTAATTATTTTCCATAATGTAATGATAAAAATTAAACTTTCATATATTTTAGATTCATTGCACACCAACTGAAATATTTCAGGTCTTTTATTGTTTAAATGCTGATGATTTTGGCATACAGCTCATGAAAACCCAAAATTCCTGTCTCAAAACATTAGCATATCATGAAAAGGTTCTCTAAACGAGCTATTAACCTAATCATCTGAATCAACTAATTAACTCTAAACACCTGCAAAAGATTCCTGAGGCTTTTAAAAACTCCCTGCCTGTTTCATTACACAAAACCGCAATCATGGGTAAGACTGCCAACCTGACTGCTGTCCAGAAGGCCATCATTGACACCCTCAAGCAAGAGGGTAAGACAGAAAGAAATTTCTGAACAAATAGGCTGTTCCCAGAGTGCTGTATCAAGGCACCTCAGTGGGAAGTCTGTGGGAAGGAAAAAGTGTGGCAAAAAACGCTGCACAACGAGAAGAGGTGACCGGACCCTGAGGAAGATTGTGGAGAAGGACCGATTCCAGACCTTGGGGGACCTGCGGAAGCAGTGGACTGAGTCTGGAGTAGAAACATCCAGAGCCACCGTGCACAGGCGTGTGCAGGAAATGGGCTACAGGTGCCGCATTCCCCAGGTCAAGCCACTTTTGAACCAGAAACAGCGGCAGAAGCGCCTGACCTGGGCTACAGAGAAGCAGCACTGGACTGTTGCTCAGTTTTGCATGTCATTCGGAAATCAAGGTGCCAGAGTCTGGAGGAAGACTGGGGAGAAGGAAATGCCAAAATGCCTGAAGTCCAATGCCAAGTACCCACAGTCAGTGATGGTCTGGGGTGCCATGTCAGCTGCTGGTGTTGGACCACTGTGTTTTATCAAGGGCAGGGTCAATGCAGCTAGCTATCAGGAGATTTTGGAGCACTTCATGCTTCCATCTGCTGAAAAGCTTTATGGAGATGAAGATTTCATTTTTCAGCACGACCTGGCACCTGCTCACAGTGCCAAAACCACTGGTAAATGGTTTACTGACCATGGTATTACTGTGCTCAATTGGCCTGCCAACTCTCCTGACCTGAACCCCATAGAGAATCTGTGGGATATTGTGAAGAGAAAGTTGAGAGACGCAAGACCCAACACTCTGGATGAGCTTAAGGCTGCTATCGAAGCATCCTGGGCCTCCATAACACCTCAGCAGTGCCACAGGCTGATTGCCTCCATGCCACGCCGCATTGAAGCAGTCATTTCTGCAAAAGGATTCCCGACCAAGTATTGACTATTGAGTGCATAAATGAACATGATTATTTGAAGGTTGACTTTTTTTTTTTGTATTAAAAACACTTCTTTTATTGGTCGGATGAAATATGCTAATTTTTTTGAGATAGGAATTTTGGGTTTTCATGAGCTGTATGCCAAAATCATCAGTATTAAAACAATAAAAGACCTGAAATATTTCAGTTGGTGTGCAATGAATCTAAAATATATGAAAGTTTAATTTTTATCATTACATTATGGAAAATAATGAACTTTATCACAATATGCTAATTTTTTGAGAAGGACCTGTATATATATGTGTGTGTGTGTGTGTGTGTGTGTGTGTGTGTGTGTGTGTGTGTGTGTGTGTGTGTGTGTGTGTGTGTGTGTGTGTGTGTGTGTGTGTGTGTGTGTGTGTGTGTGTGTGTGTGTGTGTGTGTTGGCTATTTGAATGTTTTTTCATTATTATTGTTATATTTATCATATCTATCTTTCATCGTTCTCTCTCTCTCTTTCTTTCTTTAGGACCAAGACAAGGAGTATGTGGGATTTGCTACTTTGCCAAATCAGGTTCACCGCAAATCTGTGAAGAAGGGCTTTGACTTCACTTTAATGGTGGCAGGTAATTTTTTTAACATCGCATCTGTCGAAATTAGCTTCAAAACAAACTTTGTGAAAAGTGTGTGTTCTCCTTTTTCTGCATTTTAATGGTATAGTTCACCCAAAAATAATGTAGTGAACCATCATTTTGTTAAAAAACTGTTCACATTGCTCTATATCACCTACTGAAATTTAATGAGAACTGAAGCAGTTGAGCTCAAAAATGGCAAAAAAAAGCACCATAAATCATAATAGTAGTCCAAATGACTCAAGCACTCCTATGGAGTCACATGATAGCTTTATGTGAAGAACAGACTGAAATGTAAGCTGTTATTCTCTGAAAATCTCCCTGTTCACATCCGTTCAGACATATAGTGCCAGTTTAAAGGTCAGTGACTAGACTAATCATGTTACTGGTGTCAAACGTGGTGATACGAGAAATGAAGACAAGATTTTCATTTTTGGGTGAACTGTTCCTTTAATGCCACGGGTGCCATTGATGATGGAGTTTTTGTTCCTCGCAGGAGAGTCAGGTTTAGGAAAGTCCACCCTGGTCAACAGTCTGTTTCTTACAGATCTCTACAAAGACCGAAAGCTGCTCAATGCTGAAGGTGAGTTGATCTCTCGTGGTTGTTTGCTGGGAGTGTTTCTGTATGTTCTGATGGCTGTGTTGTTGGTAGAGAGGATCACTCAGACGGTGGAGATCACCAAACACACAGTGGACATCGAGGAGAAGGGCGTCAAACTCAAGCTCACTATCGTGGACACACCAGGATTCGGAGATGCTGTCAATAACACGGAATGGTACATAAAGGGCTACAGTAACATCATGCATGCTAATCTCACGAGATTCACATTATTTTATAAGGCAGTACACCAAATATCATTATGATGTATCAATACTTGATGCTGTAAAAGTCAAAAAGAATTTTTTTTAACATCATTTCTTGTATAATTATGATTTTGGAGTGAATATGACAGGTTTGGTGATTCAGTGCTGTATCTGTGTTTTCAGCTGGAAGTCAGTGGCAGATTACATAGACCAACAGTTTGAGCAGTACTTCAGAGACGAGAGCGGACTGAACCGCAAGAACATTCAGGATAACCGAGTGCACTGCTGTCTCTACTTCATTTCACCCTTCGGTCACGGGTATGAGCGTCATCAGCATTATAAACGCAGATCTGATCAGACCTATTTGACTTCTTTATGGTGGTGTGGTTTAGTGGTTGAGGCTCAAGGCTGGTATTCAAACTCCATAAGGGCAGCTAAAGCTCATCTTACTCGAGAGGGATCATCTCTATAGTATGATAGTATGTGTACTGTAAAGCACATGCTTTCATGCAAGACATAATCCATCTGATAATGCATATTTTACTCACTTTAATGCGACATATGCACATTTCCTTTTAGTCCAGATGCCCTTTTTACATCACTTTTTTTTCACCATAAGGCTTTTAAATGTCTTTTGTATTTGGAGAGCAACAAGATTAACTGCTTGATGTCTGTCTGAAATACTAGTTCCAGACTCATGACTATTAGAGTCATACAGTATATAGGAGTTTTTTGTTTGTTTTTTACTGGACAAAGAAAAAACAGTCCTACTTTAAGTAAGTAAGTGTTCCGTCTCAGTGAGAGATATGCCAGTTAAAGAGTAACCAGCTCCCACAATCCATCTGTGCCCTCTGCTGGTCATGTCTGATCTGTGTCGGGAAGGCAAGCCAAGTCAACATGTTTTTGTTGTTGTTGTTGTTGCTGTTATTTCACCTATTACCAACATAAAACACAGTTTCTCCAGCACCAATGACAGAGAAATCAAAACCTAATAGTAAATTGCTGACAAACTTCTAGTTTGTGCTGTTGTGTGTGGTGATCATCGTCACTGTGTGTTTGCATCAGTTTAAGGCCTCTGGACGTGGAGTTTATGAAGGCTCTTCATGAGAAGGTCAACATCGTTCCTGTACTAGCTAAAGCTGACACACTCACACCAATGGAGGTCAAGAAAAAGAAAATCAAGGCAAGTGCCCGAGCTGTCGAATCCTGTCCTGTGTGTTGTTTGTGTATGTACTGTGAGCTTATTTTAGTTTTATGTGCTCCAGCAGATTCGAGAGGAGATCGAACAGTACGGAATAAAGATCTACCAGTTTCCAGACTGTGATTCAGATGAGGATGAGGACTTCAAACAGCAAGACCAAGAGCTCAAGGTTCAGACGTGTCACGCACATATTGTGTCTTGAGCCAGTGAAAGAGAGAGAGAAAATATCTGTGTGTTTTGCTAGTTATTCAGTAGTTCAGTCAGTCCATTCAATTAAAAAACAACTGAAAAAAAATACGGACCCACTTTATATTAGGTGTTTTTAACTACCATGTACTCATATAAAAAAAAAATAGTTAGGTACAATGTATTTATTATGTTGATATTGTATTGCAAATCACTTAAGCTGATATTGAGGTGGGCTACTGGTAAGGTTTGGGTCAGGTTTGGTGGTTTGAGTAGGTTTAAAGGAGGGTTAAGGTGTAAGGGAAAACTCAACAGTGTAATTAAAGATGTATTTATAGAAATGAATTACAGCTTTATTTACATGCAGGTGCTTTTAAAATATAAGTACAATGTAAAAAATTGTATGTACACAATAAATGCATTTTATCAAATGATTCATTTAAATGTCAGTACATAGAAGTTAAAGACACCTAATAATAAATTGGTACCAAAAATGTACTTATTTTAATGACCAGAAATATAATACCCACATGAATAAGGTCCAGTAAACCGTGTAAAACCCTTCACAGGCGCCCACTTGGAAACTCACACCAGTGCTCGGCCTATCAAAGCTTAGCTTTATTTGCTTCTGTTTAGTGGCCAGTGTCTTGTATCTGCACTGGAACCCA
Organism: Gila orcuttii; assembly: GCA_026230005.1. Lineage (NCBI taxonomy): Eukaryota > Metazoa > Chordata > Actinopteri > Cypriniformes > Leuciscidae > Gila > Gila orcuttii. The sequence goes on from JAPDVR010000009.1 coordinate 9,897,951, forward strand.
GTTTGATGCAACAAGAAAATAAATCACTAACCAGCTCCAAAAATATAAACCTCCAGCACTATACTTGAATGGCTGTTTTTTGTTATTCTTTTTTAGATAATTTTTTTGTTACACCCCTAAAGCATGATTTCTGTTGAGATGATTCGTTTTCTTGTCCTCCTCCTGTAGGACAGCATTCCCTTTGCTGTGATTGGCAGTAACACAGTAGTGGAAGCCAAAGGCAAGAGGGTTCGAGGACGTCTGTACCCCTGGGGAATCGTAGAAGGTAAGATCCTGATCCAAGAACAAACACGCCTCACAAGAGTTTCCCACTGTCAGTAAAGGGTTTAACAATTCTTTTATGATCGTTTAGTAGACTAGATGTGTACTGTGTGTTTGTGTGTGTTTGTTGGACAGTGGAGAACCCAGCACACTGTGACTTTGTGAAGTTGAGGAACATGTTGGTACGAACACACATGCAAGATCTGAAGGATGTGACCCGGGAAACCCACTATGAGAACTACAGAGCCCATTGCATCCAGAGTATGACCCGCATGGTGGTGAAGGAACGCAACCGCAAGTACGCAGACATCATTCAGGCAGAAGAAGCTGTGTTTTCACTCTCTATCAGCTTTTGTTTTGAACAACAGTGGCCCCAAAAAGTATTTGGAAACTTAAGTCACATATTACATTTACATTAAGAAAAGAAGAAACAGTTATATAGTGCCTTTCCATAAATCAAGGTAGCCTTACAAAAAAGTACATTTCAAGGAAAACAAAGCACACCAAGTACAAATGATCGAAAATACATTTCAAATAGATATGTTTTTAACTGGTCTTGAAAGTAGACAGAGAAGAGGCTAGAAAAACCTCTAAAGCTTACAATGATTTCAGTCATTGCTACAGCGTTATCATGCTTTTAACTTCTGAATACTGTTAAGTTATTCCTTCTGAAGGATGTACTAACACTTGAGTCATTACTAATGGGTTAGCATGATCTTTACTTTAGAATGAATTATACATTCTGCATTAGTATATCATTAATTAACTTGTATAATTCTTAGTGGTCCTCTGGGAGATAAATACAAAAAAAGTAGTTATTGATTAGCTAATACTGAATTACCTCATTCAACTGAGTGCTATTATTTTACTTTTAAGTTTTATTAAGAAGGGCTGTTTGAAACAAAAAATGATCTTTCACCTATAGCAGACAATCAAGATCTAGGAATGGACAAAAAGCCAAGATCAGATCATCTAAGAGAGTTTTTGGTTAGACTCTTTAAATGTTAGGAGTATCTTAAAATAAATGTGTGATGCACAGGTAGCCAGTGAAGATCACAGATGGGAGTGATGTGAGCAAACGCTTGGTAGAGGTGATCACTCTTAATAAGAGGACAGTGGAGGAGGATTTTATATGAACCCTATCAATATCAAAGCACAGGACTATTCTTTTGATTGGTGTAGTAGAGCCAATCAACAATATTTCAGTTTTGTTATTATTCAGTTTAAGAAATTTCAGGGACATTCAGTGTTTGATATCCCCAATACATGCAGTAAGTGAATCAAGAAGAGATGGCATGTCAGAGCTGGTGGTCAATTTTGTCATCAGCATAACAGTGAAAATTAAGTCCAAACTTATATGGATATGTATAATGTCACCAATAGGATGCATGTCGATGATAAAGAGAAATGGACCAAAAGCTGAACCCTGAGGAACACCATGTGTCAGAGAGGAGCAGAGGCGGGTTTGTACCCTTGCATAGTAATAAAATACTTTCTGTTGTTGAGGTAAGAAGTGAGCCAGGAAAGATATGAACCAATGATGGCAATTTCAGAAAGGCACGGGAGGAGAATATCATCACAGACAGTCAAACGCAGAGCTTAGGATGTTTATAAACCTAGAATCCACAGACAGGAGGATGTCATTGATCACTGAAAAACAGCTGTTTCTGTGCTGTGTGATGGACAGAATACAGACTGGAAAGGTTCAAAAAGACCATTTGCAGTTAGGTAAGAGAGGCCACCACTTTTTCTAAAACTTTGGCCAGGAATGGTAAATTAGAGATTGGCCTGTAATTGTTAATATTTCGATGATATAAGCTAGATTTTTTTAAGGATGCAGACATTTTCTCAGGTGTTTGGGAAATAGCATTATTATAGAGACAACACGTTACTATTGGGCCCTGAGATCATAAAGAGTCTGACAAAGTAGAAAAGTACGGAAACAGAGTAAGACGAAGTAGAGGCCCTTATAGAAACAGAGATGGATGATGGGTTCACAGAACGGATTTTACTGCAATTCTTTCTTTCATAATATAGAAATTGGAAAACTCAAGCTAAAGTTTGTGATCAGAGAAAGCAAAGACAGAACCAGTAACACAGACATTATGTAATACAGATATATGACCGTATATGACTGCTGGAGTGAGTTGCAAGATCTTCAATTAAGTTTGAAACATTCCAACACAGACATGAATTCAAGACATTGCACAGTATTTTCATGTATTAAAATCCCCAAGTACAATAACAGATAAAAATCTATAATGGACAAGAGTAAAGGCCCCGATAAACTCACAGCAAAGTTCTTTTTCATTCTTCATTGAGGGGTAAAAAGAAGTTTGAAAAACCTTTGTAGCGGTATACTGCTAGCGAACACCCTGACACGCTGCTGAGAGTAACGTTTAAATTAATATGTATAAATATTTCCTTCCACTTAAAAAATAAACACAACAAAAATGACAGCGGTGAGAAAACAGCAGTTAAGCATCTGATTGTAGTGATGTGGATATGTTTGCATGTGCTCTGCAATTCGGCACTCCAGTCACATCAGGTTTATTTAAATAACACGTTATACAATAGATTGCTTGAATGCAAGCAGCTTTACAGTATAAACATGAAAAACAGAGTCACTAGCCGCGTTTCCATTACCTTTCAAATTGCGAATTGAAAATACGCCCAGTGGAAACACGTCAATTTCGCAAAGTTTTTACGATTGCATGAGGTGTTTTTTCAGGCAATTCGAAAAAGGAATATTTTGCAAAACTGCAATGGAAACATTTTTTTCCGCATTTACAGTCACCTGACGTATGTAACACTTGATCATTCTTTAAAGAAGACGCGGTGTGTTTGGACAGAAGACGAGACAGAATTCTTCATTAAACTCATAAAAGACAGAAATATTACAGGAATACTGGATTCTAAACAATAGAGAAATGCCACAATTTATCAAGAGCTTGAAGCAGAAGGAGGGAGAAACTCCTCATATGTGCCGCTCTCAGTATAAGTGTCTTTCCTTGCCATTAATACTGGATAACACACATACGGCTCCTTCATTCAAAATAATGTCTAGAGCAGTGGCTGAGATATACGTGAACCTACCAACATCCGTCGCCATGATTTTTGCAATGACTTATTGTGAGAGGAAAAATATATGTTTTAGTAGCATTACATTGGTTAATTGAAACGCCATCATTTCACAATAGTTTTTTGTAGACATTTAGAAAATATCGCAAAAGTTCTGCTCAAATCTGTAATAGAAACATGGCTAGTGTCGCTTTCAATTAGAATTACACTTCAATTTGTTCTATAAAGCAGCTCTCCAGTGTTTGTGTTCACTCGCAGACGTCTGACTGTGACAGACTCAACAGAGGACATGAAGGAGGACAGAGCCTCAGCGCACACCTTCCTGTTACACAGTCTCCATGGACCAATGCTAGTTCACAGGTGTTTACCAGCCGGAGTGAACCTTTCTGGAAAGTGAAACTTAATTTTGGCCTGATTTTGTTCAAAATGACGCCTCACCAGTTCGTTCCTCTATTTTGCTTGAAGTATATCGGGGCCTTAAGTAGCTCACTTATCTCAGAGAAAACATCAGTATGGGATTTTTGAGGTCAATAGAATAAGATCACAGCTAGTGAACATTTTCAAAGCTAGGTATTCAATGGAAACGTCATATAACTTAGTCGCTGATATTTAATATGCTCATGACAGACCACAGCCTTATTAAAATACATGTATTCAGGTGTAATCAAGTTTAAACTGAATCAGTCATTGGGCACCTGCCAGGTCTCTCAAGAAGGTTTGTGTCAGTGATTATGTCATTTAGCACTGATTCTTTATCGATCAAAGAGCGAATGTTAAACAGAGCACTGTAATTCTGAAGATGGGAGTCAATACTTGGCAAATTTGGGATCAGTGGATAGCGACCTCAGATTTCCATAGCTGATTGCATGATTTTTCTGTCGAGATTTACGGGGAGCAGGGGTGAAAAGCTCAAAGTGTCTTTCACGAAAGGTGTATGTAACAAGGCAGCGTAAAATCCCAAGCTGTTACACCATTCATAAATGTTTGGAGGCAAATGAAAAAATCCTAAACAGTTGAGTACTGAAGAGCCGTACCAGAAGGAACTGCTTGATTGAAGCCAAAAACAGTGCAAAAAGACAAAGGATCTTGAAAGCAGTTACACAGAGACATGGCCAATGATTGTTCAGGACCCAAACAAACAACGTATCAATATATCTGCACTAGCCCAAACAGTATCGAATTCACATCTACAAGGCTACCCAACCACACCAAGGATTAATGATGCCTTGTACACATGATAAAGAGAGTGGAGACTCAGTGTATCAGATTTCGGAGCAGATCAGTGTGAGGGGATCACCAAAAAACAGGTCAGTTATCAGGAGTTTTAAGGGGGAATAGTCCAGGTCTATCGACTCCCAGTAAAACCAGGTCAGTTATCAGGGGTTTAGTCCAGGTCTATTGATTCCCAGTAAAACCAGGTCAGTTATCAGGAGTTTTAAGGGGGAATAGTCCAGGTCTATTGACTCCCAGTAAAACCAGGTCAGTTATCAGGAGTTTTAAGGGGGAATAGTCCAGGTCTATCGACTCCCAGTAAAACCAGGTCAGTTATCAGGAGTTTTAAGGGGGAATAGTCCAGGTCTATCAACTCCAAGTAAAACCAGGTCAGTTATCAGGGGTTTTAAGGGGGAATAGTCCAGGTCTATCGACTCCCAGTAAAACCAGGTCAGTTATCAGGAGTTTTAAGGGGGAATAGTCCAGGTCTATCAACTCCCAGTAAAACCAGGTCAGTTATCAGGGGTTTTAAGGGGGAATAGTCCAGGTCTATCGACTTCCAGTAAAACCAGGTCAGTTATCAGGAGTTTTAAGGGGGAATAGTCCAGGTCTATCGACTCCCAGTAAAACCAGGTCAGTTATCAGGGGTTTTAAGGGGGGATAGTCCAGGTCTATCAACTCCCAGTAAAACCAGGTCAGTTATCAGGAGTTTTAAGGGGGAATAGTCCAAGTCTATCGACTTCCAGTAAAACCAGGTCAGTTATCAGGAGTTTTAAGGGGGAATAGTCCAGGTCTATCGACTCCCAGTAAAACCAGGTCAGTTATCAGGGGTTTTAAGGGGGAATAGTCCAGGTCTATTGACTCCCAGTAAAACCAGGTCAGTTATCAGGAGTTTTAAGGGGGAATAGTCCAGGTCTATCGACTCCCAGTAAAACCAGGTCAGTTATCAGTGGTTTTAAGGGGGAATAGTCCAGGTCTATCCACTCCCAGTAAAACCAGGTCAGTTATCAGGAGTTTTAAGGGGGAATAGTCCAGATCTATCCACTCCCAGTAAAACCAGGTCAGTTATCAGGAGTTTTAAGGGGGAATAGTCCAGGTCTATCCACTCCCAGTAAAACCAGGTCAGTTATCAGGAGTTTTAAGGGGGAATAGTGCAGGTCTATCGACTCCCAGTTAAACAGGATCTAAAACAAGCGAGCAGGAGCAGCGTGAAGCGCCAGCACAAGCACACCAGGAGTCACACCGATAGGTTCACACTAAATCATGGTCCAATCATGTCCTTTCCTTTCCACCTTACAGGTTTACCTGCAAACTGCAGGACACAGCTAAATATTAGCTATACAGTCACACATTAAGAATTTGAGATATATTCTCACACATCAACAGTGTTCATTTTATGTTAGATAATAGTTGAACATGGGATATTTATGCTTTTTGGGGCTACAGTGAACGATGGCATGTCTTTTGCTGGTGAAACTGACCGAGCGTTGCATGCATGTGCTGTTTTGCTCCGAGCAGCAAACTGACCAGGGAGAGTGGCACCGACTTCCCCATTCCCATGGTGCCCGGTGTCGCGGACGAGACGGAGAAGCTCATCCGAGAGAAAGACGAGGAGGTACGGCATTCTCCCTGCCAGGATCAGCATGAGCATACACCACACCACGAGCAGCGTTCAGTGCCGGAGCCGTGTGCGGATGCTCACTCAGAGCCCGAACACAATGCTGAGCCCACAGGGTCCTGATAGGCTTTCATGTTGTTTGTCACACTAAACCGGCGGTGTATTTAAACTCGTGACCCTCAGAGTAGGGGTTTATGGGCCACTGGCGCCCCCTGTTGGTGCATCTGGAGCGCTGTGAGGCTCATCAACGCCTGCAATAAAGCCTGCACATCTCTGATGCACTTTAATCCTGCATCGCATAATGGCTGAGAAATGCCCAGCGTATGTATATACAACCCCAAAATGATGAAGATGATTATTATTTGCAAATTAGGCATGTTGTTAGTATTTTTTAAAAATGGCAAATAAGCTTATTTTCCCTATACATTCACACTAACACAATGCAATAATGTGTTCTCATTACTGTAATAAAGTACTAGATCATGCTGTCCATTTAATTAAATAAGTCAAAATTTAATTTAATACAACACATACTACAATAACGTAATAACTATAGTACTATGATATTATAACCCACTTTGTATTAAGTCTGTTTAACTACTATTTGTTAACATTTAAATTAATTGTTTAAAACATGCATTTATTGTGTACATACATGATTTGACATTGTAATTATATTTAAAATACCTGCATGTAAATACAGCTGCCATTCATTTCTGTAAGTACATCTATAATTACACTGTTGACTCCCATATCTACCCATATAACCAGACCTGTACTGAACTTACACGTATTACACCACAAAAGCAGCACTTTACAGTGTCCTTGTTACACGTTGCATGTTCTTTCTGTAGTAATAACAGTAAAATGTGCATAATTACATGCAACTAACCCTAAACCAAACCCTATTCCTAACCCTAACCCTATACAATGTAACATGGACACAGATAACACAAGTGCTTTGTATCTAAAAAAAAAAAAATGTAAGTACATAGTAGTTAAAGACACCTAAAATAAAGTGGACAATATTATATATTACAGTAATGAGAATTATATCCTGCAGTTTTCTAAAATCTTGCAGTGATATAAAGCTTTTACAGATTTTCCTGCAGCACATTTTTTATGAGTACAGGCTCAAATATATTTTGTACTTATTTCAGAAATGGAGCATTTACTCAGTCATGGTATTTTTGTATATATTTCGGAAGATTGGTAGATTAATGTTTTCTTTCTGAAGTCTTCTTTTCTTTACCTGAAGCAGTTACTGCATTATATGAGCTGAAATAGATTGATGAGAATATATGAAGGCTCTGCTTTTAAACCGTTTTCTGTTATGGATTTATTGCTCTGGAATCAGTCTGTGATTAAAGTCTTGTAAACACTGGTGATATGATTTGACATGGGACATCTGTATTCATACGCACTTTTCACAACCGTTGTTGACGTCTGAGTGTTCTTCAAAGGTTTATTCTGATAACTTACACCACAGCGTACTTCTGGTTTACAATTCTTGATTAATTTCATTTTCTTGCACTGCACAGCTTTGAATAGCTTCAGTTCCCAGTCACTCTTTCTGAACTCTAACAGTTGCTTCACATAAAGTTGCTTGAGGAAGTTGTTCCACACAAAACAAAGCATTATAGGCACAAATGTCTCGATCTCTATACATATGATCTGGTACGCATGGAATAATTGCCTCTGGATCATTGAATTGCTGACAGTCACGACACAAATCACAACTTTGGGTGTGCAATCCATCATTTTTCAATAATTATTAGTCAGAGAATGACAACAGCTGGAAATGTTGATGTACTCATGTACAGTCTAACACAAAGGAAATTATTTAACATCTGATTTACATGAAGCCATGCACTGTTAGTATCGATCGGAAGTATGGATTTTAGCTTATATGTTGTAGGTTACATAACTCTAACAACGTGTCAATATCCCCGAGGTCACGTACTGAAGGCATGATCATCAGCTCACGTGACTTTGCCCTGGCTGATATGATTGGTTAGGTTGGTGATCAGCGTCACATGACTCGCCCAGCCTCAGACTCATTGATTGGTCAGTATTGATTGATCAGTTTTGGTGATTGTGTGTGTGTTCTTCTTCTGCAGTTGAGACGGATGCAGGAAATGCTGCAGAAGATCCAGGAGCAGATGCACACGCAGAAAGAGGCGTATTAACAGCGTTCACAGGAACATCAGGAGCTTTACCGCGGTATCACTGAACACACCAGACCCGGTGCAGTGTGCCGTCCGTGCCAGTCTTCACTTCTCACTAACACTGTCTGGGTCTCATTTACAAATAATAATAATAATAATAATAATAAATTCTTTGAGTTTGAGGTGAAATTTCACCAAGACTCGAATGTTGATATGAATAAAGGTCCACTATTGGCATTGACGGTCCCATGAAGGCTCTTCTATGGCAAACCCCCCCTTGAAACCTTTATTCTAGACTAGGATATTGTTTCCATTCTGACTGACACTATACTTGATTTAATGTAACTATGTTCATGTTTGAATATAAAAGAACAGCCACTCACGTGAAGGCGTCTGGTTCAGGACAACAGCCCTTTAACCACTTTGCTTGTTGTCCAACATGTGTCTCTACCCCAAGATTGTTTTATAATTGCTCGATATCATAGGATAGACACGATGGAACTATTTAATTTCTTTTTTCTACAATGTGTAACTTTATTTTGTACAATGTTCATTAATTGCATCGGTTGTAATGTATGTCTTTTGGTTTTGTTTGTATTTCTATAAAAAAAAAACTGCAAAATGGCTTCTTTTAGAAAGTTTCTAAATGGAAAAAAAAAAGGTTTATTTTCTTATTTGAGAAATAACGTACTGTAGAGCGATATTTTTGTTAACACGGCTAACACATGTATTGTTTCTCCTCTGGATAAGATGTTCCCGGCCTTGAACTCATTCCACAAGTGCATGTTTAAAGAAGAAACGTCTGGTTCTGTGCTTTCGGTGCGTTCACGTCATGTCAGAATCACAGTTTAGTGATCACTCGTAGCCATGTTGAAGAGCTGCTGGTGGTCATGTGATCTCAAAACACACATTCTGACAAAACATGAACCGCCCAATATACTTCTGCTGTTTCAGTTGTGGTAAGGGTGCTCATTGTGACCATATCTGTGTTACAGTCCATAGAAATAAATTATATTTCTCCTGCATCATATATATTTTCTTGGGTAATGTTGGTGAAACAAAGAACACTTAGTAAAAAAGTGTTGATAAAAAAACAAACACCTTGAAATAACAGAGTTCTGAAAAATGTTGGGTCAGATGTGAATCAATAAACCCATTTACTATGACTTTTATTTCTGTCCTTTTTCATGTTTATTTCAATGGCCTTTTGAAACCGTATGAGATCTGATCAAGCTTACTACTATTTTTAAAAATCCCTTTTTACAATGCTTTGCTTTGAATTGATGGCTTTCATGGCTTCCACTAATACGTTACTTTTTCCAAGAATGGATGAAGAGAAAATAACTAGAGATATTTGAATTAATAGATACCTACTGTTTGTCCACGTTATGCTTTATCTGTCACTTTTTAATGTGTGACTTTATATACACTGCCTTTAAAAAGTTTTGGATCTGTAAGATTTTTAATGTTTTTAAAAGAAGTCTCTTCTGCTCACCAAGGCTGCATTTATTTGATTAAAAAAAAGTATTTTTTTTTTAAATATTATGATAATTTAAAATAACTGTTTTCTATTTTAATATTTTTTAAAATGTAATTTATTTCTGTGATCAAAGCTGAATTTTCAGCATCATTACTCCATTTTTCAGTCAGTGTCACATGATCCTTCAGAAATCATTTTAATATGATGATTTGATGCTCAAAAAAAAATTATTATTATTATCAATGTTGAAAACAGTCGTGTACAACTGTATTTCAGGATTCTTTGATGAATAGAAAGTTCAAAAGAACAGCATTTATCTGAAATATAATCAATTGTATCATTATAAATGTCTTTACTGTAACTTTTGATCAATTGAATTCATCCTTGATGAATAAAAGTATTGATTTCTTTAATTTCTTTCCTCCAAAAAAATAAATACAACTTTGTACAGACGCCAAACTTTTGAACGGTAGTGTTTAATGTTAAAAAAGGTTTCTATTTCAGATAAATGCTGGTCTTTTGAACTTTCTATTCATCAAAGAATCCTGAAATAAAAATGTAAACAACTGTTTTCAACATTGATAATAATCAGAAATGTTTCTTGAGCATCAAATCATCATATCAGAATGATTTCTGAAGGATCATGTGACACTGAAGACTGGAGTAATGATGCTGAAAATTCAGATTTGATCACAGGAATTAATTACATTTTACAATATATTCACATAGAAAACAGCTGTTTTACATTGTAATAATATTGCACAATATTACTGTTTTTCTTTTTTTTAAATCAAATTAATGCAGCCTTGGTGAGCAGAAGAGACTTCATTAAAAACATTAACCGATTCAAAACTATGACTGGTAGTGTACATATATATGAAGCACACATTTGTTATTGTGTTTTAAGTGTTGTCCAAATGCTTGTTGGCATCACTGCTCTGACTTCGGCTCTGATCTTGTCTCTCCTTTTGGCAGTAAACAGCAAAATAAATTCACTGAATCACTTACAATTAGAATCAAGTCAACAGGTTCTGCACTTTTTTAAAAAAAAGTCACACAAATATTTTATAAAACACACACACACACAGATGCATACACGCATATAAGAGAGAGAAAAATCTAAGAATAAAGGAAGAATTTGATTGTATTTTATTGATATAAAACTCATGACGCAGAACTTTGAGATTTGCTGGACGTGACAAACAGCAAACCTTTATCAGTGCATGTGGGTGTCTGTTTGTCAGAGCAAATTTAACCCCGATGATCCTTGAACACATGATCCAGCCAATCAATGCATCACAGAAGAACAGTTCAAACCGTCTATTCTGCTTTTATTTCAATTTATATCTTGGATGCCTGCAGCAAGTTAACCAAATATTGAATGTTACGATTTGGCATCTTCACAGAGTACCTTAATGGAAAAGTTCACTTAGAAATGGAAATTCTGTCATCGTTTACTCACCCTCAAGTTGTTTCAAACCTGTATGAATTTCTTTCTTCCGCTGGACACACAAAAAAGTTATTTTGAAGAATGTAATCAAAACCGTTGATGGACCCCATTGACTTCCATAATATGGAACAAAAGTACTATGAAAGTCAATGAACCGCATTTATCTGAAATATAATCAATTGTATCATTATAAATGTCTTTACTGTAACTTTTGATCAATTGAATTCATCCTTGATGAATAAAAGTATTGATTTCTTTAATTTCTTTCCTCCAAAAAAATAAATACAACTTTGTACAGACGCCAAACCTGTATGAATTTCTTTCTTCCGCTGGACACACAAAAAAGTTATTTTGAAGAATGTAATCAAAACCGTTGATGGACCCCATTGACTGTGAAGAGGAACTGCGAGGAACATCAACTGTTTTGGTTACATTCTTCAAAAACAGTAAGACAGTGATAAAGATCAAATGCTGTACACACCTTATTAATAAACCATACTATCCTACAGAAAAGCAGATGAGCCCAGAATATGAACGCAACGCATTTAATTACATGTTAAGCGTTTTCCTCCCATAGAAACCCTTTATTATAAAGAAAACTCTTAATGTGGCTTTCTATGGGAGGATGGCATTACAGTGCACAACAAATCATTTAAATGGTATTTAATATAAAAAAAAAGAAAAATATAAGTAGCCTATAAAATAAAATGTGCGGCATTAATTAGCCCACAAACAATATTTATTTTAAAGCCTAAACAAATTTATTTAAAGCAAACCACCAGCTTTGAGCGTTTATCTGTAGGCTAAACGACTGGTCATCCATGCGAAGGACCAGCACGCTCCTTTGAAGGCTCCGGCGGCGACAGCGTTTGTGAGGCATGAGGGGCCCACGGAGATTGCCTCAGCGGGGAAGGCCTCACGGTAATCCTCAGATCACCCTGGCTAAGGGTCAAAGTAGGCCTATTCTGAGGTCCAGAATAGGACCTACTGCCCCCCCCCCAAAAAATTTTCTTGGTGGGGTAATCTATGGGGTTATGAACTGGAACAGGCTCCGGCTCAGGGGGAGGAACAGGCTCCGGCTCCGGCTCAGGGGGAGGAACAGGCTCCGGCTCAGGGGGAGGAACAGGCTCCGGCTCAGGGGGAGGAACAGGCTCCGGCTCCGGCTCAGGGGGAGGAACAGGCTCCGGCTCCGGGGGAGGAACAGGCTCCGGCTCCGGCTCCGGGGGAGGAACAGGCTCCGGCTCCGGGGGAGGAACAGGCTCCGGCTCCGGCTCCGGGGGAGGAACAGGCTCCGGCTCCGGCTCAGGGGGAGGAACAGGCTCCGGCTCCGGCTCAGGGGGAGGAACAGGCTCCGGCTCCGGCTCAGGGGGAGGAACAGGCTCCGGCTCCGGCTCAGGGGGAGGAACAGGCTCCGGCTCAGGGGGAGGAACAGGCTCCGGCTCAGGGGGAGGAACAGGCTCCGGCTCCGGCTCAGGGGGAGGAACAGGCTCCGGCTCCGGCTCAGGGGGAGGAACAGGCTCCGGCTCCGGCTCAGGGGGAGGAACAGGCTCCGGCTCCGGCTCAGGGGGAGGAACAGGCTCCGGCTCCGGCTCAGGGGGAGGAACAGGCTCCGGCTCAGGGGGAGGAACAGGCTCCGGCTCAGGGGGAGGAACAGACTCCGGCTCAGGGGGAGGAACAGACTCCGGCTCAGGGGGAGGAACAGACTCCGGCTCAGGGGGAGGAACAGACTCCGGCTCAGGGGGAGGAACAGACTCCGGCTCAGGGGGAGGAACAGACTCCGGCTCAGGGGGAGGAACAGACTCCGGCTCAGGGGGAGGAACAGACTCCGGCTCAGGGGGAGGAACAGACTCCGGCTCAGGGGGAGGAACAGACTCCGGCTCAGGGGGAGGAACAGACTCCGGCTCAGGGGGAGGAACAGACTCCGGCTCAGGGGGAGGAACAGACTCCGGCTCAGGGGGAGGAACAGACACCAGGGTGGCCATCTTGTTCATCTTGCTCATGCGAGGTGGCTGCAGCCATCTTGTCTGGGGACACTGGCTCGGCGGCGGCCATCATGTCTGGAGACACTGGCTCGGCGGCGGCCATCTTGTCCGGAGACACTGGCTCGGCGGACGTGACGTGAACAGTCTCTTGTGCTGCAGGGACGACGTGTACAGTCTCTTGTGCAGAAGGCACGATATGAACAGTAAAGACGTAAAGATTAGGCTGGCCAGGCATGACGTGAAGATCAGGCGAATCAGGCATGACGTGAAGAGACTCAGACTTGGCAGGCATGACATGAAGAGCAGGCTCGGCAGGGCTGAAGTGGAGCGCAGGTTCGGCAGGGACCTTGACGGAACGAGACTCTGGAACGGTGGTTTTGGCAAGACGAGACCCTGTTCGGCCGATCTTCTTGGCCATCCCTGCTGACATGAGCGGTGGGTCCATCATGCTGGACATTAAGCTGAGACGTCCAGAGACCGATCCGGTGATGGGCCTGATGTGCCATGACGTGAAGATTCTCAGGCTTAGAGTTTACCGTGAGCTTGCGGGGTTCTTCCTCCGCAAAGCCCACAGTAAATGATGAACCACTCAAAGAAAGGGCCAAGTCAGTATACTGTTGAAGAATCACGTTAGGGTCATGCAATGGCATAAGGTAGCTAAGTGGCTCAGATAGTCCTCCACGAAAAAATATCATTAAACATACATCATCCATGTAAGCCAGATGAGCAAGCTCCAAAAAGTCAAATAATTTGTGCTGCTGGATTCATCGATGGGTCTGGGTCTAACTCGGCTGCTGGATCTGTGTACGGCGTAGTTTTCTGTCACGAACTGCTCTGAGACCAGAAAGTTTAGATCCAAATGCAGCTTTTAATAAGATGGGGTAATCCAGACACGTAATCAAATGAACAGGCAACAGGTCGAAATTCAGGTAGGCAGTCCAAACAAACACACAAGGTTGGGAACAAGGCAAACGGGTAATCCAGAGGCAGGCAGAGAGTCCAAGACACCGAAATACAGGGAACCAAAGAAATGCTCAGAGATGCAGTGCAACAACATACAATACACGACAAAGACACAGGGCAAACATGAGGGCTTAAATACACTAACTAATTACAAGACAAGGAACACCTGTGGACAATGATCAGACAATTAACAAATGACAAGACACATGGCAAGATCACATGACAAACATGGAAGCACGTTACAGGCAAGAACAAGGAACAAGACACAAAACCCACACCGTGACAATATGACATTGCATTATGCTAAATATCGTATGTGCGTCTTTTTGTTAATGAGGGATTCTTGGACACATTCATGTTGTTAGATTTGTTGAGTAAAAATTAAAGTTGTAATTTTGAATTAAAATAATAAAATTAGACCCTTGGGGTAAGATGGGCATTGGCAAAAATGGACCAGAGTGACATACTGTTACTGTTATAAATTTTCAGTTTAATACTTATTGTAATCCATGAGGTTATTATTCAGCATTTCCATGAATTAAACATAATCCTACATTCGAGGCATCTTTGCTATTCATTAAAACCTATTGGCTAATTGAGATAAATCATTCAATTTGAATTTCATATTGTTATTATGACATATTTTTTTATTAAAATGGGCAGTTAAATATGTACATTTTCATATTCCTGTGCATATAAGTCATAGAATAAATAAACCTTTCAGAGGAATCTATTTGACTGGGATTCTACTTTAACTGTTGTGAGGTATTTGGTTTGGGTGTTTTCTCTCCCCAGGTAGGGGTATGACAAGTAATTGTTTCTATTTATTTCCTATAATAATACATGGGCTGATGCATTAGAATTCTGCATTTGCTAATTAAACTGAAATAACTGGAATTTAAAAGTAAAAAAACACACTACAAAACAAAAAAAGATATTTGAGCTGAAAATCTTTAGATCTGTGATACATCTCTAAAGCCTGGTTCACATGGCAGGATAATTAGGCCGATTTTAGCCCCGATTTACCCCTTCCGACAATCTTAAGTATGCTCCGATTATGGTAAAATAATCTGATCAGATATTCCTGCCGTGTGTGGTGTGTTAAGAGTGCTCACGTCTGTTCGGAAGGACGTCGGGACCGCTCCGATCTCAAATCGGGGATATCCAACATGTTGGATTTTTTTGGCCCGATTTCTCCTCGTGTGTGTTGTCCCCCGGGGACAAACGAGCACGCAGCCTGTGGTCTGTGGCGTGTAGCCAATCAGAAGGCGAGGTGACGAGGCGCAGAGGAAGCACCGGGAAACAAAATCAAAACAGCCGTCCATGCTCGCGTTGTCTCCACTTCTTTGACCATCGCCTTTTCTTTTGATAACGTTTTTTTTTCGGTTTAAAACAAACTACAAACTATCGCCATTGCATCCTCTTCGTCCGCCATGATTGTTTACTCTGAAGTCACGTTTGGTCTCGAGGGATTTTGCGAGATTTTCCGTCTGACCTGGGAGTGCTCGGGAGTCAAATCGGTTCGTGTATGATGTGTTGATTTTGTCGTGTGGCTGCGCACCACACACTGTACGACCAATACTGTTAGACCCGTGATTTTTTTATCGCCGTGTGTGGGGTCTCTCAGGTTTGGAAAATCGGCCGACAATTTTAAAATCGTCCCGTGTGAACCAGGCTTTACATGATCCAGTCCAGACATCTCCGCTCACACCGGCACAGGGGTGACAACTAATGCAAGAGGGCTATTCATGTGCACTTACAGAGGGATACATGACAAAGACAAGGAGTGTTAGAGCACTCATAAATATGAATGAGAGAGGATGAAAAGAAGGGAATGATGCTGGCAAGAAATAAAGATCACAGAAATGCGTTTGCCACTTCACTTACAATTCTGGAGCATTTAATGCCTTCTCTCTACAGACAACAACCAAAGAATAAAGCATTTAATCACAATAGATTCTTTGTAGGCCTATGTTTTATTTTCAGTGACAAAAATCCAATGCAACTCAATCGAAAAATAAGTAGCCTAAAAATGGATGGTCTGAAACAAAACACTGAAACAAAAGCATTTTCTTGAAAAACAAGTAAAAGAAAAAGTTAAATTAAACAGCTCATTTCTAGAGCTTCAATGGTATAACATTTAAAACATTTAATTTATTAGGGATTTTAAAAGCATCTAAACCCAGACAGCAATATAGTGTCACCCCCCTGATCCGGGCCACATCTGGTACATGTGGATTCAAAGTGTACCGGATCTGGGCCGACACTTTGTTGCTGTCTGGGGAGATTCACAAATTTTTGCCCTAATAATAATGACAGTATTGTCAATATGGCCAAGGCTCACTATAAATAAATACAAAGCTGTAAATGTGAATGTTTGTAAACATACACTGTTGAATGTATTTCTGTGGTTTGCTTGTGAATCAATGAGAGTTGAACTGATTTGATCTGTTTATGTATCACTGAGTAGAGTTTCTTGAAGCAACAGCTAAACTGATGATTAACTCAGTATTCAGCTGACAACATACATGAACAGATAAAGAAAAAAGCATGACTAATGCCCTTTTAGACTCCTGCTGGAGCGCTCAAACTCAAAACTGTGCGTGATAGCACTGCTGGGTTTGGGATTTTCACAGCAGTAACTGTCACTGAATAAATGCTTCTTCCAAATGAATATGCATGAGTCTATCAATAGGACCAAACTGGCTCATTATTGCTTATTTTACAGCCATTATTTTGATGCAGCTGAATTTGATACCAAAGACTTTGGAAACAATTCTAGCAAAAAGAGCGATGTTACCATCCGAATCACTCCATTTTACAAAGAGTGCGTAACGGTTTTTCGTAGCTCCTCCACACACACACACACACCAGAGCCTCAAAGTCCACTTCAGCCAACAGCTGGAATGACTCTTTGACCCATTTGCTCTGAAACAGCGGCTGGCAGTGTTCTGCTGTGTGCTCACATAGACAGTGTGTACTAGGAACGGTTACGACATTCTCCTCACATACACCGAATGCCCCTGCAGGCCTTATCACAGAGGACATTCACACAAGTCCTGGCCCTTACAGCGAAAACCACAGACACACATGAGGGACGAAACTCTGCTGACATTGATTTTCTACCGAAATCTGTGTTTGCTTGAGTAGTTTACTTAAACTCCTACTCAGATGAGCTGATATGCACAAATCATGAACCCTTTGGGATTTTTCCCCCCTGATTTTACGTTGTATAGGGTTCATGTTTTTCTGAAAACATGACAAAAGGCAAACAGATGGCATGTGATTGAAGAAACGCTTCTTTTGAAGCTCATGTTAAGTCTCACATGAGGTGTGATTGCTCACAGGTCTCTCGGAGAGTTCAACGTGTCACTCGCGGACAAAATAACGTTTCAAAAGTTAATTTTACTTTAGTAAAAACATTCTGGAGTACAAAAATGTTAGTCATTTTACAGCAGAGTGAATCTCGGGAAACAGTGTCATGTTTTATTTCTCTCTTTTTTTCTCACAATGATAAACTTTCAAGAAGTCATATTTTTCCACCTCAGACTAAATAACTACATGTGCATCTAACATTCAGATTCAGAGTAGTAACAAAAATCATGTTCATGAATTAATTAATATTCCAAACCATTAATATTATTTGAAGAGAAGATGGTTAGGAATATTAACTCACACATTATAATTGGAAACAAATAAACTAGACAATTAGTTTTTAAAAAAAACATCCCTGTTACATTCAATGTCTTCTGTGGTTGAATGTTATTGGGTGAAAAGTCAAGGGAGAAAATGTTAGTTACGCTATGCTAAATATCATTATTTACATTCTTGTGCCCTGTTCCAAGAACAAAGTGATTAAATCATGCAACAAAGTTCAGTATCGTGTTAATCACATCAGGCAGGACACACAGATGTCATTGTTTCAAGTCCAAGCAACATTCTGAGAAAGAAAATGTTCAGAATGACTTAAAGTAGTTTTATAAAAGAGCTTAGATAAAGTGCTAAGAATGGTTCAAGTCTCAAAGTCAAAGCTTTATTTGTCAAATGTGCAATTACATGGCAAGCAGCGGTACGTGTTGACGACGAAATGTGTTTTTATGTCACTATTGAATCCGAACATTTTTCAGAAAAAAAAAATATAGAGAGAGATTAAGTAGTTCTATATGTAAAGGAACAAATGTGCCTCCTGAAACAAAATCTAAATTAACTGGATCAACAAAAAAACAAAAACATTTTATATGATTGAATTAACCAGTCTACATAATCAAAAGTCCTATTTAAGGATCAGATCACAGGAAATAACTCCATAAAGTACCAACTGTACATTTCTCACTTGTGTCACAAGATTGCTTCAGAAGTAATTGATAGGCATGCATGCACTAAATTTGAATGTTAATGATCAAAACTCAAAGAGCCTGAAGCAATCTATCATGTATATGCATGTGTGTGTTCCCCCCATCCCATCCGAAGGTAACCATTGGACCCTGTGGTGAGGGGGCGAGGGGTTGAGGTTCAGCTCCAGATACCTGCCCCCCCCCCCCCCCCCCCCCCCCCTCCTGCTGAGCCTTATAAAAGACATATCTCTGGCCTTGCTTCTTCAGTCTCGTCCCAGACCAGCTAAATCAACAGGTAAGCAGCCCGACCTCGCACTACAGAGAAACTCAGGACAGGCTTGTGTCAGGAAACAGCTGGACCGCATGGACTGTTAGCAAAACAACCAATTTGTATTGAATTATACTTTTAAAATATAACTGTTGTTGAGAGAACATTGACAGAACATGTTTTGTACTTGATTTTTTATTGTTAAAAGTACCAAAAGTCATTTTTTTTTGTTTGTAGACTAATGACTATTGATGAAATATGATAAATTATTGTTGACATGTAACCTCTCGAAGGCATCTGGCCACCTTTCTGCTCCTCAGCTGCTTTAAAGTAAAAATAGGTTTGACTGAAGTCTGCTAAATTTTCCAGGTCCACCATCAATGTGTCCAAGTTAATCCAAGCATTTCAGATTATGTAGTGGTTGAGAGCTAATCTGGTTGTGAAGCCTTTGTAACTCTGTCTAATCTGGGATCAATTAGAGTGTAGTCTAGGCTGACATATGTTGTAGCCCAAGTGGCCTGAGTAGGTCGCAAACTCTGCAATAGTTGTAGTATCAATCTAGAACAATCACAGTACTAAAAGGTTTAATAACATTAGGATGAATTATGCTGAATCGTGTCCACTCTCATTTGGTTAAAAATCTCAAACCTATCAATTCATTGTGAGCTGCTTCAACTTTATTAACAATATCTGATGTTTGTTTTTTGATTGTTTGTTTTTGACCCAGATCCATGATGAGGTTCGTTGCCCTCGCCCTCACTGTTTTGCTGGCAGGTAAATAAACCCATTGCATCTCTCAATAAATTATTTTCTTAATCACCATTTTTGTCATGAGAATTTAAGACTTGTTTTTATATATACCTTTAATTTTTGTTCTTGCTTTAAGATGTTTTTACTAGTTTACGCCATGGGGTAAGAAATTAACTTAAAAAAAGTCTTAAAATCTCACAAAAATTTAGCTTTTCAGTTAAAATGATCAGAATGCAAGCACTTTGTTCCAAACTCAAGCGTATGAACTGACATTTCCTTTGTCCAGGTTGCCAGGCCCGTTTCTTGGCGGACGAAGCACCATCACAGCTGGATCATGTGAGGACTGGCCTCCAGGTTTATGCAGATCAGCTGAAGCAGTCCGCACACAAGGCCCTCATTCACCTCGATGACACAGAGTTCAAAGACTACAAGTAAGAAAGCAAAAAAAAACTGTTCATTTCCTCTAGAGCAACAGTGCATTCATTTGCAGAGTAGCATGGTATTGATCATAATCGATGCCATTGATTGTACCAATGTTGCAATGTCCAGCCGAGCTGGGGCCACATTTTCAAATCAGTTTTTCCAGTGGCAACCAACCTAAATCCTCTTTCTGTTTAGGGAATTCCTGGGCCAGTCCGTGGATAATCTCCATAGCTACTTTCACCAGGCCTTTCAAGCCATCACCCCAGTTGGGACCCAGGTGCTGGAAGCCACTCTTCCCATGCGTGAGAAGTGGGGCAAGGACATGGAGGACCTCCGCAAGCAGCTCGAGCCCAAGCATGTGGAGCTCAGGCAGGTTCTGGAGAAGCACTTTGAGGAGTACAGAGATGTGCTGAAGCCTTTCCTCGACGACTACTTGGTCAAGCAGCGCGAGCACATGGAGGAAGTCAGAACCAAGCTGGAGCCAGTGATCCAGAGCTTGAAGGAGAAGATTCCACCCAACTGGGAGGAGACCAAGACCAAGCTGATGCCCATGGTGGAGATTTTGCGGGAAAAGCTGACGGAGCATCTTACGGATCTGAGGACCCAGTTGGAGCCCTACATCCAGGAATATAAGGATCAGATGGAGAAGGGAGCCCTGGAGTTCCGCGAGAGCGTGCGATCTGGAGAACTGAGGAAAAGAATGGACGGCTTGGGCGCGGAGGTGAAGCCTCACTTCACTGCTATAATTGAGGCTCTCCGAAAGTCTCTTAGCAAGGAGTAAACCAACTGTTTTTCCACCACCCTCCCTCCCTTCTTCCTTGCCAAGTACCGACACCTCGACCCATGATCTGGAAGGCTTTTCTCACAGCATAACCAACCTTTACTCGAAACACACAATACACGAATACACTCACATGCACTTTTGACACATTTCCCACAACTACATTCTCTCTAATGGGCAAACACAAATATGAATAAAAGAACACTGAAACCTGTTCATTCAAAAATGCCTAGCAAAAATCCTTTGTTAAGCTGCTTTTTGTTAAAAACTGATTTTCAATGTTCAATGAAATAAAAAAATAAATAAAAAATATTTCATACTATTTCTTCAATGTCTAAATGTGGTTTATTTGGATGTTTTGTTGAAATTATATGGAAACAACCAAATTAATTAATGCCATATAATATATTATTATACATAACAAAATAAAGAACAAAAAAAGATTAGCAATTACAATTTTGGTGTTGTTGGTATTTAAACATTGCTTATCTGTTTCATGCAAATGCACAACAATGGCCTTTAAAATACACACTTTTCTACATTTTAGATCTGATTAATGAGTTGATTACAAAAATGTGTCACCGGTGATCAATATATCCTGGTTTAGTGATCTGTTACTTATTAGTGATAGGGCAAGATGGATGTGGTGGCCATATTAATGTCCTCAGGCAAGACTATGTCAACACCAAACCATAATTTAAAAAAAAAAAAAAGGAAAAAAATAAATAAAACAATCCTGTGCTATTTAGGCATATTGACAAGTAGTCCAGTCATTTTATGAAAAAAGGTTGAACAAATTGCAACAGAAGCAAACTCAACTGATTTTGTATCCTCAATATGTCCTGAGTAAGGAAAAAAAAAAAGCCCTGAAGAATCCCATTCGGGGAAAGTTTAGAAAAATACCCAAATAAAGCCTATTCATTCGCCTATTCATTCTCTTTCTCACGTGAATAGGGTAAACATTTTAACCTTTAAATATCACCATGAAAATTACTGAGTTGATTACTGAGTTGACAAACAAAAAATGTATTAGCCTACAAGTTTTTTTTAATTGTTTGTTAACATGGACAAACGGTGCATAATCTAATTACATATGTGCTAATTTGCATAAATACCACAACAGATCTAAACATTGGGTATAGCAGGTGAAAATGTCTTGTTGAAACTTGTTGACACATAACAGTAAAAGACTTAATGTTAAGGTCTGAATGGAACACATATAGGCTACCAATGAACATTAATACATAGAGGCATTAAGAAGTACTTTAGTAGGGTTTGGGGCTGGGTCCGTGGGACTGTTTCTGGGGGATAAATCTGAGGGAAGAACAGGAGACATGGGTAAGGACTCGGAGAATGCAGAAGACAAAAGGTAGGTAAAATAAAAAGTGTCTGGATCAAAAAATCTAGTTATGTACACAATGCACTCAATGCCCAAACCCCATCTCTGCAATAATAATTAATAAAGGCTGGTTTCTAAAGTACTTCTTCCTGCCTCTATGTATTAATGTTCATGGGTAGCTTAAATGTGTTCCATTCAGACCTTAACATTAAGTCTTTTACTGTTGTATGTCAATTTGTTCAAGGTTGACCCCCATTTTGGCTTACAATGACTGGACTAAAGTTAAACCTTGATAATCCAGTTTCAGAAGCATTCTCCTGTGTCTAGATTTGCATTAAAATCCAAAAATATGGTCCAAAATGTGATGGGATGGAAAAACTGGTCAAAGACAGTTATGTTAAAGTTGCAATATCATGGAGAACAACTGAGATATTAAAGAAATCTCATTATCAGATTTTTCTTTCCTACATGCGGCAACACTATTACTTCATAAAACGAGCATATTGCAGAAATGCTCCATAAATGTGCATGGACGTTATTAACAGATCTGTCTTCACGGCTTGACAGGACTGTAATGCTCAGTTGAAGAGTGCACATGGAGAGCTATTCAGTCCCTAAGTGAGTAATCCTAGATCAAAGGTCATCACTATGACCTTGCAGCAAAGCTTTGTCCATCAGAACAATGGTGGTAAAAGTCCAATTAGCTGTTTGTTGAGTGTTGGAGGTGTGACACCGAAGCATCGATCAATTGCTGCCACGACCAACAGATTATTCTGTTCGCAGTCAATAATGTTGGGTGATGTATATGTAATTAACAAATACTTGAGTATAATACAGAGTAAGTTTGTGGGCATCGTGGGTCATGGGTTGTGAGTGAGTGATATGGATGAGGTGCTGAAACACTGCATATTAGATCTCTGAGAATATATAAAGCCACGACTGCACCATCATGAGGCACAGATGCATGGGATCAGACACATTCAGACCGAGATTGTGTATGCAACTGGATGTTGGACCAGGTTTCAGAGTACAGCAGTAATGATGAATGGTAATATTCATATTTTACTTTATTACTTTGTGAAATAAAAATAGTATTTTTCATCTTGTCTTTAAAGTAAAATATCTTAGTATCCTTGAAACAGTGAGATATTGAAATTGAGAATTTAAAACCGTTTCATTTGAAAATATGTCACATTTTCACAACTTTCATTTTATGCCTAAATCTCACTTCTCCCTTCAAGTGTCTTGGTCTCACGTTTGGTTTTGGTTCACGTTTATGTTTTCATGTCTTTTATTTTGTAGTTTTCATAGTCATGGTTCATGTCTTTGTGTCAGGTTGTCATTGGCCTTGTCTTTGTGTCACGTGCCTTGTCTTTGTGCCTTGTCTTTGTGTCACGTTGTCATTGGTTCATTGTTCATTGCTTTCAGGTGTGTCTTGTTAAGTCATTAGTCTTTGTTTATGTATAGCCCTCATGTTGCCATTGTCTCTTGTTAAGCTTTGTCTTTGTAACCTGTTGTTGATTAGTTTGTTTAGTCCATGGTTCAAGGTCTTTGTTTCTTCTGTATTTGTTCAAGGTCTTTGTTTCTTCTGTATTTGTTCAAGGTCTTTGTTTCTTGTGTATTTAGTTCATGTTTTATTTGAAATAAACTGCACATGAGTTCTCAACTTGCCTTCAGTGGGCATTTGTTACACTCTGTCTTTAAGGTATATTTTGTACTGTTCTCCTGTATCTGTAGTCTCAGAGTTGTCGCAGGCTGGTCCTCTGGTCCTGCCGTGTTCTCCAGACGAAGGGCGGACGTGCAGCAAAGCGCCTGAAGTTGCCAGCGTCAGAGTTCAGCTGGAAATGCAGAGCATGTGGCGGCAGTTTGACCAGCTGAGCACCGAAATGATTGTAACAAAAGCTGGAAGGTTTCATCAAATTCTACACCTTTGCATCTGCTAATACGACCTCTTTGAAGCATTATGTCATGTGTAATTCCATTTTTACATTGTCTGAAGAAAATGTGAATGGTGATTCTAGTGTATTGTTGGTGTTTTTTGAGGTTGCAAAGATGTTATGAGTGTTTTCTAGGCTATTCTAGGCATTTTCCAAAGAGTCCTTTCATAATGGCATCATAAACTGTACCAAACTTCAATAATTATGGGGTCAGAGATTTGAGCAATGGTAATAGTGGTTCTGGTTGCCTCAGAAAACACCACTACTATACCGCTAACATTATTAATATTTTTGAATGTCATATCTGTGGACACTGATGTTGTTTGTGTTTATACAGAAGGATGTTTCCTACATTTCAAGTACACATTTCAGGCATGGACCCAGCAGCAGAATATGTTCTTCTAATGGACTTTATTCCTGTTGATGACAAACGATACAGGTATCTCAACAGAAAAGGCTTCTTAACAATTTTGATACATTTCGCATAATGTTCAGACAAGTTTGAAGAGACTCCAAAAGACGCTCTTTAAATAATTTTTATAGTTTTTGCCTTTTAGATACTCTAAAAACAACCTAATTTAATATTGGTCCACGCCCAGCAGTTTACTTTAACAGGACACTACAAACAATTTAAACAAATCTTACAGCGCAATCATGAAAATTTATTTTCCATGCTTAAAGTAGGGTGTTGTCGACCTCTTCCATTTCAGGGCCATCCTGACTGAGAGCTCAGGGACAATCGTGTTATGCCCTGAATTAATTATCCCGTATTTTCTCATGAATATGGGGATTTAACATGTTGTACACTCTATAAAATCAACAGAATTAAAATTGTATTGTAGTTAAGAATTAAAAGTAACATATTTTAAATGTTAGTGCGCCAAACCTTGGTCATCGGTCTGTTGGTTCTGTTTTGATTTGAGAGAGGGCAAATTTTGGACGTTCTTGATGTTCCTATGTGCAGGTATGCTTTCCACAGCTCCTCCTGGTTGGTAGCGGGACGTGGAGATATCGCTGCCCCGGGACGAGTGCACTTCCATCCAGACTCACCCGCACGGGGATCCCAGTGGATCAAACAGACGGTCTCATTCGACCGCCTCAAACTCACTAACAACCTGCTGGACGATAATGGCCACGTAAGACACACACACACACACACACACACACACACAAACGTACATAACTGTCTGGATCCTGCAGAGGTTCAAACTCTTGTGCATGTGTCGTAGATGATCCTGAACTCCATGCACCGCTACCAGCCGCGACTGCACGTGGTTCTGGTGGACAGAAGCAGAAACAGTCAGCGATTCGCTCACCGCAACTTCTGCACTTTCAGTTTCCCAGAAACTCGCTTCATCGCAGTCACCGCCTACCAGAACCATAGGGTACCAAACACCCAACATCCGTACACACATTCCTACAGCCCAAAAGCCTGGGACTAGCAAACAGGATTCAATTAGTAATTAGTAGTCTAGGCTAGCAAATTCTAATCAAATTTGTTTTGATGGTCCACTTTAGATATTCTGTTGACTAAGTAATCTTGAACCTACTTGTCAACTAACTCTCATTAGAGTATTGGTAGACTGTCTGCTTACAGTTTTTCTCAGTCGCTTTGGTGCATTTCTCACATCACTATTTACATTTGCACAACAGTTAATGCAGTTCTCAAAACAATTAGTACAAACTGTAAAACTTAGTTGATAACCTGCAAAAGCGTGTCACTTGCTCAAAATGGATATCTCATTCCTCAAAAGCAAGTATTCATGTCAATGAAAGTGTCAGTGTCATCAAGATGAAAAGTCCTGACACCATTGTTTATGAACAAGATAGTCAAATGACTTTGTCATGTTTTCATTATGACAGTTTACTCTGTAAATGTTTTCCAATGCGAAAAAGTCTTGGTGACACTACCAGAAAATGCTCAAGACAGCACTATATACTATTTGCACAGCCATTTGAAAACTACAGTAAAGTTACATTTAGTGAGGTAACAGAGTACAAGACACTGAATATGTATGTTTCACATTTTTACTGCATATGCTCTTTGCAATTCTAATTTGTTCACCTCATTGTGCAAAAGAAAAAATACACCCTTATTTACAACAAACATAAACTCCCTTTGGGTCGAGATGTGCACAACTGTAAACAATACTGCAGGACATATTGGAACTGAACATACAACATACACAGTACTGTAAATCATTCATGCACATCCAGACGTTCCTCTCTGTCTGGACACATAGGTTCACCTGAGAGAAATTATTCAATTTAGGAGACATTTTCAGGAAAAAAAAAAAGATTACAAAATTTGTAAAATTTGCTTGACAGATTTCAACATTTTTGTATGTGATGACTCAAGTAATGAAATGAGGACTATTAGTTTTATATGGAATGACTATTCAGCATTCACAAGTATAGTTAATTTTGACTGACATGACATAAGCAAATGATAATGTTATAAAACAGCAGAGAGTTGTATGAAAGCAATTGATGCATGTCCAAAAGCATTTGCAATTTGTTGGAAGGAATGAGAAACTGCTACTATGATGTGGACAAATGACTAAATGTTGTGGAGGTTGAACTAACTGTTGTGCAAATGTAAATAGTGATGTGAGAAATGTACCAAAGCGACTGAGAAAAACTGTAATATCTGCTAACACTTTATTGAGATTCTCCTCAACAGACATTCTACTGACTATAAGTGACCCTCCAAATACATGTCAACTTATTCTGCTAACCCAAACACCAAAACCTAACCCTAACCTAACAGTCCACTACTCTAATGAGAGTTAGTCTGCATGTAGTTGCAAAGCTCATATAGTTAGTAGAGGAGGGCCACCAATATAAAGTGTAACCTAAATTTTAAATATTCCTTTCATGTCGCTGCTTAGAATGGTTCGCTAGCTGTGAATCTGTGGCTTGACAGCAAATCAATTCACTCATTTTTTTGCAAATATTGCAAAAAACAGTTTAATTCGATATACAATTTAATACCATCTGTTTAACAATCGTTTGATTCAGAACTTTATAAATGCATGTAAAGGACATTTTGCATACGCTCATGGATCTTAGGCGTGAAAATGAAGAAAGACAAACTGTACTTGGGATTAAGTATGAAAAATGCAGTTGTTTTATTAAGAGATCATTTTGTGACAAGTAGGACACATTTATTACACTACCCATTCACTTTAGTCTTGACTAAACAACATAAAACATAAAAACTAATCAGGTTTCAGTGTTTTCAGTTGTCGTTCTCGTTTACATTAAGTGTGGTTTACATTTCTCCTGTGTGTTAACTTTGTAAATAAAGACTATATATTTTGGAATACCCATTTCAGTCTTCATTTTCGTGCATGTTGGCTACCACACATGTAACAGTTAATGGTTTATAATTTGAAAACCGTTAAGTTATTTTTTCTATTTGGATTTTTGATGGGTAGACATTTTGAAAAATAATGGAAAGGTTTATTTTTTATCAAGAACTGTATAATAAGTTCAGTATAAAGTATTTGCAGTGAGTCTGTATGATGCTCCTGTCTTTCCTGTCACAGATTACCCAGCTGAAGATCGCTTGCAACCCCTTTGCGAAAGGCTTTCGAACAGCAGATTCTGAAAACAGGTAAATGTTAATGCTGTGTAACATTAGACCACAGATTTGTATGGTTAGTGTCACTTTCTGTAATTGTCATACTATCTCCAGCTGTTATCGGATGGATACTATGAATATAATTATGCTTTCTGATCTTAGACCTTCAGCTCAATGCCTAACCGAATCTCCTCGACTGTCTTTGCCCTGGAACCTGTTTGAGGGAACATCTGTGAGCCGAGCTGTGCGTGAAGACCCGAGGCCAGCACACCAACCACAGGCACCGCGTGAGTACACTTACTGCTTTTATTTAAAGGATTTAAATTTTTATAATCAAAAAGATTTTTTCGCATATTTTAAAGTTCCTCTATTAAGCTATTTAAAGTCTCCTAATGTTGTTTTGGAGTCTCCTACTACAGGTTTACATGCATCAAAGGTAAAAAAATCCCATTAATTATCTCATAATATACATTGCACATCACCACATTTTTCAATGATTCTCAAACGACTCATTGGATGATTCAGTCTCTCTATATTCCCCCTTTCCACAAGCGACTCTGCTCTGATTGGCCAGATGACCCAGTCTGTGGTGATTGGTCTACAGCTTACAGCACCTGTCAGAAACGAAACATCCATTACCATAACTGAACTTCAGCTCCGGAGGCTTTCTAAATCAGTGATTGTACACACTGTAAAGACTGTAACGAAGGCGTCGATTTTACCATTTCAATCTGAGCGCGAGTTCGATGATGAAACATTGTAAGAACTTGTTATTCAACCCGAACCTCCATCGCAAGGATGACTCGAGCAGGACGTTTCTCAGTGATGCGCTAACTCAGTTTGAGGAACATTATGAGATGTTTCAACTGTAATTCCTCACCATCAGCATTAACACATGTGTAGATTTCAGCATTAGCCCATGTGTAGATTTCTAATTTATTGCAGTGCACATGCAGGAAGCCGAGCATAACTTGAATAACTGAAGTAACATTAAAATTTGTAAAACAAATCTTGCTCCATCCTTTATCTTTACTCAAAGTAGTAAAAACGACAGACAATCTGCATTAATAGATACAGTTTTAAGTAATAGTGACACACAGCTGATTAGCATAAGTATTTCAGTAAGACAGTAATAACGTGAGTTAGCCGGAAACTTGCACAATATAAAACACAAAACGTCTCGGTTACTAATGTAACCCTTGTTCCCTGAAGGAGGGAACGGGAGACGTAACGTCGACTGATGGGGAACTATGTATTTTGAACACCCGGTAGAAAATGCATACATCAATAATTATTCTGAGTTACAGGTTGTGATTCTGAGGATCAGGTTGGTCCAAATAAACTGAGTACTGACCAATCTTTATAGAGCAAGCGTTTTGAGAATCCCACGTTAAACTCAGAGATTTGAGAAGAAAGCTTGTTTGAGGACAACATAGAACAGGCGGGCATTATTCAAATGTGTTATCTAGGAACGCAGTGGGATTCAAATTACAGGTGTCTCTTTTAGGCGGTTCAGAGTCGATTATTTCTTTTGGGAGACTAACTTTATTTATCATGCACTTTTGATTACAATTTTGCAGAATGTTTACATTCGCAGACAGATATATTACACACTGCATGAAAGGCAATATTCGAAAAACCATAATGGGGCACTTTAACAACAGTAGAGTTAAATTGGGAAAAAAAAATCGTACAAGTGACCTTTATTGTAAGCAGTCTCTATTTTGGTAAATATTTTTATCTTGTTTGTAGTAAACCTCTGCTTCTCCCTTTGCAGTTCGTTCAGATCCTCATGATCCAACCCTACAGACAGCGATGGATGAAGCGGCACTGTCGTATAGTGAAGGGATGGACTGCAGTACAGACAGGAGGGATGGAGGTTCACATGCTCATTTCTACAGCACTCCTGTGTTCTTCACATTACCCTGCCAGTGGGACGGCCTGCCGGCCAGAGCAGAGCGAGGTCTGATGGGATAAGACCCTTGTGTAGAGGAGCGTGATTCATTTAAACGGTCCTTTATTAGATAGATAGATAGATAGATAGATAGATAGATAGATAGATAGATAGATAGATAGATAGATAGATAGATAGATAGATAGATAGATAGATAGATAGATAGATAGATAGATAGATAGATAGATAGATAGATAGATAGATAGATATTATGCTGAGGCAGTGTAAACAATTAACATGAAAACACAAAAGCTCAATTTAAGATTTTCAAACTATGTTATACAGCACATGAGGATAATGGTCTGATGAATAAACTTCAAGTCCCATGATGCATCATTTCCAGCGCTTGACATTAGTGTGTGGAGTCCGCTCAGTGCGCTAGTGTGAAGGATGGCTGATTCATTTTTGCGAATCGGTTCGTTCGGGCAGTTTGCTCCAATAAACCGGTTCAATAAAACGATTCACCGTATCAAACCTCGGGATATTTAGCTATATCATTGTAGCCTGTTTTTCTTAAGATAAATGTTGCGTGAAATGTGCGTTGTTTGTGGGCCCACCTAACACTTTTTATTTTATTTTACTTCATACCGCTTTCAGTCGGACTGAATCATTCAATAGAATTGATTCATCCTAATGATTAAGTCAGGATTCGGACATCGCTCCAGTGCGTGTGGATGCAGGGAAGATGGAGGAGGCAGGAGCTGTTTGAGGACATAGAGATGCGGATTATTGCGCCGTCAAATTATCAAAGGGCAAAAGACAGCTCTATGGACACGACGTCGAGCACATTTCAATGGCAGACATTCAACAACCGAACTTTAAGCGATCGACGCCCACCTGCTTTACTACTGCATTTATTTAAATAGAACGTCTCATTTTAACAGTTCGTTTCTTAAAGCGCATGCGGGAAGGTTTTGCAATAGACATCAAGTTCGGAATCTCCATATAAAAGATATCTTATTTATAAGAAAGAAAAATGTGGATAACGGGAATATTTGCCGTTGTTTGTATATGCGGAGGATGGAGAAAACGAAGGATAATAAACATGAGCCCGAATGTCCTTTAGTGCTCGCTGGGATTTGGAATTTGCGCATTCTGCTGTCGGCGTTCTGTGCATTATGACGCCATAATAGAACTTAGGGATCCGCCACTTGACGCGTTCTAAAGTAAACAAGGGATTTTCTAGTGTGTAAAGATGAGAGTGCCGTGTCTGCTTCTGTATTCATGGGCATTGATGGCCTTTCTACCGGTCACCTCCTCCGCTGGCAGCTCGGGCTCTGTGTTGCTCCGTGTTCCCCTGCAGCAGGGGCCCCTCTCACAGCCCGCGGCCCCCCGGGGCCCCTCGAGAACCGTCCGGACACGCAGAGGAGTCCGTGGGATGAATTTTGTAAACATGATTGACAACCTTCGTGGAAAGTCAGGACAAGGTTATTACATCGAAATGGCCGTGGGCACCGCACCTCAGAAGGTGAGACTGAATCCAAATAAACGGCCTCTCACCATATAACAAAACAGCATCCACACTACCCATACTGTTTGTGACATTTGCTCTCCCCAGAAAAAAAGGCCATTCAAATTTGATGTTAGATTTTCATAATTTTCTTGGACAGGAAAGATTTTGTCCAACACAACATAATCTATTCACATTGCGTTTTATTTTATTTATCAAGGCTTAAAATAGCCTGAAATGTGGAAGTTGTCTTTCAGCATGGCTCTCACAATCATGTATAGTGAAATACAGAAACGTATCTAAATAAACAATAATATAATTACAATTTTAGCAGTATCTATCTTCCATCCCGTTTTCGAAAATGATTACATATTTACATAGGCTATTACTTTAAATACAAAAAAAGAAAGAAAAGATTTAAGCAATGAAGGATTATTTACACTTTGCTTTATTATTTACTGAACTGGTGAAATAAAAATGTGATTTAAAGAGATATACACTTTGTTATTCCAACAGTTAAATAGTAATACTGTTAAGATAGTAGTTTCATACAGTATGCTATATGCAGTCTATAGGTTGCGTAATTGTCACCTAGTTATTGGTGTTTGGTATGTTCTTTTTTTAGTGATTTTTTTAATAGTAGTCCACAAGTATGCTTGTATTCCATTCCAAGCATGGCCTGTTTCCTTTAGATCTTTGTGCTTTATGGAAATATTAGACCATTGATTAAAAGACTAAACGCAGACTGTGGGATTAAAAAAACAGCCATCTGTTTTGTGAAGTGTATGGGTTGTGTCCACCTGTAGTGAAGAGCACAGGCTGAGACAGGGATGACTGTATGACGCTGCTTTGTTTTCACAGCTCCAGCCCAGACTCCCGTTCACACAGATCTGATAACAACTAAAAACCATGTATTCTGTTGCCAGGCTAGTAGTTGGCGATGTCACTTTGTAAAGAAACACTGCACACCTATAGACTGAACACGTAATACACCTGGGAATCGGGGGATGCATCTGAAATGGCAGCAGATTATTATCATCCAAAATTATTTTGAATAATTACTTAACAGCCGCAAAAAAAGTATGTTCTATGTAGTATGAATGTTATCTGGACGTACTCCCATGGCCTAAAGTATAGTAAAGTGTCCATCGTATGCACACTTCACAATTTCACCGGAAGAAGTAGCTCACCACTGTAAAAAATAATCCTGTGTGTTACTGTTTTTGAAATTAACAGCTAAATACAGTTTTGTCAGCTACAGCCATATGCCATTAAATTACAGTTTTATACTGTAGCTGACAAAGCGATATTTAGCTGTTAATTTAAAAACAGTAACACACAGTATTTTTACAGTATGATAAACAGCTGCCAGTAGTTTACCTTTTTTTTTTTTTTTTTTACAGGATTATTTTTTACAGTGCAGGTACTTTTTGGGTAAGCTCAACCGGTTACTAATCCTTTGAGTACTGTGTATTTGACACACTAATTTTGTCACATACTGTATACGATTTCACTTGTCGCTACCTGGTGGCATAACAATGTAATAAATACAATTGTTATTTGAAGCAACATGTTACTTTTAAAAGGTAATTTACTCGATTTTGTTCACTTCTGTAGACATCAGTGTTTATATCTGAATTTGAACTTTTATCTTAGTTCTTAGTTTACTTCTGTAATAATATGAATATTTGTAACACAAATAATGATACTGTGTGGTTGAAAAGACCGTTTGTGAAGCTGTTTTATAGCTATAGCCTACATCCCAACGCTTCTTTCTGGATCAGTGGCAGTGCAAACACCAATTTGAATGTTCCGGTGTGATTTTGTCAAAGGTTTAATAGACACAGTATAGTTTTAAGATTGCGTGGGTGTTTGGATCGAGATTGCGACCTTTTAACGATTAATCGAGCAGCTCTAATGGAGACGATAACGGTATCGTTTTCACAAATGTGCACTTTGAGGGGCCGTTTACACAACACTGTTTTAAACCGACACCAGAAAATGTATGGGTTTTGGCCGTTCATTTACATGACAAATGTGTTTTAGGGGTCTGAAAATGCAATCTTTTGAAAACGGGATTCAAATTGCAAGTTTTTGAAAACTAGCCTATGCCGTTATCGCTCTGTTACCGATACCGTTATTTTGTAAACTACAAAAATGTGAATTTGTAAAAACAGTGACGTCATGCTCAGTCTATAGGCGCGCAGTGTTTCTTTACAAAGTGACATCACCATCTACTGGCCTGGCAGCAGAATACAGCGTTTTAGACGTTTTCAGAAATTCGTGTGAACTTTTGACAAAGTTGTCATTTGTACGCAAAAAAATGCTTATGGAAAACTTTTCTTTTTTAAGTTCAATGTTTTTGTGTAAACGTACCCTGAAACACGTTTTAGTTTGCGTTCTCAGGCCGCCAAAACGCTGTTGCCGTGTAAATGAATGGCAAAAACGCATGAAAAAAAAAATCTGTTTTTATTTAAAAACTGTGTAAACTTAGAATAATAGTGCACTATTGCCCAGAACATATACACTATACAGATCTACATTCCATCTTTTTGTTATAAGAAACCTGTACCAACAATAATTTGTTCTATTAAAATGTTTGTATTGAAAAGGACATTTAAGCATCTTTTATCCAAAGTGAATTAAGTTAAACATTTGCTTAATGCATGCATTTGTGGGAACCGAGCTCACGACATTGCTAGTGTCATGCTCTACTGTTTAAGCTGCAGGAATGCTTGATCTAGTGATAAAACCCCATTTTCCTCTGATAGAGAGAGAACTTGTATGCTGAGCTAGTATCATCACTATAGCAGTTTTGTGTCCCCGTCTAGTGGGTAAATCACAAGCGTAAAAATGATGTGGAAGGAAATGAATTAGTGTTTTTGCACACCATTTAAAGAATGGTCCATTGCCAAAATATGGTCAACAAGGTCACATAATGTATAGAGGAAGCGCAGAGAGACGAGGTGAAGGCAGGCCTTCTAGAGGAAGGATGCACACAAGCCAGATTCAGTGAGCAGAATAACAGGAAGCCCACAGGACAAATCAATGACATGACGAGTCAGCTCAATTCTTACTACTCAAGAGAAACACTGAAGAGCTGCTGAGAGGAATAGGCAGACGTGGTAAGAAGGTCAAGTGCGTATCAACCACCGTTGAATTAAAAAACACTGATGAATTGAAAACGGTTCTCTAATAGAGATGGAGAAATGTGTATGGAGCAATTCAGTAAAGTTTGTGCATGTATGAGTATGATATTTTTACAGCAAAGCAGTATTATGAATAGAAGTGGTCTGTCAATATGATTTATCAATATAAATGCTCTCAGCAATCAGCAATTGAAAAACAACCATTCTTTTAACAGCCAATATAGCAGTCTATCTGCTAAAACATGCTAGAGATCTCTGAAGTCCTGAAGATGTCTGGCCTCAGGTTTCCCATCCTGTCTGTCTCTCCGTCTCGCTCTCCCTCAGTGTGGATCACATTTCGCTCAGTCAGTGAGTCTAACGCTGAGAGGCAGGCTTCCAGTCAGTCGCTGGTGAACGAGGCAGATCGATAATATATCTCATTCTTAAATACCCCTTCACCAACACACAAACACACACAAGGTCAGAAACAGTTGACAACAGAGCAATAGTCACAGTCATAGACCCGAGCCACATCTGGAGATTAGCGGCCTCATGTATAAAAGGTGTGTATGCACAGAATTGAACAGTGTGTGCGTACGCTAAAATCCACGCCAACGTTCATATTCATAAGACGGTCTTTGACGTGGAAAAGTGTTTAGTGCCACTAACTTCCTCGCAATCCGATGGGGATTCTGATCAACATACGAGGCAGAAATATATTTATATGCAATGCTAAAGGCTACTTGCTAACCATTGCGATAATAAAAAATATATGTTTATGGAAAATATCAGAGAAGAACGTAAACAAATCATGTATGATTATAATGGTGTATTTATATGGTTTCATGTTTTATCTGTCTCTTCCCTCCCTGTGCCTTTGTTGATACATACCGGACTAAAACATCCGCATATATGTCATAAAAAACATGCAATCCGGTTAACTCTTATAATTCATTACTCCTGTTTTCTACTCGTGAGCTCCTTCTGTTGCTCTGGCTAAAAGGATAGTATAGTGAGATGGGACAAATTGCTCAAACCAAATCGCAATCATCACATCATTTCGTTGAAAATGTATAGAAATCCTCAGAAATGTGACAAACATATGACATTTTATCAATATGTTTCTAAATGTTTAAGCCTTTGGACTTAAAAGCCTTAAGGGGGTTGTTTTGTTAATTCCTGTGATCGCAAATAAATGGAAGCAGGTGCAACCAAACATATATGTGTTCTCTTTTTATGTGAAATGGTAAATACCAGTTTGATTCAGCATGATTGATGTGCACTCCTGACACAAATTAATACATTACTTTCACTGTAACATTTTTTTTTTTTTTTTTTAAACATTGGTCAAAATCGATGCTGGAATCTTGAGTCTTTAGTAAAGACCAAACGTTCACTTCTGTGATGCTCATATTGCGATCGTTCTATGTAGTCGTGTTACGGGCAAGTTTAAGGGCAGCTCTGTGTGGCTACTGGCCCGACACTGGAAACACAGCTTGATATTGGGCTTGGTGCTTAAGGTCAGAGGCTATTGGACCCGTCCAGGACATTGTTAGCCCTGGCCCGACAGTGGAAAAGCGGCTATAAAGTCTTGGGGGCGAGCTGATAAAAATTTACCCGCAGCTGGTCTAGAACACCATAGGTAATACCCATAAAACCGTATCACAGCACAATATCCTAAAAACGCCACATAGCAACACCTTGCCAACTGAAATAAAAAAAGCGCTAAATGCCCCAAATTACAGAACCATGGCAGGATTGCATGGATGAGCAGCAGTGTTGGGGAAACGCATTACAAGTATTTTAAGTTACGTAATCCGATTACTTTTTCAAGTAAATAGTAAAGTAATGCATTACTTTAATTTGCATTACAATTTACATTAATTTACACTGAAATATCTGAGTTATTTTTTTCAAATAAAGTAACGCAAGTTACTTCTGTCCTCAAGTTGAGAGAAATGATGTGAGCAGCCATTTACTCATCTCAGTTACACAAAAAATAGATTTTTATTCCTCGAAATTAATAAAAACGGTCACACGCAAACTCAAAATATTACGCAAACATGTAATATGAAATGTGTTAACAAATATACGTTATACATTTGTGAAAATGTTTTTTCTGCTGACCTTAGATGATCCAATTCAACCATACGAATAAGCAAAGATGACATTTGTGTTGTAAGAGTGTTGAAATTTCTTCTTGTGTGTCCTAATCTTCTGCGATCCAGTGGTGTTTCCCAAAGCCAACTATGGTCGCATGTTCATTATCAAAAGAGTTCAAAGGAACTTGTGATCATAGTTGGCTAACGATGCTTTTGGGAAACGCACCCCAGAATGGCACCCTCTACTGTACTGCAACACTTTCCTGTAGCTCAAACAGTATGGCATTGGCGCTTGCAACGCTAAGGTCATGGGTTTGATTCCCAGGGAAAGCAAGAACTGAGAAAAATGTAAAAATGTTATGTTATGAGCTGCGCCCTCTACTGTACAGGCGTGAATTTACATTCAGCTTTTAGTGTAAAATGGCCTTTACATGTTTTTGGTTAAACTTTATTTTAAGGTGTCTTTGTTACACAGTACTAAAATGTATAAATGTATAAGTACAGAGTATTTTAAGTAAGTACATGTACTTACTACTGGGTTAGGATTTGGGTTGTGGTTAGTTGCATGTAATTATGCATAATTTATAGTTATAACTATAGTAACTGCATGTAACATATGCAACAATGACTCTGTAAAATAAACTGTTACCCTTTTTTATTATTATTAAAAAACAAGCAAGCCCAGCTCAGGTGAGAAAAAGTAATGCAAAAGTATGAAAAAGTTCTATAAAAAGTTACTAAGTAATGAAATTTGTTACTTGTTTATGGAGTAACGCAATATTCTAATGCATTACTTTAAAAAGTAACTCTCCCAACACTGATGAGCACCACTTACATTTTTCTTC
The DNA here is from genome assembly GCA_026230005.1 of Gila orcuttii. Classification (NCBI taxonomy): domain Eukaryota; kingdom Metazoa; phylum Chordata; class Actinopteri; order Cypriniformes; family Leuciscidae; genus Gila; species Gila orcuttii. Next base: position 9,935,063 of record JAPDVR010000009.1, read on the forward strand.
AGTTATTAATTTGATTTAATCACAGATTAAATCCCTTTGTGTTTCAGTTGAACATCTTGGTTGATACGGGCAGCAGTAACTTTGCAGTCGGCGCCGCCGCTCACCCGTTCCTCCACAGATATTACCATCGTTCTCTGTAAGTATGATAATAACTGATTACACACAAATGTGTCATGACATATGTTATGAAGGCTAATAAACTTTGCTACATTTTCCTGTTTGTGTTGATAGTTCGTCATCGTACAGAGATCTGGGCCGCGGCGTGTATGTGCCGTACACACAGGGCCGGTGGGAGGGCGAGCTGGGGACTGATCTGGTGTCGATTCCCCACGGCCCAAATGTGTCTCTGAGGGCCAACATCGCTGCCATCACCCAGTCAGATCGCTTCTTCATCAACGGATCCAACTGGGAGGGAATACTGGGGCTGGCCTATGCTGAGATCGCAAGGGTCGGTTCCTGCAGGGTTTCTGTAACATGGGTGCTTGTGTTGTCGTAACGTCACAATGCTTCATGAAGAGTCTCTTCTAATCAGGTTTTCCGTCTTTCAGCCGGATGAGACTCTAGAGCCGTTCTTCGACTCTCTGTTGAGACAGACCAGCGTCCCAGACGTGTTTTCTCTGCAGCTCTGTGGAGCAGGATTTACCCAGAACTACAGCGCTGGCAGCTCCACTGTAGGGGGAAGTATGGTGAGAGCTGCTGGGAAGACAGACCGGAAAACATGACAAAGAAGAAGACCATTTCAATGCAAGAAATGGTCAATTGACCCTTCGCTAAGCCACGCCCAAAAAGCGCCACTGGCCAATCGTGTCTTAGCAACCGTAACTAGGTGCGGAAGGTCTGGCAAGCTTTCGAGTGAGGGAAACATGCCGAAGCGTTGTGCGCATGGATTGTGCAAATCTGATACCCGGTATCCTAAAAGTTTGGACGTGGGAGTGGAATTTGTTTCCTTCCCGAAAATTTAAAAGCCAAGGGGAGAAATGATGTGCGTGGATCAGCAGTGTGGGAGACCCCATTCACAACTAATGTCCACAGGATTAACAAAAACACCTATTGCTTGGAAATAATGACGGTTCTTTGTTCATAATGCATATATTTTAACGTAAAATAAGACGATTAAAGACAAGATGGAGGCTCACTGACATACTTTAAAATATATTTCAGCATTTTGTTAATTGATGGCCTACTACCCCTGACTGAGTAACTTTAACCCAATCCGATCGCGGCTCTCCCGGTGTTATTCCACAAGATTTATGGATAAGCTGTTTGATTTATAATTATTCGATTACTTTCACATTTCACTTACCCTGCTGTGCACGAACATAGCTGTTCCTCAATTTGTGTGTTTCCCATTTGAATGGTCAGCGTATGAGGCGGCTGCTGCGTGCGCTGGGACTATAGGCTTTAGCTTAAATTTTTATGAAATTATCCTCTAATCGGTTGCATATGTCGTGGTTATATCCCTCGAATGCACACTGCAGTCCCTTTTGTCTTGCTCTCTCAGATATTTCACATGTTCGCCAAAAATTACTAATTATCTCATTGGGAATGTCTGACACCGGTGCATACACACTGTAATAGACGTGCCAGGCGTGAAAGCTTGTCAGGCGTAACAACAGTAACTTGGGACGGCGGGGCTTAGCGAAGACCCCAAGTTGAAATTCTATCATTTATTCTAAATGACTGTCTTTCTTCCATGGAAAACTAAATGAGATTTGAGACTGCCAAGCTCCGATAAAAGGACAAGAATTCGTCATAAAAATAGTCCAGATGATTTGTGTGTTTTGTGGAACAAAAGTGCAATCATATGAAATTTGTAACATCGTTGAATCACACACTTACCATGTTGTTAAAAAGTTATATGTAATGTGCAACAAAACAAATTCTAAAAAGTAACCCTAAAATACTATAAAACGGATTTGTTCATTCACAGATTGTCTTTATTCTTTCCAGATCATTGGGGGAGTGGATCCGGCCTTGTATGTTGGGGAGTTGTGGTACACACCAATCAGACGAGAGTGGTATTATGAGGTCATCATCGTGCGCATTGAGGTTAACGGACAGGATCTCAATATGGACTGCAAAGAAGTGAGAACAAGTCTTTTGTTTTGTTTTGTTTTTTTGGCACGAAGCATTTATTTCTACTGAGAAAACTAAGCACACACACAAATACATTTCAAGTATCTTCAAGCATGTGTGCTTTTATGTCCCTGGGGTTGTTTCTGATAACAAAACAAAAAACTATTTTTTATTCTTATATGAAGGTCACATTTAAACATTAAAACCTTTAAACCTTTTATATATATTTTTCACATGCCATTAATAGAGGCATATGAATATTTATTTAATTGCCTATATTTTAAGATATGAAGATATGTCATATCAACACTATGAATTTAAATGAAAAGAATTCATTCAATTCACGAGTTCACACTTACAAATCAGTCGGATAGATTAAATTGGTAAACATATTTGGCGTGCTGTCCGGGGAGAGGGCTCTGTTCTTGGTAATTGGCCCGAACGTAGAGTATTATAATACAATTATATATTATATAATAATATAATACGTATACAATAATAATTCAATTTAAAAATAATAAGAGTAGAAACATGTCACTAGGGTCCTTCTTTGCCAATTCTGGTGGCCCATTTTCATTTTTAAGCAAAAATATAATTTATACTCCACAAAAAAACAAAACAATAATGTATCTACAAATCCCTTGTTGACAAATAGACACAAAAAACTTTGCTATTCAACATAATGTAATGTCATAGATCACTGTTTTCCAGAGACACACATCTACTGTAGATCAATTAACCTTAAAACTGTTTTGACTGAATCAATCTCACAAATGTTGATATTCAGATGAAATGACAAAATTAAAAATAGTGTAGCCATTTGTCAAATGTGTTGAAATGAGATTGTGTGCTGTCTATGCACAAAAGAAACATTTGTAAAAAAAAAATATTATTTTATTTTATTGTATATGCATCCAAATAATAACCTATGAAAGTAGCATAAGCAAGACTAAGGAGTGCCTACTTTTGGACATTGTTAGTAGTGCATTTTAAGGGATCTTTTTCCCAAAACTATATTTGAAGAAACATCTTCCATTTGGTCATGGTTAAAGAATGCAATTGAACAGATTGCTGCTTTTTTATTTATTAAAAAAGACAAACTACACTGTTAACCCTTGCTGTAAAAAAAGGGCCAAATTCTGACAGTATCATACCATTTTCCATTAAAACAGTAATATACTGTAGAAAACAATGCATTCTGGGTTATTTTTGTCGAGAAAATAGCCTACAGGAATATACTGTGAATTAGCACCGCTCAAAGTCGACACTCAGAGGCTGTGTTTCAAATCACACCCTTTACCCTCATTCAATATTCCCTACATTAATTCACTAATATAGTCCACTTGACTGAGTGAATGAAAAGAAGTGAGTGAATTCAGACAGTGATGAACACCTGATAAGCAGAATGACTGAAGGACAGAGAAACACAAACAGAAAAAAAGAAACACAAGAACTACAACTGACTTCCAGCCACACTGAGTGTGAAACCAGTTTACAAACCAGTTTAACATTATGTCTTTCATACATGTATAAAAGTTCTTGTTGAGAATTAACAGATATTTAGTTGTTGATGTTTTATTGAATATAATAAAGTTTGTAGTCACCATGATGGAGATCATTATTTGCTTTAGTTGGGCTCTTGACACTTGACTATAACATTAGTTCCCTTTCGTTGTCACTCCGAGTTACGTCGGATGACGACGAAATGGGGTTTTGCTTAGAAAGCCTATCAACTTCGAGTATTACAAAACGAGCCAATGGCAAAGAAATGCCATGGGTCTGCGGAATTTGCATGACGTAACTCCGCCCCACCTCGTGGGTATAAAAGGAGGAAGTCTGGCAACATGCAGATATGTTTTCGCTTCGGAGCCAAGTTTATTCTTCTCTCCACAAGCCATCTCTGGATTGTCAGCTTCACAAACGAGTACCTCGAGTGTTGGTGTGACGGCGATCTCCGGCGAGCGCGTGCTTCCTGCTGATCTGTTGCAGTGGTCTGCCAGTCGGTGCGTGTCTCCCCGGGTGCTTCAACACTTGAGTTTTCTCTCACTAAAAGAGCTCGCACGCGGCACGTCTTTTTAAAGACGGCTCGCCCGTGCATTTAAAAAAAAAAAAAAATGAATGGTGCGGCAGCTTGGTATCGGACTCCGTTGGGCACGAGCGTTGTCTAGTATGTTTGGGCTTGATCATGCTAGAGCAGCGCTCGTGGATGACTCATGTTTTCTCCGTGGGAACATGACCATCGCGTGATTAAGGTCGAGACTCAGTGAACTCACATGAGTGAGAGTCCCCTCATCCACCCCCCGATCTTCGGCTGGTGGCCAGGGTGACCTGAGGGTTACGGTTTGGAACAAGGCGCCGACAATGTGTCCGCGACCCCAGCCCCCCTCTTCAATGACGGTGCCCGCTAGTGAACAGGTGATTCCCACGGGTCTACCCTCTGGTGGCCCGTGTGTTTCATTTGAAGCTCAGAGGATGATATTATGTTTGTAGCAGCTTCACTAGGTGGGTTTGATTTTCCTGGAAGTGACGACTCGTCACAGCTGCCACCTTCTGGTGCAACGGCTGTGCCTGAGTCTGATCCGGAGATGACGGCCATGCTTTCCCGGGACGATTGGTTTTTGGGTAAGGCCGCCGACCCTCGTCCACGGCAAACCCCAATACCTTTCTTCCCGGACGTGCATGATGAGATCTCGAAGTCCTAGAAGGGACCGCTCGCTGATCTCATCCACCTTTCCTCCCCTCGATGGGGCCGCTGCCCATGGGTACACTGGGGTCCCCCCGGCTGAACGCTCTGTTGCGATGCTATGTGTCCTCAGAGTGCTTCTTCTCGGTGCAATCCTAAGCACCCGGCCGTGGCCTGTAGTTTTTCGTCTACGCTTGTGGTGAGATCCTATAGCGCCACGGGACTGGCAGCCGCCTCACTGCATGCCATGGTCATTCTGCTGGTCTACCTGACCCAGATGCTCATGGTCCTGCACGAGGGCGGGACTGACCCAGGGCTCTTCACTGAGCTGCACGCCGCCACTAACCTTGCTCTCCGAGCGACGAAAGTGGCCGTACGCTCCCTGGGTCAGGTGATGCTCACCATTCTGTGGCTGAACCTGTCTGATGTGCTGGATGTCGCGCGGACCTGTCTGTCCGACATTCCCATATCCCAGGTCGGCCTCTTCTGCGGTGCAGTTGAGGGCTTGCCCAACAGCTCTCAGCCGCCCATGAGCAGACTGACGTTGATTCTGTCCCGACGGCCCCGCCGTCCGCTCAGATCCCTCGGTCTGCCCACCGCCGAAGGCGCCCTCCCGCGGCTCCCACCCCGCCTGTTCACCCGGGCTGGCTCTGGGGGCCGCGGGCGGACGCCACAGCCCTCTCCAGCCACGCCCCCCGCTACACGCCGGGTTAAGCGGCGCTCCTGAGACGGGCTCCTCGGGGATGGAGCAGGCTGAGGTTGACTCTGTCCCGACGGCCCCGCCGTCCGCTCAGGTCCCTCGGTCTGCCCACCGCCGAGCGCGCCCCCCCGCGGCTCCCACCCCGCCCGTTCACCCGGGCCGGCTCTGTAGGCCGCGGTCGGACGCCTCAGTCCTCTCCAGCCCCGCTCCCCGCTACACGCCGGGTTAAGCGGCGCTCTTGAGAAGGGCTCCTCAGAGATGGGACTCAGTTCTTTCCAGGAGTTGGTAGCAGGACCACTCCTTTCCCCGGTGGAGGGCCGGGGAAGAATCCTTATTCTCCAAAGAACTGACTCTCCCGTCTCTGAGCACACAGAGTTCTCGGACGACACAGAGCGCCGCCCACTAGCCGTGCTCTGCTCGTCCCCCTCTGTCCCAGAGGTGGTTGACACGGCGTGCCGTCCACGGACCGCTTCGCCTCTGTCCCCCTCTGTCGCCAGACCCCTGGCAGAGCAGGCCCCCGCGGGACGACCAGCCTGGTCCTCTCCTGGCCCCCTCTGCCAGGGCGCGGTTGCTAACTGTGCCCTCACACCGGACCGCTATGCTGTCCACGTCTGGGCCAGTTACTCCGCTTCGCTGCCCCTCCGGGGGGACGCCTGTGGTTCGCATGACCCCGCTGGTTCAGTTCCTGGGAGCCTGGTTAGAGCTTCCCCGTCTGTCCCACTGGATCGCGCGGACCGTCAGGCTCGGCTATGCGATTCAGTTCGCACGGTCTCCAACCCGCTTCTGGGGAGTCCGCTCCACTTTGGTCGGTGGCAATGCCCCCATCATGAGAGCAGAGATTGCCACCCTGCTGGCGAAGGGTGCAATCGAGACTGTTCCTCCAGCCGAGATGAGGTCCGGCTTCTACAGCCCCTACTTCATTCTCAGGCTGCCTTCAAGATGCTCACCGCCAGACGCGTTTTCGAATGCTTTCGGCCCCAGGATTGGTTTGCAGCGATCGACCTGAAGGACGCGACCTACTTTCATGTCTCCATTCTTCCTCGACACAGACCGTTCCTACGGTTTGCTTTCGAGGGGCAGGCATACCAATACACGGTTCTCCCTTTCGGGTTAGCCCTGTCTCCTCGCATCTTCACCAAGGTCGTCGAGGCTGCCCTTTTTCCCCTTTGGGAGCACGGGGCTTGCATCCTGAGTTATATCGACGACTGACTGATTCTAGCTCACTCTCGAGATCAGGTATGCGAACACAGGGACCTAGTGCTCCGGCACCTAGCTCGTCTGGGCCTTCGGGTCAACTATTTGGGTATTTGGACACTGATATGGTTGTGGAGTTATTTCCCAGAGATTATTGCCAGAGATGACAGTTTTAAAGCTTCATAAGGTAAGGTATCAGAAGAGCTTAGCAATAAATAAATTCAATGGTAATGGTTAATGTATTTAGGAATATATCTGCTCTTCTGTTGGAAATAAGTGTTGCTGTAATCATTCAGGTGTTCTGGAATTTCTGGTTTTACAGTAAAAGTGGAACCTGTGATATTTTTTTGTAAATTTATATTTTGTTTGTAAAAAAATAATATTTTTTATTGCAGTGACATTCAACAAATGACAACAAAAGACAGTTTTAAATCATTGCAATGTACAAAGAAAAAGTACAACGAAATGAACGAGTTGAAGTTTGCTGTAGGCCTACTTTATATAGGCCTACACGAAGTGAATGCCTGCAATCATTCAGTCATTAAATAATGCAAAAAAACGTGTAAACTAATAAAAACATGATGAACTTTATGAAATGATGCACAAGTTTAAGTTCGCGCTGAAACTATATTTACCTTTTTTTTAAAATAACCCATTAAACCTGCTGAGAGACGAGGAGTGAACCTCTGAGTGAACTAAAATGAGCGAGCAGTTCCACGCGCATGCCCGGGAAACTCATGAATATTAATGTTGGCTCCGCCCACTGCCTCTACAGATGCACAAGTCAGTTTTGCTCGGTTTTGCTCCACATTTAACGAGATATATGGTGCAAAAGGGAGAGCGCGCGAAACTTGTCACTTGAAAGCGAAAAACAGTGTTTGAGATTCGTCGCAGCAGATTCAAGCAGCTATAGTTATGTACTTGTGTTTGTGCTAGAAAAATATACAAGATATTTGTGAGAAAATATTCTACAAGTGTAAAACTCTCATTGGATGAATTCACATACTGATTTGCGGATGAGCAAAATTTCTCTGTGACTTCACATTTTTTGATGCGGGTGTTTAAATGTGTTTTGCACCATATTCACGGCAGCAATTGTAGCAAAAATGTGAGCGCACGAGTTTATTAATTTGTGATTTGTAGAATAGGATTTGTGCACCTGCAATGAAGAATTTGAGAAGGTATAACTGTAAACTGTGTTTGTGGGAGAGAAAAAAAAAGTCTACAAGTTTGCAACTCTTAATGCATTTCTCTCTGTGACTTCAAATTTACTGATACACATGTGTGGCTATTCTCTACAACTACAAATTTCACTGTCACAGGCGTTCAGTAGTTTTGCACCAAAAATACCTTCATACCGCTTCAGCTTTGGCTTCGCGACCGAGTCCCGAGGTGGGCATGGCAACAAGGCACGCTCCGAGTACCAGCTACTCCGACCTGCCATCAGTTCTTCACCCCGTGGTCGAACCTCAGTTTTTTCAGGATGGGTGTCCCCCTGGAACGAGCTTCCCGGCATGTTGTTGTCTCAACAGATTTCTCCACCACGGGCTGGGGCGCCATGTGCAATGGACATGCTGCTGCGGGCTCCTGGACAGGACCCCAGCGGCTATGGCATGTCAATTGCCTCGAGTTGTTGGCAGTACACCTTGCCCTGCACCGCTTCCGGGCGTTGCTCAGGGGTCAACACGTACTAGTCCGATCAGACAATACCGCTACTGTAGCGTACATCAACCGTCAAGGTGGTCTACGCTCCCGCCGTATGTCACAACTCGCTCGCCACCTCCTCCTATGGAGTCAGAAGCATCTGAGGTCGCTTTGAGCCATTTCATTCCCGGAGCGCTGAACTGTGCAGCCGACGAGCTCTCACAGCTTCAGCCCCTCCCTGGAGAATGGCGACTCCATCCCCAGTCGGTTCAGCTGATTTGGGACCAGTTCGGTGACGCACAGATAGATCTGTTTGCCTCTCACGACTCGACCCATTGCGCCCAGTTTTATTCCCTGACCGAGGGCACGCTCGGCACGGATGCTCTGGTGCACAGCTGGCCGCAGGGCCGCAAGTATGCGATCCCCCAGTGAGCCTTCTTGCGCAGACCTTGCGCAAGGTCAGGGAGGACGAGGAGCAGGTCATTCTGGTTGCGCCTTACTGGCCCAACCGGACCTGGTTCTCTGAACTAGTACTCCTCGCGACACCACCTCCCTGGCTGATCCCTCTGTGGAAGAATCTTCTTTCTCAGGGACGGGGCACCCTTTGGCACCCTCGTCCCGATCTTTGGAACCTCCACGTGTGGCTCCTGGATGGGACGAGGCAGGTTTGAGTACCCTACCACCAGCAGTGGTGGCTACCATCACTTCTGCTAGAGCGTCGTCCATGAGACACGTCTATGCGTTGAAGTGGAACCTCTTCGTCAGCTGGTGCTCTTCTCACCGAGAAGACCCCCGGAGATGCTCGATCAGTGTTGTGCTTTCCTTCCTTCAACAGGGGTTGGAGCGAAGGCTGTCTCCCTCCACCCCGAAGGTCTATGTTGCCGCCATTGCCGCACACCATGACCTCATCGAAGGTAAGTCGGTGGGGAAGCACGACCTGGTCATCAGGTTCCTGAGAGGAGCGAGGAGACTAAATCCGCCTCGCCTCCTCTCGTTCCCTCTTGGGACCTCTCAGTGGTTCTAACTGCCCTGCAGAGTGCTCCTTTTGAGCCTCTGCAATCAGTCGAGCTTAAGTTCCTGTCAATGAAGACAGCGCTCCTGGTTGCACTGGCCTCCATCAAGAGGGTAGGGGACCTGCACGCACTCTCCGTCGATGAAGCGTGCCTGGAATTCGGGCCAGCTTACTCTCACGTGATCCTGAGACCCCGGCCTGGATACGTGCCCTAGGTTCCTACCACTCCCTTCGGGACCAGGTGGTGAACCTGCAAGCGCTGCCCCCGGAGGAGGCAGACCCAGCCTCGGCACTGCTCTGTCCAGTACGCGCTCTCCGCGCCTACGTAGACAGAACGCAGTGTTTCAGGACCTCAGACCAGCTCTTTGTCTGTTATGGTGGGAAGCTGAAGGGAAAGGCTCTCTCCAAGCAAAGGTTGTCTCACTGGATAGTGGAGGGGGTCGACCTTGCTGCTGGTAAGCCAAAGCAATGGTGTCATTGCTTTGGCTTACCAGCAGCAAGGTCGACCGTGCCCCCTTGGTGTGACGGCCCACTCCACCCGGAGTGTGGCATCCTCTTGGGCTCTAGCGCATGGCGCCTCGCTAACAGACATCTGCAGAGCTGCAGGCTGGGCGACACCTAACACATTCGCCAGATTCTATAATCTCCGAGTGGAGCCAGTGTCCTCTCATGTACTCGCTTCAACTGGCTAGTACCGGACCCGCTCAGGTGTCTTCGCTTGCTCGCCATTCCACTCCACGGACTGGATACGTGCGATATTCTCCTCAGGTGAGCTTCCCCGTAAGCCCTGAGCTCCTCCAGCACTCCTGACGTCGGCGCCAGTGTCTATTGCCTGCGCGTCGGCTAGGTGCCTCCCCTGTGCATGGTCCCTCCCCTGAGCGACCCCCACATGTCTATTCCACTGTAAGCCTCTCTGAGCATGTGTCTTCCCTTGGCAAGCCACCTTGGCACCTCTGGGGTTGAAACATTCCACCTGCGGCTGGACACCCCAGTGTTCCCCATATGCACCCTTCGGGTCATATGTGTATTCTCTAAGTCCCCCCCTCTCTGGGTTGGCATTAATTGCATACTTCCCCTAGCTTGGGATATGCTTCCCAGTGTACCTTGGTATTCCTGTGTTATTGGAGTCCTTCGTCCAGTCTTGACAGGGATCTCGATTACGCAGGGCACTGGAAGACAGCTGAGAAGGTGGCGTGATTAGACTGGTAACCCCATTTCTTCGTCATCCGACGTAACTCGGAGTGACAACGAAAGGGAACATCTATGGTTACGTATGTTACCCTCGTTCCCTGAGTAGGGAATGGAGACGTTACGTCTGCCTGCCACTTTCCGCTGTACCGCGGGGATTGCCTGAGCTCAGTCTTGGCTCCTCAGCGAAGAAACATATCTGCATGTTGCCGGACTTCCTCCTTTTATACCCACGAGGTGGGGCGGAGTTACGTCATGCAAATTCCGCAGACCCATGGCATTTCTTTGCCATTGGCTCGTTTTGTAATACTCGAAGTTGATAGGCTTTCTAAGCGAAACCCTATTTCGTCATCATCCGACGTAACGTCTCCGTTCCCTACTCAGGGAACGAGGGTTACATATGTAACCATATACATTTCTCTATGGCTGCTGTAACTGTGAGTTTAAAAAGGAAAAAAAAAAATCAAGAGTAAGATGATCGGGATTATTTTGGCTGTTTTGATTATGCAATTATCATTCTGGACATGTCTGATTCTCTGATCTCATCCTGTATATAAGCTTTGAATTTATGGTTACTTAAATTTGATCATATGTCTGTCAATCAACAACATAAAATCCAACAATGTTTCTGTAATCAGTTTTTCTGAAGGATATTAAAATCATAGTGCATTAAAACATTTTGAACTCCTACTTGACTAGATCACACACAGACATCAACAATCAGTATGAATATCAACAATGGTGACAATCAAAATTTTCATGTCGCAATGCAAGCTGGGTTCCAGTATAAAACTCCCAGCATGCACTGCTGCATGAATAATAAAAAAAATAATAAAAAAAGATTGCCCCCATTGTTGAGATTCATGTGCTAATTTTTATATATCTCTGTGTTTCTACAAGACAGTGTAGCTCTGTTTCTTTAGTTGCGCAAAACAAAAACTTTGTCATTGTAACTGATTGCTGTAGTTTCACAGTGGTGGTAATGCAACACTTTTGAGACAGAATTAAACTCTGAATGAGATTAGTCAAAAGACAGGCTATATGATGATTTTGTCATCATAGTCAATATAACAAACTGCATTCACAAAACGTGTGTGTGCACAAGTGTTTCTAGTAAAAAAAAAAAAAAAAAAAAAAAAACAGTTTAAGCAGCAAGATAAAAACTAATGTTAAAAAGACAAGGGTCAGCATCCCAACTAATGCAAACACTGATCTCTAAAATGGTAACTTCAAACCAAACATTTTCAATTAAACATCTCAACAACAACTTTTGTAGATGTATGACAGAAATAGTCATACTGGTTAATAATAAGTGTAATAATGTTAATGCTGGAAGTCAGTTGTAGGTCTTGTGTTTCTCTATTTTCTGTTTGTGTGTTCCTCTTTCCTTCAGTGATTCTGCTTGTTAACAGCAGCTGTTCATCACTAATGCTCAACAATCACTTACATATTCCCTTAATTATCTCACCACTGCGTCAATGCTACTTTTTACTCTTTGTAGTGTGGATTTTCCTGTGGGGTTGAAAGGGTTAACAGTGTAAGATAAAAATACACACCCACAAAATGTATTTTAACAGTAATAAACACTGTTGCCAGTAGTTTACTGTAAGATTTAGTTTTTTGGGTCACCATTGTGCTGAAGAGTAGAGCCTGTGCTTCAGTCCAGGAGATGATCTAGATGATACGCTTCATGTTGCTTTATTTAACAGGCGGTGACTGTGTAGTTGTTGTTCCAGTGAAAGCCTCTTTAATTACAATATGTTTTCACTGTAAAAAATGATTGTGATTTTAACGGTAAAAGACTGTAAAAATGCTACAGTGCAAAACCGTTAATTGGTTAACAGAAAGTTTCCTTACTATATACGGTAAATAACTGATAGATCTAATGGTACATTTAATGTAATTTTACTGTAAAATACCGTTAAATTTACAGGTTTTGAAAGTGAAAAAGAAAACTCATTGTATAATTTACAGTGAAAAACCATAAATTGACATTCCCACAATTCCCTGCGTGACACTTCACATTTGAAGTATTTTTGTTGAAATAACTATGTTTCTTCATAGTTTTCTTAGTTTTTTCTAATCAGTTATGTACATTAGGGTTTTATGTTACATTTAATGTTGTTAAATTAATGTTTATTGCATTTTTAAAATTTCATGTGTGTTACCATGATGGTGTTTAATGTTTGTGCGAATGACACTGTGCAGCTTCTATATAGTAGTATTAACTTTCTTGTGAAAAAGGTGCTTGTGAAGAGCTTTGATTTATCATGTGACTCTCATCACTGCTGTGAAGATTGTTGGTTGTCAGTGCATTACAATGTTACAAAACAGAAAGTAATACTTCAATAGGTCCGTAAATTAACATTATATCAGATAATAAAATACGGTTTATTACTGTAAATTTTAAGTTAAGTCTGTAAAACCAATAACGTTGCTACCGTATTTTTGACGGTAAAGTTCTGGCAACCACAGCTGCCGGTTTTTTACCGTAAAAATTACGGTTTTATTTTTTACAGTGTAAATAAGTTCACAGTAATACTTTGCTCACATTATTAGTGCATTATACATTTTAGTTAATACATTTAAATGACAGTTGGTCAATTTAAGGCAGTCGGTTTCTGCAAGTGAAATTAGTTAACTCGAATTTTAATTTTGTTCATGGTATTTTTACAGTAACATACTGTAGATTACAGTAAATAACTGTACAATTAACAGTAAATTACTGGCAACAGTTTTGCCAGTATTTTACTGTAAAAAAGCCTGGTAAGGTCTGACAGTGTAGGGTAACACTTTATTTTGCAGTGTCCTTGTTACATGTACTTACCATAGTAATAACAGTAAATTATGGATAATTGCATGCAACTAACCCTCAACCAAATCCTAATCCTACCCTAACCCTATAGTAAGTACATGTTATTAATTAATATTACTCAGTACTTAAATATATAATTACACTGTAACAATGACACCTTAAAATAAACTGTAACCCAAACTAGCCATTGCTAAAACAAACCTTATTGTTTCTCTCTCTCTCTCTCTCTCTCTCTCTCTCTCTCTCTCTCTCTCTCTCTCTCTCTCTCTCTCTCTCTCTCTCAGTATAACTATGATAAAAGTATTGTGGACAGCGGCACTACAAACCTGCGTCTCCCTCGTAAAGTGTTCCAGGCTGCTGTGAAGGCCATTGAAGCGGCTTCATCGGTCAGTTTATATCACACTCTGTCTCAGCTGGACTCATTCTTGACATGGTAAATGTTTTCAGATTTCTCTCACAACTGGATCTTTGTCTCCACAGACTGAACAGTTTCCTTCAGGTTTTTGGCTGGGGGAACAGCTGGTATGTTGGCAGGCGGGCACCACACCCTGGCATATCTTCCCTGTCATTTCTCTCTACCTAATGAGTGAAAATAGAAACCAGTCCTTCCGAATCTCCATCCTGCCACAGGTACCATCAATCTGCTTTCTTCATTCTGTGGCTATGACAACTTTCAGGATGGCATAATGATATAAGAGGCTGCTGGGTGATAACTGGCCACATAACCCATATATAAAGTTAACGGTAAAATCTAAATATGGGTCAGAATGATCAAATTGATTATCGGTCAATCCATATTCTGTTTTCATGAGGCAACAGTTGAAGGGATAGGTCACCTAAAAAGGATAATTCTCTCATTATTCACTCACCCTCATGTCGTTTTTAAACCTGTATGACTGAATTTCGAGTGAATTTTTCATTTTTGGGCGAACTTTCCCTTTGTGCCAACCAAACTGTCACAGTAGCTACTGCAGAATGTACTGTGCATGTGTTCTGAAAGCATGCAATACTTGACAAATAATTATATATGCTAAAACAGGGATGTCAAACTTCTGGAGGGCCACTGTCCTGCAGAGTTCAGCTTTAACCCTATTAAACACACCTGCACCTGCTAATGTGTCCCAAATCGCTCCTTATACCCTTAAATAGGGCACTTTAGTTTAGGTACTTCTCATTAATTTCTATGGTATCCACAAACAGTGATTGACTGTTGCACGACTGAAAGAAATTCAATATCATCAAGACTGTAATTTGATTGGTTGTCAAGGCACACGTGATCTAAAGCCTGGTGCACTGTGCAATTTATAATAGTCCTTTATGATTGTTGCTTGTCAGACTGTACGAACATTATGAACGCTATAATATTGCCAGCAGCCATATCACCCTGTAGCCCAAGACTGGTTGCCCACTGAAGCTAAGCAGTGCTGAGTCTGGTTAGTACCTGGATGGGTGACTCCTGAGAAAACCAGGTATCTGCTGGAAGAGGTGTTAGTGAGGCCAGCAGGGGGCACTCACCCTGTCGTCTGTGTGGGTCCTAACGCCCCAGTGTAGTTACGGGGACACTGTACTGTCAAAAAGCACTGTCTTTCAGATGAGACGTTAAACCGAGGTCCTGACTCTCTGTGGTCTCAAAAAATCCCAGGATGTCTTTCTAAAGAGTAGGAGTTTAACCCCGGCATCCTGGCCAAATTGCCCAGTGGCCTCTGTCCATCATGGCCTCCTAATCATCCCCATATCTACTGATTGGCTTCATAACTGTCTCCTCTCCACCAGTAAGCTGGTGTGTGGTGAGCGTTCTGGCGCAATATGGCTGCCGTCGCATCATCCAGGTGGTGCTACACATTGGTGGTGGTTGAGGAGATTCCCCCTTCTATGTAAAGCGCTTTGAGTGCAGAGAAAAGCGCTATATAAATCTAATGAATTATTATTATTATAAGCCATGTCACACTGTAAGATCTCATTTCCCAGATAGCAACATTGTTTCGGCCCAGATCTGGCCCATATCTGGCACATGTGGATTGACGATCTGGCCCACATGCAGTGTGGAATGATGGCACTTGGGTGGCTCACTCCTGTTTGCCAGATCTGGGCCACAAGCAGGCCATAGCAATGCCACATGTCAGCAAAGAGCAAAGAAATAAACCACAACTTATCTGAGCCACAAAATCTGTGTATATTAAATATGGAGTCATCTCAGCCTTAAAAAGCCTGTTAACAAACAGAATCACTGAAGGAAAGAAGAGAACAGAAAAAGAGACGAGCAGAAACACAAGAACTACAACCAGAGGTGGATAGTCCAGGGGTCAGAAAGTAAAAGTCCTGGCTTAAGTTTATTCTACCCATGAACTCAGCCAGCTGATCTCACTAATTAGTTCTACCTACTGGCTGAAAAACTGCAAATTAGCAAATCCAGGTGATTGGAACAAACTACTGAGGAGGACTTTTACTTTCTGAACCTGGACTTTCCACCTCTGACTACAACTGACTTTCAGCCACAGCCTTAGATGAAAACAACTGAAGATAAAATACATTAAATCTCTCAAGATCTCAGCGGAGGAGGATTAAACAACTCCACAAACAGTATTACCCAGGATCTGGGCCGAAATAATGTTGCTATCTGGGGATATCTGCTATCTGACCATGCTGAGATTATCAGCTTCTTCAAATAATCTTCTTGCTCTCTTGTTCAATCATTTATCTGTTTTGTCATCTTTATTGGTTTGGGAACGCATGGATGTGTAGCTGATGTGTGTCTGTCTCTCTCGGGTCTCTGCAGCAGTACCTGAGGCCGGTGGAGGACGTGGCGTCGGCACAGGAGGACTGTTATAAATTCGCTGTGTCTCAGTCGAGCACTGGTACAGTAATGGGTGCCGTCATCATGGAGGGCTTCTATGTGGTGTTTGACCGAGAACACAAACGCATCGGCTTTGCTGTCAGCACATGTCACGGTGAGAGAGAATTTTCTCCACTTACAGTGGCCTCTGAAAGTATAAGGACACTTGTGCCACACACAAATAAAATATTGCATCTGTATTTTATGCATTTTATAAAAAGATAGCACACTTTAAGTGAAAGTGGAACTGAAAGAAGACTCACAAAAATGTAATTAGTTTTAAGAAAAGCTCCAGCAGCATCTGTTTTCAGATGAGACTTGTGACTTCTTACAGCTTCAGCAGCTGTTTCCGTCCAAAGTTAACTTATGCGCAAAATAGAAATATCACATAAAACATTTGCAAATTAAGCAGCATTTCCATCCGAGTCGAAGAGAAAAATTTGTCACTTGATAAACTGGTGCTAAATATCACTAAGAAAAGTAGGAGAAGCCAATGTACATTATAATTTTTGTATATAATAAATGAATTGTGTCTCAGAGCGTGCAGACAAAACGCAAAAAAACACAATTTGGAGGAAGGAGGATGCTGCTGTTTGGGAATGCAGTTGTGTAAAACAGTTCTGGAAGGTAACTATACCGAAACACATTTCAGAACAACCAAAACAGCATTTCAGATGCTGTGCAAAAAGATCATTCTGCTGGTTAGTCCAGTTATGCCGTCCCATTACGCAAAGTCACATGATTTTTTGATGTGCATCAAGGAATTTAATGATGCTTTATTAACAAAGTTCGTGCTCTATGTTCCACCACAGTTTTTCCAGCATCCCTCCTGCACCCCAACTTATTGGGATTATTCCTATCCTAGCTCTGTGTTCAGGCCGGAGCTCGGAGTCCTCTCCTCGGACAGCACGTCAAATACACATATTTTATACTATATTTGATTATATGTAAGTGTGAATTCGGTAAATGTGTTTCATAGTTTATTTATGCACATGTTTTCTTCATGTTTTCTAAAAACATCCAGCAGTTTTAATGGGATATCCATAAAAATAAGTGGATGGAAACATAGCTAATGGCATTTAGACATTTCTAAACATGGTGTAATCCAGCATGGCCTGTCTGGAAGTCTCTAGTGATCCTGAACACCTCAATCAGCTGGTTCAAGTGTGTTTATCTCTTTCCACGCCATTGACTGAACTTTCCGGCTTTCTGTGTTTTAACTGTTATACGGTAGGGGGCGCTATTACACATTTTCTGGAAGAGCACTGAATCTCCTGATCAAAACACAGACAAAAATAGGCAGAATCAAGTGATAAAAGCATTGCTTATGCACATTGTAGTCTTTGAAAAAACACAGTTTTCTCAGCTTTTTGTTCACATTTATTTAAGCAGATGCTCTGTTCTTTTATTTGATATATTGCACGTTCAGATATTCATACAACAAAATATTCTAGGGAGCATGATATTTATGTGAAAATTATCAAAAACAACTTTTAAAAAAAATGCTGGCTGGGAAAGATTTAATTAGGACTTGACCTAAACTCTTCTGACTGGACACCCCTGGCTGAAGTACTTTAGGAGGCTACTGTTTTAAAAATTATTTACCTATCAATGGAACACCAGTAATAAATACAGTCATATTACATCTGGAATTTAGGTTGTTTGTTCAGAGGCTCCACCAGATCACTGAGACACTAACAATTATTATTACTGTAATGAAAACAACAACAACAACAATCACGTCCCAACTCACGCTTTGGGAATGCTTCTGCGTGATTGTGTCTGAAGCTGTTGTGTCAACTAATCCAATGGTGAGACAGAACCTCACGGTCGGGTGACGTCACGGCCAGGAAAGAATAAAAGCACATCCGGAATGACCAGTGTTAGTTTCTTTTATCAGAAGCAAGTCAATCACAGGGATGAAGGAAGTATGGCAGGGCGACGCAACGTCTCGTACCCTTCTCTGGGAACTATGGTTACAGTCATAACCTGAGACGTTCCCTTTCGAGGAAAATCGAGCATGAGTTGCTGGAAACTGCTGCGCCCCGAAGCACTGAGGGTGGTGGGGTTGGCAGAACAGCCTCCTGAGGGTACAGAGGAGGAATGGGCAGCGTGGGAACCAACCTCATTATACACCCAGGAGCCTCAGAGACTTGAGTCTGTTGAGGAAGATATTTCAGGTCTCTTAACAGGTCTGCCTGCTGACGTACACACCTTACCCACCAGTGCTACAGTAGTTCTAACCAGCCTGGAGGGTAATGTCTGGGCCTTAAGGGACTACTGGAACTGGAAATGGAAAGGGTTACATCTGCGATCTCAAATTCTCATAGTGGACACCAGGACAGAATGGAAGGCCCTTGACATGGAGGTTGTAATTTTGATGACAGGAAAAGCTTGTCTAATTAGCTTTTTGGCCAAGCGTCCTTTCTCTCGGCCGGCCATTTGATGAAAAGGCTGAACTATATTAAAATAGTTTCAATATACAATAAAATAATTATAAATTTATAGCTTGCAACACACTACATTTTACGGACTCGTAATCTATGCGTTGCCTCAGCAAACGCGAGATCCGAGTCACTCGATTCTTTATTGCGTAGTCTTTTCTTCCCTCGAGAAAATGTCAACAACAGCGGAGCTAAAACTCCTGATAGTGCATTCTTGTACACGTTGAGAAATTCATGAATGAACACATCCAGCCCCCTTTTATATCAAATATCCATTTGCGAACCCCACGATACCAGCTTCCGTTCTACCTCGGCCGCAACGGGGCCGGTGCTGCAAGTAGCATGCTCCGTTCCCAAACAAACAACACATAAATCGTATGGATACCCACCCGTAATGAAACGAGGGTAGGGAGGAGCACACAATCTAAATGTTTGCTTGCTCACCATAATATCATATGCTGCTGACTGATATAGTGACAGACAACAATAAATAAGACAGACAGTTTCACACAGAGTGCTTGCTGAGGCACAGAAGCTAACGCTGGTCATTCCCGATGTGCTTTTATGCTTTCCTGGTCGTGACTTCACCCGCCTGTGATGTTCCGTCTCGCCATTGGACTAGTTGACACAAGAGCTTCAGACGCAATCACACAGGGGCGTTCCCAAAGCGTCATTGACGCAGTGTCTTGTTCCCTAGAAAGGGAACAATAACAACATGAAAAATCTAATGCAATGCAAAGTAAATATAGGAAGAAAAAAAAAACTTACAAACAAACAATAAACACATTCCATATTATATAATAAACACATAATATTACAGTAATAAGGATTTTATGAATTACTAACACAAGAATAAATTAACTGGGCACATTACTGCAATGAGATGTCACCTACCATCCCCACTTATTTTCCTTATTCTGTGTTTGTTCATGTTCTTGTCTTTGTTATTTTCCTTCTCTCCTTCTCTCTAGTCCACGATGAGTTCCGTACGGCCTCAGTGGAGGGACCGTTCCATGGTGTGGACCTGGAGGACTGTGGCTACAATGTCCCTCAGACCGACGAGTCCACATTAATGACCATCGCCTACATTATGGCGGGCATCTGTGCCCTATTTATGCTGCCTCTGTGCCTCATGGTCTGTCAGTGGCGTTTTACGCGCTGCCTTCATCCTCTGGGCGCTGGAGATTTCTCTGATGACATTTCTCTCCTAAAGTGAGCCATATCAAACCTACAGCATTTAAACTGTTTGTAAAGGTGGCCATCCTTGAGGTACTCAAAGAAGGGAAATATTAATGAGGCTACAATAATTATAACTGCATATGTTATAATTGTGAATATGCACACACACACACACACACGGGCTGTCCCACCTTGGAGGCATTTCGAAACCTCTAAACCTTTTTGAGTACATTATGTGAATGATTCCTTATCTTTTAAGACTTTTAAGTGTGGATAGCTGTCCTGGGACTGTTCAAGTAAAGTTATGTAAACTATATGAGTGGGTGTGTCTGTGTTTGAAAGTGAGAGAGTTTATGAGTTTGTGTGCTTTATTAAGATGTCATATTCTATAATATCAATATTGTTTGATCTTCAAAATGAATATAGAGTAACAGAGTACTGTTTGAGTCACTGTTTATGACCCCAACAATACCATAAGGAACTCATATTACTATTACTTACTAAGACAATATGATCTTCTGACTATATTAATTGAAAGCTTACAGTAAATAGACGTATATGATATGTAATAATGAATGTCACTGGAAGAGAACATGTAAACGTGTAAATGATGTAACAAATATTCATCAGCTTTTGTATCATTACTCTGGACACGTGTAGAGCTGAAATGCTGACTTCACATTGCAAATATTATTGCACACACACTCACATGCAACCGAACAATAAATGCACTTAAAACAAATGCTGCTTATTATTATGCATATAATAACTCACATATATTAGGAAAAGCACACACAGTCTTACATCATCTTAACCAAACCTTCAGATTAAGCCACAACTAAACATGTCTAAACCGAAAAATCTGCAGAGCAGGTTCCTACTGCTAACTCGTAAAATGTATTAAAGAAAATCCAGATTGGCAGCTCTTACATCCAATAAAGTGTATAATACAGCAGTGTGTGGCCTCATTTCTTGGCATTTGTGTGAAACATAGCACGACAATCTGCTTTTTGCTTCTTTTGCTGTTTATTCAATCCTATGCCAAGTTCTCAACGAAAGAATACTGGGAATAAAGATAATGTTTCTATTGAAAATTGTAGCATCACTGGATTTTATGGAAGATAACATTAAGACAACATAACATGGAATATAACATTTAACAATAATTTTTCTTTTTCTAAATTAGTTTCTTATTTACTGTAACACTTTCATAATCATAAATTCTCATATTGCTAGGTTTTACTGCAACTTTTGACAATTAACCATCAGATAATTTTGTCCACACTTTCTTCACTGCACATCCCAGAAACTCCACTTTGTTGGAGTGCTTCCTACCTCAGAGGTGGGTCTTTCAAGGTTAGCTGGAGGAGAGAGGTGTCCGAAGCACATCAACTGGTCACGGGGTACCTCAAGGCTCAGTACTTGGACCCCTCAGTCCAGGGCCGGCGCGTGCACTTCTGCCGCTCTAGGCGAAAAACAATTGTACCGCCCCTCTATTTGCAATGTATACCAGCAACAACACACAAAGACCAATATGCATACATATAACGCAAAACCAGCAACAACACAAAAATACCAATAAGCCATAGGCCTACATATAACGCAAATAGTGCGCAACGCGCGTGTGCCCAAAATGTCAACAATATTAAAGTTTATGCAGGAGGCAATGCCTGCTGGCATTTTTCTTTAAGCAGTCATGACAGGACTTTTCAAAATAATCACATTTCACCTCCTCAAATTACTGTTGCAAATCTCTTTACACCACTTTATTATGTGTGTAAAACACACACAAATGAAATGTCCGCAAGCACGTTATATCATCAGCAGGTTCAGCATCTTAAATAAGGACTAGAGAGCAAATAAAGCTTAACTTACGTTTCAGAAGCGCGCATGGCGGGCCTTCATCGCAGCAAAGGTCTTAACGGCATCCTCTATTGCGAGTCTCTGTGCCAGTTCATGTTCTATGGAGATTGTTGCCAGTCCATTAAGTCTGTTCCCTGTTCACAAAACGTCCCCCATTCAAAGCAATCGGGACACCACATATGAAACAGCCAGCCACCGCTGTCAGCGAGCCGCCGTATTCAAGCACAGAGGGCGCGCGCGCCGCGCCCATACCTCCGGTTCAGTTTCCCGAGCACACGAAGTGCGGCGATCGGAACCCGGAGGCCATTCTGCCCCTAGCTGTACATGTAAAAGCATGGGAAGCGATTCCAGGGATATCAGAATGAGTGCTGAGCAGTGAGCACAATAAGACAGGGCTATTCGCTACAGTTCGCTCGCCGTCCCCCGCGCTTTCGAGCACGGACCGCGACGAAAGTGAATACAGAAGTAGCACATCTACTCCGCGCAGAAATAGCGAAACCTTTGCACAACAGTTTCGTTATTTCTGCGTGGAGTAGATGTGCTACTTCCGTATTCACTTTCGTTGCGGTCCGTGCTCGAAAGCGCGGGTGACGGCGAGCGAACTGTAGCGAATAGAATCACTCAAGATAGTCAGTAAAATGATCCGAACTACCCATCACCCAGTCATGACTCGTGAGAGCAGGGGCGCGCTGGCGCTGCGGGGCGGCGGCAGCTCAGTAAATCATATAAATAACCTATTTGGTGAATTGTTCATTTCCGGTTGGCACACATTTTGCCGCCCTTACAAAAGTGCCGCTCTAGGCAATTGCCTAGTTCGCCTATATGGACGCGCCGGCCCTGCCTCAGTCTACAAAAACACTGACTTGTGCCTGAGTCATCTATCAAATAGTTTCAAACCTGTTATGTCCGAGGAGAGCTGAACTTCTAACTGAGCCTGGTTCCTGGTCACCTAATGTAGATTAGGTTACTTGACACATTGACTTGGTCAGTTGGGCACAATTGACCTATTAGTAAGCCTATCAGTAAGCCCCGCCTTCCTTAGTTACTATTGCGTACTCTGTAAGACAGTTAGCAACTCGTTTGTTTGTCAATGACAGCTGTCAGTGTTCCCCTTAAGATGTTTTTGATAGATTTTGGACACAGAAGGACCACCTCTCATCGAGGAGCATTCAAGTGGGACTTAAATATGCCATTGAGGGATATAAAAAAGATTTTAAAATAAATATGGTAGCCTAAGTAACAAGATTAATTTGGAAGCGAGGGTTTACAGATCACAATGCAAGCGGGAGATGCCTCATGTTACGGTCGTCACAATCGCAGATGACAACATCCAGGATCAACACTGTTCATATACCGCAGGGTAACATTAAATTAATTTACATGTAACCAGTTTAAAATTGAGAGGCACTGAAATGTAGACCTTCGTTTATGTGTTTCTGACCTACACTGTACATGATGAGAGAACAGTTAGCTATTTAGGTTTGTACGTTAGCATTGAATCACTAACATTAATTATAACTTAATGAGAGTATGACAGCCAGAAAAGTAATGTTTTCGTCTTCATTGGGATTGGGTTGAATCCATAGGGAACCAGGTTACTGCGCCCACATCATTGGATTAATAAACCATGTGAACCTGCTTCATACCCCAGATGAACAATCATGCTCTATTTAAAAATAAATTCCATTGCCCATCTCTCAGGATACCTGGAATCAGTGTTACAAGTGCCCCAGGCACATCGTTGTACCATTTTTGTACCATAAACACCATCAAACCGTTGAGAGTTTCGGATCTTCCAATGTTTCTCTATGATACTGAAACCTAAAGATGTCAGAGTTTCAGTCCCCGTGCAACTGATACTCAACTGACATTGGCTCATCTGCATTTGAGGGGAGGGGCTTACCGATAGGTCAATTAAAAGACAATTAATACTCTGTAAAACATATTGCTGTACATGATTGACGATTGAAACGCGGGACGGATAAAACATTGAGATTTCCTTGAAAACCACTCACATTATGTACGTCAAATTTCGTCACCACGTACAGCACGCAATGCCTATCAGACCCGCAAAAACATTTCTTCTTTACGTCTTGCCGTTTTAAAGTTAGAGCCGGAAAGCTGTTTTTGAGTGTGGTTAGTGAAATCTTTCGTGCGGTACTTTTTTTTGACTGACAAGTTGTATTTATTGTTTCATGTGCCGTTGTAATAATAATACGGCAGGTGTATTAGTACTGCATCACACCCTTAAGTGTATAATATCAGAGTTTTTTAGTTTACGGGCAAAACAGGTTTAAATGGCTGGAGGCGCTGTCGGGACGGTTGAAACAGCGACTCGTGCCAGTTAAACCTGGTCATAGGAAAACACTCAATATGACTAAATCACTCAATATGACTCAAGGAATAAATGTAAGAATTAATTGTAAACGGATTTGTCTGTCTTCTTCAAAATAGCCTATTAGAAAGATTACGCAAAATGCGCAAAGGCTTATCGCCGATTGTTTATTGGGTGACAGAACAAAAATGTTAATATGAACCTTAAAATGAAAATAAATGACAAAATATGTTTGTAACAATATGTACATAAGTTACTTGTCAGGTATTGTTAATAAAAACAAGAATTAGATGAATAGTTACCGTTTAAACTGTTATGTTTCATCCGTCCCACCCCTGTGTTTCAATCGTCCCGCTCTGGAGGGACGATTGAAACAAAGCCCAACTCCCGTTCAAAGTAAATTTTTACTTAAATCATTCTATGTTTCTACTGAATAACACATGATACTAAGATAACACATATGTGAGTTGTTGATCACACACACAAAAAAAATCTATCTGTAACCTTATCTTAGAAAACGACGTTTATCTGAAAAGTGTTTCAACCGTCCCGGCTCTCCCCTAATCCTGAAAACATTGATTAGCTTGTTCAGGTGTGTTTAATTAGGGTTGGAGCTAAACTCTGCAGGACAGTGGCCCTCGAGGACCGGAGTTGCCCATCCCTGCCTTAAAGATATACAAAAAAAGAGTAGTAATGTATTGCACCTCATTATCTCTCTACAGTGGCTACCTGTCACAAAGCCAGCCACACCATCACAACACCAATCATCACCAGATCACCACGATGCACCCACTCGTTCCCAGTCCCAAATACTGATTCACTGCATCTGTACTCCCTCATCAGCACTTCATGGGTGCTTCTCAATATCCCTCCTCGCTCCTCCGTCCTCCATCCTATGACCCGGAGACCGATCGAGCTCAGCCATCTTGAAGGACCTCTCAATTCTCTAATTGCACCGCGAGGAGTCGAGGATCGAGGAGTGAGGAGCTTCCTGAGGAGTCATGAGCGAGGATACACGAGTGTATCCTTTACGGAAGTGTTTTATCGACTAAACGTGATGCACGTATCAATTCTCCTCTCCCTTCACATCGGTCACAATAATTTTAATTTACACTTCACCTTTGCAGTTTACACAAACCACACATCTCACATATTTCAACAGGGTATCTTGCTTTATTATTATTTATTATGAATTTCTTAAATAACCAAACTAATACAACATAAGGGCAGATCCTTTGAGCGCAGCTGATAACACTATGAAGTGACGCTCGAGTGATCAAGTATTCCAATGTATAAAAAAGCTTTCATTCGACCATGTCAATGGAAAGCAA
Source organism: Gila orcuttii (assembly GCA_026230005.1). Lineage (NCBI taxonomy): Eukaryota > Metazoa > Chordata > Actinopteri > Cypriniformes > Leuciscidae > Gila > Gila orcuttii. The sequence continues at coordinate 9,960,360 of JAPDVR010000009.1, forward strand.
TACATTTCAAAAGCAGCATCCATAAGATTTGTCATTTTAATTAGATATAGATGACTTGATATTATTTAATATACTAGCCACATGTGTCTTGTACATATATTATTTTTCAGTGTGCTGAAAAACAATGTGCTGTTTTTGTTTTGAATAATATATTATTCCTTTTAATTTTGTCCTCATTTTCTTTCCTTGCAGCCTTCCCTCGCTTCCTACAGGGGGTGGAGCTGAGACGTGAGGAAAGGAAGCGAGGAAAGGAAATGAGGATGCACAAATAAGAATTGAGAAGCACCTCCTATAACTACCTGCATCACCTTCACTTCATTGTCTGGTCTCGTCATTTACCCTACGACACACAGACTACCTACAGCGCTTACCTGCTAGACTCACCAGAGATCCTCTCTACTGTCTACTGTCATCCATGTCCAGATCCAGTTCGCTCCCGTCAGCTCTCTTGCACCTCCTGTCAAGAACCAAACATCCATTAAACATCGAGTTAGTCACTATCTGAATATTCCTGTTGCCATAGACTCACCATTGCCTGGTTCCCATTCCACCCTCTGTTATAATAAACATCCTTTTATCCACTTACCAGTCTGTTCCCTTCTGTTGTGACACTACCGGTTGCTGTTTGCATCGTTCAAGTGTATCATATTGCAAACTAGACTTGATTTATTGTGATTCTTTATTCCTTAAAGGAATCCACCTTTTTTTGAATGAGCCAGATATGTTTCTATTTCTGAGTATCTGAATTTTTGTGTAGGCTAGTCCACTAGAAGTGTAATTCACTTAAAATCGACTTTACTCTTTCCCTGCCATTGACTGAATTGTCCAGTTATCCATGTTTTCAGTGTATTACGATAGAGGGTTAGGTATTACGTATCTTCTAGTACAAAATTTCCGGATCAAAACTCCGGTGAAGAAGCAGAAACAAGTGATAGAAGATTGCTTACGCAAATGTAAAATAATTTGATCATCAAACATTAGACAGCATATATAAATTCAAAACTGCCTAACATTACCATGTTGATGCAGGAAGGGTTAAAGGTCCACTCAAGTGCAGCTTTGTTTGATGCGTTGATGTAATTTCCACTGAAACATGAAGCTAAGGCGGGACATATTGAATGGCTCCTCCCCTTTTCAAATAGCCAATAGTGTTTAGTTTACCTAACAGACTGCAAGTGGTACTTGACAGCACCATGGAAGCGAATCCGAGCGCTGATGATACGCTGGATTAGAGTTCTCAACGGGCCTGAAAATTACAACCCGACCCGACCTGGCCCGTGGCTTTTAAAGCCCGGACCCAATGTAACCCGACACATCAACATGAATTATCTGCCCGAACCCGACCCGCGGCCCGACGCGGATTTTCTTTTTTTTTTCTCATACACGTATTATCATGACCAGCAGACGGGAATTCAAATCAACCTTTAATGTTCACGTCTGAATAGCCTACAAACAATACAAACAACTGAAACAAACTTTAAATATATAAATAGGCTATATACTAAATATGCCTCAAATAAAAATCTTCTGGATGACCCTGTTTTTTTGCTGTCATATTTCATCAGCACCTTGCATTTTGAGCATTGCACATAACCTGTAGAATTTCCATCAGAATCCAGCACCACTCCAAACACTTTCCAGACCTCTGATTTTCCCACTCCTGTAGTAGCGACGGTGAATTCACCTGCGGCAAGTTTAGGCTACTTTTCACCAACTCCATCTTCTTCTCCAGGCTAAAGGCGTGGACGAGCGGCGTCAGGTCTGCCCCCGCGATGCACGTTGCACGCAGCAGCCAGACTTTCTTTACGGTGAACAGCAGCGATGATTAATAAATGTTTTTTTTTTTTCACTGAGCGGAAAAGATTAAGCCCGAGGTCCGACCCGACCCGAGTCATTTGCTTATATTTTCGACCCGAACCCGCGGGTCCCGTCGGGCCGACCCGGCCCGTTGAGAACTCTACGCTGAATTCAATAGTAGAGATGTGAATAAATTCGAGCCATTTCATTCTTAACCAACGTACAGTTGGACAACTAAATAATACTCAAGCTTTTGAGCTGCCGAACACACGTCTCTGACCCATATTGCTCTGTGATGCGTCAACAGTCGCTTTGGCCAGGTGGTGTATATAGCATAGGGGCGGAGCTTTAGATTCTAGAGAGGATTTGATTGGACAGAAGATGTGATGAAAAATCCGTGATCCATTTAAAGGTGGGATATGTGATTCTCTTTTTTGTCCATTTTTTTTTTAATAACTTGAAATCCTATTCCTAACCCACTAACAGCCACTGAGTTAGAAGCACTGAAATGAAAATTAAGCAATTTAATCTTCTGTGGAACGGGCAGGACTCGAAAAACTCCAGCCAATCATTTCCAAGACCACCTAGAATCATTGGACAGTAAGTTCATCAATCAAACGGTTGTACCACACACCCCTCCCCCCAGCGCGCGTGACCCCCTTGTGACCCCCAAAGCTTGTGACGCATGCGCATCTCGTCAGTAAAGCCGGTTCCATTATTAGTAGTAAATCATCATTACAATCTCTCGCGCATCTGAGTTTTCGCTCATGCATGATTGCGCGTCCATGTTCTTCGAATGGGTGGAGTCAGGGCCAGCGTTGGAGGAAAGAAGGTAGGACCATTTGAATTGTACTGGTACTACTGGTATTATTGTTGGCGTACTGGATGGCAGTAAAGTGACTTCATGAATATTGTAAAAAAAAGTATTGGTAAACTGTTGGGAATTGAGTCAGCAAATGTAAGAACTTTTGGAAGGATAGCAGAAAAAGAAAGCACATTCTTCAGTATATGAGAGCTTGTCATGTTCTCTGTGTTTGTCCGTGGACTTTTAGTTCCTGTTTTCTGTCCCATGTGACATTTTGTTTTCAGTTTGTAGTTTTTCCGTTTTCCGTCTCGTTAACTTGCTGTTTTGTCAGTCGTTGTTTATGCAGATACATGAAGCTGTTTAGGTGACTAGCAAGGTGTGTTACATAAGTTGAGTTTGTGCCAACCCTGGGTTTTAGCCGTGAAACTGGTTTGGCTTTTAGCTAGTGGTGGGCCGTTATTGGCGTTAACGTGCTGCGTTACCGTGAGACTCTTATCGGGCGATAAAAAAAATATCGCCGTTAATCTATTCTCAAAGTTGGGTTGGGATCATAAAATAGCTTGTTCGAATATCGTTATATTTTCGCGCAATTCCATGTGTAGCCTAGTATATTTGACATAATTGACGCTGCGCCTACTGTCACAGATCGCGCAGCAGGGTATTTTCCTGTCAGGGACACAAGGCGTATACTTTTACATGTTACGTTGGGCGACATTCCTCTCGTTACTTTATTTTAATGCAATTACATGTTGTTAAATGAGTTTATTCCAAGCGCGCTGTATCTTTTTATGGGCATGAGCTTAATTTACAAATGAATCACTCTTTTGAGTCGATTCTGTTCAAAGACTTCATCAAACAAGTTGTCAGATCTGTCTAATTCGGTTCGCGAATCAGTTTAAATGATCTGTTCAGTTCCTCACGCACTGAATCGTCTGAATCGCGTTCAATCACACTCGACTCGGATTCGTAACAGGAAGATTTAAGAACATCAAGAGCGTTGGATGAAGTGGCCGTGGATCTACAGCAGGGGTGTCCAAACTCGGTCCTGGAGGGCCAGTGTCCTGCAGAGTTTAGCTCCAACCCCAATTAAACGCACCTGAAACAGCTAATCAAGGTCTTGATTAGCTGTTGAAGGTCATTAGGCATGCTAAAAACTTACAAGCAGGTGTGTTGAGGCAAGTTGGAACCAAACTCTACACCCCTGGACACCCCTGATCTACAGTTTAGTCTAGTGAAAGCAAATCTGCAAATGCATCATATTTTTGCCAGCGATGAAGATCTTTATGAGTTGAACATCTTGGTAAGCTGTCTGTGAATGAATGATTCCACAGGACGATACATTCGATTTCATTTCATTCAGGTAATACATTTTACAACCAAACAGATTATTACGCCAGGATAGCACTACTAAAAAGTATGACATAATCCATTTTTTGGACATATACATTAATTAATAGGCTACAAAAAAACGCTTCAGAGCGTCGGTGCACTGGCAAAGGTTAACAGGTTAAATAAGCTACCATTGTGTACAGTTTATGAAATGAACACCCGCCATCCCGCGGTAATGTGTGTGTATTGCGCAGGGGCAGTCACACGAATAGTTTACATTGATTGAAAATTAATTTGTTTAAAAACTATTGCCGGTGTTCTATCAATGTAGCATACTTTGTCAGAATAGCATACCGGAAGTTAAGTTTTATAGTAAAGATAAAGGCAGGTTCACATAAAATCATTATGACATATGACATTATTTTTTGATCTAACGAGCATCTGGTTTGGCGATGCAAAAACGGACTGTAGCTACGTCGTGCTTATTGTTTTTTTCTTCTTCCAATTAGCCTACTATGTAAAAAAAAAAAAAACGACGAAAACATGTTACTTGTTCAATTAATAAACAGTTTGTTTGATGACAAATCGCTAAAGATGAAATTGGCCTCCCTTTCTGTCATTGTGAGTGAGCGTTTTTTTTTTTCCGTTTTTTTTTTTCGAACGATATTCGACTTTGGCTCCTCTATTGTCGAATGGCATTTTTGGCAGAAATTCACATCCCTACGCGAGGCGAACTATTCTCAAAGACTTACTTTTAGTCATTATTTGGGTAGCACACATATTCTGAATGCCTTCGGCAGAATTCAAATGAGCCATTTTAATCTAGATTAATTCCAAGATTACAGTGAGATTAATCTAGATTAAAAAAATGTATCTATGCCCACCACTACTTTTAGCGGTGTTCATCGCCATAGTAACTTACACTCCACACCTAAACCAGCTCCGGGGCGCGATATTTTTTTTCACAGGATGGTAGGGGAAGACTCATGAATATTCATTAGGGAGACTAGTATTCATTAGACTAGTCTTCCCCTACCATCCTGTGAAAAAAAATATCGCCTCCGGGGCAGGTTATGTTCCAGGTAAGAGATCTCAAGCCCATAATTTCGACCAATCAGATGTTAGCAAAGTGTCACATGTTTAATGCAATAAAGTCATTCCCCTTGTGTCAATGTCACTACATAGCAAATGATATTCAAAGAAAAATAAATCTGTCTTTTAGGAATGCTTCTTTATAATTATAAGATTTATATGTTATTCATGTAATTATTATACCCTTAATCCTTTACACATGTACAATTTAAGTTTATAAATTATTATTAAGCACTCAGTTTAAATGAATATGAATATATAAAGGTAATATGCTTCATAATCAATATATAAAGCTGTAAAAAATGACTACATGTGAGCTTAAATGTTCAGTATTCTCTATATCAACTGTATAAACTAACTTCACAAATTTTACTTGCACTGATATAGGAATTTTTATTTTATTTTAGTTGTCCTCTTTCATAGACATCTCTTTTCTTCTTGCTGTGTAGCCTACATTTGTTTAAATTCTTAATTTATTTTTCAATCTGGTAATATTCTGCAAAAGAGAGAAGTGAATCTCGGTTTCACTGTTCTACAGCATGTGATGAATGAATATAAATGAATCAGTCTACATGATGATGACACCATCAGTAAATAAGGGTCGTGCTTATTTACTAAAACTCTCGGCAACAGGTCATCCTCAGGATTTTCATTGTTGTTGTTTTTGCCATAGCAAATATACCTTACAGACACAGTTACAACAGCCAAAAAAGCTAACATCACTAAGCTAACAAAGTCAAGGGTCAAGAGCCCAGCTAAAGCAAACACTCATCACAATAATGGTCACTATTATTCAAACCAAATGGTCTATCATTGTCCCAACACTGTTTTGTATGTCTTTGAATTTACAACTTGCAATTTGTGTAAAACATGCCTGAGATTTTTGAGACAGTGTTTCCACACACTATAAAAATATTGCCTTGGTTTAACTCAAAAATATTTAAGGCATCTGTTTGCATCAGAAATTTGAGTATTTTGAACTCAACTAATTTGTGTTGACCAATTAGACATTACATGTTTTCAACATGTAGTAATACCAACACAACCTTCCTCGTAAACTCAACTCAGATACTTTGTGTGAGCAGAAACACAACTCAGCTGAGTAAAAATAACTCTTGTGAATACACAATATTATTCCCTTATGTATTATTCAATACATTGTAATTTATAAGGCAATATATTACTCCATATAGTTTTCAATATATTTTAACCATTTAATATATTGATGGAAATACGGAAGTGGAAATACATTTTCTTTCCATAAGGGGATCTCCTTATCTGTGTGTGTGTGTGTGTGTGTGTGTGTGTGTCATCTCCTGCCTGCCAAGATAAGAAACCAGTTATCATTCAGCCTTTCAATCCTCTATTATATTATCAGTCACTCCTGCATTACCTTAATCCTGCTGCCTTCATATAAACTTACCACTGTGTTCTCCAGTTCTGCTATATTCATTTGTATATTATACAAATACTCATATTTCCATCAATTAATGTTGTGATCAATGTCTGTGAGTTGTTACACTCAATAACAAGTCTCTCTTTTACATTAACTGTGCAATCATTAGACATGCGCGCGCACAGACACACACACACACACACACACACACAAATCCTCAACTGTGCAGGTAGTATTTATTTTAAAACAAAGCGTATCAAAATCACAATAATGACATTGATGTTATCTAGACAAAACTAGACATAAACCTAAAGCTAAACGTTTGTGCACCATAACAGCCATTTTAAGGCAAAATACTGGCTTTCAAAGGCACTTTGAAGTGCGTGCTTCTGTCTATGAATTCATATTTTGATAAAAACAATATTTGTACTTCTGTCACTGCACTTTTCAGTACATCAAAATTGTCCGGTTACAATTCTTTTCCCCACCATTTGATGCTTATTGGCTGATTTACTGAACTGATTTACAACAGAATATTAAATGTAATATTAATCAAATTCTGTTTTTGTGGACGGTAATAGTGCAATGTTAACTGCACCGGGCAAATAGGATAGAGTATTTGTGAATAAAGCACAATCTACTGTATAATGAGCCTAATTTACCAGGGAAAATGACTGTCTTTGTGAACAACAAATGACAATGAATTGAAACGCAAGTACTCATAGCACAGCACTGGTATAGCACTGAACACAGTGTACACAGATGTGTTGCTAGACTGCCGAGAGTTAGCGAATAAGATGCAGGTTTTTGCATTGAAATACCACATGCAAAAGGGGTTTCAATTTGTCCTCATCAGCTGATGTCAGATGAGACACTTATATTCAACAGTGTTCCACATCATGAAAGAAAATGTGCTGAAAATGTGAGCATGCAAATATACACAAAAGGTGACTGACAAAATTTTGCAGGGGGTTTTGTGCTGTCAAGTTAATGTTGGACCAATATTTCATACACTAAAAGGTGTGTAGACAGCAAAAATATTACATAGATGATTCCAACTGTGCACTGGCATACATGAACATCATTTAGATAGTATATCATTTGTCATCAAATGCTGTATGAATCAAAGCATTGTGGCTTAAAGTACCTCAGTCAATCTTACTAGTACCACATACATCCATAGAAAAATTACCATTACATCTTTTTTTCAAACATTGGTTCTATGATGAAAAATGATTTTTGAGTTCACTTAATTTCAGATTAGATTAAAGGCATGACTTTAACAAAAGACCATTTTAGCAAATAAAATGGCAAAATAACAATCAGCTAAATGTCATCTGCATTTGACCTTATTTGGAAACTCTATTTAAAAAAATGTTTTTATCATAATATGATAATATTATGGTAAATGCTTTTCTATCATACAATGTCTAAATGTCCATATCAGATAAAAAATGCATAAACAAAAGATAAACAAACAATACACTGACAAAAAATTGATTAGTGCAAAATATCAAATTTACAAAAAAAAAAAAAAAAAACATGAGGAAACAAAAAAACAAATCGTGTGCTTGAGTCTGGGGCAGGGTCTCTGAGAAGCAAAGACCTCAGTCTAGTCTCCTCCTCTAAACCTGCCAATCTTGACAGAAACCACAAAATTGGTCTCAAATCAATGTATAAAAACAACCCTGTTGACTCAGACAACCTTTGAAACAGAATTATTAAAATGTACGCTAACGCGTAGGTTAGCGTGAGTGTGTCTCCAGGTCACACACATACTCACTGAGGATTTGGTTTGACATGTTAGACCAGTCATGGAATGTAATCGTCATCCTCCATGTGTTTCTTTGGAAAAAGATGCTGGTCATCAGACTTGAGAGAGTTTATGTCAAAGACACAGATCCAGTCTTTGACCAGTTCCATCCCATTCTACAGAGTGGCAGTGTCAAGCTAGTTCACCGGCATTTGCTGAATCTGAGCTTTGTGTCATTGGTCATTGTGAATCCAATCACCTCCTGAGTTGGTGTGATCAATATCAGCAGCATATATAACTAACTATACCATGAGCTTAGACCTTACAGAGAAGGGCTTTAACTGGTCAGATCCCGGTTCACTGATATCAGTCTCATAAGGCTGCAGTAGAGGTGCTGAATATCTGAACGTTTTGGAGTCCAACACCATGTCCTAACCAGTTGTAATGTGATAAAGGATGTTTTGTTTCTGTTGTGTTGCCGTAGCCCTACCACAGCAAATGGAGTAGCATTTCCATGTGTTTACAAGGGTGTTATCAAGCCTCAATCGCTAGATATAGCTCAGACCTCTCCTTCAATGCAAGTCTAAGTAACTCTTCAAAGTTCTGTCTCTTTGAAAAGTAACAGCAACAAGCCTTACAACCGAAGTTTAATATACAGGGCTAGGGGGGTGTTCAAATTCCTAACACTGCTAAATATGCCAGTGAGCAGCAATTTTGTTTTGTTGCTGCGCACAGAAAAATTACTTTGTCACAGGAAACTTATCACATCCTTTCTGGTTATGACACAGTGTAAGACAGAGAGTTGATTATGACTTCTTATAACCTACACTGAACCGAAAGGACAATTTGGAATGCAAAGAGAAACATATTTGCATATTTAAACGCTGAATGTGGAGTGTGTGGAGTGTCTGTGCAAAGTGATGGGGCAGGAGCAATAGCTCAGCAGTCTGGGCAGCATCATCCCTGCCAGGGTACTTTCTTCATCTCGTCTCTTTCCTCTGAGCACTGACTCTCAGAGGCCGGCACTGGAGTGGAACAGGACGAGGGCTGCAGTAGCGGGACGGGTGCGGAGCCCGTGAGGTTCAGGCTCTCCAGGGAGTCTGCGTTGAGCAGCTGCTGGTTCTCATGTTGGGGGCAGATCACGTACCGGTTGGGGTGGTGGACTTCGACAGTGGCCACAGAGCCCGAACCCTTCAGGGCCCCGAGAACACAGGACACACCCCCCATTAGGGGGTCACGGCCCCCCACAGCCCCCAGCTCTCCAGAGGTCTCCTCCATATTCACATAGAGTATCTCATCCGGGTCTTGGCTCGGAAGATCTTCCAGGACCTTTTCCAGCTCCCCGCACAAGATCTCGAAGCTCGGTCTGTCCTTCGGGCTCAACAGCCAGCAGGAAAACATCAGGGAATAGCTGTGGAAAACAAAGAGAGACACGTAGATGTCAAGGACGTCAAACATCGCTTGTCTCGTGATTGGACGCGGTATGCTTTAGTGGTGGGGGAAAAAAACGATTCTGTTCAGTATCGCGATATTTTGCGCACGCAATTATATCGATACAGTAGTGCAAAGTATTGCAATATTTAATTATAAATTTATCTGTTTTACTTTTGGGTTTTCTCTATTGGTTTTCTCAGTTTACTCTGATCATTTACATTTGGTGGCACTTGTTGCGGTGCTTTGTTGTCGTGCATTCAACAGCAGATTCAAATGAAAATGGCTTCACTATTACAACCGGTTGCACACGACGCTCCGTCTTCTTTCAAATCGAAAGTGTGGGTAAATTTTGTTTTTATGATTATTCTCAGGTTTATGTTACTCTATTATGTCTGCTTTATGTTACTCTATTGTATTTAAATAATTTTAAGTTATGTGCTGGGAGCTCACCATTCATGTGAGAGGTCTCCTATTCAGAGAATAATTACGTCCTGTCCTATAATAAGGTCCTGTGTCCCGAATGTTCAAGAACAAGTTTTCAGGTTTTTGCACTACCCTCCTAAGTTTTTGCACTTCAGTTAATGTGTAGAAGATAATATTTACAGAATTAAATGTGACATTTGAAGTGAGTTGAACAGTCTTATTTTCCTCATTTTTTGTAATGCCTTTGAATAATATGGGGGACATGAATCGCAATATATTGCAGAATCGAATCGCAATACTTGCTGTATCGCAATATGTTAAAGGGTTAGTTCACCGAAAAATGTAAATTCTGTCAGTATTTACTCACCCTCATGTTGTTCAACCCCGTAAGAGCTTCGTTCATCTTCGGAACACGAATGAAGATATTTTTGATTAAATCTGAGAGCTGGATCATTCCTCCATAGGCTTCTTAAGGGATTGAAACTTGCCTGCCCCGAAAAGTTATTAAAGATATTGTTAAAATAGTCCAAGTGACTACAGTGACTCAATCTTAAGTTTATCAAACGACGAGAATACTTTTTGTGCGCAAAAACAAACAAAAATAACGACTTTATTTCAACTATTCATTTCCTTCTCTGTGAGCCTCTACAACAGAAGCGCTGCGCTGTTACACTAGTGAACTCACTCGAGGCCAACAGAGAAGGAAATGAACAGTTGAAATAAAGTCGTTATTTTTGTTTGTTTTTGCGCACAAAAAGTATTCTCGTCGCTTGATAAACTTAAGATTGAGTCACTGTAGTCACTTGGACTATTTTAACAATATCTTTAATAACTTTTCGGGGCTGGCAAGTGTCAATCCCTTAGAAGCCTATGGAGGAGTGATCCAGCTCTCAGATTTCATCAAAAATATCTTAATTCGTGTTCTGAAGATGAACGAAGGTCTTATGGGGTTGAACAACATGAGGGAGAGTAAATACTGACAGAATTTACATTTTTGGGTGAACTATCAATTCCCAAACCTAGTATGCTTCAATGTTGTATAACATAAAACATATTTGAGAGCAATGGTAGAGGGGATGGTTTTCATTAAAAAAACAACTTGAATTTTGGTCTTTTCCTCACACAATGCTCTGGTTTGACTTTATAAGACTTGTAATATAGTACATGAGCAGGGCTGAGAATCAAGAGCCAGTTCTTAATCCGTACCGGTTCCAGTGTTTGTTTTTTTAAACTGCATATTGGGGAGAACACTATAATAAAATAGCGATTAGCCCTATTCGGTCGGGATTAGTTTTACAACGTTAGAGGGAGTCATGTAATTTTACCACAGGACATCTGTAATAATAATGGCCAATTCACACGGGATGAGAAATCTCAGTAAAACTAGAAGAAGTGGGAGGGGTAACTCGATTTACACACCACTGTCACCTCCCTCTCGTCATGTGTGTATTACGTTGCTTCCTGATATCACATGTGCAAACACATTGAACCTATATATATATATATATATATATATATAAAACAGTAAGGTCCAGTCGAACGATGTATTAATTAAATTCAGATTGGATTATATTGGTAATAGGCACTTATCTAACACTAAAATAAGTGCTTTCGACCTTTTTGATCTGAATGGTATGTGGAAAACACTTGAGTTTTTCCACAGACTTGTCCCACCGCCTAGAACGCAACTAAATGCTTTATTAAGCGAATCCAGACTTGAAAAAACGCGGAAAACTACTTTTAAACAGGAAATGACTGAATATTTACATAGATATTTACAGCGGGTCTTTTCGCACAGGATTAATATTATCTGAGGTCATTTTTCCAGACCTTTTTACTGAAGGTAAAAGTCGCCGTAATCTTTATTGCTATTGTCTGTAATGATTACTGAGATGGCACATTCGGACGGGACTAAAATCACAGAGAAGCTCAGGGCCCGTATTCTTAAAGGTTCTAAGAATCCTCTCAGAAAACTCCTAATTTAGCTTAAAAACTTCTACGTCTTAGCTTAAGAGCGATTCAGGACCGATCTGAGAGTAACTCTGAGTAAGGAAAAGACAAAAACTTTCATCTTAGTGAGGAGGCAGGGCTGACCCCGTTTCTATGTATGACACAATCTCTTGAAGACTGTGATTGGTTGGTTGTCCAAGAAGGAAAAAAGAGAGCGATTTTAAGTATAGGGTCTATTCTAAGCCTTCACTTTGAAATTACATGTGTAATTTTTCCTATTTTACTGTTCACACACACACACACACATCTAAATCTTTTTTTTTTATTTACCATTCTGTTAATTTCCTACAAGTTATTTGATTGGCTTAGAATGATAAAAATTGTTCCACTCTTTCCAATTAAACTGATTACTGGCATGTCTATTTAAGTGGTGGTTTGAATGTTGGTTTTATTCTAGCAAACATGGAATCAAAAACAAGAAGGACGAGAAAGCCGAACTGGACAGAGGAACAGTGTTTACTGTTAGCACAGTTAGTGGATGAACACAAGGCCATCCTTAAAGGAAAATTTGGGCCGGGTGTCACAGCACGGGGCAAGAAGCAGACGTGGGAGCTTATAGCGCACATTATTAATGGTTCATTCCCCCTGCTTGTGCGCACCAGGGAATCCTAGTATATTCATAAATGCAGTTTTTTGAGCAGGCAAGGTGGGAATGTCCAGTGGAAACGAAATGAACTGTGACACAATAAGAGGTTCTGAAAGTGCTGTAATTGTTTGTGATCACTCTGCTTACAGAAGGTTGTGACAGACCCACATCATCACTGCTGCGTTGATGCATTTTCCCAGCTGCCAAATATCTTAATGTAGTGATTACTTTCATTTCTGCCGCTATGGGATTCCTGCGCTGTGTCGGATATGTTAGCGTGTCTCTAATAAGATCGGTCACAAACATGATCCCTGCACGATCTAATCTATAGTGTCTTATTAACTCACTGTCATCTATTGTCTGCAACGCATTTCTTCTCCCTCTTCATCTTTCTGTCATTTTCTCCTCTGCTAAAGAAACTCTCAAGCCTTTTAAAAGTCCTTGTCCGTGCTCCTAACAATTTTGACCTTAAGACCTCTTTTAAGGGTTAAGATGCTTTCTGAATTACTTTTTTCTTTACTAGGATTTTTATTTAATTTTAAGAGTAAGCGCCCACATTTCTAAGAATTTTCTTAGAATTTTGTCACTAGGAGCTACTCTTTGCACTAAGATTTTTTATGAATATGGGCCCTGGTAATTATTTCTTTACCCCAGCTCTACATGTTAAACTAGTCCCATCCGAATATGGCTAAAGTGCTACTGCTGTGCCACAACCAAATCCACAGATTGAATTGTTTACCAGTTTGGAAACTATCATTATATTTTCAATTCACTTTGGTGTCACTAGAGGCTTTTAAAGAGCTAAGTGTGTACAAAATCAGGGCCCGTATTCCTAAAGAATCTAAGAATCCTTTTAGAAAACTCTTAATTTAGCTTAAAAACTTTTACGTAGGAGTCTTAGCTTAAGAGTGATTCGGGACCGATCTGAGAGCAACTCTGAGTAAGGAAAAGACAAAAACTTTCATCTTAGTGAGGAGGCGGGGCTGACCCCGTTGCTATGTGTGACACAATCTTTTGAAGACTCTGATTGGTTGGTTGTCCAAGCAGGGAAAAAAGAGTGATTTTAAGTATAGGGTCTATTCTAAGCCTTCACTTTGAAATTACATGTGTAATTTTTCCTATTTGACCATTCTCATACACACACACACATTATATATGTGTATATAAATCCTTTTCTTTATTTACCATACTGTTAATTTCCTATAAGGTATTTAATTGGATTAGAATGATAAAAAAAATGTTCCATTGTCTATTTAAGTGGTGGTTTGAATGTTGGTTTTAATGTAACAAACATGGAATAAAAAACCAAGAAGGACAAGAAAGCTCAACTGGACAGAGGAACAGTGTTTACTGTGAGCCCAGTTAGTGGATGAACACAAGGCCATCCTTAAGGGAAAATCAGGCCGGGTGTCACCGCACAGAAGCAGACGTGGGAGCTTATAGCGGTTATAATAAATTATTTACGGTTCATTCCCCCTGCTTGTGCGGAAGCCTGCTATATTCATAAATGCATTTTTTTGAGCCTGCAAGGTGGGAATGTCCAGTGGAAACTAAATGAACTGCGACACAATAAGAGGTTCTGAAAGTGCTGTAATTGTTTGTGATCACTGCTTACAGAAGATTGTGACAGACCCAAATCATCACTGCTGCATTGATGCATTTTCCCAGCTGACAAATATCTTAATGTACAGTAGTGATTTCATTTCTGGCACTATGCCATTCCTGCGCTGTGTCGGAGATGTTATTGTGTCTCTAATAAAATCGGTCACAAACATGATCCCTGCACGATCTAATCTATAGTGTCTTATTAACTCACTGTCATCTATTGTCTGCAACGCATTTCTTCTCCCTCTTCATCTTTCTGCCATTTTCTCCTCTGCTAAAGAAACTCTTAAGCCTCTTAAAAGTCCTCATCCGTGCTCCTAACAATTTTGACCTTAAGACCTCTTTTAAGGGTTAAGATGCTTTCTGAATTACTTTTTTCTTTATTAGGATTTTTCTTTAATTTTAAGAGTAAACGCCCACATTTCTAAGAATTTTCTTAGAATTTTGTCACTAGGAGCTACTCTTTGCATTAAGATTCTTTAGGAATATGGGCCCTGGTGTCTTTTTTGCATTAAGATTCTAGCCCTGGTTTATTTTATTATTCTCATTACCCAGCGGTGCTACCTCCTTTCACAATGACAGGTGTGAAGCAATCCTAAAGCTGAGGTTGGAAGTGGTTTTAACCAGAGGTTAAACATGTTAAGCCAGGTCTAAGCATAGTGTGAAAACTAAAGCCTTTCAGGTTTTCGACAGGCATACTCACATGCTGTCCAGGCAGTCTGGAGGCTGTTTCAGACGGTTGCCCTGCCTCAGATAATCATAGATTTCACTGTTTTCCACTCCAGGGTACGGCGTCTGACCTCGAGTCGCAATCTCCCACATTGTCACTCCAAACGACCACTGTGAGGCAGACAAATGCACCTTTATAAACACTATGAGCTCTGAGAAAGAGAACAGCAAATGATACTCAAACTCTCTTTGGAATAACATGCTCTGATGAATCATTCACAATAAGACCAGGCAGACATAAGGTCAGTTTTGAATCTCTCTGTACTTTGTATTTGTTTTATTGCTGTTGTCTAGTGTGAACTAGTGCTGCAACCACTGTCTGTCTTTCAGAGTGAACAACTGCCCACATAACTGCTGTTCTAAGATGTGGTTTCTCCGTAATAATAGCACATTGGCAAAACAGATTTGTCATTTGTCGTTTTTTTTGTTTGATCATATTTTTTATTTTTTAGGGATTTTATGGTACTTACTTATATTTATGGAATAGCTATGATCCATTTCACAAGTTCGGTTGCCCATATAATCTTTAAACTAATAAGGTTAAGCGTATTTGTCTTGCTGTCCGCAGTGGAGGGGCTCGAGGAAGCAAGATGCCTAACTTATGTTGGTGGAGTTGGGGAGGTGGAGGGACGCCAAAACAGCTGATGCCAGAACAAGCTGAGCAGCTGCTTATATGATCATTGAAAGATTAGATGGGTTCACTTCTCCCGAAATTTTGTTTGTGAACCACTTTTTGAGCATTGACCTGAAAATGAAATTTCCAACCTAAACTGTTGTAAATATTGAATGCTTTAGAGCACAGACTTAAGTTTGATTTCTTTTTAAAGAAGAAACTTGGCAGATTATTGCTGAAGTGACAAATCTTAAAAAAGTTATAGAAGTTTAAGAATATTATTATGAAAAATACATTTCTATAAAAAAAATACTATTTTTAAAGGGACACTATGTAGTTTTTCAACCTTCATAATTTATTTCCAAGACCCTTGAGATGGTACATCGACTTACAATAGGTTGAATGACACGTCTGCCATAGCCTGACGGTGTCTGTATCGCTTTTACTGGCACTATGTAACTTCGGGTTTCGGGTAGGAACCCGAGCACAAAAAAAACTACAAAATTCGACTGCTTTACGGCATACGTCACTTCCCCCACTTCCTCAGATTCTGACGTGGGAGCCCAACTAGCGTTTGATACCCGTCTGTATGTTGTTGTCATGGCCGAAGCAACAACTAAAAGGAAGAAGGCAAAGGTTTTGTCAGAGGAGACTAAAAGAAGAAAAAGGGAGAGTGACAAATTAAAAGACCGGACGAGGATCACTATTGGAGGGAGAAGAAGGCAGTTTGAAGACGGTGAGATTGTGCGCGCGCGCGACCGGCTCTCTCTCTCTCTATCCTCGTTCTTTCAGTAACATGCACGCTGTCACAAGTGCAGCTGTCAGTCATCTATAAAGTGTTTATAAATTTATAAATAAATCAGGGAGTCAGGGAGCTGACTACCGTGCGAAATGTAAAAGTCTGAATAACATGGCCTGGCCATGTTACAGAATCTATCTGGTCCTCCATTTATCTTCATGAATCAAGTAATGCTAGTAGAGTAGCGAATTATCAATCTGGTAGCTAGTAATGTTAAACACTAACATGCTAGTTTACGATGGTTATAATAATTCATCTTTCAGGATAACTATCCTAATGTCTGCAGGCTGATAGTCATGTTTGTTTATTTATTTTTCTGGTGAAAGTGTCTTGCCTCAGGCTATAATGCAAATCGATTTTCAAAATTGCAATAATCATGTCTAACGACATCATAACGGACATTGTTAAGAAATAATGCGACGTACATGTAACTTTATTGATGTCATCTGGCATTTTGTAATGTTTACACTACACTGAAAAAACACAAATGAAATTATACAGTATAGGCTATAGGCTATTTACTTGTAATTTAGCTGCAATCATGTAAAAATGTTATAAGCCATCAGAGACGCTCTGCGTGAGTGGTAGGGTATTTACGACAGTAACGTTAAATACAAGTACTCTACAGCGACTCATGGGGGCGCTGTTAGACAAAAACGGAATTCCTGCATAGTGTGCCTTTAAATTTTATATGAAATATATTTTCCAAAATATGTTTTACTCTAAAACTCTGAGAAAAACAAAGCCATAAACCTAAACTATTTGTGTTCCAAATTTAATTCCAAATTGTGTTCACATAGCAAGTGCCAAAACCTTTACCAAGTTTTGTAACACTCCGTTGAAGTAAAAAATTCTAACAAAAAACAAAACGTCACATTTTTCGGTCAAGAATGACCGGATAAAAACTCTGGCTTGGGATGTGGAGGTTGTGCGGTGAGACGTAACTTGAAACTATTTCAAGGAAATCTATTGAAATGTGTTTTTAAATGCGAAGCACATCTTCCTAGCCTTATCCTGGAGTTGGTTCACCGTCCGTCTATGGCTGCAAAACTGAAAATATCTCTCCAGTAGGGATCAAAATCATGTCCACTACTAATGATATGAATCAGTTCTTTCTCAGTCTTTGTCTATTTATCAAATGGACAATGTCTTACCACATCACTCTTAGTGGTGTAGACTCTGTCTGCCAGACTCTCAATGGCAATCCACTTGACAGGCATCTTAGAGATGCGCCCTTGTCTGTAGTAGTCCCCATTATAGATCTTCTTAGACAAGCCAAAGTCAGCCACACACACATTCATGTTCTCATTTAACCTGGTTAGCAGGGAAGAAAAAAACTCAAATCAATATTGGATGTCCATATCTGTAGTACTGTAAGTAGCATGTGCGTGTGTGTGTGTGTGTTTATGTGTGTGTGTGTGTGTGTGTGTGTGTCTGTGTGTGTCTGTGTGTGTGTGTGTGTGTGTGTGTGTGTGTGTGTGTGTGTGTGTGTGTGTGTGTGTGTGTGTGTTTATTTCACCCACATGCAGTTTCGAGCTGCTAGGTCTCTGTGAATGAAATGTTTGTCACTCAGGTACTCCATTCCTCTGGCTATATCTGTCATGAACTTCACCAGCATCTGAGAGGGCAGAAACTACACACAGGAGACAAAGATATTTAAAACAGTAATGATTTTGGTCTTTAAACTGCTGTAAAAACCTAATGCATCTTCCAATGTAATGTAACACTTGTCATTCGATGTTATAGTGTGTTCTTCTTGTGACAGGCAGGTGGTGCCAGTGACTTTCCCAGAAACTGCTCTGACCTCAGACATGGCCATTCACAATAACAAAAATTATAGACCAGTGGGTGTTAAAAAACACTTTGCGGTACAACATGTTCCTGAGACAATGTATTGTGGGCGTGTGCCTGACGTCTGTCCTTTAGAGGAACTTAATTTATGATAGCAAAGGAGTTTCCCAACTCTGACCATGAGAACGTGCCTCACAACAAACTGGTCATTAGTTTGATCTGGACAGAATCATTCACTGTGAACGGACTTGCTTCACAGTGTTTGCATTCATAAGCGATGGTGTAACCATTGTAAAAAAAAAAGACTTGTTTTAGTAGCCTTGGTGCTAGATAGGATAGGCTGTATCACAGATGTGTCTGTATGAGCCAGTTTCAAATCTGACCATAAAATCCAAAAGATTTAACAGTTTTTTTCTGAATAGTTCAAAAGTCCTCATTTACTCACAAAAAAGGGTTTGGAACCACATGAATGTATGAATATATTTATATTTTTATGAAAAACAGCAGCATGAACAAAGAAAGTCATAGCGGTTAGGGTGACATGAGGGCAAGTAAATAATGACAGAGCTATTTTTTATTTTCAAGGGAACTGCCACTCTTTTAGGTTAAGTAATGCTGAATCCTTTTTTTTGGTTCTCTTTTTCACTTTTTATCTCTTCCAGATCTCTCTTCTTGCAGTGTTTCGTGCGAGTGAACTCACCACAGGAGTGTCTCCGAGTCTGGAGTAGAGCAGGTAGCTGTGCAGGTCTCCGTGCTTCATGTAGGGAAGAATGACAACAGGAGACGGATAGCCTTCACTCTCCACTGTCTGCAGACACACACCTATCACACAAACACAACCATATCAAACAAACACATTTCTCACATTTTCTGAATCCAGTGTCAGTCTAACGGCTCAGTAAAGTAACACACTTCTCATCAAACTGCCTGATCATTCATGTAGGCAGGACAAGTTACACATCAAAGTTTAATTCTTAACACATGTGATTTAAACAACCTCCTTACCCTAAATATGAACATATTTGTAAATAATTGTAATAATTGTAAAGCTACTAATAAGAACATAGCCTATGACATGTCATGGATTTTCACAATCTAATCAAATCCTGAAGCAAAAAAAAAATCAAGTCTTGTCCTGCATTATTTCACACTGAATATTCTGTTCTACCTCGACGCAGTTTTTGGTAGCACTTTATTTTACAGTCCTGTTCCGCATGTACATACTTTGTACTTATTATAGCAATTACAATAACTGGGTTATAACCATAGACTGTAAAAAATATGGACGTAGTGTCCGTGACGTCACCAGTGGGTGAAGAGCATGTTTTAAGCCCAAAGTGGGCGGAGCCGGCTGTCGCCATCTTGGCAGCGTCACTCCCGGATAAACGAAAATGGGCAAAGAGTTGGGATTAGCTGAGGTGACGTGACGCTAACAGACAGCAGACAAACGGCTAGTGGTGACATCAGCGGCATCCACCTGTCACTCAAGTGGCCATGCCCTTAATTATGCAGAACTGTCAAGGCTGATTTATACTTCTGCGTCCGACCTACGCCGGAGCCTCTACGCTATACACTACGCGTTGGTTTTCATTTATACTTCTGCGTCGTTGTCCGCGTTGACGCGCAATTACACATGCAGAGGGAGCATGTGAAACCCGAGGGAGGGGTTCTAGCAGACCAATCACAGCGATTGCGTCCGCGTAGAATTGACACGTTGTTACATTTTTGGAGAGGTGCACGTCAGGGTATGCCGAAGGGTACGCGCGGTACACACAGCCTACGGCGTAGCTACGGCGTAAGTTCGACGTAGATGTATAAATTGGGCTTAAGGCTTAATATAATTTAAACGGATGAGTTGTAAAAAAATTCACCCTCCTCACAATTGTCATGAAGGGCAAAATTAGCTATATAGTCCAAAACCAATGTTTGTACCAGGCTGTAAACTTGTTGTTTTTCTGCTGTAAAGTTAAGCATTTTAACATGGGGGTCTATGGGATTAACTCTCTTTTGGAGCCAGTCGATGAATTGCAGTTTAAGTCACTTCCGTGTTGGATTCAAGAGAGAGACCAGATGGTTGCGGCTTGGTTATAACTACGTACTAACCCAGAACCTAGCCCTAAACCTAATATTAACTCATGGACAGGTAGTTACCTTATATTACCAGTACTTTCTTGGAAACTACACTGTAAGTACACCTACTGTAAAATAAAGTGTAACCCAGTTTTTACAATCTCTAAGACACATTTCTCAATACTTAGGTCACTTTTTCAACTCTTCACTCAGTGATCACATCAGCATCACTATGTCTATGTGGGCTAAACTCTGGATCACTTATCATTGCTTTGGCACAAATGCATTCAATGACAACATCTTTCAAATTACATCACCTCTTTTCTCACTTAGACACAAACACCACCAAAACCCAATGAACCTACAGACCACTTTGCACGTTTGCATACTCTTTTCAAAATTATTAAACTTAAGTTCAAAACCTAGCATAATACAAAACTGAATAAGACAAATTCGCTACATTTCTACAGTAATACCATATTGAAATATATAAGTCTAAAAAAATAAATACTATCAAACCTATTAGATGTATCCGAACACCTACACAATTTAATTAACACAATTTCAATTTAATTAACATCTATACAAAAGGGGAAAACTCAGAAATAATTGTGTACTGTAATGTAAACATGGACTATCTAACAAACTGCAGTCAATTAGAGAATTGTGTAAAGAGTTTGGAAGTATTGAGAAATGTGTCGTAGCAGAAAAAAAATTGCAATATGTTGTTTTTACTAAAATATCAGTAAGTTAGACCAAGCTAATCTACAAACTACTAAAGATTAGTTGACTACCAATAGGAGTGGTGTCATGTGACCATCTACTGTTACTGTATTTGGCGACATGGAGGAGAAATTAGCTAAACTTTCTTGTAGGTTTCTGTCAGGAGATTTAGTGTTTTACTGAAAGGGTGACCCCACTTACCTAGAAGCCGCATGACATTCTGATGATCGAACTCCTTCATGCACGCTGCTTCTCTCAGGAAATCTTCCATTTCTGTGCGAGTGCAGATAGCAACTGACCAAAACACAGCAGGAGGATGAAGTTAGTTGGATGGAAATGATTGCATGTGTTTTCAGAGATGCTGTGGGCGTTTTTGACTCACTTTTCATGGTCTTCACTGCCACTTTGAGCACAGAGTCCTCCTGAGTGAGTGAACCCTCCATAACAGAGCCAAACTCACCTGCACACACATACACACACACAAGCCTTTATCTGATCTGATCGTGAGTTCGGACAATACAGGTCACAGATCCCTACAGCAGTCATGTAACGCTCACCTTCCCCGAGTGTTTTTCCTAGCGTTAGCTTATGCCTGTCCACCATCACATCCTGTAACTTGTGTTTGAGCTCATCGCTGATCCCCAGAGAGTTTACTGAGAAAAGAACGAGCCACCTGAGAGATTAGCATCAGTTTTCAAAGCCTCTTTAAGAGCATTTTCAACATCATGCCATACAAACAATATAGTCCTATTCCTTAGAGAGAATATTGTCTTTGACATTGACATTTTCTCTTTGTATTGTAATACAACCACCAAGTGACACACTATCAACCAAAGTGAGTTAAAGGTGATATCTGTTGGCAATAAATGCATGGTAATTAGGGTTGGGCACTGTTCACATTTTAACCGGTACCTTTTTTCAGTACTTTAGGCATGTTTACCTCAAAAACTGTACAAAAACTGTAAGTCATTTATAGAAGTGTTATTGACATTATGCCAGAGCTGCCTTGGTCGCTGTCTGCCATTGTCTATGATGAATGTGTTGAATATATATATATATATATATATATATATATATATATATATATATAAAAAAAAAACATTTTAGTAATAAAAAATAAATAATAATTTCTATGAAATGTTTTGCTGTGAATTTCCTAGTAATCAAATGAAGACATAAAACATTAATTTAATTGATCTTTTATATGAAATTAATTTTTTTTTGCCAAACAACATGCGGCACAACTGAGCTTTATACTGTTAAAATTAAAATATAGAAGAAAAAGTGGGATTATTCTTTAAAAAATATTTTTTGATTATTTAAAAATTAAAAAATGATTAAAAACTTATTATTGCTTTCTCTCGCAAATGTTTTGCATTCCGCAGAGAAAATTTGACATTTCGTCGACGTGATGACGTAATTGGGATCCCTATGGAAAACGCCACGGTTGCTGCCACATCCAGCGTCCTACGCCAGACTCTAAGACCCCAACTGACTGGGGCGGAAGCCTGCGTAGAGGGAGTTCAAACTGGTGTTCCGTTATAACCCACACAGTGGAACCTTTTTGATAACACTGGGAAAGCATGCCTTTCAAGGGGAGAGGGACGCTGCGGAAGCCACATCCTGCCCGAAGGGAGGTGACATGTGGAGAATATACATATGGACTGGCCGATTAGGGGCAGTACGACATATGGAATGTCAATGGGGTGGCTCCAGTCTGAGAAGGGGAAGACTACACCGGACAGTGACAGGAGAGCGGACTCTGCCAAGGGAAAGACACGGGCACACAGCAGAGAGATGATCGTGGAAGAATACGCTTATTGGATCGCCGCAGGGATCACCACATATGGAACCCAGCCTAGCACATGTTACAAGTATACGAGCACTAGGCCTGGCGTCGGACGCTCCGCAACGTCCGACTGCCGAAGGGGTGCGGAGGATCTCTACAGGATTCGCCTAGGTGGGGAACTCGACTGGAGCAAAAAAGCGCGCGTATCCGCTACATGTGGAGGGGAGTGGCGCATCAAGCCGACACTAGAGCGGGAACTTCGGTGTTACCGGCTGGTTGAAGCGAGCACACGTGAAGAAACCTACTAAACACGTAGGCTATAAAACCTAACAAACTTGTTGTCGCCCAGCCCGCATCTCTACAGATATCTATCAGTGAGGCACCACAAACGGGACAGAGAAAAGCCAAGGCTGGGTCTGCCTCCTCCGAAGAAATCGCTTGCAGGTTCACCACCTGGTCGGAAGGGAGTGGTAGGAAGAGAGGACAGAACTTTTAACTCAGCTGATTGCAAAGGCTCAAAGGGTGGTCTCTGAAGTGCCAAAAGGACCAGATACAAATCCCAAGAGGGTACAGAGAGAGGGCGAGGCGGATTTAGTCTCCTTGCCCCCCTCAGGAACCTGCCGATCAGGTCGTGCTTTCCCAGCGATTTACCCTCAACTGCATTGTGATGTGCGGCGATAGCGGCAACATGCACTTTCAGGGTGGAGGGAGACAGCCTTCGCTCCAACCCAGCTTGCAGGAAGAAAAGCACAGCTCTGATCAAGCAAGTTCGGGGGTTCTCCTGGTGAGAAGAACACCACTCAACGAACAGGTTCCACTTCAACGCATAGAGGCGCTTCGTAGAGGGGGCTCTAGCGGAAGTGATGTTGTCGACTACCGCTGGGGGTAGGTCACCTAGAACATCCGCGTCCCGTCCAGGGACCAGACATGGAGTTTCCAGAGGTCTGGACGTGGGTGCCATAGGGTGCCCCGTCTCTAAGAGAGCAGGTCCTCTCTCAGAGGAATGGGCCAGGGAGGGGCTGTCGCGAGGAGCACTAGTTCCGGGAACCAGGTCCGGTTGGGCTAATACGGCGCAACAAGCAAGACCTGGTCCTTGTCCTCCCTTACTTTGCACAGGGTCTGTGCAGGAAGGCTCACTGGGGGAAACGCATACTTGCATAGGCCCCGGGGCCAGCTGTGTGGCAGTGCGTCCAAGCCGAGGGTCCCTTCGGTCAGGGAGTAAAACAACTGGTAGTACGACGTGTCCGGGGTGGCTAACAGATTTAACTGTGCGGTCCCGAAGTGCCTCCAAATCAGCTGGGCCACCTGGGAATGGAGTCTCCATTCTCCTGGAAGCACCTGCTGCCGTGAGAGCTCGTCGGGGTCACAGTTGAGCAGACCTCGAGTCCAGCTCCATATCAAGAAAAGAGATACTCTGCCCAGGGGTGAGTTTGCTCTTTTCCCAGTTGACCCGAAGCCCTAAGATCGGACTCGGGCAACGCTACACTCCCCGAAAGGAGGTAACGCAGCCGAATCGGTCGTCCATGCAAAGAACCAGCACGCTCCTTCAAAGGCTCCAACGGCGGCAGCGTTTGTGAGGCGTGAGGGACCCACGGAGATTGCCTCAGCGGGGAAGCCCTACCGTAACCCTCAGATCACCCTGGCTAAGCGCCGAAATAGGCCTATTCTGAGTTCCAGAATAGGCACTAGATCGGGGCATAGGCGAGGGGACTGTACCTCCCTTGAGGTAAGCGAGTCTCGATCTTAACGCTGCCATAGTCATTTTCCTGTAATGGGAACATAAACTATTCACAAAGGTGTGCTGAATTCCCAAACACGAGAGGCAGCTATTGTGGCCGTCTGCTGGCGCCAGGGAACGATCGCATCCAGAAACTCACAAGCGGAATGACATCCTGAATGCCCACTGAACCGACACAGTGCTCTTGCTGTGGCAACAGCAGTTGTTGAGCTTTGAGCTTGCGGCCACTCGCTGTACGCGCCGTCAGACCAACACCTGATGAGAAGATGAAGAGTATCCTTCTTCAACGCTACTTCAGCAGTCTGCTTCTCGAAGACAAACAGGAAGCTCGGCTCCGAAGTGGAAGACAAAGGTGCGTGCGCCCGCTTCCTATTTATACCCGCGCTGCGGGGCGCGTGACGCGATTCACGCATGCAAATGTTCATCGGCTTGTTCTGTAGACACTCGAAGATGATAGGGCTCCCTAAAGTGATCGTAACGTCGAACGTGAGCGACTGATAGGGAAGTGCATTTAGCAGCAGTGTGTACGCGGCCAAAGAAAAGTCTGAAGAACCCTATGATGTTACAAGATTGATTTGCTCTATGAATGAACCCTAAATGGAAATCAAGATAGAAGGGGAGTGAGAGAAAAAAAATTATGGAGCTTGTCCAGATGACATAAAACCTCCACCTTTTACTACAAAACAAGCTCACATTCATATGAAAGCCACCATGACCGTCCTCTCTCACTATCTCACAACACATGATGTCAGGCTTCCCTGGAAATCTCTGGATCAGATACCAGATCTTGAGATAATGCAGATGTTTCTACTCTAGAGCAACACTCAGCTTTTGTTTCAGTGATTGAGCTCATGACAGCACTGAGATATGCATGAGAGTTACATTATAGTCAATATTTGTAAATACTTTTACACATCTCATTTACTTTCAACTCATTCTCATGACACAGGTGAGGTAAAAAAAAAATTAAAGTTGTAGGAAACATTAGAAAAGAACAAAACAACTCAAATGCACTTGGATGGATGTGTATCCCTGATGTTAAAGGAATATTTCAGGTTAAGAGAAAGTTAAGCTCTCTCTCTCTGTGGTTACTGCATATCCTAATCTTGCCAAATTGGACATGTTCCTGGGTTCCTGTCATATTTTGTTCATTCCCAACATTCCTGTCCAAAAATGTAGTAGTCCTAACCTCATCCCAACCCCTAAACCTAACCCTACTCATAACTTATCCCTAAAATCAGAGGGAAATGATAGCTGAATAACACTGACGTAGAAGCACCTTACCCTGGTTGTAAGCCTAAACCTGACATAAACAAAACATTTCCCTCAAATCTGATTGATTGATTATAATGTTGTTCCAGGAACATGTTTTACTTGGTGAAATCAGGTTCTTCATCTGTGCACATAAAACTACTGTATCTTTAGGAGTTTTAGACCATCAAAGTGAGGTCAAAAATAGTATATAGAGGACATTTTGTATGGTCCTCTCTTTCTGAGACCCTTTTAAATGCCTATTAAAGGAACTTGGTTTTAGGGATAAGGTTATATTAGATTTAGACATTTAGTTGTGATGGGTAGGGTTAGGTTAAGGAGCTAGAGATTGCATTGTCAATTAATGTCCTCACAAAGATAGATGTACAAGAATGTGTGTGTTGGGTTCTGTCAGGTTTTAAAGCCAACACCCATTTATCATGTTTCTATATTATTATAAAAATCTGTTGGTCTCTAGGTTTTCACTTCTCCCTCTTTCTATCCAGTTTTGTTGCTCCTGCATGTTGAGGCACGTCAGTGTCAATCTGTCCCTGTCAGTAATAGATCCAGCAGTTTGAGGGTGAAATGTGATGCCATGTTATGAGTGCATGCTTATTTCCTTCAAACCTCTCCCAAACAACAGTGAACACATCTCAAGTGTACTCAGAAGCGAGGTTGACTGATCTTCCTTCATGAAATACTCTTAAGACCATTAACTTACATATATTCCTCACATCATCATGAAAGTATCCATTTTATGACAGTAAGTTTCCTGAGAGAAATAGCACTGCTTACAAGACAGCAAAAGAATTGTGTTACAGTTTAGGTTTTAGTCTTCAGTCTGCGCAAATGTCATGCTGAAACTCAACTTTTCTGTCAGGTGGTGGTGAGAGTCAATACAACACAACAGCGTCTTTTCTTTGTAAAGGCAATAATGAGAGGATATAAAATACTAACTCAGTATGTTAACCTTACCATGACTTCATTTACAGTGTAAAAGTCAAAGGGAGATTTTCAAACCTACAATTTAACCAGCAGTATAAGTTTGGTAAAAACTAAAACTAGAAAGCCCATCTAAGACGTGGGGCCCTATTTTAACGATCTGAAACGCTAGTGTCAAAGCGCAAAGCGCAAGTAACTTTGTGGGCGGATCCCGGCGCTGTTGCTATTTTCCCGGCGGGATTAATGACTCTTGCGCCGGACGCAATTTTAAAAGGGGTTGGTCTGAAATAGCTTAATTATTCATAGGTGTGGTTTGGGCGTTACTTGAAATAAACCAATCAGAGCGTCATCCAACATACCCTTTAAGAGCAGGTGCGCATGTTGCATGGCGGATTGTTATTATTATGGTGCATTTACCAGGTGCGCTTCAGAATCGGTTCACAGCCGAGGAGATCGATGTTCTCGTCAGGGCCGTAAAAGAAAGAGAAGTGACATTGGGGATGGGACAAACCCACCCAAATCAATAGAAAAAAATATGAGAAAGCTTAACTTAACTGGTAAGTTAAAGAGTAAGGTTTTTAATGTACTTTATGGTAAAGGTGATTTCGCAGTCTTCAGATTTTTTTTTTCCTGGTTCTTGACGGACAAACTAATTTGTCAGATGTCCTTATATACATATGTGTCTTGCCAGTATTGGGCAAACAGGTCTGATCCGTCATTACTACAATTTGCCTGAAAAATTTGGGTAAATGTATAAGCTAGATTTATGCCTATTTTTTCACATCTTCATGGACACCACAATGATTTCCCTCTTGTGGTAATATTTTTCCTTGTTATAATGTATGATTTCCACAAATAAAAACTGCTGCATCTGTGTTGATGAGAGAATCAAAGTGTATGCGAGGTGTGCACGCTATACATTATGGTCAAGCAAGCGCCCTTAAAATAGCATAATGAACAACGCGCAACACGCCACTGACTTTAGAATAGGTTTTTTCTGGTCAGTGGCGCAATTGTTTTATAGAACAGCAAAATAGCATGAGGGAAAGTTTGCGCCGGAACACGCCTCCTCTTTGCGCTGAACCGCCCAGGGGAGCGCAAGTGTATTTCTTAGTTAACCGACGTGTGTCTGTGGAGGGAAAAGTCCGCTTTGCGCGGGTGCAAAATAGGAATGATACATGCGTTAGTGTACAAAGTCATTTGCGCCGGGTTGAAGATAGGGCCCGTGGAGTTGAAGCCCATCTAAGACTTTCATTGATCCATTTTTGACCAAGTGTTACTGTTCTAGTTACAGCTTCATGTGCAAGTAAAGACTCAGAATCAGACAGTTTCATATATGGCTAGAGAAAAAGCAAACTCACGTGTAGCTTCTGTCGTGCGTCGGCTGTACGTGCGACGAGCTCGGTATCGAACCACGAGTTCACCGCTCTCCATCATGGGTTCAAATGCCTCACTGTACAACACATACAAATATACATCTTTCACATGAAACAGAACCGTTTTGTATTTTTCATTAATTTATTCAGTCAATGTATTTTTTGGTAATGTTATATATCTATATTATACCTATAGTAAATGTTACTAAACAAAAATATGTACACTTAACAGATATTCCACATTTTCTCATTAATTAATTTTACTAAAAAGAATGATGCCTGACCCCATGGAATCAAAATTATGTTGCAATTAAAACGCATATAAAACGTCCTATATAAGGTTATGAGTGGATGATGGCGATGATCCCATTGGCAGAGAAACACTCTGAACAGATGACCAGTCCATCATAGTGCTAACACACACATACACACACTTACATTCACACTTACAGCTACTGACAATTAATGTCTCCAATTATGCTGTGCAACATGTCTATGAACTGTTGGGAAAACCCTAACCTGGACAGGGAGAACACGCAAACTCCTCATGCAAGCTAATGTTATGACAGTCAGGAAAGAACTCCTACAGATATGTGCACTCAAAATGCACAGTGTTCCCTTACTTGGCAAATAAACTAAAACATTGATGAAATCATCTCTAACTCATGGGTGCATACAGATTTTTGTCCAATGATGTAACAGCAAGCTGCAAATTATTTCATCGGGTCTAGTCAATTGTGAAGCAATTTGGGTAAAAAACAATGCAGGATTACATCTTAAGAGTTTCTATCTTTAAGAGGACCTAATATGCCCTTTTATAAAGTCTTTTGGGCTTTACTAACACAGGTTTCATACTTGAATGTTAAAAAAAAGATTATTTTCTCCATATTCTCCATTGTTGCGGCTCCTCTCTTCCCAGTCTGTCAGTAATGCTCTGTTTAGTTCCTGTCTCTATGAAGCCCCTCCTTCTGTAAAGCACACTGTGCTCTGATTGGTCGGATGGACCGGTGTGCTGTGATTGGTCAAGTGCTTTGAGTGTGTTTGGGAAATGTCCCGCCCCTTACCATAACCTCCAGTTTCAACACACTACTAACTAACTCAACCAGGCCCCGCCCCTTTATTCTGCATATTAATTATTTAAATAAGGAATATTGTGATGTGTTCGTTCCCTGAAGAAACTCAAGACTACAATGGAGGCGTTTCAGGGAGTTCAGAAACACTGACACCGATATAGAGAATAAGTGGCCGTTTGCACGACACTGCTTTCAACTAAAATCAGAAAACGTTATATGCGGTTTGGCAATTCATTTATGCAACAACAATGTTTTGGGGGCCTGAAAATTCAAACTCCTGAAAACGAGATTTAAAGTGCAAGTTTTTGAAAACAATACCGATATCGTCTCTGTGTAAACAACAACAATGCTAATTTTTGAAAACGGTGGCGACATGCAAACAGCAACATTATATGAACATGTTGAACAGCAATATTAGATTAAAGTCCCCCTGTGGTGAAAATCAAGCTTTGATTTTGTTGTTTTTAATATGCTTTAAGACAAACCATGTGTAAATTCATAAGTCGACAGCATTGCTGAGTATTTTCTCTTTAAAACTGCAGTGAACCAAAGACAGTCTCAAAAACACGGTTTGAAATCGCTGGTGTTTCTGACGTCACAAACTACCTTGTAATCAGATCAACGTGTGATCGGCAACGAGTGGATCTCTGAGCTGAGTGAGTGGAGGCGGGGCTCATTTGCATATTCATAGAACCACGTATACTAAATAAGGCAAGGGTGTAGAGTTACAGTCAAGCTATTTTAAGGCATGAAGACATTTTTCAAGGAAAAAACTTTAAAAAATGTAATTTTGGTGATCAAAGATGAGTTTTAATGGATAACATTATTGACTACAAGGGGACTTTAACATGTAAAAAAGCATAATAGCCTTTAAAAGCCTTTCATTTTTAATCAGTCAATAATTTTCCTGCCATTTTTAAGTTAGGTTTAATAGTATGGACATCTCTACTGTTAGAATCCTGAAAAGAAAAACAAAGAAAATGTGTGTGGCCACTGAATGGAAAAGACAGTGAAAGCCTCATCACCACTCACCCAAAGCGCGTCTCCTTCCGCCTCAGCCTGGTCACGTACACAGCCAAGAGCACAGCTAGAGCGACAGCGACGGCGATGGCCATCACCACGTACCACCAGTGCCAGGAGAACGCCGGAGGACTCGAGAGACCTGATGTAAAAAGACAATTATGTCCATTTAAACGAGTATAAAGAGGAAAAACATGCAAGCACTGATGTGTATGTATAGCTTTGTTTCAAAACCTAGATAACTGCCTATGAAACAGGATTTCAAAGCATGACAACCTCTGACTGTAATGTATTTTCTGTCTGTGCTTTTGTTTTGTAGAAAAGAGTGGTGCTTTTCCTTTTCCATCTCTACAAAGCTATGAATGGCCCGAATCAGAATATCTCACCAAGTCTCCACATTAGAGAAATTAAGAGTCTGTCATATATAATAGTTATCAGTGTTGTCTTTTCAGACCCATTTAGCAACTTTTTCAAAAAAGTAACTAGCAACAAATCTAGCGACATTTTGGACTGCTGGTAAACGTAGTCAACCACTACTGTATATCATACTCTTTTCCATTGTCTGACAGAAAATATGCAAATCATAACAGCTTTTTTGGATGATCGACTATATATTATATTAAAATATAGCATATGAGCATGGATTAGGAGAGAAAACAGATGTAAAGATCCAACAGTTAGCACATCATCTAATGACATTTAGCTACTTTTCGAGCAGGCTTTAGCTACTTTCCATTGAAAATAGTTGGCAACACTGATAGTGACTGATATACTGTTGCCTTGAGTTGTCCTACTCACAATGCAAAGCGATGTGGTGCTTCTCATGGTCAGTAATTTCCTACAATCAAATTCTGACAAAATCAAAAAAATTCTAAATATAAGCTGCTACAAATATGAATGGACTGAGATCACTATTTCTACAGGTCTTCTAGCCGGATGTCAAGCTTCATAGGGATTTTTGCTTGACAAATTCTTCTTCCTGAGAAATCTAAGTTACGAAACTTTCTGTTCCTGATGCCGAAATACTAGTCCATGCGTTCATGAACTCAAGATTATTATAATGCACTGCAGGCTGGATTTCCTGTAGTCTCTATAAACAATCTGGTTCCATTTATTCAAAATGCAGAAGCAACAGTTCTTACCAGATCTGGAAAATGTGTCATACTTGTCCAGTTTAATCATTGCTGCATTGGCTACCGGCTCTGAATATAAACTCCTAGTTCTTTATGTATTTATTGATTCATGTATTGCCCTCTCTCCTCTTGTTGCTCATTGCTGCCTTTCGCTTGTCAGAACCGTACACACACCTGGCAAATGGTTACACAGATTTTAAACAGGTCTGAAATCTGCTGTAGTGTCAGTGGCTACAGAGCCTTACATTAGAAGAGCATGCATGACTTTGTATTGCAGACTTGTTGTAAATTAGTCATGGTTAGTTTAAATGACTGAAGAAGCCATGATCTGATCTTTACAAACAATTGTGAAATTAAACAAGAGCATCTAGTTAAATCACACCAGGTTAGATTCAAACCTGGCTTGCACGAATAAATAGTGTTGCACTATGCTCACCAGAGCAATATCTGACGTGTCTTAATATTTTATCATGGTCATCTGGTCACCTTAAAGCACATCTATAAGAGGCTAGAATCTCTCTCTCTCTCTCTCTCTCTCTCTCTCTCTCTCTCTCTCTCTCTCTCTCTCTCTCTCTCTCTCTCTCTCTCTCTCTCTCTCTCTCTCTCTCTCTCTCTCTCTCTCTCTCTCTCTCTCTCTCTCTCTCTCTGTGTGTGTGTGTGTGTGTGTACCTGGTATTCCCTATGTTATAGGGACCAAATGTCCCCACAAGGATAGTAATACCAGCAAATCTTGACCTTATGCAGACACATATTTTTTTGTTCCCCACGAAGAAAACAGCTTATAAATCATACTAAATGTAGTGTTTTGAAAATGTAAAAATGCAGAAAGTGTCCTATGATGGGTAGGTTTAGGTGTAGGGTTAGTGTAAGGGGAGAGAATATACAGTTTGGACAGTATACAAATCATATGGGTAGTCCCCAAAAAACATGGTAACCTGTGTCCATGTGTGTGTGTGTGTGTGTTTTGTTCAGTGTCTGGGGGTGCGTGCGCGTGGGTGTGTTTTGTTCAGTTGGTCATTGGTTGAATTAGCTCATTAAATGACCTCAGTGCAAGATGTCCATATTTGCAACAGGGTGTGTTGCTTCTAGAAATCGCCCTAAAGTCTCTGTTTCTCTTTAAACATGCCTCCCACTCAACATAACTCCTCACAGGTTCTGTCTGCAACTGCTTTCCTTTCATTTCATTTCTTTCTGTTACTTTCTTTCCTTAATTTGTCTTTTTCTTCCTCTTTTTCTGAGACAGCAACAGCAAACAGAAAACATTTCAAGAAGGGCACTAAATAAGGGAAGTAAAAGGAAAAGTCCACTTCCATATATTGTGTGGGTCCGGATTTCTTGTGGCACCAAATCACATATATGTCTGAAATAACTTCAGTAAAATAACATCTTGATTAACACATACAAATGTAAAAAGGTTTCTTTCAGGGTTAGGTTAGGGTAGAACAAATAGAATTAGATCAATATAAAAAGTGTACATGTCACTCACCTCTGGATTGCCCGGTTTCTGCAAAACATTGCAAGAAAAGAGACCATTAACACTGAGTGGAAATGTTTGACCAGCATGTGAGTATTTTAGATTATTGTGTGTCTGCTTTCATACCTGGATGAAAGAGCGTGATGGTTTGGAGGGGCGTCCAGGGTCCCTGTCCTGCACCGGTGTATGCACACACTCTGAAGGAAACATTCGACAGGGGTGCTGAGAGGTTGACAAGCACCTCTGTGTCCAAACCCGTGTCCACCAGAACCTGCCAGAATGGACATATGCAGACGAATCAGTGATACGATGGGCCCTATTTTAAGGATCTATAAAGCGCACGGTGCAAGTGCACTTAGGATGTGTCCAAATCCACTTTTGCTAGTTTAACGACGGGAAAAATAGTTGGCACGCGGCGCATGGTCTAAAAGGGTTGTCCCTATTCTCTTGATGAGTAATGGCTGTGTTTTGGAGCGTAACGTGCAATAAACCAATCAGAGTCTCATCTCCCATTCCCTTTAAAAGCCAGTTGTGCTCGCGCCATGGCGGATTCACTATTTACATGGCGGAATCTGTGTGTGTAATAAACAGTGTATGCGCATTGTGGACCCGTCTATAGGAGCATATTACTAACGCGCTCTTTAAATAACAAAATAAAATACTGCGCCATTGACTTTAGACCAGGTTTCAGTTGGTCAATGGCACAGTCTATTTCAGTTCCTCAAAATACCAATGCGCCAACAATGCGACTGAACACAGCTGGTTTTCAGACCAGCAAGACCATGGGCGCACAGATGGGCGCAAATGCATTTGCTATTGAAGCAACGTGGTGCAGGACGTGAAAATGAAAACTGCGTTGGGTTGGAACTAACAAAAAAACATTTGTGTTGCGCCTGGCGCCGCATTGCGGCGGGTGCATGATAGGGCCCAATATGACAACTACTGAACCCTGCTGAAAAAAAACAGCATTGCTGGTCACCAGCATAAGGTATGTTCTTCATACTGGGACCTGCGTGGGACCACTAGACCGGCTCGAACCACCATAAACCAGCCTGGAACAACAGGGAATTCATGCTGCTTTATGCTGGATTTTCAGCAAAGCAAATGAGATGTTCGAGTCAACATGAAACACTGATTTCTGTAAACTGATGGATCGACACAGCTATTCAATGAGAGAAAAGAATGAAATGGAACAAATTTGATTTTATGTTTGAAGTACAGTCGTTGATGTCATTTTTAATTCAAAATCCCAGGGAATAAGATGCAATTCTACAGAACATTTTTGCTGGACTTTACAAAAAAAAGGTTTCCCTTTCGTTACAAAAAGAACTCCATGATAGTATTACTTGGCAATACAATGGTACTGAATGATACCATAATCATATACACCAAGGTATTACCATGTCCAAAACAAATGGTCCTTTTTCCAAGATTAAGGAATGGAAATCCAAAAAGATAACAAAAAGATTGTTATCGGTGCGTGGTCCTTGTAAACCCTACGTTACGGGGACAAAATGTCTGAAATCCTTGTCTGAAGGAACAGGAAAACAGCTTTTAAATCATACTGTGATGTTTTTTTTTTATGTACAAACACAGAAAGTTGTGTGTGAAGGGAAGGTTTAGGGATAGAGTTAGTGTAAGGGGAGAGAATATACAGTTTGTACACTATAAAAACCATTATGTCAATGGTGGAGTTCCCATTAAACATAAAAAAACATGTGTGCGTACGTGTGTGTGTAAGTGTGTGTGTCTGTGAGTATGTGTGTGTGACTGTTTACGGTTACCTGTTCCATACTCGGCGCACTGTACTCCATCATGTATCCCTGCAGTTGGCCGTTAATCTTTCCAGAAGGTTCGGACCATCTCAGGAACACTTCTGTCCCGTTCACCACAACCGTCACATTGTCTGGGGCTGAATCCGGAACTAAAACAGATATATCAACAAAAATGATCAAAACTGTGTGACAGGAAGAAAACCAACAGAACCAACATAGAACATCTACACTCTCGTTGCTTATCAGTGGGTAAGACGTGTAGATGCCCTAATTTCTGAGAGACTCGATTTGCGATCATGCGTTCATTTCATTTATAAAGTTTAAACTCATTCTTCTCACACACTCATTATTGCATAGTAAATTCAGAGGTTTTTGTATAATATGCTATGATCCCCTGGCTCACATGTTATCTAGCAAACACTAGTGAATGGTTCTGCCGAATATTTTTCCTGTTATTCGGTAGAAATCATTTTTGTTTTGAAGGCATTATCTGTGCCTTTCCGAATCAGGTATTCGGCGAGGGGCTCATCTCTACAACACATGTGTCCCAAAAATGAGTTTCAAAGAGAGAGTCTTTACTGAAGAGAGAGAGAGAGAGCTGTAACAAAGGAAGACACTTACTAATAACGAATCACGTATATTGTACATCATATGCAGGAATATAACAGACAAAATGTCACGTCTTTTTGTTTAGTTTTTTGTACATAGATGAACCCTCTGGTGCTCTTCGTGTGTCGTCAATTTTTTTTTTTATTTCAATGAAATGAATGTACTATATTTTAGTTTGATCATGTTTTTTATTTAATATTTTGTATTTTTAGTGGATTTGATGGTAATAAAATATATTTACTCTGTATTTATAATCCATTTATTCACTTTTTGAGCATAGACCTGAAAATGTAATTTCCAACTTAAACTGTCGTGAATCTTGAATGCTTTAGAGCACAGACTGAAGTTTGATCTCTTTTCAAAGACACTTGGAAGATTATTGCTAAAGTGAAAATGCACAAAAATACTATTTTAAATTTTTATATGAAATATATATTTTCAAAAACATTTTACTCTAAAAATGGAAGAAAATCAAAGGCTCACATTAGTGACACTTGTTCATCGCCGCTACACTTACCACTACATGATCTCTATATTGATATATTAACTCATTATTATTACAATGCAAAATAACCACATTTCCAAGATGAAAACTACATGCCACGGACTTGTGATGTGATGTGGTCATGTGACAACAATGTGAAACATTGCACAAGGCCTAGTGTTGCACTCTTTCACATTTTTAAATGAATACATAGTATAAGTGTTCTCTGCGGTATTCAGCAAGTGGTAAGATTGTATTTCAGTCTGAACATATTTTCACTTTTCATATATTCTGCAAAAGTGTAACAGAGAGACTCTTTTACTTTTCTCTCGCTTTCTTTGTCAAACTCATTGCACTGCAGCCGTCGCTGTTTCTAATCCAGAGCAGCAGAAATAACAACACACACTGGAAACGGCTGCAGTAATGGTCTGGAAATAGCTCTGTGTGTGTGTGTGTGTGTGTGTGTGTGTGTGTCTGCCATAGTCTTAGTATATTTTTTCTCCATTTCAGGTATGATAGAAAGCTTATTCTCTGTCGCTTCACCCTGTAAATCCTCGCCCCTGCGCTGGAGACGTTGCGGATCGTGGCATGGCATTCAGATGATGTTATCAAGAGGAGTTTCACGTCTGATTGTTTCCACATGTGTCTCTGGCTCATGGCTGTGAAAATACACTTTTGTCAAGAGCGCTCTGCCTTCCTCTCCCATTTCTACAGCCTAACCTTCTCTCTTAATAACTTTCCTTTTTGGAAATCTTCTTTTAAATGTCCAGTACGATCAAGCAGACAGTTCAAAGAATCCAGGATAAATAGAGGGACAGGAAACTGGCTGTTTCTAAAACTGGAAGGACCAATAGGTATTGTTGGGGTTGTTGCAGTTTTGTTCCTACTCTATTCATCACTACTTAAAATGTATCCAGGCCATGTTTTACCAGTAAACCTCAGTCAGCATTCTGATCTCTTTGATTATGAAACTATGAGTCGTGTGTTTCTTAGAGCACATGTGCTGCATTACAAGGCCTGAACCTCAGTCTTAAAGCAATTAGTCACAAATTGCGTTGTTTACTGTTTGCGGTTGCACACGGTGTAAAATGTGCTTTCAGAAAGGTTTTCTTTGACTGTTCTCTCGTGCAGACAGGGCTGTGTTTACAGGAAAATACGCCACGTACACACACTACAGAAAAACTTGCCAATTAACCTTTTACTGCTTAATCCTGTTCTGTACACACACACACTTCAGTGATTCACGGGAGTGACAACCACATTCTACAACCGAATTAACCCAAAAAATGCAGGTAGACACAATCGCATTCACAAAAAATGATATACAGTGAACTGAACTGAACTGAACAACTAGTTGTTAATGCTGTATTTAAACAAGTATGGACAAGAAAAACACAGGGAAAACGGTGACTCATTCTTGTTGCCAGATCTTGCCAAAAAAGCCAATAATACATCAAAACAAATCCAAATGCTTTATATTGAAAATGAGACCAAAATAGCTTATAATAAGTGAGGTGGTAACACTTCAAAGAGTGCGCTCTGTGAAAAAGCCTTCAAAGCTTAAACAAATCATGAGCAGTCAATCATCACTATTTCAGAAGTGATTGGTATTTCATAAACACACAGAACGTAATATTTAGGGGATTCACTCCCGTATTTAAATGTGGTTGTGTACATGGCCATAGCATGGCAGACTGTCACTTGTAATATGACAGTGTTAGGGAATAACCAATAATAACTGACATTAAATTGTGTACATTTTCAGTAGCAAAATAATAACTCAGCATTTTTTAAAACAATGTACATTTTCCAGTTACAGTAATGTTGTCGTTGTTACATTGTATTTTAACATGACATTTTACAGCTGAAATGAGCAATCAGAAATGCTCAAACGTGGCACTGAAAGCCTGATATACTGTAGTGATTCAGTCCACACAGCTCATGAGGTAAACTGTTCATAACTTATAAGAATGTAAATGTATACCTTGAAATGCAATGCAAGTCACTTTGGATAAAAGCATCAGCCAAATGCATAAATGTAAATAACTGGTCCACTACTTTAACTTTATACGTTTATGGCGTTTATAGCTTGTCCAGCACTGGTGGAGACGAGCAGATGTGATTATGATTATGTAAGTTCAGCTCACAGGTTTAAGTTAATCCGTTCAAATAGAAAGTGCCAAACCAATTTCTTTGGGATATCAGCGATCAGCTTTGTTTTCTCTCTCTCTCTCTCTCTCTCTCTCTCTCTCTCTCTCTCTCTCTCTCTCTCTCTCTCTCTCTCTCTCTCTCTCTCTCTCTCTCTCTCTCTCTCTCTCTCTCTCTCTCTCTCTCTCTCTCTCTCTCTCTCTCTCTCCTCCCTTGGGCAATGTGGGACTCTGGGAAACTAGCAAAGAGTATGTTTTTTCTTCTTCACAAACCCCTCCTCTTTTTCCTGTCCTATCCATCACAGCATTCCTCTGCCCCATTCACTTTTCCCACAGTGTGTGCATGTCTGTATTTCATTCCCTCTTTTTTTTTGGGCAAGAATAAATCAAAGGTCATGTGAGGTCAGGGCAGATGAGACAGGGGCCGCTACATGAAACGGGGGAGGGACAGAAGTCAATGTAGCGTGTTTGGGAAAGCAGGAAATTCTTTCTAGAAGAGAATTTGTAGGATTAGTGGAGCAAGAGATTAAAAAAAATATTGCTCTTTTTTGTAACTCAAGTGAGATGGTGTTGTTCTCAGAGTTAAGTATTAACTTTGTCTAAGATGTTTCTTTTAAAATGTTTGGGGGGGGGGGGGGGGTATCAAAATAGGAAAATTCAAATAGACACACAAATTAAATATTTGTTGACACACATTAGAGCTATAAAATTAATGTAGCAACTCAGATCATTTAGTCTTGGACGAATCTGAAATATTTGAAAAACTCATATTTTTCTCTCATACATTGCACACTTGTGATCAGTTGATCAGATCACAAGTGTGCAACACTTTTACTGTGTTTTTATGATCTATTCGAAGCCTGAAGGTTTTGGTTGCGTGATTTTTCAATGGATGGGAACAAATATATCAGAAAATATGAAAAATAACAGAGGTTTTATGGATCTGCTGTGCAAATATGTACACTGCAGTACATGATATCACACATTTGTAATGTGGTATACCAAAAGATAACCCGCATCTAATTTGTAACCACTGTCTAATTTGTGATTTTTCTTGTAGGGAGAAAGATTGAGAAAAGCAGAACAGAGAGAGAGCAAAAGAGGTGCTTTGAGTCCACCACTAATAACCAAAAACAACAACACACCTACACACACATATAAACACACACACCCCAGTACAGCCGTCCACGACCAAAACCCTCTCCTGGAAAAAATGAAACATTTCCTTCTCTCCTCCATTATTCCTGTCTCTCGCCCGTCCCACATACTGACACAGCGCTGACGTAAATTATACACTGGAGATTGAAAGTAAATATGGTTAAGCAGAAGACAGGGAAAGAGAATCACAAGAAATACCTTTTTAAAGACAACGTGAGATGGCATTACAAACCCATTTTTACATCCATATATTGTATAATATGTGTCAGTGTTTGTTTCACACTCCTTGTGCACGGTGTTGTACACCAGATGTGAGTGCACGCGGAGCCAAGAGTTCATTGTGTGTTGGAGCACGTAATGTAAAACCTGTAGTGGACAGTTGCTGTCGCTCCACTCACAAGCCTGACGCTTCGACTTCTTTTGGAAATATGTTCATTGCTACAGAACAAGTATACAAAGTGGACAAATTTTGGGTGAACTGTTAGTTACTCAACATTAACTTCAAGAGATAGTTCACCCAAAAATGTAAATTCTGTCAGTAATTACTCACCCTCATGTTGAATACTTTTTGTGCGAAAAAAAACAACAACTTTATTTCAACTATTCATTTCCTTCTCTGTGGGCCTCGAGTCAGTAAACTGGTGTAACAGCGCAGTTCTTCTGTGTTGTACGTCACACGTAGGCTCACTATTGGCCGACGCTGGTCATGTGTGTGATGCGTGTGACGTACAACACAGAAACACTACGCTGTTACACTAGTGAACTCACTCGAGGCCCACAGAGAAGGAAATTAATAGTTGAAATAAAGTTGTTTTTTTTTGCTCACAAAAAGTATTCTCGTCGCTTAATAAAATTAAGATTGAGCCACTGTAGTCACTTGGACTATTTTAACGATATCTTTAATAACTTTTCGGGGTTGGCAAGTTTCAATCCCTTAGAAGCCTATGGAGGAGTGATCCAGCTCTCAGATTTAATCAAAAATATCTTAATTTGTTTTGCGAAGATGAACGAAGGTCTTACGGGGTTGAACAACATGAGGGTGAGTAATGACAGAATTTACATTTTTGGGTGAACTATCCCTATAACTCATAATTGTACTGGAGTACTGTACATAATCACAGCTATGATAAACTGCAGCCTCGTTCCTATGGACAACTGATTTCCTGTACAACAGCGCACAAATGTGTGAAAACATCAGAAAGGATGCATTTTACTATGCACAACTAAACCTATGATGTGTATTAGGAAACACACAGTCAACTCTGATTTCACGAGTTCGCACATACAAATAATTAGAGTAAAAGTGTAAGGTTATTTGGCGTGCTCTCCGGGGGGTTGGCTTCGAGCCCAGAGTACTCCCTGTGTCCCAGGCTGGGATAGGAACTAGCGAGAGTGAGGAGTCGGAGGGGCGGAGGCATGCAGGAATGACTGTCGAGGAACGGAGGTCCTGACACGTGTTGTTTAACTCCAATAGAGTTAAGAATGAGTGAATCGGCTGTGTATATATATAGTATGATTGGGTAGATCATTGAAACGTGTACCTCCCAAACTTTGTTAAAAAAAAAACATAATTTTGTGTTGATGTTCACAATTGCTTCATCTGGATATTAAGGATATTATATTGAGAGCTAATTGAGTATTTTAGCTGAAGTGTCCTGCTTTCCAGAACAACATCCCATGTGTCTCTTCTAGAGCTTCAGAAGAGACTTCAGCAATATCTCAGACTGTGCTCAGATTCCCCAAGTCTATGATCAAAAGTCAGATATATGAATGTGAACATTTCTCATCAAAATCATATGAAAAAAATGCTCTCCACATTCATTTCATGGCTCTCAAATGCATCCACCAAATGATACTGCAAGAATTATGACTGTTTTCAAACAGGCTTCCTGAACGTCAGGAAGGAAGGAAAACCGACAGCTCCGACTCAAAGTTACGCCATTGAGCTTATGCTGCTGTGATTGGCTGGGTGGAGTGATCAAACAAACACATCAATGTTGTGGTAGTGCTAAAAAGTCCAGCTGTTTACATTGAAAGAATCAACCTATGAATGGCTATTTATTGTTGTCTCTTCGTTTTAAGCTGGGATATGAAAAAGTATTCTAACGCAAAAAATAACACGAAATGAATAAATGAAAGAGCAATCACTCAGGAATAGTGTTTTTCAGGAGCTTGAAGGAAATTCTTCTTGTGCTTGCATTAACCCGCCAGCGGCCTTATTTATAAAGCATTTTTAACTAAAATCCATGCCATCGTTCATAATTTATAAAAACAGTCTTTGACGTGGAAAAGGGCTCAGTGCCATGTCAGGGTCTAAGCAGGCATACTTGGTATTTGGAAATCTAATCAATACTCGCCGTTCTCAAGTAAAGGGTTTGGACGGTGACTGGTGCTCTTTTATATGTTAATGGCATTAATTAGGCAATCTGAAACCATTCAGCTGCGCATAATTTTTATAAATCATTTGCTAATTATGGATTTCACATCCGGAAGAGAGGCGTATACATGTTTTTTGTGCGTACATCGTTCTCCGAATCATACAAACGCACATTTGAGAAATGATCGTAAGATCAAATGTAGGACGGTTTCTATGCAACATAAGATAATAACTATGCAACTTAAAAATAAGGCCCCATGTCTCCATTTCTTTCTGTCTGTGTGTATTAAAGGTGCACTCACAGTCGTTTGTTTCAAAGAAACATTTCATAATGCCAATTTATGGAAAGTACCCATCAGCCAGATGCCCACCTCGCTCTCACTTCTACAAACACTCCTTCAACTATAATCTGGCATGGAAAAACTTACTACAGCTCAAGTACAGTTACGGCTGACAGACAGCCAGAGCCAGAGCAGAAAACACACATCAAAACCTGGAGATGAACCTCACAG
Organism: Gila orcuttii; assembly: GCA_026230005.1. Classification (NCBI taxonomy): domain Eukaryota; kingdom Metazoa; phylum Chordata; class Actinopteri; order Cypriniformes; family Leuciscidae; genus Gila; species Gila orcuttii. The sequence goes on from JAPDVR010000009.1 coordinate 10,002,173, forward strand.
TGCACATTCACAGACCAAGTGCACATTAGGGAACGCCATTTTAGTCATTCCTATGTGTTTTCCTGATGGATTCCAAGTACTCTGAGCTCATCCCTAATGTACATTAGCAGATACATCTCTTCAGTCATGCCTGTCTCTCTCAGTCCCTGCTCTTCCCGTCCTGACAGTTTCCATGTCAGTGTTTAGCGGACACAGACCTCACACATCTAGCTACTGTAAACACACTTAAGCTCCACTGACTCCAGCAGAAGACTGCACTGTAACACTGTGACCATCTGAACACGAGAACGGCTTGTTCTTCCTCTCAGACGTGCTTACCTCCTTCACTGGTGCTGATGGGAACCCATGCCGTCCAGTTAGAGACACCCTGACTGCTCCGGCAGGCCATCCTGAAATCATACTGGCTGAACGCTTCCAGATCTGAGATCAGATGACTGGTGTCTGGTGCGCTGACCTCCTGGTTGTAGATCAGCTGATCCGAGTCTTCACCAGAAGCTTTAACCTGAAAGGTATTGGATTTTAACAATTAGATGATTTTTAGGGGTTTCTTATCATTTCCTAGTGCCATCTAGCCTGGCTCCGCCCTCCTACGTACTTCCGCTCAATTTTCATTTCCCTTCAGTACTAATCTGGGATTCTGCTGTAGACTTTGTTTTCTCAGATCAATTTTTTACCGGGCCAATCAGCGAACAGAGGGAGTGGCTGAGAACGATGACGTTGATGTCGTGGGTTATTTTGAGCTGAAGTTCAGTAATGGCAGCGGAGAAAGATGCGAGCGAAGCCATTCGGTCTGTTGTGGCAACGCTGACAAATATCACAAAGTTAAAGCCGGAGCAAGAACCTCCCCACGGGGTTCGGGAGAAGTTTGATTTTCCAGCTCGCTCCGTTAGTGGTGAATGAGTTGGCTAAGGCGAACGCTAGGCATCCGTCACGACCAAACGTTAGCGATTGGTTGTGGCAGATCCAGAGTGACTCTGGGCAGATCCAATAGTTTTAGACATCAATAGAGTACCCGCCTACAAGGAAGTTAACGCTGGTCAATGGAGCGGTGGGTGGGACCAGGTCATCTATTACACTTTGCCCAACACCAAAATGCAATAAATGTTTGTTTGTAAAAAAAAATCCACAATCTTTTTTTAAATGATCAAACACTTTTAATATTTAATATTTCACACAAATATTAAATGAGTGAAAATCCGTTTGCTTCACTCAACAAATCTCACTCTCACGTGGTTAGTATGCTGAATGGACATCCTACGACTATGGGAAATTATTGTTATCATTTTATTTTTTAAATGAGGCAAGAATAAGTAACTTTTAGTAACTTTTTCCACATTGGTGTGTGGACACACACAGGGAACAGCCACAAATGACTTGTGTGACATTCACTTTCTGTTTAGGGCAAAGAAGAAGCGACCTCTATCACTTCTCCTTTCCCCAGGATCCTGTGCTAGTTTTAGTGTAAATATCAGGATTTTTAAATATACCTTACATGTTTGTTCTGTGTAAACACACAATTATGTCACAGTCCTTGTTGGTACACTTGTAAACCTAATCATTTTCCAGTGCATGTGTAACATATATACGGTACATATGTAACATTCATTTATTTGTTTTGATTTTATGTTGCTGTATCTTTCACGGAAAGAATAACACAGTTGTGTTAAAGGTGCAGTGTGTGATTTTTAGCGGCATCTAGTGGTGAGGTTACGAATTGCAACCAACAAAAGTTACGGTGGCCGACAGGAAAATATGTCATCGTCTGAGACAGCAGAGAGTAGCAGTTCAGCAATGAGGTTTCTTTACAAGGATACATTAAGAAATTTGGTTTACTTAATTATTCAGTAAAACTATACAGGTCCTTCTCAAAAAATTAGCATATTGTGATAAAGTTAATTATTTTCCATAATGTAATGATAAAAATTAAACTTTCATATATTTTAGATTCATTGCACACCAATAAAATACTGAAATATTTCAGGTCTTTTATTGTTTTAATACTGATGATTGTGGCATACAGCTCATGAAAACCCAAAATTCCTGTCTCAAAAAATTAGCATATCCTGAAAAGGTTCTTTAAACGAGCTATTAACCTAATCATCTGAATCAACTAATTAACTCTAAACACCTACAAAAGACTCCTGAGGCTTTTAAAAACTCCCAGCCTGTTTCATTACTCAAAACCGCAATCATGGGTAAGACTGCCGACCTGACTGCTGTCCAGAAGGCCATCATTGACAGCCTCAAGCAAGAGGGTAAGACACAGAAAGAAATTTCTGAACAAATAGGCTGTTCCCAGAGTGCTGTATCAAGGCACCTCAGTGGGAAGTCTGTGGGAAGGAAAAAGTGTGGCAAAAAACGCTGCACAACGAGAAGAGGTGACCGGACCCTGAGGAAGATTGTGGAGAAGGACCGATTCCAGACCTTGGGGGACCTGCGGAAGCAGTGGACTGAGTCTGGAGTAGAAACATCCAGAGCCACCGTGCACAGGCGTGTGCAGGAAATGGGCTACAGGTGCCGCATTCCCCAGGTCAAGCCACTTTTGAACCAGAAACAGCGGCAGAAGCTCCTGACCTGGGCTACAGAGAAGCAGCACTGGAGTACCCACAGTCAGTGATGGTCTGGGGTGCCATGTCAGCTGCTGGTGTTGGTCCACTGTGTTTTATCAAGGGCAGGGTCAATGCAGCTAGCTATCAGGAGATTTTGGAGCACTTCATGCTTCCATCTGCTGAAAAGCTTTATGGAGATGAAGATTTCATTTTTCAGCACGACCTGGCACCTGCTCACAGTGCCAAAACCACTGGTAAATGGTTTACTGACCATGGTATTACTGTGCTCAATTGGCCTGCCAACTCTCCTGACCTGAACCCCATAGAGAATCTGTGGGATATTGTGAAGAGAAAGTTGAGAGCACTCTGGATGAGCTTAAGGCCGCTATCGAAGCATCCTGGGCCTCCATAACACCTCAGCAGTGCCACAGGCTGATTGCCTCCATGCCACGCCGCAATTTCTTTCTTTGTCTTACCCTCTTGCTTGAGGGTGTCAATGATGGCCTTCTGGACAGCAGTCAGGTCGGCAGTCTTACCCATGATTGCGGTTTTGAGTAATGAAACAGGCTGGGAGTTTTTAAAAGCCTCAGGAATCTTTTGCAGGTGTTTAGAGTTAATTAGTTGATTCAGATGATTAGGTTAATGGCTCGTTTAGAGAACCTTTTCATGATATGCTAATTTTTTGAGATAGGAATTTTGGGTTTTCATGAGCTGTATGCCAAAATCATCAGTATTAAAACAATAAAAGACCTGAAATATTTAAGTTGGTGTGCAATGAATCTAAAATATATGAAAGTTTAATTTTTATCATTACATTATGGAAAATAATGAACTTTATCACAATATGCTAATTTTTTGAGAAGGACCTGTATGTTATTGCGAATATTATTGTTACTTGTTCATCATTGTGTCAGTGTTTTATTCGCTGAACTAAGCTTGCTTCCTTGCACGAAGAGCAACATAGTAACGAAACGCGTTTGTCCGTTTAGGGCCACCGTAGAAACATGTCGCGCATTTCAATGTAAGGGAACCTGCGGTGTGTGTAGACAGAAACTGCTCATTCTAAGGTAATAAAAACATAACGGTTCATTATGCAAGGTCTTTAGTTATGGATCTTGTATTGCATTTCTTTCAATAGATCCTCAGAAATATTACACAATGCACCTTTAAGCCTGGGACACGCCAAGCCGACAAGCGGCTTATAAGCTTTAAAGTTGCAGTAGGGAGTTTTGAGAAAATGTTGACTTAGCCTGAAAATTTGAACAAGCACAACTTCCAGGTCCAACCCCCTTGCTCTCTGCTGCGCTACAGCCCTCCCTCCACAGCTCCTCCCCCACAGCGGAGCCTGCCGTGAACGCGCAGACTAGTAAACAGGACCACCGATGACGGCGGATTATAAACAGTTATGGAACATTCACTAATAGGGACGAAACATCAACGATATGCTTTACATTGACTATGGCCTGCCCATAGTTTGACTACAAACTTGGTCCTCAAATCATTATGTATTTTGCAATACATGTAACTTTATAACGTTGCATTCTTTCTATAAGTTATAAATAGCTAGTAAGATAACGTTAAAGGATTAGTTCACTTTAAAAAAAAACTTTTGCTGATAATTTACTCACCCCCATGTCATCCAAGATGTCCATGTCTTTCTTTCTTCAGTTGAAAAGAAATTAAGGTTTTTGATGAAAACATTCCAGGCTTTTTCTCCATATAATGGACTTCAATAGGACAGAAACGTTTCAAGGACCAAATGACAGTTTCAGTGCAGCTTCAAAGGGCTTTAAACGATACCAGACGATGAATAAGGGTCTTATCTAGCGAAACGATCGGTCATTTCAAAAATAAATAAAAAACTTTAAGTTTTATAAGCACAATGCTCGCCTTGCTCTGTTCTGTGATGCACGTTCGTGATCCTGTTCAAACTCGTTCATCAAAATGAACAAATCTTTTTTCGAGTCATTTCGTTCATTCAACGAACGAAATGACTCGAAAAAAGATTTGTTCATTTGGATGAACGAGTTCGAACAGGAGACTCACGAACGACAGTACGCGCTCGCGCTGTGCAAGAGAGGGGTGATCAGCGCGTACACGAGCGTGATTGACACTGCTAAGACATTCCTCCTGGCTCTGATTGGTTGTTTCTGACCGGGAGCGGTGTATTTCTGCAAATGGCAATAGGACCACAGGGAGGAGCCAGAGGAGCTTGATTTTTTCCACAGATTATCTGTCTCATATTCTACTGTCAGGACATAATGACAGTTTTAACAAATATTTGTTTACAAAAGCTACCTACTGGAGCTTTAATGTGTGCTTATACTGTATATATATATATATATATATATAATATATATATATATATATATTGTAATAATGTAAAATATTTTTGAACAATCAAGCATGAAACTATATTCTAGTACACCCTAAAAACTAAATCAAGACTTAATGCAAAGGCATAATAGGACGCCTTCAACATTACACATAATCATGCAGCCATCTTCCTGAACGGGTCTTGGCACACACTCCTGGTAATCGTACACACACATCTTCAATAAAGTCATCTCCAGCTGTACTGGCACAGCAGGACTCATGAAAACACCTCACTAAGCAGGAGAAACATGCTGCCGATGCAAAGCCTCAAAACATCCAACTCCCCTCATAACCAGCCACCTACCTAGAGTTATACTGCCTCAAATCAGTCTCGGCTGTAGGAGTCACAGGGAAGAAAGAAAGCGTGGGCTTTATAAATGAACAAAAGCTTTGTTGGCATGACTAAAAATGTTTACAAGAATTCCACAGAATTCAGGTTGCATGCAAGTTCAAGCCAGAAACACAACATAAAACAACAAAATATGAATATGAAATAATGATTCATATTACTGTGAATCTCACGTAACTGGAGAAAAGACATTTTAAAAATAAATAAATGTTTATATGTTGCATAATATTTTGCAAAAAATTATAAAAAATTATATTAAGGTTATTTGCACATCATTCGGGAGACATAAGCAAATCTTGCTACACAATTCTCATTAATGTAAAGTGAAAAGCAAATTATGTATAATTGTCAGAGTAGTTTCTTCATTATTGTATTGCAATGCACCATTATTTCTCTTTTACAGTAAGCAAATGTTGATATGTGAAAGAACCGGCTCGTGATTGGATCAGTGCTGCTGTCTGAAAGAGAAGATGTGTCATAACACTCAGATCTCAGAGGCTGTTCTTCCTGATTATCTCGAAGGGCTTCATTCTGGAGTGAGGAGTCACACGTGAGTCACGACTCAGTGATTCAGGGTGAGTCAATAAATAGGATGAAAAGAGCACTGCTGGTTACTGACTCACACAGCTGGTGAATTCCCCTACGATGGGTTAGATTAACTCTGTCTAGAACATCATTTACAGTGACCGGACATATTTCTGTATTTGAGCAGATTGACAACTCTATAGGCTTAGATGCATGTTTCTTAAATGTGTTCATTTTATTGGAAAGGTTCACAGATGGACATAAATTGTTTCCTCTATTGATTGAGCTTTATGAATTACAATAATTGTACTGTGGCCAAATGTATTATCATGCACCTTCTTGTTTGTCTTTGATTTTTGATTTTTTTTTAATTAAATGACAAAAGTATGTTTAGTTAATAGGAGTGTAAAGATACCCTCATGTCATGATACTGAACTCACGATACAATATTATTGCGATACTCCAAGACATATGATCATGTAAAAGGTTAACAAAAAAATGTACTCTTGATTAAAATGCTAAATTGGGTATTAAATTGTGTGTGTAAATGAATAGGCTTGGACTTGGTGCTGGAAACCCAATGCACAGGACAATAGATACACCAGAATAACAATATTCATGATTCTGAAGCTGAAAATACAGAATTATTTAGATGAATATGCTTGCACTCTGTCACTGACTAGATATATTTAAAATAATGTAGACCACTTATTACTGGTAACAGAAGACATTTATCAGGACACACAAATATTCCCTCATTGCATTATTATACATTATATTCAACATTATATATATTAGTTTAATGTAGTACTGACACTGAAACTCTGTAAACTTGTAAAAAAAATTCACGCACAGTAATTTTATTCTGGGTGAACTACACAATACATATTGTCACTATCCATGATACATACATCCGCGATATATTGTGACACGATATATTGTTAAACCCCTATTAGTTAAGCAATGAATTACTTTTGAAGTACTTTATATGGACATGTTCATAAATAAATAAATAAATCAGTATTGCGTCAGTTGAGCTATGTTAAACTTTTCTGGCTTTTCCATTGTTCCTCATTTCTTTTTTATTGTCCTTCAGTTTCCTCAGGTTAGTGTTTTTTGTCTCAGTTTGGAGCGTTCGGTTCTGTAGATTTGGGGAACCAGAGGAGGGGCGAAAGCTCAGACACAAGAGCCTTTTTTATTAGAACCAGGCACTTTGGGGTGGTGCTCAAGCCAAGGGGAGTGTGTGACACACACACACACACAAGCTCACGTCCTACCAGGGCCCCAGAACATAGGGGGAACTGGGCCTCAAAAGTGAGTCGTACAGGGCCTCTTTTAAAGTGAAACGTGATCCTCTCGTCTACAGCGTGATTAAGCAGCGTGTGTATGTGGGTACAACGGTTCTGACTCACATTTGTGGAACAAAACAGATGCATCACGGGCTTGTCAAAGTCAAACGACACAACAGTTTGAAATAAACACACACTCACTCATTCTATTATCGATCTATTGAAAGAAAGTTTTTGAAGGTACCTGAACAATGCAGAGGCTGATGGGATAGATTCCTCCAAAGCCCATGTGCCAAGACAGACGGACACTTGAATTAGTGATATCTTCGGCTTTAATGTCATGGGGTTCGGAAGGAAGGACTAGACAGAAAGATCAAAGATAGATATAAAACATTTATTGCTAAAAAAAATAGCTAAAATAAATTTGTGTTTGCACATCAGGCAAAATATGCAATTTTTGCTCATATGTGACTCAGCTCAACTTTTTCATAACAAACCACAAGCGATCTGATCTTCTCGATTCTGATTTGGTCAGACACAGGTCTGATGTTTTGCAATGCAGCCTCCATCTGAACAGTCATATCGGGATTCTTGTGACTTTCACATCACGTATCGTCATTCATCACAATTCTGCATAATTTTACATAGCGGTAGTTGTTTATTCACAGTGAGCTGTGTTACAACGAGAGCTCAATAAAAGCCAAACTTGAGGAGTCGTATTGTAAATAATTACATCGTCTCTATCTTCTGACTCGTCCTCAACTGCTCACCAATTTCACTGTCCATCACCTTATAAATGAAATGTACTTTGTATTTGTGTGAACTATGTATGTTTTAGCTTATTGCAGCATTAAATAGTACTGGAATCAGTTGTGACTCACAACTCTCATGCGGTGAGAGAGCATTGTCTTGGCTGACCACTCCTGAATGGGAGGTAAAAACAGGGCCTAGAAGCACATAAAGCACCCTCACTTCAGGACGTCCCACTTACCCGTCACAGCGCCCGTGCCAGACGATGCCACACCTTTACGATTGTGTGCCTCACAGGAGAAAGAGCTGCTTTTATTCAGACCTGCAGAGGAGTGAAACAACATGGTTGAGAAAGCTGAGACTAAAACACAAATCTGCAAAGTTGGGTTACACATCATTTTCTGTTGATTATAAGTAATGTTGTACCTACATGTCAACTAACTATCTTTTAGTAGAGTATTAGTTGAGTATTAGTAGACTGTTAGGTTTGGGTTAGTAGAATAAGTTGACATGTAGTTGCAAAGTCACTTATAGTCAGTAGATTGTCTGTTGGGGAGCATCACAATAAACATTTAGCAGATATTAAGCAGTCTACTCATACGCTACTAATACTAATTAGAGTTAGCTGACATGTAGTTGCAACATTACTTTAGTCAACAGATTGTCGAATGTGTTATCAAAAGTTGTGTTGGGTTGTGGTTGAGTTTCAGAATGTGTTTGTAGGTTAAAAACGCATTCATTTGGGAAATTAAAAAGAGCTGATTTGAAAAGAGCTACTTCTGCTTTAAGGAAAACAATGAGGAGAGGAGAGCACACACACACACACATGCTGACATTCACAGAAACATGTCAAATGAAGGCTCTCTTTCTCACACACAGCATTCTTCGCACTTTCAGGGAAAATAACGCTTATGTGTGTCATTGAGGAACACTATGTGTCCATTGATGAAATTCTGATGGACAAGATCTGAGTGGTGTGTGTGTGTGTGTGTGTGTGTGTGTGTGTGTGTGTGTGTGTGTGTGTGTGTGTGTGTGTGTGTGTGTGTGTGTGTGTGTGTGTGTGTGTGTGTGTGTGTGTGTGTCAGAGAGAGAGAGATAAGCACAAGACACATCTAGTTTCACCTCATTCTATTTCCTTCCCCAAAACACAATCTGTTTTCATCAGCACAGAAGGAAAACAAGACTTATTTTCACAGTGTAAACACATTACCTACTCAACTAATAACCATGTTTTTGCCATATCATACAAAACTGGAAGAAGGCCATTGCATTATAATACACTTTCCCACCTTTCTACTACAAAAGACAAAATTAACAGATTTAAGAAGCATGCAGCAAATGTGGCAGCTGTACTTTACTGCCAAAGAAATCAAATACAAACTGGAGTGCCTTTGCAAAACTTGTGGTTGTGATGATAGGGTATTGTGCACATTTGCTTTGTGTTTATTAAGATGTTTTGTATGACTATCAGCAGATTTATTTGTGTTTTTTTCTTGTTTTATTATCTGTTAGGCCGAATTTGCCTGGAAATGTAATAGCACACATCACCTCAAAATGTAATAGCCTACTTAATGTTGCTTTATCAAAGCCCTGACCATAAGTATATGGTAATAATAATGCAGCTCGCCTTAGCAAACAGCACTGAATGCTTTACGAAGTGTTTAATGTTCTCTCTGTGAGGCTTGTGCTGTTGCACTGACAGAAGGAATGTTATGGACGGAAAGAACCGCCATTTTAGTTTATGAAATTCTTGAATGAGCGTGAGTCAGTGTGTGTGTGTGTGTGTGTGTGTGTGTGTGTGTGTGTGTATGCAAGCAGAAGTGGTTCATTCCAAAGATGTGAATGCACAACTAATGGTCAGTTATCCATGATGAGTCAAAGCCTCTCTCTCTCTCTCTCTTCAGCTCAGTACAGCTGGAACAACAACACAGGCTGTATGTGGCACTCTGCTGTGGCAGGTTTTCAAAGGCCTCCTCCTCCTCTTCCTCCTCCTCCTCCTCCTCTTTTTTCCCCTTCACTCTTTCTTCCTGTCCGGCCTTCCTCTCATCTCCTGCTGCTCTTTCACCAGTAAGCAAAGGCCAGCGTCTCAAAGGATGATTCCCATTTGGAAAAGAGCCAGACAGGCCGCCTTCTACAAAGAGTGTGTGTGTGTGTACGCGAGACTGGTCTAAAAGAAAGAATGTCTTAAAGAAAAAAATAGATGACTAACTTGTAACATTAGTTTACATATATATAAACAAATTTTATAGGGTATATTTTTTTCAGTTTCATCAACTACGAGGTGCAGCACACACTACAGGACAGGTTACCAAAGTTTAATACTTAGGGCCAGATTTACTAAACAGGGCAGATTAGCTGATGGGATGACACCCATATTAAAGAACACAGACACAGCCGGATAATTTCCATAATGACCAACACAATCTACCAGTTAGCATCTGGTTTAAGACATGCTTGTTTAGGGAGGTAAATAATGGCGTAAACACCAGTACATTGACGAGCGCACACCTTAGTAATGATTAATTTAAATACTCTCCTCCTATAAATTGTGTCTGAAAGGGATCTCCTACAAATGCATATGCGATAAGGTCAGCTGCAAAAACAACCCTGTCCATGCCTTTTCACACATTTTTCACTGCTTGTCTTTAGTAAATCCTGACAGTAGTTTTGTAACTCCAAATTTTAGTTTTTAACACAAAATATTCCCTTATATTTTTGTTACATAAGGGTAGTGTTTATAACACTGGCAAACACCACTAATAATAGCAGCAAATAATTATAGTGTATGGTGTTACTGCATCATTATATAGTATTGAAGTGTGAAGAGTTGCATGTCAGCGCTGTCGAGGGAAACCTTGTATGTCCATGTGTTTTGTCCGTCATTAGTATGACCACATCTGAGGCAGTAAATGTAATGCAGTATGTTTCATACTAACAGGTTACAATGTGTATAGTATCTATGTGAGCCTTAAGTTCCCTTTCGAGGGAACTCAACACTGCGTCGAGAATCGACACTTTGGGGACGCTCCCTTAGCGTGCGCCTCTGAAGTAAGAATGAAACTAATCCAATCCTGATTGGTGTTGCGTCATGACGTAACATGTGACGGCACATAAAAGTGACGCCGGCACACACACACATTAGCTTTTCGCTCTTCAGCAAGCGCTCTCTGTGAAACTGTCTGTCTTATTTGATGTTGTTTGTCTGTGCTAAGCTCTATATTATGGCGAGTGAACAATACACTAAGTGTGTGCACCCCTGCCCAAGATATATGCCAAAAGCGGGTGGGGACACGCATCAGCTGTGTGTGTGTGTATTGTTTAGGGGCGCAGCACGCACTGTCAGCTAGAGAGAGAGCTGCCTGTGCACACTGTGAAGCACTTACTTTTAGAGTGCTGCGCTCCCGCTTGGCTATATTATTTCCTGATGATGGCCAGGCTCGCGATCCCCGCGATTCGGGTCCCGCGTCCGTTGAGGAATAAAAACGGCGCGACGGCTTAGATCGTGGAGATCGCAGAAGGATCTCGCGGATGAGAACGAGACTGCTGAGGCACCTTTTCTCTCATCATCCGCAGATTCTATGACACTCGTTCACGACGCAGAAGCCCGCGATGTCCAGTGCTCGAGCTATCTGTTTATAAGGAAGTAGATGTGCTCAGCATCGGGAACGAGCAACATGAGTCACACTCGCCAGCTTATGTTTCTGCTTATGTAGAGCTCGTGGAGGTTGTGATGCGTGCTGTGGCCAGATTAAATAAATGAATAAATAAATATATATATATATAATATATCAGCTGGCCACAAAATAAGCAGGATGATCCCCATCAATATGAACTAGACGAGAGATTCCTGCAGCACCGTTCACAACCTCAGAGCCGGGGCTTACTGTTTTTCCCAGATCTTTATAAAAAAAAAAAAAATATATATATATATATATATATATATATATATATATATATATGTATATATATATATGTGTAGATCCTGGGAAAAACCCCACTCTTTACGTATCTCACCACATTCATTATATATTCATTATATATTTATGGTGCAGGAAATCGATGTTGCTCTTCCGTCGTTAAAAACGTTTCGGGACACATCGGTTTCCAGCGAACGCAGGCTGCACTGTCCGCCCCACATTTTTGCGGCCAGGCAGCATTCGCCAATCGAGAATCATTTTCGGTCCAGCCCTGCCGGAAACCCGCTTCAGGGGGTCGAGAACGAATCCCGATTAATCCCCAACCAATGGGGTTACCCCAATCCCGATTAATTAACCAATCATACCATTGATCAGCTCTACCAAACTTGGATGTCTTTTTTCCAGTAATAAACAAACATTGTTAAGTTGTTTTGATTGATACTGTGAAGCAGCTTTGATACTATCTGTATTGTGAAAAGCGCTATACAAATATATTTGACTTGACTTGACTTGACTTAATACCCGAAGTCAGGCTCGAGAGCCTGGTTCCTTTGGTAAAATATTTAGAAAAGAAAAGGTCAGGCTGGTGCGTGCCTGCACTCTATGACGATTTTGCAGGCGTACCAGGCCGATCTTCTTAAAGATCTAAGTAAGGCAAATATTTCCTGTTGGCCGCTCCGCTATCTCCTTCTGGCCTGTTTTCCAACGCTGTCACTACAGTCGTTGACAGGTTTCAGGAAGCGAAAAAAGAGCCCCTAGAGCCCCTCCTGCGGGAGTTTGGCAACAGAGGAAGCACTCTCAACCGAAGTCCTCCAGCCAGAAGGGTGACCTGAGGGCCGTCCTTCAGGCGAAGAGGTCCTAATGGTAGTGTAGGACCTCTGAGGGCTGCCCCCCCCTCTGCTGTGGAACAATCGAGGTTGTTCTAGCATGAGCTGCCCTCGGGGAAGAAGATGTTGTCCCGCCGTCTTTGACGCTTCAGGCCACATCGATTTCCAGCGAACGCACACCGTGGCGTTCGCCCCAAAAGCTTGCAACAGGGCACCGACTATGATCACAAAATCTGTATCGACTTTTTTCCTGCCGGTCCTCCGCTTCAGGAAGTCGAGAATAGTGCTCGAAAAACACCCGAGGCCAGTCTCGAGGGGCTGGTTCCCTTAGTAGATTTTGTAGAAGAATGGCAACGCCTTCCGTATATATCTATATGGGTCCTGTATATTATAAAATATTCTAAAATATGGGTACAGATTGCAGTTCGGTCACCGACCTCCCTAGTTTGCTGGGGTGGTACCGACTGCAGTGGTTCCAGAACAGGCTCGGGCTATGGAACAAGAGGTACAGACTCTACTGGAATTAAGGGGCCATAGAATGTGTTCCCTTACCAGACAGGGAGTCGGGGTTTTACAGCCGGTACTTTATAGTTCCAAAGAAGGATGGCGGACTGAGGCCAATTTTAGATCTAGGGCTTTTGAATCGTTCTTTGAGGAGATTCAGGTTCAAAATGCTTACTATTCCACATTATCGTGAACCAAATCAGATCCGAGGACTGGTTTGTCACGATGGATCTAAGGACGCTTATTTCATGTCTCCATCCTTCCATGTCACAGGAGGTTCCTGAGGTTGCTTTCGGGGGCGAAGCATACCAATATCGGGTTCTTCCGTTCGGCCTAGCACTCTCTCCCCGCACGTTCACAAAGTGTAGGGATGCGGCTCTGGCTCCACTGAGGCTTCAGGGCATCCGTATACTGAATTACATCGACGACTGGCTCATATTGGCCCAGTCTCGAGAAATGGCAGTTCGGCATCGAGATGTCGTCCTTGGCCACATTCAGAACCGGGGGTTGAGGCTCAACACTAAGAAAAATGTGTTGGACCCAGCTCAGAAGACTACTCTTCTGGGCCTGGTATAGAATTCGGTTACGATGCGGGCACGTATGTCTCCCGCTCGTATCGAATCCATCCTGGCCATGGTGTCCTAAAGCTAGGCCAGGCCATCACTGTAAAGCAATTTCAAAGACAGCTGGGCCTCATAACAGCGGCATCCAACATTATTCCTTTGGGGCCTGCTTCACATGAGCCCCCTTCAGTGGTGGCTCAAAGCCAAGGGTTCTGTATAATAAAGGTTACGCACAGATGCCTTCGTTCCCTATTAATATGGAAGAACCTTGGTTCTTGTCCCAAGGGCTAGTGTTAGGGGCGTCATGTCGCCGGGAAACCGTTTCGACAGACGCTTCCCTCGCTAGCTGGGGCGCAGTCTCGGACGGCCGCTTTGCCAGGGGTCTGTGGCAGGACCATCATCATTCTTGGCATATAAATTGCCTAGAGATGTTGGCTGTGTTCAGGGCTCTGAGGAGCTTCCTCACAGACATCAAAGGTTACCACGTCTCAGTGGTAGCTTATCTAAACCGACAAAGGACACTCAGATCGCGCCCTCTATCCAGATTGGCGCATCAGATCATTTTATGGTCCCAAGGGAAAATATTATCTTTAAGAGCAATATATGTCCTGGGGGTTCTGAATCAAGGAGCAGACATCCTGTCGAGGCAGGGGCTGAGGCCCGGGGAATGGAGACTCCATCCAGAGGTGGTGGAGTTGATATGGCAGAGGTTTGGACCAGTGGAAGTGGATCTGTTTGCGTCTCGAGAAGGGCAATGTCCACTTTGGTTCTTCCTCACTCATCCAGCCCCGCTAGGGTTGGATGCCATGGTACAGGCCTGGCCGAGGCTTCTCCTGTACGCTTTTTCCCCGATCGCTCTGCTCCCAGGAGTCCTGGAGAGGGTCCGTCAGGAGGGCATCAGTCTTCTTCTGATAGCCCTGTTTTGGCCAGCCCGAGTATGGTTTTCAGACTTAATTTCACTCCTGATAGCTCCGCCATGGCAGATTCCTCTGAGGAGGGATCTGTTGTCTCAGGTGGAGGGCACTATATTCCATCCTCATCCAGAGCTGTGGAAATTGTGGGTCTGGCTTCTGAGGGGGCTCAGTACCTAGATGCCGGTCTATCATCTGGGGTGGTCGAAACCATACTTATCTCTAGGGCTCCGTCTACTAAGAGATTATATGGCCTCAAGTGGAATGTTTTTCTACTTGGTGTAGAGAACTTGAGTTAGGCCCAGTTAACTGCCCAATGGCTTCAGTTCTGGAGTTTCTTCAAGATCGTTTTTCTACAAATCTCTCCCCATCCACACGTAGGGTGTACGTGGCTGCCAGTGCAATTTTTCATGGCTAGGTCCATGGTCCTGCAAGTATTTCATCCTCCACATCATGTGTCGGCAAAAAAGGAGAGGTTCCTTGCTCTGCCAGTCAGAGTTCCGAGTATTTACCTTGAGAGGTCCTCTTCTTGGAGGAGGTCGGACCTACTGTAGTGTGTTTTGGATCACCTATTAGGGGCTCCCGGCTATACAAACCATAAGTAGGCCTGCAAGGTGCGCAATTTGCCTTCACCTTTGGCCGCAAGGGCTCATTCTACTAGAGGCATGGCGTCCTCTAGGGCCCTCCTCTCAGGGAGTCCCCCCTCCAGGAGATCTGTGAGGCAGCCGGTTGGGCTACCCCACACACTTTTATCAGGTTTTAAGTCTGCACCTCCATAGTACGCAAGGCGCACATGTGCTCTCGTCCTAGCTAGTGCCTAAGATCAGTTTCACTCTAGGGCAGGCCTGTTTTTCGGTGCGTGGCCTAGTGGGCATTCGTTCCCCAAAGTGTCGATTCTCGACGCAGTGTTGAGTTCCCTCGAAAGGGAACGTCTCGGGTTATGACTATAACCCTTGTTCCCTGAGAAGGGAACGAGACACTGCGTCGTCCTGCCACGCCCCTCGAGGCCTGAGAGCGTCTTGCTTCATCGCTAGGCTAATGTGTGTGTGTGCCGGCGTCACTTTTATGTGCCGTCACATGTTACGTCATGACGCAACACCAATCAGGATTGGATTAGTTTCATTCTTACTTCAGAGGCGCACGCTAAGGGAGCGTCCCCAAAGTGTCGATTCTCGACGCAGTGTCTCGTTCCCTTCTCAGGGAACAAGGGTTATAGTCATAACCCGAGACGTTTTTCCTGTCCTTGAATACATTTGGTTAAAATCCATATGCGGAGGGTGAACCAACTCTTTCCCCAGCATTACACAAGCTCTACCTATGCCTAAATCTCATGTTATAAAACATGACGCGCAAACTCCATTTAAGACAGCACTGGCTATGACCAGTGTTGGGGAAACGCATTACAAGCAATTTTAGTTAAGTAATCAGATTACTTTTTTCAAGTAACTAAGTAACACATTATTTTTAATTGTATAACAAAATATCTGTTACTTTTTCAAATAAGCAACTCAAGTCACTTTGTTTTCCCATTTATTGACTGTCCTGCCCCCATGTTGAGAGAAATCAGGGGTAAGTGCAGAGGCGTTTTGTGCGCTGTGTAAACATGATGTTTATTGTAGTTCTAGATTAATATGAGCATTTACTCATCTCACTGCACAAAACCGACCCGGTATTTCACAAAATGAATAAAAACAGTGAAATGCAAACTCAGAATATGACGCAAACCTGCAATAATTAAATATGTTAAATTACACAAATATATGTTATCTCACTTTATGAGAGACCAATGTCTCTGCAGCTGTCCTTTGATGATCCAATTCAACCTTATAAATAAGCAAAAATGACTTCAGATAAACATTGCATTTGTGTTTGTTCTGTTTTTTACTTAAGTAAAATTGTTGAACTTTTCCTGTGTAATATTCTTCTACAATCCAGAATGGCAGCACAGTTAAAGGTTTGTTTGAGCTGCGCCCTCTACTGCACAGGTGTCAATCTGCGTTTCATTCAACCTGAGGCTTTTTGGGGTTTTTTTTGCCATTAAAAACATAAAAGTAAGCCCAGCCCAGATGAGAAAAAGTAACGCAATGCATTACTTTTCATAAAAAGCGCGATTAGTTACTTTTTTTAGGGAATAACACAATATTGTAATGCATTACTTTCAAAAGTAACTTTCCCCAACACTGGCTATGACTAAACAGCAAATGCTATAGCCTAAGACGCTCTTCTCTGCTCCTCAAATACATGAAAAATTTGCCTTTATATGCATAGTGTTTGTGTAAAGAAAATGCTTTACCAGTTCAATTTTGGGGCAGAAACTGCTCAAACTGTCTGTGGCACGTCATTTAAAACTGAGGTGGAGCTTCGAGGTTTTGCCAACATTTCATTGGTTAAATATTTGCAATACTCACAGACAAACATCAAGGGTGATCAACAAGCATTGATTATGAAAAAAAAAGAAGAGATATAGGAACACAAGGTTTCCGCCAGACAGCGACAAGGAATTTGTTGTTAGTAAAGCAAAGTTGTAAATAACCGTATACAGTTGAGTCAAGATAGGTAAATACCTGAGAGGTTGAGTGTTGAGGGCGACAGGGACATCGGGTCATTCAGTTTATTGAGAGGAACCCCGTCCTGTAGCCAGATGACCGATACAGGTTCAGGAGGACCATGAGCCTCACAGTGCAGACTCAGCCCTACATTAGCCACTACTGACATATGGTGCGGTTCCACTGAGAAATGAGGGAGACCTGAAGGAGAAAAAAAGAGAGATTGAAAATCCATAAATGTATCAGTAATGTGCTATAGAGGAGTCCCCAACAGTACAGTCTATTGTTAGTCTCAACCCAGGCCAGTCCACCTCTCTGCACATATATTCCCATCACAAAGCCCATGTGAATTTAAAGAGAACATTGTATTTTAAGTAACATACACTAAAGAAAGATATTACCTTCTACTTGGATGTGCCCCTCGATGGATAATGTCTCCTCTGATCCGAAGGTAACCGCACACTGATAGGAGCCCATATCTGAGAGCGTTACCTCCTCTATCCTGTAAGCAGAAAGTGGATGCTTTTAATCTGGCATTGTAGTCACATTTGGATGTATTCGTTTGGCAAACACTTTTCACAAGTTAATCTCAGGTTTCAGTTTGATCAGTATTTGTGTTCATTGGGAATCGGACCCATGAGCTATTGTACCAATCAGCTTTAGAGAAAGCACAAGGTTGTTTTAAAAAACAAAATATGTATATATGTGGGCTGGGTATTATCAGTGTTGGAGGTTACAGGTAATGACATTTTATGTAATGAGATTACATTCAGAAGTAGCAAGTAAAGTAATATATTACTTTTAGAATTTATAGCATAATACCCTAGTTGCTTTTTCTAATAAGCAACATTTTTTTTAATTTTTCTGTGTACTGTAACTATCACAATTGATTTAATGTAATTCAGTCCTTTTATCAGGCATTAACGCAATAATGTACGCAACACGCTAGTTATAAAAGTAATGGTGCCAACACAAATCATGGACAGAGGAAACAGAAAAACCAATTCACTTGAATATCAGTGTAAATGTCCAAAAGAAACAGATATGCACGGTAAAGACGGCATTCCTACTTGAGTTCACTGATAACCAGCCAGCTGTTTTCATCTACGGGGACCTGCATCTGGTTGAGTTCAGCAAAGTCCAGCGGTTGTCCCTCCCTTTTCCAGATCACGTCCAGGGGTCCGTGGTCCACCCCGTCTGCTCGCAGGACGCACTGAAGCTCCACTGCCTTCCCAAGAGAGGAAGTCACATTCCCAGGGCTCTCCACGAAACTTAGCCCTGCGCAGTGCAGGAAGACCATGGAAAACTCATTAAGTCAGAGGTAAAGTCCATCACTTCAGCTTACACAACCTGTGTTAATTTTGAAGAGTAGATACATTGATCAAATATTTGGTAATTTGAAATATACCATAGTGCTAAATAATTGCCAACCCAAGATTTTCCCAAGAGTTCATCCATCAGAAGATAAAAAAAAAATCATGACTTTATTAAAAAAAAAACTTTTCCTGAAGAAAACCTATGTGTGGTTCTTGCTAGGGTCATTGTTATGCGGTGGCTAATGTGTTGTACATGTTTTTAGGCTGTTTCTCTGTGGGGCTCAGTGTTTCCCAGCCCTGGTCCTTATCTCACACACTCTGGTCTTGTAGTCTCACCAATAAGCTGAATCAGGTGTGTTGAGTCCAGGACATGGGCTAAAAACCACCCTTCTTCTTAGGGGTTACTATGAGTTCACCCCAAAGTGACAATGCTGTTCTTATCTTAAGATATGGCACAGGCCCTTCCATTTAAGTCTAAGGTTTTTTAACCGACAAGTGAATCACATGAACTTTTCAGACAAACCTCCTTTTCAATGCCAGTGGGGTAGTGTATGTCTGTGCACTGATTTTATAGGCAAGGCATTCAAAAACACAACCCTCCCTCACATGGATTTTTACGATGTGAATAAGACTGCACATCAGCTCTCTGTCAAACATCAGCTTGGCTATGGTCATTCACTTTCCACTGGCTCCATGCATGTCCATCTGCCTGAAGAACTGGAATGTTTTAAATTCTTCTGTCAGCATGGAGTGGATAACAAGCTCTACAGCTGAAGCCTGAGAGATACCAGAGGCATGTAATCCAGCCAGATCCATGTAGTTTAGCCTCGGATGATGCAACTTATTCTGAATTCCTTCCGGCTTAACTCTTTCCCTGCCAGCGATTTAAAAAAACAAGTTGCCAGCCACCGCTTTTTGATCATTTTCACCAAATGTTAATGTCCCCCAGAATATTTTGTTGTATGAATATGTGAACATGCAGTATATCAAAAAGAAAGAATTTTGCTTTAAAAAAAAAAAAGTTGTATTAGCTTCATGCATTCATTTTTTTATCAACATTTAAATGTGGGTATGAGTTTCATAAAAAAAGCAAATTTTTTAGCAAAAAGCTGCGAAAATCCCTTTTTTGTAAAAAACTACATCCAGATTGGATTCAGAACGATGATCAAACACAGATGGAGTAGATCGAGTCCATCAACACACTCAAAGCATCACAGTCCTCTATCTCATCCTGGGTCGACACTTTATTCAGTAACATTACGCAATTTTGATTTCTATGCTTTTAAATGTTGACGATCGCGTTATTTTACATATGCGTCTGCTTACATTTTCGATCGCTTGTTCCTGCATCCCGCCTGTGTTTTGATCAGGAGACTCAGCACTCTTTCAGAAGATGCGTAATAGCGCCCCCTACCGTATAACAGTGAAAACACGGAAAGCATTCACAGGGAAGCGTTTTCTTACAAATGACTGAAATTTCCGTCAATGGCGGGGAAAGTGTTAATAACTCAAGTTTTGTATTTTCAAAGCTGTCAGACACTGCCCTGAGCCTTAACCTTTGACCCTATGAAAATGATTTCACCCAGTGTGATATGGCATCCAAAACACTAACACAACCATCCCTCTTCTATGTGGGCCTACTTTCTCAACAACAAAAATTAGGACTGACTTTCGGAAACTTCGGCCCACTCTTCACATTAAGGGGCAGACTCAACAGAAACACAAAACTTACAAATTTAAGTTAAAGGATTTTTTTTGTTTTTTTGTTTAACATTTCTTCCAGTGCATCTGGAGTCTGCTCAAATATGAACGGGTTGAACAACATGTTGACAGTCAATCTTCCAGCGAAGGTTTAGGAGAACACACACCCACACACCCACTCAGAGATGCGAGTCCCAAGTTGATGTTTAAAATGAGCCCCACTAAACCCTCCTGTCATAGCTAGTTTTTATATATATATTTCTATAGCCTAGTGGCTTTTAGCTTCACTAGTTCTTTTAGACATCTCTGCTTTTATGATGGCCTGAAAGTGGGCAGTCAACTCTCTTTGTGTGCATGCAGCTTCCTTTTAAATATGAATGCGTAAAGTCATCCTTTTTGCTTTAGTGATGTTACATATTTTTCTAAAAAACTGTGTATTCATCAAGAAAAAACTTCTGTATTCTTGTCTATTCAACAAGAAGAATATTTCCAGTGAGAACTGATTGTATTGTGAAAAGTGGCCTGTATATGACAGTTTTGCAATGATCAGTTGAGTTTGTCAAAATTGTATCTTTTAGTCCATGACATCTGTTAGGTTTAAGGCCAACTGTAATCTATATACAGTGTACTCCTAAAAGTTGACAAAATTAATGCAATAAGCAAGAAAAAAGGGGCAATTTTGATTTCATTTTGACTTGCATTTTTCATTATAGCACCTCCTCCATAACACTATATTGTACAGTCTTATAAAATATTATGGTGTTTCTCTCATCCGTAAAAACCTGTCAAAGACAACTACTAACAAGCAGCCCCTCTCCATTATCGCCCAGTCTAACACAGATCACTTTTTCTTTCCTCCTTTATGTTTTCACTTGTCTCCTCCCGTGGCTTTTTATTCCATTCTTCATTCACTTCATCCCCTCATCCGTCCCTTTGCCCCAAACCCAATCCATCATTTCCCCTGTCTGATTCAGCATGGCCCCCGAGTCACATTCTTTCTGAAATCCCTCACCGGTCCCCACTTTCCCACATTATCCACGCTGCATGTTTAGGCTGCCCGTCTTCACAGTCTGGGAGATTTGATGGGAGAGTTTGATAAGTGTCCGATCTGCCAGACTCAGATTCTTCGCTCAATTTGACAGCACACATAAGGGCCACTCATAGACAACTTCAAACAACTTTAAGTTTGTATCTGGTAAACACTCAAACCCATTATCTTGTGCAAGCCAGTGTTACAAACAACTTTTACAGATCCTGAGGAAAATGTAAATGATGCTTGGTTGTGCAAAAGCCACACATGATGCAGTGTGGTTGCTAGGACGGTTAATTGCTAAGGTCATGCAATGTTATTGTTAAGGGGTGTTTTCTTACGAACCTTACTAAGTCAAAAGAGCCCACCCTCAAGTCTTTAAGATATTCTTGTCTCAAGATATACCTCAGGCCCCTCCTTCAATGTAGGATTTAGCTTTGCACTGTCAGATGAAAACAGACCCATTGTTTTGAAAATTACAATAATAATAATAATAATATCACACAAACTTCTAAAACTAGCCACTGAGCAAAACTGGTGTGACATTAATAGAGCAAAGTACATGAATGAGTTCAGAGTGAACTACATATGTTGTCAAGCATCTTTCACTGTTTATTTGTTTCTGTCATCAATTACATATGAGATCTAAAAGATGCTGTATGGGCCCCAAAAAGTTTTTGGACACTTTAGTCACAATATATTCTTTTAGAACTGTATTCATTTGTCTGAATAGCAATTATTTGCATTTTCCTTTGGCCATTTTTAGTAACTATAAAAAGTTCCCCTCAAGTTCACACTGTAGAGTAACCACAGATGTAGACATGTAGTTTATATTTAATTACGAACATGTTCAAATAAAAAGCCTCACAATATACTTTATCTTCATCTTAACACTTGTTTTCTAATGCAATGACATTAAAACATGTTTAAAGACTAACTATAGTGTCCGAATAATTTTTTAGACCACTGTTTAACGATTATACTAATGTTCAATCAGGGTGAAGCTCAGGAAACCTTTGAAACGTTAATGCGTTGACTTGAAAAAGTTTTGAATCCACAAATCTCGTACCTGACACATTCTCCGCGGACCCGGGGCGCAACACGAGCAAGAGTAGCAGAGTGAAAAGGTTCGACCCGGTCATTCTTTTGTCTGGTTTTGCGTTCGGGTTCGGTGTCGTGCGCATCATCATCATCATCATCATCATCATCGCATCGCTCCAGCGCTTCAACTTCGCACAGATGAGCGATTCTGGCAGACTCCTTAGTCAAAGTTGCAGAAGGAAAAACAGAGGAAAACTCGAATCCTCAAGTTCAAAATAGAAGCTGTCAGGTCGTCCACAAAATTGTCAACAAAATCTGTTTCCAAAAGTTTATTTCTTTTTTTTTTTTAAAAACTCAAAAAGTTTTTAGTAATCCTGAACGTGAAGTAAGCAACTGAAGCGCGTGAAGCCAAAACCAAAAAAGCGCTCCAGAGTTTTCCAACCAGTCAGAGTTATTATTTTTGGAATCACGACGCGTATTTTGTCAGAATTTCCCTTTGCCTCCAAAACTCTCTCCCATCAGGACGCCTTTATTCCCCTTCAGACAAACTCACATTCCTCCACTCAACTTTTGTCCATTCTGTCTTTCTCCTCCCCTCCTCCTCCATCTCGCCCTCCCTCTCAGTGCTCCAATACACAAACACCCCCTTCACCTACAGCAGTCTCGACTACACCTACAGACCAAATAAATATAGATAGAACATGCTTACTTTAAATCTTACTGAGACTGTCTAAGAGTCGTTTAATGTAATGACTAAAGTTAAAATTTGGCTGAGATAGTCCGCACTCCTCATGACGGAATCTAGGCAAATAATCACTATGTAAATCCCACATGTGTTATTTTATAGTTTTAATGATTTTAATATTACTCAAAAAATGTGTTAGAACATAATCTGATCTAGTGATCTAGATCTGCTGTACACCCAAAACAAACATTGTTGCATTATTTTCCTGTAATCTGTAAGCTGCTTTGAAACAGTCAGTAGCCTATTGCGCTAAAAAGGCACTATTTAAATAAAGGTGACTTGCACACTTGACTTGACTAATAATAATACATCATTTTAACTGGTTGTGTATATTTGTGTAAAACCTGTTCAATCTATTTAGAGAAAATATGTCAAAAATTCATGAATCACTTTTAGAATATGACATTTTATCGTAACTTATTGTATTTCATTTAATTGTTAAACTGTTTTACAATTATTGGCACATTTGAACTGAATTACAAACAAGAAAGCACATCAAGGTTTTGAAGGTGAGCCATGCTAAATTATATTAATCTGAGGAAACATGTTTCAAAAAAACAACTAACTCTTTAACCTCAAGCACAAAATGGCTTCGCAACCAAATCCATTGTGAGCATCTTTGCTCAAGTGAAGACATTTAAACTTCAATCACATTGAGTATAAAAGTAGACACACTACTTTGTGTGGCTCTGTGTGTAATCTCTTGTTTTCTTGTTATGTCGCTCTCATGGCTATGTCTGCGGGTGAGAGTGTACAGCATGTTCATACAGGGCTCGGGAAAGATGATAAATATGGGTGAAGTTTGTTTGGGTGAACGCAGGGAGAGTGTAAGATAGGTGGGATTCACGCACCCCTCATGAATAATTGATTCCTACTTTTTCCCATGAAAACGCATGGGATTGTTGTTGCGCTCTCAGGTTGCTTTGGATGGAGAGTTCTCTGGCCCTTTAAGAGGAGGTTGAGGGGTCCGTGCAGTGTTCCCAGGGTCTTTAATGGAGACAGAACCCATCTGAGAAAGACCCCATTGTGTCCTTGCTTTTCAAAAGAAACCAAGGAATCAAGCTCTCTCTCTCTCTCTCTCTCTCTCTCTCTCTCTCTCTCTCTCTCTCTCTCTCTCTCTCTCTCTCTCACACACACACACACACACACACACACACACACACACACACAAATACAGAGACGGGGGAGATAAAGGAGGCAGAAAGTATCAAACATGTTCTTAAAAGAATGAGAAGTGGGGGATGCAAAAATACTGAGGAGATGAGGAGACTTTGTTTGGGCAGACAGAGAGGGCTAGTGTGGGTTGGTTAGGTTAATGTGAGAGGGATCTTCAAGCACTGATTAAACTGCCTCACTAAACTTGTCAAACAGGTTAGACCAGGTGTGCCTCAAATCACGATGACAATCATGTTATTAAAAAATAGGTTGCAAAGAAAAACGGACGTAGAACTGCAGCAACAAGTCAACTGTTCACCGTTTGTAATTCAGCTTTGGAATTAATTCTTGTGAAAAACAGTTTGTATCCACATGGTTATATACTAGAGCTCAACTATTTGGATGGTCTAGAGTCCGTGTGAGAGACAGCAGAGTTGTGTGATTGAAATTGATAAAAGTAACCCTTCCGGGTCAATTTGACCCCCTTAGGAATGAATGGAATGCGAGGAATGCTTCAGTACACATAGAAAAACCTATAAATGCTCAAAATTCAAACTAAAAATACTAAAACTAAGCCAAAAATATAGTTTATAATGTCTACATGTGTATCTGAATGCACACTGGAAAAGCTGACTTTAGGACCCAGAGTAACAGCTCATTTGCTCCATATAGAGCCATCTAGTGTCAAAAGTCATGAAATATCATGTTATATAATGTTTTGCCACAAGAGGTCAAGACACCCAATGAAAGATATTTTGAGCTGAATTAAAAGGGTTATGCATGCAATTTTGAGTTATTTTTAATTTAAGTTGAACAAATGTGGGGAATGTGCTTAAATTACTATTAATTTATTATTTGAGGAGTCCGCACTGTGGTTGCAGCCGTTGTGTGTGCTGACGCGCCAAATACACTGCAGCTATTAACACCAGACAGAAGGAGATTCACATCACCATATGGAAAGAAGCGTAAATGGATGGAGACGCATAGTTTACTGTAAAGCTACGTCTTAGTTGGTGCTTATCTTGGCGAAAGCCGAGTACAAATCAGCATGAAGTTTTTACTCTTGTGTAATGGAAATCATTATTGATCAAATCTAGTCATTTAAAGTTAAAATTAAAAATGGAAAAATATGATCAAAATGAAGTAAAATAAGCTTTCAGGAGAAAATAAATTAAGTAAGATGTTAGGGCTTCAGGTCAGTTTGACCCGAAGGGAAAAATGTGTTACAAAGTGCGAGGGAAGGATGAAGGTTAAACTTTCTCGGCTGTGTTGGTGATGTACATGTTTTGACAATATCCTTTTCCTTGTGAAAATACTGGCAAGTAGAAATCTGAATTGTACTCTGGGCCCTGTATGCACAGATGAAGTGTTATCGATAGTACCTCGGCCTGGTTTCACAGACAAGGCTTAGATTGAGCCAGGATTAAGCCAGGTGTGCATCTGGAGACAAATCAATGGCACTGGCATATTTTAAGATGTCATTGCATGTTGCTTTCAGTTAAAAAAGCTCAAACATGCATTTTAATCTGAGACTAGATTTAAACCTTGACTGTGAAACCAGGAGATTATGTTTACAACAACAGACTTTGTCACTTGTAATAGCCTCCATCCTTTTACAGCTGGTCGGTCCTCTATCTCATGATCTCTGTCAGCTCATAAATGTGGTTAAATTCAAAGCTCACACTTTCACAGTTGTGATTTACTGACTGAACTCCAGAAAGAGATTGCAGTGCTGAGATTATGTGTAACATGCTCCTAAACTTGACCTGTGCGCCACCTTCTGGTTCCTAACAAAACTACAAGTGAGGTTTGAAAGCAATGTCGATTGTGATTAGTGTCTGTTAAAGAAATGATGGGTATGGGAAAACCCCCCTGCATGTAGTTCAGCGTCTTCTGTACAAGAGCTCAAGGGTGGCACAGCAGAATTGGGATAGTCCTGTTAATTGCTCAGTCCTCTGTAACTCTGATATGAAACTTTCAGCCCTTTTGTTCGCAGCTGAAGTCTACCAGCAAATAATATTATTAATCCCTCACATCCCATATGCACAATCCACCAATACATGTTATTCCATAGAAATAATTTCTTTGTAACCTTAATGTAAGAATGCATTGCAATGACCATGCATTGCAAGCTGGTCATTTTTACAAAATAAACTGGGTGATGTCCCGTCACTGTCACAATTATCCCGCTTGTTAGTTGGCTACTTACCAAATAAATAAATCTGTTTGCATGAAACATAGATTTGAGTTGAAATTATTTTTTATTCTTTCAGTAAATTATTTTAAAAGCTTCTGCTAATAAAAAAAGAGTACAAAACAATCAGCCTTGCAACAAGGCAGTGACAGTAAAGTCCTCAAAGCTCATTTTGAATACAGTCAGTAACAAGATGGTGGCAGCTGAGTTTTTATGGGGGAAAAGAGAATGCAAGTTCGAGGTGTTATATGAGAGACATGAAAGTGGTTTCAGTTACCTGGATGAGCGTTACCACTGACAGCGATGTTAGGAAACACCTGACTGCTGAATACTGCAAATGAGCAATCAGAATCAATCAGAGAGCAATCAGAATCAAGTATTTCCGAGAGTTATGTAATACTTGCCTTGCATTTGCAATAACGTTCCTTTTCGGATGACGTCACATCAATTAATGCTATTTGGCAGTGTTTAAGCTACTGTTGTAGGTAATGACACCTTTTTAAAATCTTACTGATAGTTAGACATAATATCTGTAGTTTAATTGTTGAATAAATGTTAGTAGGTGTAATATGATACATGCTACTGAGCAATGATGGGCTGAGGAGGTCAAAATAGCCTTTGCCAACAAGGTTAGGTATTTGCACTCAGTATTAATAGTCACTGCCCTAAATGTTACAGAAATCATAGCAAATCCTGATAGATTTGAAAAAGAAGTATTACCTTTAGGATAAGCAGAGAGGTTCTGAAAAGTGAACTCCACATCCCATTGAAAAGCTCTCTCGAAAAAATACTGTGCCTGTTTTACACAATCGAAAAATCGAAAAAAAAAATGTTTACTATAAATGTTATATCTTTCACCAAAATTACTGTTTTGATCATTTAGTAATTGTTTGGTGACCCCTTGTGGCGACATTAAGTAATTAGTGTGTCATTTGCCCTTTCACCTGTGAACCCCCAGCAGATTCAGAGACGTTTATCTGATGCTGAGGTGCTATGTAAAATGTGCTCCGGGGAAATTCGTTTTTTTTTTTTTTTTTTTTACTTAATATTTGTTAATTTCACGAATAATATTAAGATTAAAGTTCAGTGATGTTATGTAACATGTTATGTTAATTGTTGTTGATTGTATGTGATGAACTTTGTGAAGTTTAGATGCAATTTGCTCAACTTGGCCATTGCATTCGAATCAAACTCTATTCAATCTCTCATTTCTTTTTGCTCTTTTAGATGCACGTGTATGTGTGTAAATGCCCACTGTCGACAGAGGATATATGTTTCTCCTTGTTGTGATACAGGTATGTTGTTATGTTTGATTCTTGATTGTTAAAACTGTTCTTAAAGGCAGATTTGCGCTGCGTCGCATTCTGGTGCTTGTTTAAAGCGACAGCAGAAACGTTTATCCGATGCTGAGAGGTGATGCATGTGTATGTGTGTAAATGCCCACTGTCGACAGAGAATATATGTTTCTCCTTGTTGTGTTACAGTAAATAACGCATGAAACACAGTTCTCCTCCGTGTCTGCCTGTGATTTGAGTGCTGTCGGATGAGAAGCGTTACATTTGCATCAGCTTTTTGAGTATTTTGAACTCAAATTTTATTTGTGTTTATCCTATTAGACTTTACAACTGCTCATATTTAATGTCATTCTTACCCTTTTTAGTTTGTTTGGGTTGCCAGCAATGCAAATTCAGTCCTGTCACCCGCTGATCCGAAAAGTCATTATGGCCTGGGTCATGAACATTCAGGTATTTGCAAAAGCTAAGTCCAATTGTTTAGTCATTTAAATATATTTTTCTTAAAATGTATCTCGAAAAGGCACACATCTAAAAAGCCTTGTCAAGATTACTCAAGATAATAAACATGTGTTTACAACAAAACATGAAGTTACTCAAAATATTTAAGTACCAAACATAGATTTATTTGTTGAAAATGTAGATTTTTTTTTGTGACAATTACAACTCCACAGAGTAATTTTTCCCAGCGTGGAGGGGCGAGGAACGCCCACTCTTCACCATTTCATGATTTCTGATGGATAAGATCCAGTCCCAGAAGTTTTACGGGTTGCAGGTGCTGTTATCTAGCCTGACTCCGCCCTCCTACGTACTTCCGCTCAATTTTCATTTTCCTTCAGTACTAGGTCTGGGATTGTGCTGTAGTCTTTGGTTTTCTCCAATCAATTTTTTACCGGGCCAATCAGCGAACAGAGGGAGTGGCTGAGAGCGATGACGTTTATGTTGTGCGTTATTTTGAGCTGAAGTTCAGTAATGGCAGCGGAGAAAGATGCGAGCGAAGCCATTCGGTCAATTGTGGCAACGCTGCCGAATATCAAGAAGTTAAAGCCGGAGCAAGAATAATCTTTGTTTAGTTTTGTTGGTGACAATGATGTTGTATGAGCATCGTATGCGCATGACATGTCACGACCAAACGTTAGCGATTGGTTATGGCAGATACAGAGTGACTCAGGGCAGATCCAATAGTTTTAGACTTCAATAGAGTACCCGCCTACAAGAAAGTTAACGCTTGTCAATGGAGCGGTGCCAGACTCTATGTACAAATGAAATGTACGAGAGTCTGGTGGGACCAGGCTAGCTGTTATCATCTCTCTTTTGAAAATAAGTGGTGCTGTTAGAATGTAAGCCAGTAAAACACTTTACCATTAGTAAAGCTAAAAGCTGAAAACCATTAGTGCAAAGCTAAAATTCCACATAATATAGCCTAAAGAAAATAATATACAAAGTTAAGCACACAGCACGAAGAAAAAGAAAGATGGCTATGCAGCATGATTGTAGTAATCTCCAATCACATTATCTAATGTCAAGGTTTAGGATCAGATTTAGAGTCAGAAAAAGGATCTGCTTATAATATTCATCTGTATTCTATAGGCAGTGCCCAGAAGGTATGATGGGCTTAAGATGACAACCTTTTATTACTCTTGTTACATAACAGGATGCGGTTAGGACAATGATTCTACGTTTTTCCTTTTTCTCTCTCACATGTAAAACTAAAAAACAATCTTTATTATTGAGGGCAGGGGCTGAGGAACGTGTGCCCGCTCTGGCTGAGATTAGCAGCGAGCGCTGGAGCGCAGGACATCTGCGTGAGAATAACAATCCCACGACTGATAATCCAGTCAGCTCACAGCTTACCACCAACATCAGAGAGAAATAATGAATCAACAGCGATGACCTCACACACACCGACTGTATAACGGCTGTGCTGATAGAATCTTTTTCTCTTTTTACATGTAAATATGTAGGGTGCAATGGGGCTAAAGGCACTAAACTAAAAAGCAAAGTAAATTCAAACTAAACTAAACTCTTACCTGGGTAGCACTAGCCACTGAAACCGGCTTCATAAAATAGGCCACTTGTTTATTCTGTTTTTTTGTGTTCAAGGAGATGGATTGGTTTTTAGCGGTGTTCATCTCAATGGTAACCTACGCTGTATGGCTATCCTGCTTCAGAGCAAATTTTATTCTGGGTATAAAGATTGCAAACTGACCTCGGTTTGTGTTCCGGATGAGTTGATTTAATCTAAGGCTGTGGCTGAAGTCAGTTGTAGTTCTTGTGTTTCTGCTCGTTTCTTTTTCTGTTCTCTTCTTTCCTTCAGTGATTCTGCTTGTTAACAGGCTTATTAAGGCTGAGATGACTCCATATTTAATATACACAGATTTTGTGGCTCAGATAAGGTCCAGTTGTGGTTTATTTCTTTGCTCTTGGCTGACATGTGGCATTGCTATGGCCTGCTTGTGGCCCAGATCTGGCAAACAGGAGCGGTCTGCCCAAGTGCCATCATTTCACGCTTAATGTGGGCCAGATCAGTATTCCACATGTGTCAGATGTGGGCCGGATCTGGGCCATCGCAATGTTGCTATATGGGAGATTAAAATATCAAAGTGTTCTGTACTGTGTACTGGTGGGTACCGGCCCTTTTCGAGCATTGCCTAGCCACCTTATTTTTCAACGTGGACATAAGGTGTTTTCTGGGAATGTGAAAGACTTATGAATTAGTAAACGGAAATAACGAGAAGAATATATCAAAGTGCAATAAACTGTAAAACTGTTTGCACTACAAACCAGCGTGTTTATAATTAAGACAGTACATTAAAATAATATGGTAAGAATTACCAGGTTGCAATATCAAGCAGCATAACAAGCGGTTTTGTACAGCTAAAAATAACTGGAAGTGAATGACACCGGAAGTCAGACACATTAAAATTACAAATCCAGCTCTTACCAAAAAAATAAAGTGGATAATGTGTAATAAAGTTGCTGAACACATGGCAAGAGATCTGAGACCGTTCCTCCATACGGAATCTCTCCAGATCCTTCAGATTCAGTGGCCCATGCTTGTGGACTCTTTTCTATAGCTCATCTCACAGGTTTTTATGAGGTTTTGGTCAGGGGATTGCTATGTACATGGTAAAACCTTCATTCTCTGGTCAGTTAACTCTTCTGTTGTTTATTTTGAGATGCTCTTTTGATCATTGTCATGCTGTAAGATCAAATCTAAGGTCCAGTTTAAGCTTCCTGACAGAGTAAATCAGGTGTTGATTTTATATCTGCTGGTACTTGATAGAGTTTATGATAGCGTGTATCCTAACAATCCAGGGTCTTTTGAAGAAAATTGATTCTAAAATTGCACATTTTAGAGTGGCCTTTTATTGTGGCCAGCCTAAGGCACACCTGTGCAATAATCATGCTGTCTAATCAGCATTTTGATATGCCACACCTGTGAGGTGGATGGATTACCTCGGCAAAGGAGAAGTGCTCACTAACACATATTTAGACAGATTTGTGAACAATATTTGAGAGGGTTAGTGTTGCGCTTATAACTTTGTTTAGTGTACTTGTGGCAAGTAGTCGTGTAATAAGCGGTTCGCGTCGGGGTCCTCATAGCCCTGTCGGGGTTATTTTGATAGAACAACCGACTGGATGTGCATTATCCCTTACTTAAAAACCCATAAATTCAAAGCGTATGCACAGGATGAGATCAGCGAATCAGACATGTCCAAGATGATTATGGCATCATCACAACAGCCAAAAACACCTGATTAACCTCCTCTTAGCTTTTTCTTGCCATTATAAATGTGCTTTATAAATACACAGTTACAGCTGACAGACAAAAAACTAATGTTAACCCTCTGAGGTCGTCTCGCTTTTTTTCTTATCAGTGCAAAAGAAACTCAAAATACTCTGTTGATTTTGATCTTACATATTAAGTGTTGTACATCATTAGATCCTGATAAGTGTCTATTTTTTTTGTGGATACTCACAATAAAAACAAAGTGTTGTGCTTTTCGCCAAATAAAGAAAAACAAACATGATGCGCGTTCTGCCTTCTCTCTGTCAGTTAAGTCCATTCTGAAACGAGTCCGAAAATTAACTGTAATTCCGCAAATACTTGTCATACAGGCACGAGTGTTTTTCCATAATGAAGCTTGAACTCTCTTCTTTTAAATGAATTAATTTATATATAAAAAAAAAATTATTCTCAGTTTATTTAATCTGTATGAAAAGAGAGAGATGTCAGTCTTTTTCTTTCAAGCTCATTATACCTAATTACGCGTTAATGTGCCACGCCCACGGAGAGCGCGCGGTATTCAAACGCAAATGATCTAAGGCAAGGCATTCAAACATGCCAACGCCCACCAGCTGGATTATAAAACACATCGTGTTTAGTAAGTATCTTGTACAGCTGTGTACACAGCGTATCCTTTCGCTGTGAGGAATAATACTATCTAATAACCCTGGAAAATGTACCAGAAGTGCTGGTAGTTTCATTTCGAGGAGCAACGGATCCAGCTGATTTAGTAAGTCATTTATTCTTAAGTGCTTTGTTCTAATCGCGATATTGAATAGTGTCTGACTGTAAACCGCAAAAAGACTGTTTAAATATGAATTGTGTGTCTGTGTGTAGGCTAAATGATGAATGAACGACACAGGCGCGCGCGCTTTGTTTACTACAGTTATACAGCGCGTGTCTGTGCCGTTAATTCACTATCGCACCTACATCCATCTAACACATCCAAACTATATTGCTATAGCCTACTAAGATGAGTAAAAATATACTGAAATATGTTGAAATAAAATGTCTGTATAAGCAACAAGCTGCAAATTCACATGTATATACTAATATATCATACACAATATGTTACAGACTAAATATGAATGTTTAGACAAGATTTTGTGATTAGTTTTGGATAGATTATAAAGTTTTGACTGTAAAAAAAGACTACTGTCACATCAAATAGGTACGCTTTTGTTCACCAATTTCTGCTCATATGTTAAATATACTATAGTATGATGTTTTGTCAAAAATAAAGTATGTATATTGAATTATCAACTAAGATGTTATTATAGTGTTTGTTCCAATATTCAAACTAATGAATCCTTACCTTTTTTAATACGTATGATAAAATGTATACTTTTTTACAAATAAATACACTTGAAATATTGTTAAAATTGTAATTGTTGTTGTAATTGTAACCTATTTGTAATTGGTTACAATTTCTAATTGTAAAATATGTATATATAGATAATTTCTTTTGTCCTTGCATTCTTTGGGATCCTGTGACACACCTGTGTGAAAGGGCTAATTAATATGCAGCTCATTATGCGGCACATTATCTGGCCTTTGTCTTCTCAGGTGTGAACACGCCTCCACGCATATTGCCTTTCCAAACAAAAGGTGTCTTATAAAATTTAAATCAATGTATTGTTTTGTGTAAATGATTAGGCAGGATGATTTTCAGATCATTTTGAAGCAAAAATTCTAGGCAACAACACTCATTAGTCAAAAGTCTTGTGGACACATATTTAGTATGTGTTTTGTTGCCTTATTTCAGACACTTTAAGTTTTAGTTTTTTCAATAATCATGCATAAGCAATATTCTCTCAAAAATACAAACATGTACATACATGTTGCTCACATATTACGGTAGCCCCGTTTGTGCTATATAGAGTGAATTTACACCTTTGCCATTAACATGTTTATAAATAACTGAAAAAAGCACAAATGTCAGAGCATGTCAGAACACCTCAAGGACCCCAAAAAAACCTTAGACCTCAGAGGGTTAAAGAGTCAAGAGCCCAACTAAAGCAAACACTGATCGCCATCATGGAGACTACAAACATTATTATTTTCAATAAAACATCAAACAACTAAATCACACTCTAGTTTCACACTCAGTCTTTGTCACAAACACAAGAGGAGACAGACAGGTTTAGGTGCAAACAGTGTTTTTTAAAAGCAGAGTGGTGGTGGAACAACGAGAACCAGATGATGATGAGAGGATGGTGACTTGTAGAATGATGATGGTGACTTGTAGAATGATGATGGTGACTTAGCTGGCGATGGCTGAAGTGGATTCTCTGTGCAGGTGATGAGTGAACACCAAGACAGGCAATCTGGATCAGGATAACGGACGGAAGGGAGACTGGATACAGGACGAGACGATCTAAGGTGAGTAGATTGGTAAGGAGTCTGACATAAAGCAGTGTATACTGCAACGAGACCAGACAAGGAGTGAAAGGGGCATATAAAGGGTGTGTTGATGAGGGAGTGCAGGTAGTACTCAGTACTCTGGTGATTGTGAACGAGTAGGCAGGTTTTGGTGATTGAGTGATGATTGGGGCTGTGATGTGTGGCTGACTCTGGCTGCGTTTACACTTGACATTAACATGTGATCACTGTGATCCGATCAAGCAGATCGGATCTTAAGCCAATCAGGACATGGTGCGTTTACACCTGTCCACATCAAGTGGCTTCTGTATCTGGATAACAGATCGGATCTCGCATTCCCGCAAAAAAAATAAAAAAAGGATGGCTCCGGTGCAAAGTCGACCTGAAGTGGTGGGTTTTCTTTAAAACAGATGCCGTAATGGAAACGGTACAGAGAAACGTATGGGTTCGAGAACGTTGTCAGCTGTGGTGGAAAAAATGTGCGTTCTTTACAGAAAATGAATGGTTCTGCACCTTTCTGGTGTGAAGGCAAACATTTCAGTATATTTGCGATGTACTTCGCACTCGACTGTATCGCAAAACAACACAGCTCTCAGTTCCGGAGAAAGGAAGGGGAATAATGACAGTGCAGGGGGTTTGTGTGACGTCCACCTGTGAATGCAGACACACACGATGGCTGGATTGCGTTTACATTACACTGAGATCCGATCACAATGCGCCCTCAACTACCTCCGAACCTGGACACGCTGATCGGATAACATTCCGATCAGAAGCGCATTTCACTTGTCTTTTCAATTATCCGGAAGTGTAAACACAGCCTCTGTGACAGTGTGGCTGGAAGTCCTTTGTGTTTCTCTTTTTTCTGTTCTTGTTTCTCTGTCCTTCAGTGAATTTGCTTATCTGGTGTTCATCATTGTCTGAATTCACTCACTCACTAAAGACTCTCACAAGTGGACTATTTTAATAAACTAATGTAGGGAATTGTGGTAAAGATGGTCTTAGCTGTGGCTAGGCAGGCAGCAAGAAAAAGTAAAAACTCCGAAGTCTCTCAAAGGTGATTTAATTATCCTTCAGGGCACGCTCCAAAATAGTGTAACAGGGTTCCATCCACCAAAATTCCTGTATTTACTGATCACATTCATCTGTTTATCATTACCTTGTTTAACTCACCCCTTATAAGCCTGGTTTTCACATTCAATCACTGTGTTGTTTTGTATGATGTTGCACCGCTCATGTCAGCACGGATGGCCAAGAAGATCAGCCGAACGGGGTCTCGTCCTGGCAAAACCACCGTTCCAGAGTCTCGTTCTGTCGAGGTCCCTGCCGAACCTGCGCTCCACGTCAGTCCTGCCGAGCCAGCACTTTACGTCAGTCCTGCCGAGCCTGCACTTTACGTCAGTCCTGCCGAGCCTGCACTTCACGTCAGTCCTGCCGAGCCTGCACTTAACGTCAGTCCTGCCGAGCCTGCACTTCACGTCAGTCCTGCCGAGCCTGCACTTCACGTCAGTCCTGCCGAGCCTGCTCTTCATGTCAGTCCTGCTGAGCCTACGCATCACGTCAAGGCCACCGAACCAGAGACTGTACACGTCGTGCCTACCGCACAAGAGACTATTCACGTCGTGCCTTCTGCACAAGAGACTATAGACGTCATGCCTGCCGCACAAGAGACTGTTCACGTCACGTCTGCCGAGCCAGAGACTGTTCACGTCAAATCTGCCGAGCCAGAGACTGTTCACATCACATCTGCTGAGCCAGAGACTGTTCACGTCACTTCTGCCGAGCCAGTGTCTGCGGACAAGATGGCCGCCGCCGAGCCAGTGTCTCCAGACAAGATGGCCGCCGCCGAGCCAGTGTCTCCGGACAAGATGGCCGCCGCCGAGCCAGTGTCTTCGGACAAGATGGCCGCCACCAAGCCAACGTCTCCGGACAAGATGGCCGCCGCCGAGCCAGTGTCTTCGGACAAGATGGCCACCACCATCTCGCATAAGCCCTTGGACAAGATGGCCACCCCGCTGTCTGTTCCTGAGCCGGAGTCTGGGGGAGGTGGAGTAGGTCCCCTGATGGGACCATGGAGGCCGCACCGCCATGGTCGCCTGAACTGTCTGGTCCGCCCTGCCCACCTGAACTGTCTGGTCCACCCTGGTCGCCTGAACTGTCTGGTCCACCCGAAGGGTCGTCTCCGCCACGGCCCCCTGAACTGCCTGGTCCACCCTGGTCCCCTGAACTGTCTGATCCACCCTGGTCCCCTGAACTGTCTGGTCCACCCTGGTAACCTGAAGTGCCTGGTCCACCCTGGCCACCTGAACTGCCTGGTCCACCCTGGTCACCTGAACTGCCTGGTCCACCCTGGCTCCCTGAACTGTCTGATCCACCCTGGTCCCCTGGACTGTCTGGTACATCCTGGGCCCCTGAACTGTCTGGTCCGCCTGGCCCCCTGAACTGTCTGGTCTGCCCTGGGTCCCTGAACCGCCTGCATGGCCTGCTCCGCCCTGGTCAACGGCACAGCCAGTTCCGCCCTGGTCGCCTGCACAGCCTGCTCCGCTCTAGCAGTCTGCACAGCCTGCTCCGCCCTGGCCACCTACACAGCCTCAGTCTCCAGGCCCTCTTCCGCTCCACGTGCTTGGCCCTCCGTCCCACCCCCGAGTCCGCCTCCGCTACACCTCCCTCCTGGAGTATTGTAGGAGCGTCTGGAAGCCGCTCCACTTCAGTTTTTTGTTTTTCCCTCACAACTACATAACTCACTGCCTGGACTCATCATCACTGATCACATTCACCTGTTTGTCATTACCTTGTTTAGCTCACCCCTTATAAGTCTGGTTTTCACATTCAATCACTGCATAGTTTTGTATGTTGTTACACTGCATCTCTGAGCATTTCTTTGGTTCCCTGTTTGTTGGCTTCTTGGACTCTCTGCCTGCCTCTGGATTACCCGTTTGCCTTGTCCCCTGCCTGCCTCTGGATTACTCGTTTGCCTTGTTCCCAACCTTGTGTGTTTGTTTGGACTGCCTACCTGGATTTCGACCTGTTGCCTGTTCATTTGATTACTTGTTTGGATTACCCCATCTTATTAAAAGCTGCATTTGGATCTAAACTTGCTGGTCTCAAAGCAGTTATTGACACCTGGAGTAACTCTAATCTTCCTCCAGGAAAAACATTTTATTAAACTCTGGACTAAACAAAATCCAGGACTATTTAAAGTCATGACAAAGAAAGCAGATTTTTAATCTGGTTTAAATGGCCATTTTAATCTAGGACTAGACTTAATCTCTGTCCGGGAAACCGCCCCTTTGTCTTCTTTTATCTTCAGTTGATTTAATCTAAGGCTGTGGCTGGAAGTCAGTTGTAGTTCTTGTGTTTCTCTTTCTGCTTGTTACCAGCAGGTGTTAATCACTAATGCTCAATCATCACTTAATTAATCACTGAATCATCTCATTAACTCTGATTCAGAGATACTTTAACATTCTTTAGAGTAGGACCAAATGTTCTCTGAGCAGATTTAAGAGCAGAGTTAATTTATCTCTGGGGATTTTGCTGTGCACTGTGTCGGGGCTGATCAGTCTATTTGCTATTGCTATTAAACCCCTGGCAATTGCATTACCTGCTGACTCAGAGGTCTAGGGCATTTTTCATGCTGGTCTAGAACAGAAGGTTTCTTTATATGCTGATGATCTTATTTTATTTATATCCAATCCCCTAATCTCAATTCCTCGAGTTATTTTAATATAGGGCTCATTTAATACTTTTTCAGGTTATAAATTTAATTTTTCCAAGAGCGAATTATTCCCAGTGAATTCTGCTTCATTAAGTATCTCATATTCAAATTTCCATAGTTGTTAATAACCAATTTAGGTACTTGGGTGTCCAAGTGACACATAAACATGCTGACTTATTTAAAACCAATTTTAGTCTTTTATTTGATCTAACAAAATCTTTATTTTTATCATGGAAGCCCCTTCCTCTTTCACTGATAGGAAGGATAAATGCAGTTAAAATGTGAACACTCTTCACAAATTTTTATATTTATTTCAATGTTTGCCCATATTTATTCCTAAGTCATTTTTCTCCTGTCTGGAAAAGACTATCTCGTCATTTATCTCATGAAGGCGAATACGTCTAAAGCATCTTGTTAAGCCAAAAGAGGTGGGATGTTTGGCTTTGTCTAACTTTCAAACGTATTACTGGGCAGCCTAACCCTAACCCTAACCCTAACTTTAGAAACTCATTGTACCGGTGCCGTGTAACTGTGTAAACCTCTCTAGGTGCAAATAGAGCAGGGGTGCCCAATCCTGCTCCTGCCGATGGACTGTCCTGCACAGTTCATCTCCAACCCTAATCAAACACACCTGAAGCAACCAATTAAGGTCTTTAGGATCACTTGAAAATTAAAGGCAGCTGTGTTTGATTAGGGTTGGAGATGAACTGTGGAGGACAGTTGATCGGCAGGAGCAGGATTGGGCACCCCTGAAATAGAGGCTATTTGTTGTTCCCCAGTCACGTTGACATCTTTGCTCTGTTCTTCTATCCCTCCTACTCTTAGTATCTCGATTAAGAATCCAATTGTTAAACACTCTCTGAGGATTTGGACTTAGTTCCGCAGAGCTCTAGAGATTAATGGTCTTTCTTCTGCTGCACCCATTGCCAGTAACACTTTCTTTCCACCCT
This sequence comes from Gila orcuttii, assembly GCA_026230005.1. Lineage (NCBI taxonomy): Eukaryota > Metazoa > Chordata > Actinopteri > Cypriniformes > Leuciscidae > Gila > Gila orcuttii. The sequence goes on from JAPDVR010000009.1 coordinate 10,040,587, forward strand.
CTCTTTTTGATGGGGCTTTCAATATTTGGAAGTCACAGGGTCTAGTTACAATTGATCAGCTATTTATAGATACAAATTTTGCTTCATTTGAGCAACTTAAAAATAAATTTTCTTTGTGCAATTCACATTTATTCCGGTATTTTCAGGTTCGGAGCATTGCCCGTGAACATTTTCCGGTGCTCCCCTTTGCCCCTCCTAGTGCTGCCTTGGAATGTATTTTAGACCAGCATAAATGTATAAGGGATGAAATGTATAAATTATTTCAAAGATTTACAGCATAATAAATGACAAACAAACCCCATATAGTAGGTCATTCATCTGGGAGCAGGACTTAAGTATTTTGTTAGAAGATAAAACCTGGGACACTATCTTAAAAAGTATACAAGGTAGTCAAGTCAAGTCACCTTTATTTATATATCGCTTTTTACTATACAGATTGTTTCAAAGCAGCTTTACAGAGATAACAGGAAAATAATGTTGTAATAATATTGTTAAATAAAAAATTAAATGTCCCCAACTAAGCAAGCCAAAAGCCAATGGCGAAGAAAGGCAAAAAGGCGACAGTGGGAAGGAACCAAAACTCCAGGTGACAGAATGGAGAAAAAACCTTGGGAGAATCCTGGCTCAGTCAGGGGCTCAGTTCTCCTCTGGCCAATGAACGAACAGTGTATGATTATGATTCAGGCCGCATTATAGGTCAGAAGTCAGATTGGATCGGAACATTATATTATGCAGTTCATCTGGTTGAAGATCAGAGTCATCACACGCGTATGGAGATGAGTTTGTTGAGGATCAGTGCTGATGGCTGTCGTGTTGATGAGGCCTTCACAGGTAGTGCATTCATTGGTCTAGGGTGCAACTCGGGAAGATATTTCCCGATTTAGGAGGCTGATTTAGCCAGCCTCTCTGTTTCATTCTTTTGAGGGGGAGAATTTTGGGGGGGAATTTTTAGTTGTTTCTTAGAAATTTTTACCACAGTAATAGACCCCAACCCATTGACAGCTTTATTTGAGGTTCTTCCGGAAAATGTTAAACTTACAGCTTTAGAGATGGATAATATTGTACTTTGCACACTGCTGGCTAGATGACTTATACTAATTAATTGGAAGCTGCCATCTCCTCCAACTTACCGTCAGTGGGTTTTTGACCTACTTTTTGCCCTCAAACTCGAAAAGATTAAATTGGAGTTAGAATGAAACCCGATCTTTTCTTAAAAACTTGGAGCCCATTTTTAGGTTATTTTAAGGAGACAAGCTCTGGATAAAACTTTTTAATTTTTTTTGGTTTATTCAGTTTTTTATATGTATATGCATATATTACTGTGATTATGTTAATTCGTATGTGAGCCTTTACTATGTTTGTTTATTTTTTGCTTTTTTCCCTCCATTTAATTATGTAACAATGTGATGCTTGTACTGTGCTTGAGATGCTTTTCTTAAAAAAAAAAAAAAAAAAAAAGATATATGTACATTTTGTTTATATTTAGACCACTTCTATTATTTCATTGCATTCAGGATATGTAGAATGTTTTAATAACAAAATAAGAAAAAGTTTTTATAAAAAAAGTGTTTATGAAAAATACTCTTCCTTTAAAGCTGCAGTAGGGAGTTTTGAGAAAACATTGACTTAGCCTGAAAATTTGAACAAGCAGAACTTACGGGTCCCACCCCCTTGCTCTCTGCTGCGCTACAGCTCCTCCCTCCACAGCTCCTCCCCCAGAGCGGAGCCTGCCGTGAACGCGCAGGCTAGTAAGCAGGGCCACCGATGACGGCGGATAAACAGTTATGGCACATTCACTAATAGGGACGAAACATCAACAATATGCTTTACATTGACTATGGCCTACCCATACTTTGACTACAAACTTGGTCCTCAAATCATTATGTATTTTGCAATACATGTAACTTTATAACGTTGCACTCTTTCTATAAGTTATAAATAGCTAGTAAGATAATGTTAATATGACGGTAACTAACGTTACAGTATGTAATTATTCTAGCGATATGTAATGCTAGATTAGGTTTGCTAGTACATTATTTCAGCAAAATGACAAGCCAGTGAATTAGCAGGTTTCAATTGTTGCTTAGCACAGTGTGTGACATTTTATCAACATTTTATGCGGCTAGAGTTTTGACACCGAGTCAATGGGCTCTGTCTAATTCTTTCTTTTTCGCTTGTTTAGCAGGTGCCACTCGAGAAATTGGCAGTTTAGGTTGTTTCTCCGTCATTAGCACAGCTGCAGCACACCGGCAATCTTGAGTATGAACGACGGTACGCGCTGTGCAAGAGAGGGGTGTGATCAGCGCGTACACGAGCGTGATTGACACTGCTAAGACATTCCTCCTGGCTCTGATTGGTTGTTTCTGACCGGGAGCGGTGTATTTCTGCAAATGGCAATAGGACCACTGGGAGAAGCCAGAGGAGCTTGATTTTTTTCACAGATTATCTGTCTCATATTCTACAGTCAGGACATAATGACAGTTTTAACAAATATGTAAAAAATATTTTTTTTACAAAAGTGATTTATTTATTGTGTGCTCTGATGTTGTCAGTGTACAGAAGGAGACAACACAGGTAATTCAAGTAACTAGTAGTTTATTCACAGGTAGCAGAGATCAAGCAGTATAAGCAGGTGAGTGAGATCTATCAGCAGATAGATCATTGAGATTACTTAATGGGTTAACAGTCTGTGTGTTTCTGTAGCACGCCCGCCGTCCGACTGGCGGTGCTGCCGTAAATTAATTCTGTTTGGCAAAACAATGAGACAGACACAGTTGTCAGTAACGAGTCGCTCTTATAATCTTTTATTACAATAATTCAAAGATTATTTATATATATTTTGTATAATTAAATTACAATATCTTGTGTCACCTTACATCAGGTACTCACTCAAACAAAACACCAATAAAGTGTGTGTTGCATCATTCTTGTAAGTCTTCTTATACTCAAGTAGTATTTTTCTCAGATAACTCAATACTTTTCCCGTAATACATACATCAACATGTATTACAGTCTCTGTTGTCTGTGCAAATGTGTCCTACTAAATACTGTATAACTGAATAGTTGAGCGAACCATTGGTTACACAATATAACAATTTAAACTGAATTACATACAGTACAGCGGATATACTTAATCAAAAGATCATTAAAACATATTATAAAACCCAGATAACAACAGTGACCTATATAATATAGTATGCAAAAGTTATATATGTATAATATTCAACAATTACATATTGTCAGGTTGTGTGCAGGTTGCCGAAGACGAGGACACGAGAATAGCAGTATAGTAGATTTATTTATCAACTTAAACTTCCAAAAGCAAACAGGAACAAAAGACCAAACTCCAGGACTTCAGAAAACACAACCATACGGGGACGACGATCAACAAACACTGAGGGAAAACACAGGGCTTAAATGAACAGGGACTAACAGGATAATTAACTGAACAGAGGTGACGGGAATAACTAATTAGACAAGAGCGGGAAAACTAACAGGACTAAACCAAAATCACAAAGACAGGGGAAACAAAGATAACAGAACAGAACTCAAACATACTGAAACGTGACAGTACCTCCCCCTTCCCCGAAGGCGCGTCCTCGCGCCGTACAACATCCAAAGGGGTGGGAGGGTGGGCATCCTGGACTCCAGGACGGTCCAGGCGGAGCAGGCTGTGGGCGTGACCACGGTGGAGCAGGCTGTGGGCGTGGCCAGGGCGGAGCTGGCTGTGGGCGTGGCCAAGGCGGAGCAGGCGGACCCTCGGGCGTCCAGGGCGGAGCTGTCGGACCCTCGGGCGTCCAGGGCGGAGCTGTGGGACCCTCGGGCGTCCAGGGCGGAGCTGTGGGACCCTCAGGGGTCCAGGGCGGAGCTGTGGGACCCTCGGGCGTCCAGGGCGGAGCTGTGGGACCCTCGGGCGTCCAGGGCGGAGCTGTGGGACCCTCGGGCGTCCAGGGCGGAGCTGTGGGACCCTCGAGCGTCCAGGGCGGAGGGCCATGGTGGTGAGGACCCTTCGGGCGGCCATGATGGTGAGGACCCTTTGGGCGGCCATGGCGGTGAGGACCCTTCGGGCGGCCATGGCGGTGAGGACCCTTCGGGCGGCCATGGCGGTGAAGACCCTTCGGGTGGGCGCCCCCCCAAAATTTTAATGGGGAAATTGACAGGAAAGGGGGGATCCGGCAGCAAAGAGGGTCTTGGGCTGGGCAGGACCAGCGGAGGATCAGTGGGCTCTGGTGCAGGATCAGTGGGCTCTGGTGCAGGATCAGTGGGCTCTGGCGCAGGATCAGTGGGCTCTGGCGCAGGATCAGTGGGCTCTGGCGCAGGATCAGTGGGCTCTGGCGCAGGATCAGTGGGCTCTGGCGCAGGATCAGTGGGCTCTGGCGCAGGATCAGTGGGCTCTGGCGCAGGATCAGTGGGCTCTGGCGCAGGATCAGTGGGCTCTGGCGCAGGATCAGTGGGCTCTGGCGCAGGATCAACGGGCTCTGGCGCAGGATCAACGGGCTCTGGCGCAGGATCAGTGGGCTCTGGCGCAGGATCAACGGGCTCGGGCGCAGGATCAACGGGCTCGGGCGCAGGATCAACGGGCTCTGGCGCAGGATCAACGGGCTCTGGCGCAGGATCAACGGGCTCTGGCGCAGGACCAACGGGCTCTGGCGCAGGACCAACGGGCTCTGGCGCAGGATCAACGGGCTCTGGCACGTAACTGGACGGGACCAGCACATCAGGGGACTCGGAACTGGACGGGACCAGCACATCATGGGACTCGGAACTGGACGGGGCCAGAACATCATGGGACTCGGAACTGGACGGGGCCAGCACATCATGGGACTCGGAACTGGACGGGGCCAGCACATCATGGGACTCGGAACTGGACTCATAGGCCAGAGCTGATGTGCGTGTAGCCCACACACAAAGAATCGCTGCAGACATCACAATCAGCGCTGCGTTTTCCCGTGTGGACTCACGTGTGGTGTGCTCAGTCTCTGGCGGGCAGGTGATTGGCTCCGGTTCTGGTGAACAGGCGATGGGCTCTGGCTCTTGCTCGAAGACTGGCTCTGGCTCTTGCTCGAAGACTGGCTCTTGCTCGAAGACTGGCTCTGGAACAGCAGACACTGGCTCAGGCGCTGGCGGGCTTGGAACTGGTTGGAGTGGGAGATCTTCTATGACGTATTCGGATCCACACGCCCATAGCGTGTGATCCACAAACTCATAAAAGGACATATTGAGGTCCTTCACCAGAATTATCTGGGCTAGCGGGTCCTTCAGACCACCCCAGAAACTCTGCTTCAGTTCCTCTTCATCCAACGTCACATCATCATACAACTCTAGGTACAGCCCCGCATACTCTTCTAGAGAGCGCTCCTCTTGGAAGAGGATAGGTGTTTCAATGGGGCTCACCTTCTTGTTCTTTCTCCTTCTACTCATCTTCGTATTTTGTAAACGGTTGATCGTTCTGTCAGGTTGTGTGCAGGTTGCCGAAGACGAGGACACGAGAATAGCAGTATAGTAGATTTATTTATCAACTTAAACTTCCAAAAGCAAACAGGAACAAAAGAACAAAAGAACAAAACTCCAGGACTTCAGAAAACACAACCATACGGGGTGACGATCAACAAACACTGAGGGAAAACACAGGGCTTAACCTCCTGAGACCCTGCGACCTCATATAAGGACATCACATTTTTGGTTGTGTGCAGCATAATACTTAATTCTGTGTAACTGAAACATGTTTTCCTCAAACGAGGACACTTACACTGCCATCTGGTGGGGTCAGAAGAGAAAAAAATGTAACATAAATAATTTAAAGATGGCAGAGAACACAGGTCACATGTCACGCAGCCACTCCAGACCAAAACGTCCACAAGATAAAAAAATCTAAAAACATTTCATTGTTGATTCTTGTTAAGTTATGCATAGAAGAGTTGTATGATTAAAATTGCATGCACATTTGACAAACTTTTGTAACAATAAAGATTTACTATGCTGCTAAAGTTGATGTCCACATATGAGGACAATGGGACTTAGCTTTGTTGAAATTGTATAAGATGTTAGCAAAAAAAAAAAATTGTAGTTGCATTGAGCTTCGTAACGCACACTGGCTCACTCACTCGAGCGCGCACACACACACACACACACACACACACTCAACGGGGCTTCAGTTCACTCACGATCGCGCGCGTGTGCGCACGCACACACACAGACACACACACACAGACACACACATACATACACACACACACATACACACACACACACACACTCTCTCTCTCTGTCTCTCTTGCTCGTCGCTCGCTCGCGACACACACACACTCTCTCTCTCTCTCTCTCTCTTGCTCGCGATCGCGCACACACACACTCTCTCTTGCTCGATCGCGATCACACACACACACACACACACAGGATATGAATTGTTGATATCAACAATTCAATTGTTGATATCAACAATTACATTTTTGATATCAGCAATTTAATTATTGAAATCAACAATAGAATTCTTGATATCAACAATAGAATTATTGATATCAACAATTGAATTGTTGATATCAAGAATTGATTTCTTACTAGTAGAAATATAATTTTTGATATCAATAATTACATTGTTACTAGTAAAAATGCGAATTCCTGATTTTAATAATTCAATTGTCACTAGTTGAAATGTCTATTCTTGATATCAACAATTAAATGCTACTAGTAAAAATGTTAATTTTTGATATCTGAAAATGTATTTCTGATATCAGTATCATTTCAGATATCTAAAATGGCTTTCTTACTAGTAACAATTACATTCATGATATCATAAATTAACATTGTCACTAGTGAAAATGGAATTATTGATATCATAAATGAACATTGTTACTAGTAGCAATTCAATTGTTGATATCAAGAATAGACATTTCAACTAGTGACAATTGAATTCTTGATATCAAAAATAAAGGTTTTTACTATAAGAATTGTATTTCTGATATGTGAAATTGGAATTTCAACTAGTAAAAAATCAATTCTTGATATCAACAATTGATTTTGAATGGCAGCCTATGGAGACTTTTCACTAGTGAAAATACAATTACAGATATCAAGAATTATAGTTTTTACTAGTTGAAATTCAGTTTCTGATATCAAGAATTATAATTTTAACTAGTGAAAATTTTATTGTGGATATCAAGAATTAGCATTGTTACTAGTGGAAATGTAATTTCTGATATCAAAAATTGCCATTGTTACTAGTAGAAATCTAATTCCTGATATCAATAACTATTATTTTAACTAGTGAAAACTGAATTGTTGATATCAAGAATTCATATCCTGAAAATGAATAAAAGTTAAAACGGCTTGCCATAAACCCCAAAAAGCTAGAATAAATCTAAAATGCACGCCAAACCAAAACTCAGGTCTCAGGAGGATAAAGTTAAGATAGACCCACTGTCCTTGCATGAGGACATCATTTTATGCAAAAACTACTTCCTGTACAAAAACAAATTTTAGTTATACTTATTAGGTCCTACTTATACCAAATAGCAAGAAAAATTATAAAATGGACACCAGGCAAACTCTCGGGTCTCAGGAGGTTAAATGAACAGGGACTTAAACTTCCAAAAGCAAACAGGAACAAAAGAACAAAACTCCAGGACTTCATCAAACACAACCATACGGGGACGACGATCAACAAACACTGAGGGGAAACACAGGGCTTAAATGAACAGGGGCTAACAGGATAATTAACTGAACACAGGTGACGGGAATAACTAATTAGACAAGAGCGGGAAAACTAACAGGACTAAACCAAAATCACAAAGACAGGGGAAACCAAAATCACAGAACAGAACTCAAACATACTGAAACGTGACACATATGTATGTATCATACATATATGTCAATCTTGACACCCATGGCGATTGCTCAAAACATCTCTCTTTATGCTATAAACACAATTGTAAAGCTATAAACATCACATTACTTTGGGTATTCAGTGTGCTGGAGCCTCTAACCATTCAGATTTAATCATATTAATAGCAGGCCTGACGTGGCATGTCCGCGAATGAAACGTAATTTTCATAAACACAACACCGTCTCTATTAAAGGTCCCATGACATGCTTCTTTTTGTAGGCTTTGATATAGGCCTTAGTGGTCCCTAGTACTGTATCTGAAATCCTTTTCCCAAAATTCAGCCTTGGTACAGAATTATAGCCACTACAAGCCAGTCCCACAATGAGCTTTCCTTCAGACGTGCCGTTTCGGTGTCTGTAGCTTTAAATGCTAAAGAGGAGGAGAAAGGCGGGGCAAGGTGTAGGGCGGGTGTGGCCTTGACCAGCTTGCGGCAACAGTACCATGCATGTTTACATTGGATATATTGCAATGGCACGCAGACAACAAGGTCAAATTAGTACTCAATTTATTACTTTGTATATATTACATGTGCAACTTTAAGAATTAAATATACAACAGGTGTTAAGCTGGAGATAGCATGGGGAAAATACTGTTTTTGTGCCTAGATGTTCTAGTACGCAGAGATCTGTAACATCTGTAATTTATCTTATTACAATTACATCAAGCTCTGCGATCTTGAAATGCGGATATCGCGCACGCCATATCACCGTCAGGAGAACCGACAGTTATCCAAATAACAAAGAAGTGAACAACACTCGCGTTACAGTGTGTGCATTCACACACATACTTGATGCTATCTACCTTTACATTAGCGACAGTAACTCGGCTGTTAGCTGCATAGCTATGTTACAGCCACATTCTACGTGTAACAAGCTAGGTAACCATAAACAGTAAAGCAACACAATTATAAATCATTAGTTGACTTACTTGTCCGAGGTTTGTAGCTGAGTCAAAGAGAGTTGGTACTGATCCAGACTTTATTTTCAGACGTTCAGCAAGCCCAGCTCTGTATTGACCCAAGTTGAGGAAACAGTCGTAGGTGAAATGTTTGGCTCAGACATACAAAACTTTGGGAAGTTTCCAGAGAAAATGAAGTTAATCCACTGGTTCTTCTGGGGCTTGGATGAAGGAACTAAAAAAATACTCCTGTGTTCATTTGTACATTCTATTATTGAGCAACGGCCGTGCTTTGCTCGTTCACAGGCCATGATGTCTCTCGAGGAAAAACTCAAATCGCGCTCGTGCGTTCATACTTCCTAGCTAATTTTCTCATGGGCGGGTCAAATTCTCTGGGCAGGAAAAGCAGAGAAAGGGGAGGTAACCTTTCCCTGTATGACGTCATACAGGGAAGATTCAAGATTCGAAGTCGGAGAAAGATAGCCAAAGCTCGATTTACACCGATTGAAATTTCTAGACACTGGGGGACCATACACATGCTAGGGGAACTCATATTAATATTAAAAAACCTCAGAAAGTGAAAATTTCATGTCATGGGACCTTTAAACATCTTAACTCTACTCAGGAAATGTATATCACCCTCCTAAAACAGTGTACACACGCTATCAACATATTGTTTTTATGTCCATGGTGATTGATCTCACCCACCTGTTTGGCAAAACAATGAGACAGACACAGTTGTGCTGTTATCAGTAACGAGTCGCTCTTGTAATGGCGGATTCTTCTCCACGACTCATAGTTACCCACATGACCCCAATGTGATCAGCACATTGTCTCCCCCTACTGTCCACTGAGGGTATTACGCATCACAAGTCCAGTAATTGAAACAATATCATAAACACAATAAAATAAATCAAATACATGAAGAAAAAATACAAATTATTCCTGTGACTATACATACAGGGTGTCACATTTCTTGCAGGTGCAGTGATGGTGATGAAGATCTGAAGACGAGGATGACGAAGGATGTAGACGAGAAGGGATTGTAGAAGGTAAGTAGTTCGGGTAAGGAGCCAGGTAAGTTGTAACAAGACCAGACAATGGGGAAGTGAAAGGTGACTGCTTAAGTACTAGGGGTGTAACAATACATCGATATGGATCGATGTATGGATCAAACGTCTAACGATACGACACATCGACGCCACACGTAAAATATCAGTACCTTTATTTTGACACTCTCTACATCCTTATGTAATGACATCCGTCCGTCTAAGCATTTCCGTCTACTCACCATACTGTGACCTATGTAACGTTAATCTCCTCAGCTGAAATAGACGCCTGACAAGATTGACTGAACCCTAAACACGTTTTGTCACAAAAGCTGGTATTGTCCACCGTCAAGGCATCGCATGTTCATGTTGAAACATGTATTTTGCATTGTTTGCTGTTGAATTAATTGATTGTTAAAAGTACTACATTGAAAGAAGACCATACTGTTTTGATCACATGACAGACATGAAACAATAACATGAAACAAAACCAAAACAAGACCTGACAAAACACTTGTTATGAGAAGTCATGCTCAGTAATATGATTCTCAGTAATATGAAGTCATGCTGATATAGTTCATCAACGATAAAATGTCACCATAAAAATATACTCTCTTCTGTGTGTGCATTAATAATTAATAAGTTAATGATTCCTGTCTGTCCACTCTAAATTAAGCAAGTTTCTTAAGTTTACTAAGTTTCTTTTTTCAAAATAAAGTTAGCTGATTTCATATATATATATATATATATATATATATATATATATATATACACACACACATTCCTATGGAAAAGCATCATGAACTTTTAGCAGAGTCAGGGGCGTAGCACAAGATCCCGGGCCCTATGTATAGTCAGTCCTGATGGGCCCCTATGTTCCAAATAAAATACTTTTTGGATTGTTGACGGGGGGGGGGGGGGGGGGGGGGGGGTGGTTGGATTGCGCACGCGCTATGTATGTTATGCGCACAGATGTTCTGTCTCGCATTCGCCTTCTAGATTCCGGGAGATTTTAACTAATTTGCGGGCATCAGGGAGACGCTATCAAACTTCCGGGAGAATTGGGATGTCTGTATTCCAGACTTTTCAAGGGCCCTTCATCCCCTTGGGGCCCTGGTAATCAGTACTGGTTTTACCCCCAGTCCGACGCCCCTGAGCAGAGTATCACGAGTAAGACATAGTTGTGTCTGGTAAACAATATAGTAAGAAAAGTGTCATAAGTCATGCAACAAAACCACAAATACAACAACCTTCAGTCTCACTATAATAGTCCATATTTGCTGCATTATGAAATAAATCAGGAATCTGGTTTTGAGTGAAATATGTGTGAATAAATATATTTCTTAAGCATTTATAACATGTGAGGTAAAATGACTCACTACTTGGGAGGTATTGAGTTACAGTCACCCTTTTTATTAATGCAAATATAACTGCTTATCAATTATTTATATTGTATTTGTAAATTAGTTGAAAACCTTTATTAACCCTTTACAAAGGGTACCTAAATGTAAAGTATAACCAGTTTTATTACACAAATATTTATTTGACTATATGCCTGTATTTCTCATATGCCTGCAGTATGTCTCCTAATGTGGATAATTCATCCAACACATGATGTTTCATTAACAAAGTTTGGGAGGATCACATTCAAATAATCAATCCAATCAACTCGTCATCAGCAATTACCATGTCTATCCTATCAGCATGAGAGAAAGCCTATGTATATACAGAGTCGACTCACCGACATTCCTCGACAGTTTTCAGCATGTGGTCCCACCCAATTGTTACGATGTACGAGACTGAATTGTTCCCGTCTGATGACGAATCCCTCGTTGCCCAGGATCCTACGCCACATCTCACCAATGCAATGAGCACTCGCTTAAAAGGACACCGCAACTCAGTACCCCAAGACGTCGAGGCTTGCCCTCACCTCCACCATCAAAACATCCACTATCATCTTCAGGAACCTCCTACACCTCAGCACACCCCATAATCCCTGCAATAGAAAAATGGACAATGTCAGGGTTAAGACAGTGCCATGCATGTTTACATTGGATATATTGCAATGGCACGCAGACAACAAGGTCAAATTAGTACTCAATTTATTACTTTGTATATATTGTATATATTATATTGAACAAAGCAGAGCTTTACAACCTGTATGTTTCACTTCAGTCAGCATTTCCATCTCCAAAATCCACTCCACCTTCCAAAGCCGCTAACAAAGCGAGTAAGAATCGCAAGGCTCCGAACCCACGCTCTCAAAAATCACTGTCTCCCTTCCTCGCAAGAATGGTTCTCCTGCGAGCGTCAGGCCGCAGCAACAGGCTTTCAGCTAGTCTGGGCCACGCCCCAGATTCCACCGCTGCCAGGCCTCAATATTCTCTTCGATCCGCCGAGCTAACGCAGCTTTCCAAAATGCTGCACCTCACATCGCAATGCCAACATCCATCAACACAGGCCGCCCATTCAGCGTGAGCATGCCTCCACCAGCAGCACAGGCCCAGACATCACAGGCTTTTCCTATCACTTTCTTCAATCCCCTCCCGTCCGTGAAGGTGAAGTTGTGATGAAGTGTTGGGTTGGCCGGGACCACAAGTAGCTCTGTCTTTGCAAGGTTTAGTTGAAGGTGGTGGTCCTTCATCCAGCCAGAAATGTCTGTCAGGCAAGCTGAGATACGAGCATCTACCGTCGGATCGCCAGGCTGGAATGATGTCATGTAGATAGAGAAGAGGAGTGGTCCAAGCACTGAGCCCTGAGGCACTCCAGAAGCTAGATGTTGGGTCTTAGACACCTCACCCCTCCATGCCCTTCATCTTTAGGATTGACAGGAGGATCTGGTGGTTAACTGTGTCAAAGGCAGCAGACAGATCCAATTTCTGGGCATTAACTTAGACACAGTCAATTTCCAAGCCTCACTACCCAAATCGACCGGATAATTCTTGTCTCATCCACCCTTATAGACAGTCCAAACTGTTCTAAACGCGAGCTGCTGTCTTTGCTCGTCCACTTAAACTTTGTGATGCGCATAATCCCACAAGGCTGCCCTTTCATCTCGCATCTCCACTCCCTCGCGTCTTCAGTTCACGCACTAGAAGACCAAATCTCTCTAACTAGTTCGTGCTGCAATGAGCTCAGTGTAACGACTGAGACAAATCAGACACAATTATTTGTTATATTTAACAAATAATCTTTAAAACTCATTATAGGATCTATGGTCCCATCCCCCCAACTAGGGCAAGAACCATGACTACCATCAGATAAGACGGTTTTATTGCTGTTAAAAATGTGGTCATGTGGTCAAGACTGAGGCCGTAGGAAAGACCTACAGCCCTTAAAACAGACTTGTTCCCTCACACTCCTGCAGGAGCTCAGTTTCTTTGGAAAAATGTTTCCGCTGCCGCAGCATTGATGTTCTCCCACGCTCCCGCAGGAGCTCAGTTTCTTTGGAAAATGTTCTCCTTGCCTTAGCAGTGATGTTCCCTCACGCACCCGCAGGAGCACAGTTTCTCTGGAAAATGTTCTCCACTACCACAACACTGTTGTGTTTGGGTTGGCGCTGGTGAGGCAGCAGCCTGTAGCGTGCAGCTGTGTGTAGTATGTGTGTTTGCAGTGTTTTTAAGTGCTTTTAAGATTCTTATTAGTGTTTGATTCATGAAGAGTGGATTAATTAATTGTTGATATGGACTTGATATCAGAAAACTTTATGTGGGCGGAGGACTGGAACACAAAGAACAGATATGTTATGTATATAAGACATTGGACTATTGGCAGTTAGTTTAAGACCTTATTACCTGCCAAGGGAGTTCACAGTGGTGATCGCCTTTGTTGTTTATATTCCTCCGTCTGCCAATGCGGAAGTGGCCTGTGACATAGTGCATGCTGTTATCGCGCGATTTCAGGCGAAGTACACAGATGCGTTAATTTTCCTTTCTGGTGATTATAACCATGTATCCCTTTCTAAGACTCTGCCCACATTTAAGCAGTTTGTTGATTGTACAACAAGGGGAGATAAGATCTTGGACCTACTGTATGTTAACGTGAAAGATGCATACATGTGTTCTGCACTGCCCATTTCACTGCACAGTTCATGCATCACCAATTACACTAAATTCTGTAATGATGACATCATGCACTCCAGAGAAATTTGCTGTTTCCCCAATAATAAGCTAACTAGCAGTCTGAAGGTACTGTTAAATGAGAAGAAAAAAGCTTTCAGATAGGGTGACAGGGAAAAAGTCAAAGAACTCCAAAGATAACTGAGGTTGAAGATTAAGGAGGGGAAAAAGCATACAGGTGCAAATTTGAACAACAATTGCAGCAGGATGGAGTGAAGCAGGTCTGGGCTGGCATGAGGAAGATCACAGGTATGAAGCAGAAGGGGGGTTCGCTGCTTGACGGTGATCAGAACCTGGCTGACGATCTGAACAGGTTCTTTAATAGATTTGATAACCCAATGCAACCCCAGCCCACCACACCCGGTCTGCTGCCTAGTGCTGTTTCCCTTCCCTCCCTCATCCCATCCATGACATCATCTCCCCATCCTCCCATCCATGACATCATCTCCCCAGAGTCCTCTCTCTCCTCCCTCCTTCTTCCATCTGTAGCTCCACCTATAATTCTACATCCATATCAGCTAAAGCCTGACAGTATTAGGCCTAGACTTCTGATGACCTGCTCTACACAGTTGTGTGGTATTTTCACATACCTGTTTAATCTGAGCCTGTGCTTACAGAAGGTCCATGGTTTGTGGAAAACATCTTGTTTGATTCCTATTCCTAAGAAGAGACACCCCTCTGACCATAACGATTATAGACCTGTAGCGCTCACCTCACATATTATGAAGACGTTTGAGAGACAGGTCCTCTCTTACATCAAGGCTGGCATGTCAAACTATATGAATCCTCTACAGTTTGCATACCAGCTAAACATGTAGATGATGCCCTCATTTACATGCTACAAAGGACCTATGCACACCTGGACACTCCTGATGCATCTGTGAGGTTCACATTTTTTGATTTCTCAAGCGCCTTCAATACGATCCAGCCTCGATTGCTGTGTAAGAAGATGAGGAGGATGCAGGTGGATTCATCATTGGTCCAGTGGTATATGAACTATCTATCCAGCAGACCACAGTATTGTGTAACCGTACTGGCCCCGTTCCTGTTTACCATCTATACGGCTGACTTCCAGTACAATACTGGCAGCAGCTTCCTCCAGAAATTTTCCGATGATACGGTAGTTGTTGGCCTAATTAAGGATGGTGAGGAAGAGGAGTACAGGAGAACAATTAAGCACTTTGTGGTTTGGAGCGACCACAACCATCTCCACCTTAACATCTCAAAAACAAAGGAGATGTTTGTGGATTTTAGGAGGAGGAAGAAGACATAGTTAATTCCAATCGCCATCCGGGCATTGAAGTGGAGATGGTCTCCAGCCATAGATATCTTGGTGTGCAGCTTGATGACAAGCTGGACTGGAAGAGCCACATGAAGACAGTGTACAAGAAGGGTCAAAGCTGACTTTATTTCTTAAGAAGGCTGAGGTAATTTAACATATGCCGTCCTCTACTGTGCAACATCACAGTGGTGGCCAGTGCTTTGTTCTTTGCTGTGGTGGGCTGGGGAGAGGGTGCTCGTATGGGAGATCGAAATAGAGTCAACAAACTGATTAAGAAAGCTGGCTCTGTTGTGGGGACTGAATTTGACGTGGTCCGGCAGGTGGTAGGGCAAAGAATACTCTCCATGCCCTTGGGGTGATTAACAACAGCACCTTCAGCCACAGACTGATCGCACAAAAGTGCAAGTCTGAGCACAGCAGGAAGTCCTTTATATTGGCGGATATCATATTGTTTAATGTGCTATGAATATTCATCAGCTACTGAATATTCAATATTAAATTTCATCGACGACTACTGGTAGTCATATGGTATAGGGGTGGGCGCTATACCAGTATGAACGTGACTAACGGTATTATGTTGTGCCATGATATGGGTTTTGCGATACCGAGGATACCATTAGAAATTCATAAATTAAAATTTTGCAGTAATATTGTTTTGTTCAATTTGGTACTCTTTACAACTTTTGACACTACTAATGACGATACCGAATTGAACGTTTAACCTTTTGCTCTACTCTGTCCAACTCGCGTGATGCACAGGCATTAATAATCAAACACAGAGAGCATGGTAACAGTCCAAGTTAATAGAGCACAAACCCTCCTCCACAAACACACAACAGCAATAAAACGAGCACATGTAACTGCAGTTTGCGAACTCGTGAGATTTAACTATAGGCACTGCAAAAGTGAACAAGATGAGCGAACACACAGAAAGTCACGCAGAAAGAAATGTTAAAGAGCACGAGGAAGAATTGGTTAAAAAGAAGGGGGGCTCCTCTGTCGTATGGAACTTGTTTGGGTTCAAAATCTCCGACATCGACCAACGAACAATACTATGCAATTGTGTCGCCGTGTTGTTGCAGCCAAAGGTGGAAACACCAGCAATCTCTTTAATAATTTGAAAACCATGCATGTCTGCACATATGAGGAATGCACCCAAATGCGTGGAACAGATATTCCCGGAGACGGAGCACGTGATGGAAGATGGCTCGGAGCCGAAGATGGCTCCCACTCAGAAATAAATAAAGTCTTCATTCGCTGTTGGTACTCGTTATGACAAGACAAACAAAAAGTGGGAAGACACAACAAGTGCATTCAGGCCTACCTCATGTTGCACGTTTGCACTGTCTGGACAGTGAAAAATATCGTGATATGAATTTTTGCTCATGTCGCCCACCCCTAGGGTATATACTGTAGATGAGTAGTCTGGGTTTCCCCATGCTGCCTTCCCGCAGCGCGATTTTATTCACGCTGAAAGGCAGTATGGATACCATGGTCCAGATTTTCGCCTCATCTAGGGAACCAATCACAGAACCGGGAGGGAGATGCAAGACGATGACGACATCTATGCGACACACCGAAGCAGTTTGTTTATTTCTATGGATTCAACATGGCAGCAGACGCGAAGCTACCTTTTGATGCAGCCTTAGATATTGTTCTAAGTAGTTTAGAATGCAAGTTTATTAAGACCCATCGTCTTGTCTAATTTCTGTCACTCTACATACGTCATCTGGTATAATTGAAACGATTGGCTATGAGCTACGTACAGGCGCATTTGATAGACATTCTTAGCACCCAATAAACGGCGCCGGGCATTCGTAAACTACGCCTCAAATACGAGAAAATGTACATGTGGTTCCCAGACCCAAGTCTCAATGAGAATTGGGTCTGGCGTTAGCCAGGCTAGTAGATGAGACTTAGTAGACTATTTATTTTTGTTATGTATTATTTTTTGTTTAATTGTATATTGTAGATCGGTACAGAGTCGAAAGTGACTTATTTGTTAAGTGTAGTGCTGTATCTTTGTGTGTTGAAGCTGCCATGACAATGCAATTTCCTGTAAAGGACCAATAAAGTATCAACAACAACAGCAGTGATGTTCTCTCATGCTCCGACTACAGCCGACTACCAGCGAGGCTGACCCTTCTGATGCCATGACCATCAAACTCTCATCCGATGTCGCAAGAAGCCCTCACAATCCAGTGACTAACCCCTCCCTATTATTTGCACTCCTTCAGCTTCAAGATCTTTAAGTTTTGGGAGCTATCAACAGAGTACTCTGGGTTCAGGCCAAATACCGAGCTCAGAGCCCTCTCCTCGGACAGCACGCCAAATACACTTTATTCTATCTATTCAACTTATTTTTAAGTGTAAACTCATGAATATATGTTAAATGTTAATGATTTCAACAAACTGAAAGGGCTAATAAAAATCCCATATTGTTTATTTGTACTGTCCTGAACATGCTATTTCACATAACGGATGTTTAAATGAGACTAACTAATAGCTAAATTGATAAAAAAAAATTACCCTGTTCAAAAGTTTGTTACCCTGTTTTTTGTTTTCTGATAGTTGTTCCTGAGTCTCATTTTTGACCTGAGCAGTTCAACTAACCACTGTTCTTCTGAAAATTCTCCAGGTCCTGCACATTATTTAGTTTTTCAGCATATTTGAGCCCTTTCCAGCATTGCATCTTTCGAATTAGAATTTTTTTTTTGTCAACCGCTACTTGGTTGAAAAAAACTTTAATATCAGTATAAGTATCAGAGCTTCATACTGTGAAAACATCGCAATGAGTGCATCCCCTTGAGAGCTGAACACGCTCTGTGTAAGCACTATGTTCTCATCTCTCAGAAGAGAATAAAGCAAGAACAGAGCTTACCACAATTGCAACACAACGAGCACACACTGCTTTTATCTTACACATGCATACAAACAAATAGCTCCCGATGACAATAAAGCTGATGGTGCGTATTACAGGCACCCTTTTTTACTTGCGGGTGCTCCTCTTGAGAAGTCATGGACTGTCGTCAGCCAATTAATTGGTGTGTTTGTCACACGTGCTTCCCCATAGCGTTATTTGGTTACACTTTATTTCGATAGTCACTTTAGACATTCTACTAACTATAAGTAACTTTTCAACTACATGTCAACAAACTGTCATTAGAGTATTAGTAGGCTGTAGTAGACTGTCAGTAGACTGTTAGCTTATGGTTAGGTGTTAGGGTTCGGGTTAGGAGAACAAGTTGACTTGTAGTTGCTAAGTTACTTATAGTCAGTATAATGTCTGTTGGGGGACCAAAAAAATAAAGTGTTAGCAGATATTAAGCATACAGTCTACTAATACTCTAATGACAGTTAGTTGACATGTAGCTGCAAAGTTACTTATAGTTAGTAGAATGTCTAAAGTGGACTATCGAAATAAAGTGTTACCCGTTATTTTCATCTAAATAAACTTTTAGTTCCCCAAATCGCCAACCAAATCACATGTTTTTTCTTATGTGTAGTGTACATTTAGAGATAGACCTTGTTGACATGTCATTTGTCAACCTCCAGCTCGATGGGATTTTCACATGGTTCTGATCATGATTGGCAGCTTATGGGTGCATGTGATGTTTATAAGCACTGGTGTGTCTTCCCTTTCAGATGCAGTCGCTACAATCCCATAATGCCCTGCTCAGCATGCTGAGATTGGACGCTACCCGCTGGAATGTTCTAAATGAGTGCGGATTATGTGCATGTCTCTCTCT
The DNA here is from genome assembly GCA_026230005.1 of Gila orcuttii. Taxonomy (NCBI): domain Eukaryota; kingdom Metazoa; phylum Chordata; class Actinopteri; order Cypriniformes; family Leuciscidae; genus Gila; species Gila orcuttii. The sequence continues at coordinate 10,059,564 of JAPDVR010000009.1, forward strand.
CAAATTGCGAGTAAAGCCGCAGCTCGAACGCTTTGTATCTCTGCTGCTTGGCTGGGCACAGGAATGAGCGCAGCAGTGGTGCACAGAGGATTCCTCAAGAAATATGGTAAAGTTGACACTTTTTGATTTCCCTCTTCTTTTAAATCCCTGCATTCCACCTGTGCTGGCTGAGATTCTTTTTTTCTTATTTCGTTCACTAATGTTTTAGTCACTTTGTGTGCCAATCATTGTTATATGGGCCTATATTAATCCATATAGTGAATACTATTTGACTAATGTCATTGATTTGTTTATCTATGTAGTAAATTTTACATTTTATGTTGCACAGACATTTGTCTGGTTCATATAACTAATTTTTAAAGGTTCTTGAATAGCTTATAACCTGCAATTGATGCAAAGAGAAAGGATGTGTCCTGTAGAAGATCACGACACATTGTTTGGAGATTAAAAGAGTTTTATGTTTGTGTTTCACACTGCCAACATTCAGTCCAGAATGTAGTACTACATTTAACATAAAATATCCACCAATGACATATCTCATAGCTATAATAAAAGACAACGTAGAATAACCAAAAAAAGAGGTAATGGCGTGAAAATTTCTGTTACCGATCATTACACTATAACGTTTAAATAAATCTATAATCTGACAGTGAGCTATTTGTATGTGCTCTTCATCTATTGATTTCAGGCTTTCACAGCATAAAGTGTGTCAGCTCCACCTGTCCACACGGCTTCCACCCCTCTGTATGTCTGTATTTAGGTCAAATGATGATAATGGGGATGACTTAGTCTACAAAAAAAGATTATACTATATACTAAATACTACATACTAAAAAGATTGTCCTATCTGGTTTGAAATATTTTAATTAACTTATATTCAATTGTAATATATTTAGATGCAAGTTTAGCATGTACACAATGAATAATACAATATAGCGCTTTATACAATATTGTTTCAAAGCAGCTTTACAGTGAAAACAGGAAAGTAATTAAATGATGCATACATTTTTCAATTCGAATGTAAAGCAGTTCTAAAATGAAAAAAAGTGTCATTGTTCCATGTTGATTCGGTTCTGTTGTAAATCAATTAGGGAATGAGTTCAATTTGGCTATAAAGCAGCTCTGCAGAAAACAGTGATGTCATGTCCTCATCAGTTTAGTTATCATCAAATATTGTCAGTGCAATCAGATCAATAATATTGTTGAATAATTAAAGTGTCCCAGGTAAGCAAGCCAGAGGCGACAGTGGCAAGGAACCCAAACTCCATCAGTGACAGAATGGAGAAAAAAACCTTGTGAGAAACCAGACTCGCTCAGTTCTCCTCTGGTCAACGAACAAACACAGTGCCATTATGATTCAGGCTGCATCAAGTCATTAGTCAAGATTGTGGATTGGTAGCATTCAAAATATTTCATCCAGTTCCTTCTGCTTGAAGATGGGATTGATCATGCCAGTGTGGAGATGAAGCTGGCAGTCGTGGTCTGTGCGGAGGGCTTGTCTGGTTCTTGTGGTCTTTGCTGTCGTGTCGACGAAGCCTTCACAGGGGATTGTCTAGCTGACATGGTTTGGGCTGATATTCAGGGCTGTTGTGGTCGTGTCCACTGTAGGTGCAGGTCCACCATCTGATATGGATATGGACCAGATCTGGCTGACTACAGTAACATCAAGATAAAGATGAGACAGACATACTAATATTAGCATAGATGCCTTTCTTCTTATGATATAACCTTATGATATTGGGTGTTATAGGAAGTGTTCCCGGTTCCGGCTGACCTACTTTATGCCGCCTAACAATCCTTTAACGGATTTTAATTTATAGAAATGTGATGTGTTATGTGTATGCCAGGTTAAAGAGATGTGTTTTTAGTATTTAACTGACTAGGTGAGACAATGTTAGGAAGACTGTTCTAGAGTTTGGGTGCTAAATAGGAAAATGATCTGCCGCCAGCAGTCGATTTTGATATTCTAGGTATTATCAACTGGCCAGAATTTAGAGTTTGCAATAGATGTGAAGGAGTGTAATGAGTTAAGAGCTCACTCAAGTACTGAGGAGCTAAACCATTTAGTGCTGTGTAATTAGCAAGATTTTAAAATGCATAAAAACCAATGCAGTGTTGACAAGACCGGGCTAATATGGTCATACTTCCTGGTTCTAGAGAGAAATAGCTATTGCATTCTGGACAAGCTGGTTATTCAAAGAGGCCATATTCTTCCACTACATAACCATAACAACAGTAACAACAACATGCCACTCTTGTCCTTCTGTGTCCATCTAATTTTATCTTTTGACTTCAAAATAAAAACTAAAATTTATACTCGACAAATCCAACAACATGAATTGTTCCACAAATCCCTCATAAACAAATATATACACACAATTTCTTTTTTTGATATTCAACTAAATGTAATGTCATAGATGATTATTTTCCATATATTTTCAGAATGAGTTGTTACCTGTTGACTAAATCTCACAAATGTTGAAAAAATTCAGATGAAATTACCCAATAAAAGAGTGTAGCCATTAATCAAATGTGTTGAGATGTGATTTCAAGCCATCTATTGTCAAGAGAAAAAACTAAGGTGTGCACTTTTGTTTAACCCTGTTATATTTCCTCTTTTAAAAATTGTAGCATGTTTGTAACATCATATATCATCCACTGCCTCAGTACCATAGTTTAGTTATTTGAAAAAAAGTAGACATACCTGAATGAGTACACAAATATTGACTGGTCCAGTTATATATTTGGTGGATAATCTTCATCCCTGTATCATTAAATGGCAAAACATTTTGAATGTACCAGCCTGGGCTCTCACAACATATTTGTGAAAGATGAATAGCATGGATTATTAATATTGTGTTTCTTTGTTGTTCTTGATTTTACTTATAATGTGTGATTTATTGCAAGGCACAGTTAAACTGAGTGTTACTACCAACATTTACTGTTCTTCATTAGTTGTCATGTTTTTTTATTACTCAAATACCTGTTCCCTGTCTTGTTTTTCATCTAGCCCTTTGTATTTAAGCCCTCTGTTCCTTCTGCTCATTGTCTTATGTTAATCTTATGTTCTGATATATCTTTCATGTTCATTAAAAGTTGCTTGTTACCATTGTTTCTGCGTCACGCATCATCCTTGGAATTTAGACGATACATGCATAACACATAACTGAAGCATAACCTTATAGCGCTCCATTATTTCAACCCCAGTCACGGTAAGTTTCCACTATCATTTGTACAGATTTAATAGATAACAGTGAATTGAACAGATAACTAGAACACAGCCAAATAGAGACAGTGAAAAACGTGACTAGAAACTAAACAAGACAATGAAACTAAACATGACCGTGCGTGTCATAAGGTAAAAATTATTCAATTTATTCAAATAAAAATGATTTGATTTAAGGAGCTCTACGAACCTGCTACTCTCAGCCTGAACAATACAATTTTGTGTGATGATTTATAGAAAGTATAATTTCTGTAAGCAACCTTTTCAAAAAATAACAATGAATATACTGTCATTTTCTTGACATTTTCAGACACACAATTTCACTGTTTTCTGAGAATGGGAACTGTGCATTTTCACGTATTCAAGTCTCAGATTTACCCTCTGTTTTTCTCTAAGGGGGCTTCATGTTCAAGCAATGGAAGGAAAAGTATCTGGTGTTGACGGTGGAAGGAAACCTGATGGTGTGTCGAGATGCAGACTCACCACCTGACCAGGTGGTGGCGCTCCAGAGTAACTGTGAGTCCATAGTGGAGGGTAAAGATATCTTGGATTTGCCCCGTTTACCCCCTGGAGGACGCAGAGACAGCTGCTTTGCCCTCATCTTGCCCCAAGACAAGTTCCTCCTCCTGCTCTCTGATAGCCCTGAGGAGTGCAGGTGGGCCAACAGCCTGGTTCATGTAAAGCTTCTTGAATGATTATCCTTTGTATAAGTATATATGTGAGGGCAAAACATGCACTTTTAAAAATGTTAACAAATGTGAGTTAGTGTAACACTAAACTTTTTGTCTCCAACAGTCAATGGCTGAAGTTACTCAGGAAGGTGAAGGAGGTGAGTTATTACATTTCATGAACACCAAATATACTGTGTCAGAAAGAGTCAGAAAGTCTGAGACCACACTGGAAAATCTTACCTGATTTTCCGTATACCTGAAATAAACAGGTTTTAGATTATACTGACATTTGACTGTAATTTTGGGGGGGATTAAATCTTTTACCCAAATTGTTATGTTAAAACGTGTTATGGAAAAAAAAATATTACATTGAATTAAAAAAAAGATTGCAAATGGAAACATTTTCACTAGTGGTCTCATTGTTAAGCAATTAATACACTGCAATTAAATATATACATACATATATATATATATATATATATATATATATATATATATATATATATATATATATATATATATATATATATATATATATATATATATTATTTTTAAATAAATTTATATTTGTATTCAGCAAGGATACATTAAATTGATCAAAACTGACAAGTAAATACATTTCTATTTCTATTTCAAATAAATGCTGTTATTTTGAACTTTCTATTCCTCAAACAATCCTGAAAAAATACATCACAGTTTCTACAAAAATATGAATATAAAGCAGCACAACAGTTTTCAAAATTGATAATAATCAGAAATGTTTCTTGAGTACTGGTGTAATAATGCTGAAAATTCATCACAGGAATAAATTGCATTTTAAAATAAATTCAAATAGAAAACAACTATTTTAAATGATCCAGTAATAATATTTCACAATATGTTTTGCTGTATTTTTGATCAATTAAATGCAGCCTTGGTGAATATGAGACTTTTTTTTTACCCCAAAACACTAAAAAAATCTTACCAACCCCAAACTTTGCAATAGTAGTGTAAAAGTAATTTGAAGGAATCTGTTCTCCATGGGATTAAGAAAAATTCACCGAGCTTGTAACATTATTACTTGGTATTTGAACAATGAAATGGATCTTATTTCATATATATATATATGTATATATATATATATATATATATATATATATATATATATATATATATATATATATATATATATATATACATAAAATGTTATGCTTTTTGTATTATTTTGGAGCATTTGGTATTTGGTAAATCCATTTTGCTGTCATTTGGCAAGACTGTACATGACTATACAAGTCTATTTTATTGTTCTATGACACTATGTATGTTTATTGCTTCTTTGCAAAACAGCAGGATTATTCTCGATGCATGTTACATAATATGTCATGTGGCAATGCCTTCTCCAGGTCCTACATCAATGATAAGTGTTGTAATCTCTCATGAGAGACAACTGAACACTTTGCCATCTTTAATCTTTGGATTAGAAAGACGTTTTCGTGACAACTCAGCATACAGTATATTTGCACATTTCAATGGCATCCTGTTTTTGCTCAGGGTGTGACTTCACCACTGGCCCTGCAGAGACAGCAGAGCATCACGCCCTGCATCACAGACCGCGAGCCGCTTCCAGACATCTCCAGTGACAAAGAGCCCACATCCCCGCACCTCAGCGACAAGGGCTTGAGCTCCCCGCGCGTCCACTCCAGAGAGAACTCCTTCAGACACAGAGGTGCGGCTCACTTTTACTACTCATTAAGTCAAATATGCAGTGATATTACCATGGTTCTTTGGATGTGGTGCTATGGTAATATCATGCTTTTTATTAGCCATTCATACAAATGTTCCTTCTGGAGCAGTAATTCTCAAGCAGGAGAACTATTTACATTCACATTCAAGGGCTCCCCCTGGGACTATGTGATGTGAATTCTGCCATATTTGCTCATGGAAACTAAGTTCTAGATGCAGCAAATGCCATGTGGCAAACTGCACCTGCAGGATGTGAAAATGACGACTACCTGAAGGCACCTCAAAACTACAAGTCTCAAACCCTTCTTTATTTTGACATTTAACCGCATAATAATTATTCGTATTCAGAGCAAAAACCCTGCCACTCTCAGGGTTTCTGTGGCCGCTTTATCGGCTTGACGGGGTACCACTCGGGAAGCATCCTCTGCTTGCTCGCTTTATCCGTGGGGCCAGGCGGCTGAGGCCTTCCTCTAGAACCAAGTTTTCTTCATGGGACTTAGCTATAGTCTTTGAGGGGCTGGTAGAGACCCCCTTTGAACCTCTAGAGTCAGTGACTGACAAGCTTCTGACTCTAAAAATGTTTTTTCTTATGGCTATCACCTCACTAAGAAGAATTGGGGGTTTGCAGGCTCTGTCTTTCTCGCCATCATGCTTAGACTTTGCTCCTGGAATGGTGAAAGCAATTTTGCATCCTCCTCATCCTGCCTAAGGTTCCTTTCTCGACCGTACATCCGGTCACTCTTGAAGCCTTCTGCCCTTCGCTGTTCTCAGGAGAAACTTCACCGACTGTGTCCATAGTCCTTGCTCTTCTGGGGCCTCATGTATAAAAGGAAAAGTCCACAGGAAAAGTGTTCAGAAGCAGTGCATCCACTACAAATATTTCTATTTAAATTAATATGAAAATATTGTAAATTCTGGATAATGATTTCATAAAAATGTTGGTGCTTAACTCCATTAATGAGAGTGGCGTACTTAATCTAAATGTGTTTATCAGATGTAATCATTCCGTTTACTTCATTACTTTGCTCACTCCAGTAAAAGAGTGTGCACGGTCCAGAATGTCCGTATGGTGCACGCATATTTATGGCTAGTTTATTTTTTATAAATCCCTATATGTGCGTGGAAAATTGCATACATTTCATTGCCTTTTTTTTTGTGTATGCAACATTTATACATCAGGCCCTAGGCCTACATACACAGAACTAGCCAGTGGCGCAAGTTTTCGTATTCAGAGCAAATATTAGTTTGTCAAGCAAACAATTTCACAATGGGTGAGGGATGCTATTGTTTGTGATGCTGCAGGCTGGTCTTCTCCACACACATTCATATCATTTTATAGTTTGGATGTTCATGCTACTCCGGGCTCACACGTCCTTGAGTCAATATCACAGGCTCATGTCTGAGACATTCCGGGAGCTTTTGAAAGTGAACATCTCGGGTTATTTGACTTTGTCTGTTCCCTGAAATAGCAGGAACGAGATTCTGCACTTCATTGCCGCACTGACGATGTACTAGGACCGCTCTTCAGATAAAGTGATACCTGAGGATGCACCTGTGGCACATCTAATGATAGCCTCTAACGAGCGCACATTCCAATGACGTCACCGTCTGAGGCTACCAAGTTCTATTTCCTTGAGGTGTTACTTCACAGCTGGTCAATCAAAGATATTCCCAAAGCGCTATCAGCACAGCAGAGTGAAGCTTTTGAAAGGGAACTTGACTACCTAAAAAAACTATCCCTCAAATTTGATTGGTTGATTGGAATGTTGTTCCAGGATCAACAAGGATGTTGATCCAGAAACATGTTCTACTCTATGAAATCACCACATAAATTCAGGCCTTTAGAATGGTGCGTAAAACAATTTATAGGGGGGACCTGTAAATAATTAATCAGCTCCAGAGCAGATTCTTCTGTGAACACAGGTGAAGTTATGAAGCCACTGCCTGTTCTTGATGATAATGGTATATATCAAAGTATCATGGTATTATTACTATCATAAATCATCACTGTCCATGGTTAAGAGTACACTTGGAAAAACAGAATAAATAATCCTTACATGTTGCTGATTAAAAGAGAAAAATCTCCTGTGATGCCAATGCAGTTGTCCTGTGGTAAGCCTCTCTCTCTCTCTCTCTCTCTCTCTCTCTCTCTCTCTCTCCTCCCTCTCTCTCTCTGCTATAATCCGTTAAACATTTAACTCTTTTTTCATGCTTATTCTCTCTGCTATGTTCTGTATTCTGTATTTAGGTCTTTCTTTCAATGGTGCACTAAAAAGTGGCAACCTAAAGAGGTTTATTTTTTATTTTATTTGTTTACTTGATTTCACCCATAAAAATGATTTTGTTGGTATAAAATTTATACCAACAAAATATTTTTTATTCTATTAATTAATGTATTCAGGTTGATTCTCCAATATTAAATACTATTTTGGACTTTTATTAGAATTATAATAATATTACTTAATATAATTAATAAATTATAAATATTTATAATATTTTAGATGTAGATGTGTGTGTGTGTGTGTGTGTGTGTGTGTGTGTGTGTGTGTGTGTGTGTGTGTGTGTGTGTGTGTTTTAGGTTTCACAAACTAACAATGATTTGAAACAGCATTTATATATTTCGGTTAATGTTAAATTAAACCCAAAAGTGTTAAGAATCATTGTTAAGATTAAAAAGAGCCCCAACTCACCCTAATCCATCTCTCAGATCTAAAGATATTCTTCATGGACTTTTAACGCATGAAGCTGCACAGGCGCACATCCAATGAAGTATAGATGCATTGATGTGACGTTTTAGCTCATATCTCCATTAAACATGCATGAATTGTGGAAAAACATCATCGAACAGCTTTATTGACAGCAGATTCTCGCGATTACAAAGAGCCGAAACACAACATAATCCATTGCGTTGATCACGAGATATCCCCCACGAAGTGATGCATACTTGGCTAAAAAAAGTCATACTTGGCAAAAAACAAGTCTCTCATCTTTCCAGGATGCAATGTGTTTTCCAATGTTCCCCGAACCGTCCGTGCTTGTTTTCAAATGTGGAATAACACAAAATATGTATCATCTTAAAGCTTAGAATCTCATCTTTTTAGAGCATCTAACTACTTTCTGAACGTTCTGAACGAGTGCTGAGTAATCCCTCTAAACCGGAGTGTACCGCACGCGGGCGCCACCTATAGCTGAGAAAATATTCATTATCATATTTTTCAAAAAATACGGCCTTGATTAACACAAAATATGTGTCATTTGAAAGCTTAGAGTCTTTTTTTAAATTGTGAACTTACAGTGAATGTAGCCAATTCGAAAAACTCCTAAGTAGTGCTGAGTTATTTGCTGATAAATAGAATTTTTTTTTTCATAATCTATAAAATACTTTTTGTACCATATTATGGTGGCCAAGAGAGCTCAACAGCGATGCAACTGAAGAAAACACCCGCAAATTAAGAAAACATCTTCATCAGTTTTACAACACATGGGTGCTCCAAATACTCACAACACAACCAAATATAGAAACACGCTGCAAATAGACCAGAACACAATGGAAATGTTTCTAGAGGACCCCAATTAGTGACGAACCAGGCTGGGACGTGCTTACTGCTCGTGAGCATCCCTATGCCCTACTCCCTTAGAAGGGCAGAGCCCTTGAAGTGGGGACTTTGGAGTGAGCATGGCACTTGTGTGCCATTATGGCTGCGTTCCAGTCCACTTTTAGACACGCACTTGCAAACTTCCCTAAGCACTTTAAGAAAACATCTTCATCAGTTTTACAACACATGGGTGCTCCAAATACTCACAACACAACCAAATATAGAAACACGCTGCAAATAGACCAGAACACAACGGAAATGTTTCTAGAGGACCCCAATAAGTGACGAACCAGGCTGGGACGTGCTTAGGGTGCTTCTAACGTGCCAGGCTGGGACGTGCTTAGGGTGCTGTATCCACAGGGTGCTTAGGGAAGTTTGCAAGTGCGTGTCTAAAAGTGGACTGGAACGCAGCCATAATGGCACACAAGTGCCATGCTCACTCCAAAGTATTACTATAGGGTTGATTTATTAGGTGTTCAAGCACGAAGTGCTGAAAACCTATTGTATTTGTGCTGATTTTTAGGTGTTCAAGCACGAAGTGCTGAAAACCTATTGTATTTGTGCTGATTTTTATTATTAGGTGTTCAAGCACGAAGTGCTGAAAACCTATTGTATTTGTGCTGATTTTTATTATTATTATTATTATTATTATTATTATTATTCTGCCGTAAAACGCATCGTGCAGACCAAACCGTAAGTGCTAGAGACTTGAAACTTTGTCAGATGGTAGTACAAAAATCGAGGAGAGGTTATCAAATTATGAGCCCGATTGGCCCATAGGTGGCGCTATAGCAACCAATTGCGCAAAACTGCTCATAACTCCTAGACCGTATGTCGTAGACTCAAGTGTCTTATATCTCTGGAAAGCTGGAAACCTGAAGTAAAAAACGTATATCTCCGATTTCATTTCCGCCATGATAGATTTTCCGCCATTTTGAATTTTGTCGAAAAACTACTTTTGCGAACTAGTCCCTGGTTTTTCGCCCGATCGGAACCAAACCAGTGCCAAAATGTTCTCTGGAGTCTGAATATAAATAATTATCGAAAAAAAGTTGAAATTTTGATTCACGGTCGCTAGGGGGCGCAAAATGAACGTTGTGGGCGGAGCCTATTTTACTAAAATGGCTATAACTCAAGAAGTAAATGAGATAGCTTCACCAAACTCGGTACACATGTGAATAAGTTCATTCTGAGGTCACAGTAAAAAAATCGCGACGATTGGGCACTAGGTGGCGCTATAACATTAAAAAAACATAAATAGGGCTGTGACCACCTGACCATTGGTCCGATTGACTTGAAAATTGGTATGCAGTGTCTTGGTCCAAGGCCCCATGTATGTATAAAAGGACATTGGCGTATCTCAAAAAACATGGCCGCCATCGGCCAATGAAGTTTGAGCACCTGTGAGACGAGGTTAACGGAGGCCGATCGGAACGAAACTCGATGGGCATGTTCGACTCATGGCCCAAGAGGTCTGTAAGAGTTTTGAAAGAAATCGGCCACTAGTTGGCGCTAACAAGTTTTACGGCTCTGTAATCACGTGGTGTGGCACACATCCCCACAAAATGCATATCATTTGATAGATCTCCTCATGCTGAACAACTTTGCCTCTAGAACCATTGCTGTCAATCAAATCGTTCATTAAATATTCACAAATATGTTTAAAACCTACTTTTGCGAACTAGTCCTAGGATTTTCGCCCGATCGGAACCAGACCAGTCTAGGACAATTCTCTGGACTCTCTAGATCAATAATTATCAAAAAAAAGTTGAAATTTGGCATTTGGTTGGCTATAACAGGGTCATTTATAAAATGGGCGTGGCAAAATATAGTCAAAAGCCTATAAATCCTATACGAAAACTCAGAACTTCACAAAAATTGGTGAGCATATGTGACATAACATCCTTAAAAAGCATGCCAAATTTTATGGAGATCGGACCATAGGTGGCGCTATAACTGTTAAAAAGCTTTGAAACAATGTATTTCCTATGGTAAATTGCCTGTATTTGCTGTAAATGGTGTTTTGCATTTATTATCATGTAATGTTCATATCATAATGTTCAAAACCAGTGCAGTACAATTCTCTGGACTCTCTAGATCAATAATTATCAGAAAAAGTTGAACAACTTCATTTGGATGGCTATAATAGGGTCACTTCACAATGTAGCCATGACCTAGTGTCCCCAAAAGCTTATATCTCTTCAATGAATGCTCAGATCTTCTTAAAAACAAGTCAGAACATGTGCCATATGACTCCAAACAATCATGAAAAATTTCAGACAGATCGGACAAAATTTGCCTCTATAACAGTTAAAAATGGGAAAATTAAATGAATATAATGGCATATTAAGCCAATAAGTAGTATTTTACTGCCCCCTGCTGTTTAAAATATGAATTATACTTGAGTAGTGTGACAAAATTACTATTTAGACTTTATAAAATTACTATTTTAACATTTACAATCACATTAAGTCAAATTTCATCTATTGAAGTATCACTATTGACAATTCTGTCACATTGACAAATGTGAATCCTGAATGAGACATAGTTCAAATCTCTGTATCTACAACAGAATGTGTGTGTAGTCCTATGTTTCTGAATAAATTCTGAATAATCTGATTAATAGTTTGCAAAGACATGTATGAAATAACATTCAAATATATTTTCATAATGATTTTGTGTGTGTGTGTGTGTGTGTGTGTGTGTGTGTAAGCTTGCATAAAGGAGTTAAAATGGAAAAACTGTCAAAATGAAAGTGGCCTGCAGAGGGCAGTAGAAGACCACTTATTGGCTCATTCTACTTATTAATGAAGTCTTTTAACAGGTGCATTCATATTTAGACACTATAAAATCACTTGTATAACAATTACTATTATAACACAATCATATTTTCTCAGAGTTTATCACTTCATTTGTTCTGACACTTCACATCAATGCTAGCAATGTGGTAAATCATGATAAACTATGGTAAATCATGCTAGAATCACAGTACTCTATGGCAGTGTTGGGAACCCTAATCAAACACACCTGATTCAACTCATCAGCTCATAATCACATAGGTTAATGAGCTGATGAGTTGAATCAGGTGTGATTGATTAGAGAGACAGAGAAAACGGGTCCTTCAGGACAGGTTTGGGAACCACTGCTCTATGGTAAATCATCCTAGAACGTAGTAAATCATACTAGAACTTGGTAAATCATGGTAAATCATGCTAGATTCATGGTAAATCATACTGGAACATGGTAAATCATGAAAAATCACACTAAAATGTGGTATATCATGGTAAATCATGCTAAAACATGGTCTATTCCATCTATGATATCAGTGGTTAAATGCTTGCTACATAAAACGTAATGTCTTTTGATGCTTGTGTGGTTAAAAATCTTAAATGCCTTAACTGCTTGAACACCGCTAAATGCTGCTTGTTATTATTATTATTATTATTCTGCCGTAAAACGCATCGTGCAGACCAAACCGTAAGTGCTAGAGACTTGATATTTGGGTTTAAGGTAGCACAGAAATCGAGGAGAGGTTGAGAGAATATGAGCCCGATTGGCCCATAGGTGGCGCTGTAGTAACAAAAACGCGAAACTGCTCATAACTCCTAAACCGTATGTCGTACACTCAAGTGTCTTATATCATTGGAAAGCTGGACTTCTGACTTAAAAAACGTATATCTCCGATTTCATTTCCGGTATGCAAATTTTTCCGCCATTTTGAATTTTGTCGAAAAACTACTTTTGCGAACTAGTCCCTGGTTTTTCGCCCGATCGGAACCAAACCAGTGCAGAAATGTTCTCTGGAGTCTCAATATCAATAATTATCAAAAAAAAGTTGAAATTTTGATTCATGTTCGCTAGGGGGCGCAAAATAAACGCTGTGGGCGGAGCCTATTTTACTAAAATGGTTATAACTCAAGAAGTAATTGAGATAGCTTCACCAAACTCGGTACACATGTGAATGAGTTCATTCTGAGGTCACAGTAAAAAAATCGCGACGATCAAACACTAGGTGGCGCTGTAATGTGAAAAAAACATAAAAAGGGCTCTGACCAGCTGACCGTTAGTCCGATTGACTTGAAAATTGGTAAGCAGTGTCTTGGTCCAAGGCCCCATGTATGTGTATGAGGACATTGGCGTATCTAAAAAAACATGGCCGCCATCGACCAATGAAGTTTGAGCACCAATGAGACGAGGTTAACGGAGGCCGATCGGAACGAAACTCGATGGGCACGTTCGACTCATGGCCCTAGAGGCCTGTAAGAATTTTGAAAGAAATCGGCCACTAGTTGGCGCTAACGAGTTTTACGGCTCTGTAATCACTTGGTGTTGCACACATCCCCACAAAATGCATATCATTTGATAGATCTCCTCATGTTGAACAAATTTGCCTCTAGAACCATTGCTGTCAATCAAACCGTTCATTAAATATTCACGAATATGTTAAAAACCTACTTTTGCGAACTAGTCCCTGGTTTTTCGCCCGATCGGAACCAGACCAGTCTAGAACAATTCTCTGGACTCTCTAGATCAATAATTATCGAAAAAATGTTGAAATTTTGCATTTGGGTGGCTGTAACAGTGTCATTTAGAAAAGGGGCATGGTAAAATACAGTCAAAAGCCTATAAGTCATAAATAAAAACTCAGAACTTCACAAAAATTGATGAGCATATGTGTCATAACATGGTGAAGAAGCATGCAAAGTTTCATGGAGATCGGACCATAGGTGGCGCTATAACTGTTAAAAAGCTTCAAAACCATGTATTTCCTATGGTAAATTGCCTGTATTAGCTGTAAATGGTCTTTTCCATCTACGATCATATAATGTTCATATCATAATGTTCAAAACCATCATAAATCATTCTAGAATGTGGTATATTATGGTAAATCATCCTATAACATGGTAAATCATGCTAGAATCATATTAAATCATACTAGAATGTGTTCAATTGTGGTAAACCATGCTAGAGCAGGGTAAATCATGGTGAATCATACTAGAACTTGGTATATCATGATAAACTATGGTAAAACAAGGTCTATTCCATCTATGATGTCAGTGGTTAAATGCTTGCTACATGAAACTTAATGTCTTTTGATGCTTTTGAGCTTAATTAGGTGTTCAAGCACGAAGTGCTGAAAACCTATTGTATTTGTGCTGATTTTTATTATTATTATTATTATTATTATTCTGCCGTAAAACGCATCGTGCAGACCAAACCGTAAGTGCTAGAGACTTGATATTTGGGTTTAAGGTAGCACAGAAATCGAGGAGAGGTTGAGAGAATATGAGCCCGATTGGCCCATAGGTGGCGCTGTAGTAACAAAAACGCGAAACTGCTCATAACTCCTAAACCGTATGTCGTACACTCAAGTGTCTTATATCATTGGAAAGCTGGACTTCTGACTTAAAAAACGTATATCTCCGATTTCATTTCCGGTATGCAAATTTTTCCGCCATTTTGAATTTTGTCGAAAAACTACTTTTGCGAACTAGTCCCTGGTTTTTCGCCCGATCGGAACCAAACCAGTGCAGAAATGTTCTCTGGAGTCTCAATATCAATAATTATCAAAAAAAAGTTGAAATTTTGATTCATGTTCGCTAGGGGGCGCAAAATAAACGCTGTGGGCGGAGCCTATTTTACTAAAATGGTTATAACTCAAGAAGTAATTGAGATAGCTTCACCAAACTCGGTACACATGTGAATGAGTTCATTCTGAGGTCACAGTAAAAAAATCGCGACGATCAAACACTAGGTGGCGCTGTAATGTGAAAAAAACATAAAAAGGGCTCTGACCAGCTGACCGTTAGTCCGATTGACTTGAAAATTGGTAAGCAGTGTCTTGGTCCAAGGCCCCATGTATGTGTATGAGGACATTGGCGTATCTAAAAAAACATGGCCGCCATCGACCAATGAAGTTTGAGCACCAATGAGACGAGGTTAACGGAGGCCGATCGGAACGAAACTCGATGGGCACGTTCGACTCATGGCCCTAGAGGCCTGTAAGAATTTTGAAAGAAATCGGCCACTAGTTGGCGCTAACGAGTTTTACGGCTCTGTAATCACTTGGTGTTGCACACATCCCCACAAAATGCATATCATTTGATAGATCTCCTCATGTTGAACAAATTTGCCTCTAGAACCATTGCTGTCAATCAAACCGTTCATTAAATATTCACGAATATGTTAAAAACCTACTTTTGCGAAATAGTCCCTGGTTTTTCGCCCGATCGGAACCAGACCAGTCTAGAACAATTCTCTGGACTCTCTAGATCAATAATTATCGAAAAAATGTTGAAATTTTGCATTTGGGTGGCTGTAACAGTGTCATTTAGAAAAGGGGCATGGTAAAATACAGTCAAAAGCCTATAAGTCATAAATAAAAACTCAG
Source organism: Gila orcuttii (assembly GCA_026230005.1). NCBI lineage: Eukaryota > Metazoa > Chordata > Actinopteri > Cypriniformes > Leuciscidae > Gila > Gila orcuttii. The sequence continues at coordinate 10,075,170 of JAPDVR010000009.1, forward strand.
AACTTCACAAAAATTGATGAGCATATGTGTCATAACATGGTGAAGAAGCATGCAAAGTTTCATGGAGATCGGACCATAGGTGGCGCTATAACTGTTAAAAAGCTTCAAAACCATGTATTTCCTATGGTAAATTGCCTGTATTAGCTGTAAATGGTCTTTTCCATCTACGATCATATAATGTTCATATCATAATGTTCAAAACCATCATAAATCATTCTAGAATGTGGTATATTATGGTAAATCATCCTATAACATGGTAAATCATGCTAGAATCATATTAAATCATACTAGAATGTGTTCAATTGTGGTAAACCATGCTAGAGCAGGGTAAATCATGGTGAATCATACTAGAACTTGGTATATCATGATAAACTATGGTAAAACAAGGTCTATTCCATCTATGATGTCAGTGGTTAAATGCTTGCTACATGAAACTTAATGTCTTTTGATGCTTTTGAGCTTAATTATTATTATTATTCTGCCGTAAAACGCATCGTGCAGCCCAAACCGTAAGTGCTAGAGACTTGATATTTGGGATTAAGGTAGCACAGAAATCGAGGAGAGGTTATCAAATTATGAGCCCGATTGGCCCATAGGTGGCGCTATAGCAACCAATTGCGCAAAACTGCTCATAACTCCTAAACCGTATGTCGTAGACTCAAGTGTCTTATATCAGTGGAAAGCTGAAAACCTGGAAAACAAAACGTATATCTCCGATTTCATTTCCGCCATGATAGATTTTCCGCCATTTTGAATTTTGTCAAAAAACGACTTTTGCGAACTAGTCCCTGGTTTTTTGCCCGATCGGAACCAAACCAGTGCAGAAATGTTCTCTGAAGTCTGAATATCAATAATTATCGAAAAAAAGTTGAATTTTCGATTCAGGGTTGCAAAATGAACGTTGTGGGAGGAGCCTATTTTACTAAAACGGCTATAACTCCAGAAGTAAATGAGATAGGTTGACCAAACTTGGCACACATGTGTATAAGGACAGTCTGGGGTCACAGTAAAAAAATTGCGACGATCGAACACTAGGTGGCGCTATAACATTAAAAAAACATAAAAAGGGGTGTGGTCACCTGACCGTTAGTCCGATTGACTTTAAAATTGGTATGCAGTGTCTTGGTCCAAGGTGCCATGTATGTGTAAAAGGATATTGGCATATCTCAAAAAACATGGCTGCCATCGGCCAATGAAATTTGAGCACCTTTTAAACAAGGTTAACGGAGGCCGATCGGAACGAAACTCAATGGGTATGTTCAACTCATGGCCCAAGAGGTCTGTAAGAGTTTTGAAAGAAATCGGCCACTAGTTGGCGCTAACGAGTTTTACGGCTCTGTAATCACGTGGTGTTGCACACATCCCCTCAATATGCATATCAGTCGATAGATCTCCTCATGCTGAACAACTTTGCCTCTAGAACCATTGCTGTCAATCAAACCGTTCATTAAATATTCACGAATATGTTAAAAACCTACTTTTGCGAACTAGTCCCTGGTTTTTCGCCCGATCAGAACCAGACCAGTCTAGGACAATTCTCTGGACTCTCTAGATCAATAATTATCGAAACAAAGTTGAACTTTGCCCTTTGGTCTGCTATAACAGGATCATTTATAAAAAGGGGCGTGTCAAAACACACTCAAAACCCTATAAATCATAAATAAAACTCGGAACTTCACAAAAATTGGTGAGCATATGTGACATAACATCATTAACAAGCATGCAAAGTTTCATGGAGATCGGACAATAGGTGGCGCTATAACTGTTAAAAATCTTAAAAACCATATATTCCCTATGGTAAATTGCCAGTATTGACTGTAAATGGTTTGTTCCATCTAAGATCACATAATTTTCATATAATAACGTTCAAAACCAGTGCAGTACAATTCTGTGGACTCTCTAGAGCAATAATTATCAGAAAAGGTTGAACTTCTGCATTTTGATGGCTATAATAGGGTCACTTCAATGTGTAGCCTTGACCGAGTGTGCTCGAAAGCCTATATCTCTTCGATGAATGCTCAGATCTTATTAAAAACAAGTCTGAACATGTGGGTCATGACTCCAAATAATCATGAAAATTTTCGGACAGATTGGACAAAATAGGCCTGTATAACAGTTAAAAAGGTGAAAATGATATGAACATAATGGCCTATTAAGCCAATAAGTGGTATTTTACTGCCCCCTGCTTTTTAAAAAAAGTCATTTTGTCACACTACTCAACTATAATTAATATTTAGACTTTATAAATTCACTCTTTTAACATTTACAATAACATTTAGTCAAAATTCATCTATTGAAGTGACAATTGAGTCACATTGGATCCTGAAGTTCCAAATGTCTCTATCTACAACAGAATGAGTGTGTGTAGATTAAATGATATGAAAAACATGGCATATTGTATAAGTAGGCTGTAATAGCACTGTTGTCCACTAGATGGAGCAGCAGCATTAGACATTTTTAATCTTTTTATCAGCTTTCAGCATTGGCTAACAAACAAATGCTTAAAGCATTTTCTTTAATTAGTTTTATATTATTACATTGCAAAGAAATATGTGAAATGCTCATATACCATTAAAACAGATTTTCACAATAACATATCCCAAAAATGTGTGTGTGTGTGTGTGTAAGCATGCATTATGGACTTAACATGATAAAAATGGTTTGCTTCAGTGAAGAATACTGGTGAAATAAAGTAGTTGAAAATGAAAGTGAGCCAATAAGTGGTCTTCTACTGCCCTCTGCTGGCCACTCTTCTTATTAATAGTCTTTTCACATGTATATAGACACTATAAAATCACTTATATAACAATTACTATTAAAACACATTCATATTCTGTCAGAGTGTATCAGTTCAATTGTTCTGATGCTTCAAATAATTGCTATCAACATGGTAAATCATGGTAAATAACGCCAGAAACATGGTAAATCATAGTAAAAAAGGTAAATCATGCTAGAATCCTGGTAAATTATTCTAGAATGTGCTATATCATGGTAAATCATCCTATAACATGGTATATCAAGGTAAACTATGGAAAATCATGTTAGATTCATGGTAAATCATACTGGAACATGGTAAATCATGAAAAATCACACTGAAATGTAGTATGTCATGGTAAATCATGCTTGCTACATACAACTTAATGTCTTTTGATGCTTTTGTGCTTAACGGCCTTAAAGGCCTTAACTGCTTGAACACCGCTAAATGCTGCTTGCAGCTTTAATTATTATTATTATTATTATTATTCTGCCGTAAAACGCATCGTGCAGACCAAACCGTAAGTGCTAGAGACTTGATATTTGGGTTTAAGGTAGCACAGAAATCGAGGAGAGGTTGAGAGAATATGAGCCCGATTGGCCCATAGGTGGCGCTGTAGTAACAAAAACGCGAAACTGCTCATAACTCCTAAACCGTATGTCGTACACTCAAGTGTCTTATATCATTGGAAAGCTGGACTTCTGACTTAAAAAACGTATATCTCCGATTTCATTTCCGGTATGCAAATTTTTCCGCCATTTTGAATTTTGTCGAAAAACTACTTTTGCGAACTAGTCCCTGGTTTTTCGCCCGATCGGAACCAAACCAGTGCAGAAATGTTCTCTGGAGTCTGAATATCAATAATTATCAAAAAAAAGTTGAAATTTTGATTCATGTTCGCTAGGGGGCGCAAAATAAACGCTGTGGGCGGAGCCTATTTTACTAAAATGGTTATAACTCAAGAAGTAATTGAGATAGCTTCACCAAACTCGGTACACATGTGAATGAGTTCATTCTGAGGTCACAGTAAAAAAATCGCGACGATTGGGCACTAGGTGGCGCTATAACATTAAAAAAACATAAATAGGGCTATGACCACCTGACCGTTGGTCCGATTGACTTGAAAATTGGTATGCAGTGTCTTGGTCCAAGGCCCCATGTATGTATAAAAGGACATTGGCGTATCTCAAAAAACATGGCCGCCATCGGCCAATGAAGTTTGAGCACCTGTGAGACGAGGTTAACGGAGGCCGATCGGAACGAAACTCGATGGGCATGTTCGACTCATGGCCCAAGAGGTCTGTAAGAGTTTTGAAAGAAATCGGCCACTAGTTGGCGCTAACAAGTTTTACGGCTCTGTAATCACGTGGTGTGGCACACATCCCCACAAAATGCATATCATTTGATAGATCTCCTCATGCTGAACAACTTTGCCTCTAGAACCATTGCTGTCAATCAAATCGTTCATTAAATATTCACAAATATGTTTAAAACCTACTTTTGCGAACTAGTCCTAGGATTTTCGCCCGATCGGAACCAGACCAGTCTAGGACAATTCTCTGGACTCTCTAGATCAATAATTATCAAAAAAAAGTTGAAATTTGGCATTTGGTTGGCTATAACAGGGTCATTTATAAAATGGGCGTGGCAAAATATAGTCAAAAGCCTATAAATCCTATACGAAAACTCAGAACTTCACAAAAATTGGTGAGCATATGTGACATAACATCCTTAAAAAGCATGCCAAATTTTATGGAGATCGGACCATAGGTGGCGCTATAACTGTTAAAAAGCTTTGAAACAATGTATTTCCTATGGTAAATTGCCTGTATTTGCTGTAAATGGTGTTTTGCATTTATTATCATGTAATGTTCATATCATAATGTTCAAAACCAGTGCAGTACAATTCTCTGGACTCTCTAGATCAATAATTATCAGAGAAAGTTGAACAACTTCATTTGGATGGCTATAATAGGGTCACTTCACAATGTAGCCATGACCTAGTGTCCCCAAAAGCCTATATCTCTTCAATGAATGCTCAGATCTTCTTAAAAACAAGTCAGAACATGTGCCATATGACTCCAAACAATCATGAAAAATTTCAGACAGATCGGACAAAATTTGCCTCTATAACAGTTAAAAATGGGAAAATTAAATGAATATAATGGCATATTAAGCCAATAAGTAGTATTTTACTGCCCCCTGCTGTTTAAAATATGAATTATACTTGAGTAGTGTGACAAAATTACTATTTAGACTTTATAAAATTACTATTTTAACATTTACAATCACATTAAGTCAAATTTCATCTATTGAAGTATCACTATTGACAATTCTGTCACATTGACAAATGTGAATCCTGAATGAGACATAGTTCAAATCTCTGTATCTACAACAGAATGTGTGTGTAGTCCTATGTTTCTGAATAAATTCTGAATAATCTGATTAATAGTTTGCAAAGACATGTATGAAATAACATTCAAATATATTTTCATAATGATTTTGTGTGTGTGTGTGTGTGTGTGTGTGTGTAAGCTTGCATAAAGGAGTTAAAATGGAAAAACTGTCAAAATGAAAGTGGCCAGCAGAGGGCAGTAGAAGACCACTTATTGGCTCATTCTACTTATTAATGAAGTCTTTTAACAGGTGCATTCATATTTAGACACTATAAAATCACTTGTATAACAATTACTATTATAACACAATCATATTTTCTCAGAGTTTATCACTTCATTTGTTCTGACACTTCACATCAATGCTAGCAATGTGGTAAATCATGATAAACTATGGTAAATCATGCTAGAATCACAGTACTCTATGGCAGTGTTGGGAACCCTAATCAAACACACCTGATTCAACTCATCAGCTCATAATCACATAGGTTAATGAGCTGATGAGTTGAATCAGGTGTGATTGATTAGAGAGACAGAGAAAACGGGTCCTTCAGGACAGGTTTGGGAACCACTGCTCTATGGTAAATCATCCTAGAACGTAGTAAATCATACTAGAACTTGGTAAATCATGGTAAATCATGCTAGATTCATGGTAAATCATACTGGAACATGGTAAATCATGAAAAATCACACTAAAATGTGGTATATCATGGTAAATCATGCTAAAACATGGTCTATTCCATCTATGATATCAGTGGTTAAATGCTTGCTACATAAAACGTAATGTCTTTTGATGCTTGTGTGGTTAAAAATCTTAAATGCCTTAACTGCTTGAACACCGCTAAATGCTGCTTGCAGCTTTAATTATTATTATTATTCTGCCGTAAAACGCATCGTGCAGACCAAACCGTAAGTGCTAGAGACTTGATATTTGGGTTTAAGGTAGCACAGAAATCGAGGAGAGGTTGAGAGAATATGAGCCCGATTGGCCCATAGGTGGCGCTGTAGTAACAAAAACGCGAAACTGCTCATAACTCCTAAACCGTATGTCGTACACTCAAGTGTCTTATATCATTGGAAAGCTGGACTTCTGACTTAAAAAACGTATATCTCCGATTTCATTTCCGGTATGCAAATTTTTCCGCCATTTTGAATTTTGTCGAAAAACTACTTTTGCGAACTAGTCCCTGGTTTTTCGCCCGATCGGAACCAAACCAGTGCAGAAATGTTCTCTGGAGTCTGAATATCAATAATTATCAAAAAAAAGTTGAAATTTTGATTCATGTTCGCTAGGGGGCGCAAAATAAACGCTGTGGGCGGAGCCTATTTTACTAAAATGGTTATAACTCAAGAAGTAATTGAGATAGCTTCACCAAACTCGGTACACATGTGAATGAGTTCATTCTGAGGTCACAGTAAAAAAATCGCGTCGATCAAACACTAGGTGGCGCTGTAATGTGAAAAAAACATAAAAAGGGCTCTGACCAGCTGACCGTTAGTCCGATTGACTTGAAAATTGGTAAGCAGTGTCTTGGTCCAAGGCCCCATGTATGTGTATGAGGACATTGGCGTATCTAAAAAAACATGGCCGCCATCGACCAATGAAGTTTGAGCACCAATGAGACGAGGTTAACGGAGGCCGATCGGAACGAAACTCGATGGGCACGTTCGACTTATGGCCCTAGAGGCCTGTAAGAATTTTGAAAGAAATCGGCCACTAGTTGGCGCTAACGAGTTTTACGGCTCTGTAATCACTTGGTGTTGCACACATCCCCACAAAATGCATATCATTTGATAGATCTCCTCATGTTGAACAAATTTGCCTCTAGAACCATTGCTGTCAATCAAACCGTTCATTAAATATTCACGAATATGTTAAAAACCTACTTTTGCGAACTAGTCCCTGGTTTTTCGCCCGATCGGAAACAGACCAGTCTAAGACAATTCTCTGGACTCTCTAGATCAATAATTATCAAAAAAAAGTTGAACTTTACCCTATGGTTCACTATAACAGGGTCATTTAGAAAAGGGGCGTGTCAAAATACACTCAAAAGCCTATAAATCGTAAATAAAAAATCAGAACTTCACAAAAATTGATGAGCATATGTGTCATAACATGGTGAAGAAGCATGCACAGTTTCATGGAGATCGGACCATAAGTGGCGCTATAACTGTTAAAAAGCTTTAAAACCATATATATCTTATGGTAAATTGCCTGTTTAAAACCAGTGCAGTACAATTCTCTGGACTCTCTAGAATAGATCAATAATTGTCAGAAAAGGTATAACTTCTTCATTTGGATGGCTATAATAGGGTGAAAGACCAGCTGTGATGACTATATTAAACAGCTTTGATGACTATAACAGCCAATAAGTGGCATTTTACAATAAGTGGACCTGCTGTCATTTTATCATACTACTCCCTAATATTGTTATATATAATTCATATTTAGACTTTATAAAATCATTATTTTAACATTTACAATCACATTCATGTATTATTCACAATTGTGTCACAGGAAGGCTCAGGCTGAAAACGAACGTTAGGCCACGCCCTCACAGTACAAATTCACTCATAACTCGAAAACGCGAACTCCCTGCGCGCTCAAATTTGGATGGTAAAGTCCTCTATTGGGCCTTGATCGAAATCTATCGTCGCGGGCCTCGGGAGCGCCCCCCCGCGGATCGCTAATTCGAGAGACCCCCGAGTTTGAACGGCTGTAACTCTCGACCTAGACCACCTAGATTCTTGTGCGATAGCTCGTTAGAAAGGGCTCGTCCTCATCTAGCTTCGATTCGAGTTTGGTGCGATTCGGCCAGGGCATTCCCGAGATATAAGCCCCAAAATATATGCTTTTGAACGGGCATAACTCCCGGCCCCGATCGGCCACCAACACCGGGATGGTCTCGTTCAACAGGGCTCTTCGGACATTATCTAAGTTCTGAGTTTCAGATTTTTTCACTTTCTCGTTCCCGAGATATAAGTGAAAAACCAAATTTCCATTCATTCATTTCAACTCTATATAGGCTGTAATACCACTGTTGTCCACTAGAGGGAGCAGCAGTATTAGACATGTTCAATCTTTTTATCAGCTTTCAGCATTGGCTAACAAACAAATGCTTAAAGCTATTTTTTTAAATTAGTTGTATATTATTACATCACAAAGAAATATGTGAAATGCTTATAGACCATTAAAAGAGATTTCAAAAATAACATATCCCACACGTGTGTGTGTGTGTGTGTGTGTGTGTGTGTGTGTGTGTGTGTGTGTGTGTGTGTACTTGTACAACTATCTTTGTGAGGACCAGTTTGAGTTTTAGACCATTGGAGTGAGGACAAAGAGAGTAAAGTGAGGGCATTTTGGCCGGTCCTCACTTTCTGAGACCCCTTTAAAGGCTTGAGGGTCAAGACTTGGTTTTAGGGATACGGTTATAATTAGGTTAAGGGTAGGTTTAGGGTAAGGGTTCGGGTTAAGCACTTAGTTGTGATGAGTAAGGTTAGGTAAGCGGCTAGAGATTGCATTGTGTCAATGAATGTCCTCATAAAGATAGATGTACAAGAGTGTGTGTGTGTGTGTGTGTGTGTGTGTGTGTGTGTGTGTGTGTGTGTTTGTGTGTGTGTGTGTGTGTAAGCATGCATTATGGAGTTAACATGAAAAAACTGGGTTGCCTTAGTGCAGGATTCTAGTGAAACCAAGTTGTTTAAAATGAAAGTGAGCCAATAAGTGGTCTTCTACTGCCCTCTGCTGGCCATTTTACTTCTTAAAGCTATTTTATTATTATGATGGATTGGTAATATAATCATAGCTGTCAACCCTCCCGTTTTTTCCGGGTTTCTCACGTATTTTAGCTCTTTTCCCGCTGTCTTCCCGTTTTAGTATTTTCCCGTAAAATATCCCGTATTTTTACGCTCTGATTGTGTGAGACGTACAAGCTCCGGCAGATTCGGCTTGTTATTATTATTATTATTATTCCGCCGTAAAACGCATCGTGCAGCCCAAACCGTAAGAGCTGGAGCTTTGAAACTTTGCCAGATGGTAGTACAAAAATCGAGGAGAGGTTATCAAAGTATGAGCCCGATTGGCCCATAGGTGGCGCTATAGCAATCAATTGCGCGTAACTGCTCATAACTCCTAGACCGTAAGTCGTAGACTCAAGTGTCTTATATCATTGGAAAGCTGGATGCCTGTAGGATAAAATGTATATCTCCGATTTTATTTTTGGTATGCAAACTTGTCCGCCATTTTGAATTATGTTAAAAACCTACTTTTGTGAACTAGTCCCTGTTTTTTTGCCCTATTGGAACCAAACCAGTGCAGAAATGTTCTCTGGAGTCTGCTTATCAATAATTATTGAAAAAAAGTTGAAATTTCAAATTCCGGTCGCTAGGGGGAGTAAAATTAACGTTTTGGGAGGAGCCAATTTTACTAAAATGGCTATAACTCGAGAAGTAAATGAGATATCTTCACCAAACTTGGTACTCATATTTATGAGTTCAAATCAAGGTCACAGTAAAAAAACTGCGTCGATTGGCCACATGGTGGCGCTATAACATTAAAAAAACATAAAAAGGGGTGTGGCCACCTGACCGTTAGTCCGATTGACTTGAAAATTGGTATGCAGTGTCTTGGTCCAAGGCCCCATGTATGTGTAAAAGGATATTGGCGTATCTCAAAAAACATGGCCGCCATCGACCAATGAAGTTTGAGCACCTATGAGACGAGGTTAACGGAGGCCGATCGGAACGAAACTCGATGGGCATGTTCGACTCATGGCCCTAGAGGCCTGTAAGAATTTTGAAACAAATCGGCCACTAGTTGGCGCTAACAAGTTTTACGGCTCTGTAATCACGTGGTGTTGCACACATCCCCACAAAATGCATATCATTTGATAGATCTCCTCATGTTGAACAACTTTGCCTCTAGAACCATTGTTGTCAATCAAATCGTTCATTAAATATTCACAATTATGTTAAAAACCTAATTTTGCGAACTAGTCCCTGGTTTTTCGCCCGATCGGAACCAAACCAGTATAGGGCAATTCTCTGGACTCTCTAGATCAATAATTATTGATAAAAAGTTGAAATGTTGCATTTGGGTGGCTGTAACAGGGTCATTTAGAAAAGGGGCAGGGTAAAATACGGTCAAAAGCCTATAAATCCTAAACGAAAAGTCAAAACTTCACAGAAATTGAAGAGCATATGTCTCATAACATGGTGAAGAAGCATGCAAAGTTTCATGGAGATCGGACCATAGGTGGCGCTATAACTGTTAAAAAGCTTTAAAACCATAGATTTCCTATGGTAAATTGCCTATATTGGCTGTAAATGGTTTTTTCCATCTATTATGTCAGTGTTTAAATGTATGCTAAATAAAATGTACTGTCTTTTGATGCTTTTGTGCTTAACGGCCTTAAAGGCCTTACCTGCTTGAACACCGCTAAATGCTGCTTGCAGCTTTAATTATTATTATTATTATTATTATTCTGCCGTAAAACGCATCGTGCAGACCAAACCGTAAGTGCTAGAGACTTGATATTTGGGTTTAAGGTAGCACAGAAATCGAGGAGAGGTTGAGAGAATATGAGCCCGATTGGCCCATAGGTGGCGCTGTAGTAACAAAAACGCGAAACTGCTCATAACTCCTAAACCGTATGTCGTACACTCAAGTGTCTTATATCATTGGAAAGCTGGACTTCTGACTTAAAAAACGTATATCTCCGATTTCATTTCCGGTATGCAAATTTTTCCGCCATTTTGAATTTTGTCGAAAAACTACTTTTGCGAACTAGTCCCTGGTTTTTCGCCCGATCGGAACCAAACCAGTGCAGAAATGTTCTCTGGAGTCTGAATATCAATAATTATCAAAAAAAAGTTGAAATTTTGATTCATGTTCGCTAGGGGGCGCAAAATAAACGCTGTGGGCGGAGCCTATTTTACTAAAATGGTTATAACTCAAGAAGTAATTGAGATAGCTTCACCAAACTCGGTACACATGTGAATGAGTTCATTCTGAGGTCACAGTAAAAAAATCGCGACGATCAAACACTAGGTGGCGCTGTAATGTGAAAAAAACATAAAAAGGGCTCTGACCAGCTGACCGTTAGTCCGATTGACTTGAAAATTGGTAAGCAGTGTCTTGGTCCAAGGCCCCATGTATGTGTATGAGGACATTGGCGTATCTAAAAAAACATGGCCGCCATCGACCAATGAAGTTTGAGCACCAATGAGACGAGGTTAACGGAGGCCGATCGGAACGAAACTCGATGGGCACGTTCGACTTATGGCCCTAGAGGCCTGTAAGAATTTTGAAAGAAATCGGCCACTAGTTGGCGCTAACGAGTTTTACGGCTCTGTAATCACTTGGTGTTGCACACATCCCCACAAAATGCATATCATTTGATAGATCTCCTCATGTTGAACAAATTTGCCTCTAGAACCATTGCTGTCAATCAAACCGTTCATTAAATATTCACGAATATGTTAAAAACCTACTTTTGCGAACTAGTCCCTGGTTTTTCGCCCGATCGGAAACAGACCAGTCTAAGACAATTCTCTGGACTCTCTAGATCAATAATTATCAAAAAAAAGTTGAACTTTACCCTATGGTTCACTATAACAGGGTCTTAGAAAAGGGGCGTGTCAAAATACACTCAAAAGCCTATAAATCGTAAATAAAAAATCAGAACTTCACAAAAATTGATGAGCATATGTGTCATAACATGGTGAAGAAGCATGCACAGTTTCATGGAGATCGGACCATAAGTGGCGCTATAACTGTTAAAAAGCTTTAAAACCATATATATCTTATGGTAAATTGCCTGTTTAAAACCAGTGCAGTACAATTCTCTGGACTCTCTAGAATAGATCAATAATTGTCAGAAAAGGTATAACTTCTTCATTTGGATGGCTATAATAGGGTGAAAGACCAGCTGTGATGACTATATTAAACAGCTTTGATGACTATAACAGCCAATAAGTGGCATTTTACAATAAGTGGACCTGCTGTCATTTTATCATACTACTCCCTAATATTGTTATATATAATTCATATTTAGACTTTATAAAATCATTATTTTAACATTTACAATCACATTCATGTATTATTCACAATTGTGTCACAGGAAGGCTCAGGCTGAAAACGAACGTTAGGCCACGCCCTCACAGTACAAATTCACTCATAACTCGAAAACGCGAACTCCCTGCGCGCTCAAATTTGGATGGTAAAGTCCTCTATTGGGCCTTGATCGAAATCTATCGTCGCGGGCCTCGGGAGCGCCCCCCCGCGGATCGCTAATTCGAGAGACCCCCGAGTTTGAACGGCTGTAACTCTCGACCTAGACCACCTAGATTCTTGTGCGATAGCTCGTTAGAAAGGGCTCGTCCTCATCTAGCTTCGATTCGAGTTTGGTGCGATTCGGCCAGGGCATTCCCGAGATATAAGCCCCAAAATATATGCTTTTGAACGGGCATAACTCCCGGCCCCGATCGGCCACCAACACCGGGATGGTCTCGTTCAACAGGGCTCTTCGGACATTATCTAAGTTCTGAGTTTCAGATTTTTTCACTTTCTCGTTCCCGAGATATAAGTGAAAAACCAAATTTCCATTCATTCATTTCAACTCTATATAGGCTGTAATACCACTGTTGTCCACTAGAGGGAGCAGCAGTATTAGACATGTTCAATCTTTTTATCAGCTTTCAGCATTGGCTAACAAACAAATGCTTAAAGCTATTTTTTTAAATTAGTTGTATATTATTACATCACAAAGAAATATGTGAAATGCTTATAGACCATTAAAAGAGATTTCAAAAATAACATATCCCACACGTGTGTGTGTGTGTGTGTGTGTGTGTGTGTGTGTGTGTGTGTGTGTGTGTGTGTGTGTGTGTGTGTGTGTGTGTGTGTGTGTGTGTACTTGTACAACTATCTTTGTGAGGACCAGTTTGAGTTTTAGACCATTGGAGTGAGGACAAAGAGAGTAAAGTGAGGGCATTTTGGCCGGTCCTCACTTTCTGAGACCCCTTTAAAGGCTTGAGGGTCAAGACTTGGTTTTAGGGATACGGTTATAATTAGGTTAAGGGTAGGTTTAGGGTAAGGGTTCGGGTTAAGCACTTAGTTGTGATGAGTAAGGTTAGGTAAGCGGCTAGAGATTGCATTGTGTCAATGAATGTCCTCATAAAGATAGATGTACAAGAGTGTGTGTGTGTGTGTGTGTGTGTGTGTGTGTGTGTGTGTGTGTGTGTGTGTTTGTGTGTGTGTGTGTGTGTAAGCATGCATTATGGAGTTAACATGAAAAAACTGGGTTGCCTTAGTGCAGGATTCTAGTGAAACCAAGTTGTTTAAAATGAAAGTGAGCCAATAAGTGGTCTTCTACTGCCCTCTGCTGGCCATTTTACTTCTTAAAGCTATTTTATTATTATGATGGATTGGTAATATAATCATAGCTGTCAACCCTCCCGTTTTTTCCGGGTTTCTCACGTATTTTAGCTCTTTTCCCGCTGTCTTCCCGTTTTAGTATTTTCCCGTAAAATATCCCGTATTTTTACGCTCTGATTGTGTGAGACGTACAAGCTCCGGCAGATTCGGCTTGTTATTATTATTATTATTATTCCGCCGTAAAACGCATCGTGCAGCCCAAACCGTAAGAGCTGGAGCTTTGAAACTTTGCCAGATGGTAGTACAAAAATCGAGGAGAGGTTATCAAAGTATGAGCCCGATTGGCCCATAGGTGGCGCTATAGCAATCAATTGCGCGTAACTGCTCATAACTCCTAGACCGTAAGTCGTAGACTCAAGTGTCTTATATCATTGGAAAGCTGGATGCCTGTAGGATAAAATGTATATCTCCGATTTTATTTTTGGTATGCAAACTTGTCCGCCATTTTGAATTATGTTAAAAACCTACTTTTGTGAACTAGTCCCTGTTTTTTTGCCCTATTGGAACCAAACCAGTGCAGAAATGTTCTCTGGAGTCTGCTTATCAATAATTATTGAAAAAAAGTTGAAATTTCAAATTCCGGTCGCTAGGGGGAGTAAAATTAACGTTTTGGGAGGAGCCAATTTTACTAAAATGGCTATAACTCGAGAAGTAAATGAGATATCTTCACCAAACTTGGTACTCATATTTATGAGTTCAAATCAAGGTCACAGTAAAAAAACTGCGTCGATTGGCCACATGGTGGCGCTATAACATTAAAAAAACATAAAAAGGGGTGTGGCCACCTGACCGTTAGTCCGATTGACTTGAAAATTGGTATGCAGTGTCTTGGTCCAAGGCCCCATGTATGTGTAAAAGGATATTGGCGTATCTCAAAAAACATGGCCGCCATCGACCAATGAAGTTTGAGCACCTATGAGACGAGGTTAACGGAGGCCGATCGGAACGAAACTCGATGGGCATGTTCGACTCATGGCCCTAGAGGCCTGTAAGAATTTTGAAACAAATCGGCCACTAGTTGGCGCTAACAAGTTTTACGGCTCTGTAATCACGTGGTGTTGCACACATCCCCACAAAATGCATATCATTTGATAGATCTCCTCATGTTGAACAACTTTGCCTCTAGAACCATTGTTGTCAATCAAATCGTTCATTAAATATTCACAATTATGTTAAAAACCTAATTTTGCGAACTAGTCCCTGGTTTTTCGCCCGATCGGAACCAAACCAGTATAGGGCAATTCTCTGGACTCTCTAGATCAATAATTATTGATAAAAAGTTGAAATGTTGCATTTGGGTGGCTGTAACAGGGTCATTTAGAAAAGGGGCAGGGTAAAATACGGTCAAAAGCCTATAAATCCTAAACGAAAAGTCAAAACTTCACAGAAATTGAAGAGCATATGTCTCATAACATGGTGAAGAAGCATGCAAAGTTTCATGGAGATCGGACCATAGGTGGCGCTATAACTGTTAAAAAGCTTTAAAACCATAGATTTCCTATGGTAAATTGCCTATATTGGCTGTAAATGGTTTTTTCCATCTATTATGTCAGTGTTTAAATGTATGCTAAATAAAATGTACTGTCTTTTGATGCTTTTGTGCTTAACGGCCTTAAAGGCCTTACCTGCTTGAACACCGCTAAATGCTGCTTGCAGCTTTAATTATTATTATTATTCTGCCGTAAAACGCATCGTGCAGACCAAACCGTAAGTGCTAGAGACTTGATATTTGGGTTTAAGGTAGCACAGAAATCGAGGAGAGGTTGAGAGAATATGAGCCCGATTGGCCCATAGGTGGCGCTGTAGTAACAAAAACGCGAAACTGCTCATAACTCCTAAACCGTATGTCGTACACTCAAGTGTCTTATATCATTGGAAAGCTGGACTTCTGACTTAAAAAACGTATATCTCCGATTTCATTTCCGGTATGCAAATTTTTCCGCCATTTTGAATTTTGTCGAAAAACTACTTTTGCGAACTAGTCCCTGGTTTTTCGCCCGATCGGAACCAAACCAGTGCAGAAATGTTCTCTGGAGTCTGAATATCAATAATTATCAAAAAAAAGTTGAAATTTTGATTCATGTTCGCTAGGGGGCGCAAAATAAACGCTGTGGGCGGAGCCTATTTTACTAAAATGGTTATAACTCAAGAAGTAATTGAGATAGCTTCACCAAACTCGGTACACATGTGAATGAGTTCATTCTGAGGTCACAGTAAAAAAATCGCGACGATCAAACACTAGGTGGCGCTGTAATGTGAAAAAAACATAAAAAGGGCTCTGACCAGCTGACCGTTAGTCCGATTGACTTGAAAATTGGTAAGCAGTGTCTTGGTCCAAGGCCCCATGTATGTGTATGAGGACATTGGCGTATCTAAAAAAACATGGCCGCCATCGACCAATGAAGTTTGAGCACCAATGAGACGAGGTTAACGGAGGCCGATCGGAACGAAACTCGATGGGCACGTTCGACTTATGGCCCTAGAGGCCTGTAAGAATTTTGAAAGAAATCGGCCACTAGTTGGCGCTAACGAGTTTTACGGCTCTGTAATCACTTGGTGTTGCACACATCCCCACAAAATGCATATCATTTGATAGATCTCCTCATGTTGAACAAATTTGCCTCTAGAACCATTGCTGTCAATCAAACCGTTCATTAAATATTCACGAATATGTTAAAAACCTACTTTTGCGAACTAGTCCCTGGTTTTTCGCCCGATCGGAAACAGACCAGTCTAAGACAATTCTCTGGACTCTCTAGATCAATAATTATCAAAAAAAAGTTGAACTTTACCCTATGGTTCACTATAACAGGGTCATTTAGAAAAGGGGCGTGTCAAAATACACTCAAAAGCCTATAAATCGTAAATAAAAAATCAGAACTTCACAAAAATTGATGAGCATATGTGTCATAACATGGTGAAGAAGCATGCACAGTTTCATGGAGATCGGACCATAAGTGGCGCTATAACTGTTAAAAAGCTTTAAAACCATATATATCTTATGGTAAATTGCCTGTTTAAAACCAGTGCAGTACAATTCTCTGGACTCTCTAGAATAGATCAATAATTGTCAGAAAAGGTATAACTTCTTCATTTGGATGGCTATAATAGGGTGAAAGACCAGCTGTGATGACTATATTAAACAGCTTTGATGACTATAACAGCCAATAAGTGGCATTTTACAATAAGTGGACCTGCTGTCATTTTATCATACTACTCCCTAATATTGTTATATATAATTCATATTTAGACTTTATAAAATCATTATTTTAACATTTACAATCACATTCATGTATTATTCACAATTGTGTCACAGGAAGGCTCAGGCTGAAAACGAACGTTAGGCCACGCCCTCACAGTACAAATTCACTCATAACTCGAAAACGCGAACTCCCTGCGCGCTCAAATTTGGATGGTAAAGTCCTCTATTGGGCCTTGATCGAAATCTATCGTCGCGGGCCTCGGGAGCGCCCCCCCGCGGATCGCTAATTCGAGAGACCCCCGAGTTTGAACGGCTGTAACTCTCGACCTAGACCACCTAGATTCTTGTGCGATAGCTCGTTAGAAAGGGCTCGTCCTCATCTAGCTTCGATTCGAGTTTGGTGCGATTCGGCCAGGGCATTCCCGAGATATAAGCCCCAAAATATATGCTTTTGAACGGGCATAACTCCCGGCCCCGATCGGCCACCAACACCGGGATGGTCTCGTTCAACAGGGCTCTTCGGACATTATCTAAGTTCTGAGTTTCAGATTTTTTCACTTTCTCGTTCCCGAGATATAAGTGAAAAACCAAATTTCCATTCATTCATTTCAACTCTATATAGGCTGTAATACCACTGTTGTCCACTAGAGGGAGCAGCAGTATTAGACATGTTCAATCTTTTTATCAGCTTTCAGCATTGGCTAACAAACAAATGCTTAAAGCTATTTTTTTAAATTAGTTGTATATTATTACATCACAAAGAAATATGTGAAATGCTTATAGACCATTAAAAGAGATTTCAAAAATAACATATCCCACACGTGTGTGTGTGTGTGTGTGTGTGTGTGTGTGTGTGTGTGTGTGTGTGTGTGTGTGTGTGTGTGTGTACTTGTACAACTATCTTTGTGAGGACCAGTTTGAGTTTTAGACCATTGGAGTGAGGACAAAGAGAGTAAAGTGAGGGCATTTTGGCCGGTCCTCACTTTCTGAGACCCCTTTAAAGGCTTGAGGGTCAAGACTTGGTTTTAGGGATACGGTTATAATTAGGTTAAGGGTAGGTTTAGGGTAAGGGTTCGGGTTAAGCACTTAGTTGTGATGAGTAAGGTTAGGTAAGCGGCTAGAGATTGCATTGTGTCAATGAATGTCCTCATAAAGATAGATGTACAAGAGTGTGTGTGTGTGTGTGTGTGTGTGTGTGTGTGTGTGTGTGTGTGTGTGTGTGTGTGTGTGTGTGTTTGTGTGTGTGTGTGTGTGTAAGCATGCATTATGGAGTTAACATGAAAAAACTGGGTTGCCTTAGTGCAGGATTCTAGTGAAACCAAGTTGTTTAAAATGAAAGTGAGCCAATAAGTGGTCTTCTACTGCCCTCTGCTGGCCATTTTACTTCTTAAAGCTATTTTATTATTATGATGGATTGGTAATATAATCATAGCTGTCAACCCTCCCGTTTTTTCCGGGTTTCTCACGTATTTTAGCTCTTTTCCCGCTGTCTTCCCGTTTTAGTATTTTCCCGTAAAATATCCCGTATTTTTACGCTCTGATTGTGTGAGACGTACAAGCTCCGGCAGATTCGGCTTGAAGTCGTTCATCCTCGGATGCGGCGCCGCGCGCGCTGTTACAAAAAAAGCCGTGCACACAGCAAAGCGAAATGGGGTCTTGCCGGTCTTGCGCACCCAACGCGTCATTTTTGCCGCGCGCACCTTCGCGCTCGTGCGGACGCGTCGAGTATAAACCATGGTATAAACAAAGCTTAACCCGTGTCAGCGTGCGCTCTGATCGGTAAAGGGGCACAGACCTCTCCCGAATCATCTCCAGTAGTAGCAGCCTCCGAACTTCCGAAGCACCACTAACTCCGCCTCCGTTTCCCTCGTAAGCTGATATTAGTATTTAAACATTCTCTATGATAAAACATTTTTGTAAAAAATATTTTAATAACACGGTTTTGGCGATTATAGAGTTCTAATGACGGTGTTCAACTATAACCGTCGGTCTCACGGTTATGGTCACACCCCTAACACACACACACACACACACACACACACACACACACACACACACACACACACACACACACACACACACACACACACACTGTCTCTCAGTCTCTCCCTCTCTCTCTCTCTCTCTCTCTCTCACACACACACACACACACACACACACACACACTGTCTCTTTCTCTCTCTCATACACACACACACACACACTGTCTCTTTCTCTCTCTCACACATGTAGGCCTATATGTAGGCTAGTTATAAACTCTTTAGACTGTTAATGATTAGTGCTTCTTTTTTTTTTAAAAGTTTGTGGGTAAGAATCGTGTAAAAAAAATCCCTTATTTTGGGGATGGATTCCGGGAAATCTCCCTTATTTTCAATGTTCAATGTTGACAGCTATGAATATAATTAATATTATTAAACTATATTGCCTAAATATTCAACTAAACTAAATTAGATTTTATCAACTATATTAAACTAAATTAGATTTTCACAATAACATCCCAAAAGTGTGTGTCTGTAAGCATGCATTGAGTAAACATGAAAATTTGAGAAATTTTTTTCAATAAAATTATATGATTAAAATGAAAACGAAAAATTGCGTTTTAAATGGGAAATCTGTAATAAGCATTTTTTTTTACCTACCATTTATTTCAAATATCTATAGCTATAACAAAATGTGTTTAAGCATTTTTATTAGAGTTAATATGAAAAACGTGCCATTAAAAAATACATGGAGTCAAACCAAGTCATAGAAAACAAAACTGCATTTTATTGCCAGAATAATACAATGTTGTTGTTTTTAAACAGTGCATATGAAAATAAGTAACATTAACAATCAATTAATTTATTCAAGTTCAATCGTTTGCATATTGAAGAATGTCTCTGTGGTATCATTTTATTCATTTCAATTTTTTGCACATATGAAAGAAGAAAAGTATTTGCATTAATATATGTTCAAAACTATATTGCATATATATATATATATATATATATATATATATATATATATATATATATATATATATATATATAATCTGTGAGACCTCCGGATTGGAACATCTGTAACTCCCTACCTAGACCAACTAGATTATTGTGGGATAGCTTGTTTGAAAGGTCCCGTCCACATCTTGCTTCACAAAGAAATATGTGAAATGCTTATAGACCATTAAAGTATATTTAGGTGTTCAAGCACGAAGTGCTGAAAACCTATTGTATTTGTGCTGATTTTTATTATTATTATTATTATTCTGCCGTAAAACGCATCGTGCAGACCAAACCGTAAGTGCTAGAGACTTGAAACTTTGTCAGATGGTAGTACAAAAATCGAGGAGAGGTTATCAAATTATGAGCCCGATTGGCCCATAGGTGGCGCTATAGCAACCAATTGCGCAAAACTGCTCATAACTCCTAGACCGTATGTCTTAGACTCAAGTGTCTTATATCTCTGGAAAGCTGGAAACCTGAAGTAAAAAACGTATATCTCCGATTTCATTTCCGCCATGATAGATTTTCCGCCATTTTGAATTTTGTCGAAAAACTACTTTTGCGAACTAGTCCCTGGTTTTTCGCCCGATCGGAACCAAACCAGTGCCAAAATGTTCTCTGGAGTCTGAATATCAATAATTATCGAAAAAAAGTTGAAATTTTGATTCACGGTCGCTAGGGGGCGCAAAATGAACGTTGTGGGCGGAGCCTATTTTACTAAAATGGCTATAACTCAAGAAGTAAATGAGATAGCTTCACCAAACTCGGTACACATGTGAATAAGTTCATTCTGAGGTCACAGTAAAAAAATCGCGACGATTGGGCACTAGGTGGCGCTATAACATTAAAAAAACATAAATAGGGCTATGACCACCTGACCGTTGGTCCGATTGACTTGAAAATTGGTATGCAGTGTCTTGGTCCAAGGCCCCATGTATGTATAAAAGGACATTGGCGTATCTCAAAAAACATGGCCGCCATCGGCCAATGAAGTTTGAGCACCTGTGAGACAAGGTTAACGGAGGCCGATCGGAACGAAACTCGATGGGCATGTTCGACTCATGGGCCAAGAGGTCTGTAAGAGTTTTGAAAGAAATCGGCCACTAGTTGGCGCTAACAAGTTTTACGGCTCTGTAATCACGTGGTGTGGCACACATCCCCACAAAATGCATATCATTTGATAGATCTCCTCATGCTGAACAACTTTGCCTCTAGAACCATTGCTGTCAATCAAATCGTTCATTAAATATTCACAAATATGTTTAAAACCTACTTTTGCGAACTAGTCCTAGGATTTTCGCCCGATCGGAACCAGACCAGTCTAGGACAATTCTCTGGACTCTCTAGATCAATAATTATCAAAAAAAAGTTGAAATTTGGCATTTGGTTGGCTATAACAGGGTCATTTATAAAATGGGCGTGGCAAAATATAGTCAAAAGCCTATAAATCCTATACGAAAACTCAGAACTTCACAAAAATTGGTGAGCATATGTGACATAACATCCTTAAAAAGCATGCCAAATTTTATGGAGATCGGACCATAGGTGGCGCTATAACTGTTAAAAAGCTTTGAAACAATGTATTTCCTATGGTAAATTGCCTGTATTTGCTGTAAATGGTGTTTTGCATTTATTATCATGTAATGTTCATATCATAATGTTCAAAACCAGTGCAGTACAATTCTCTGGACTCTCTAGATCAATAATTATCAGAAAAAGTTGAACAACTTCATTTGGATGGCTATAATAGGGTCACTTCACAATGTAGCCATGACCTAGTGTCCCCAAAAGCTTATATCTCTTCAATGAATGCTCAGATCTTCTTAAAAACAAGTCAGAACATGTGCCATATGACTCCAAACAATCATGAAAAATTTCAGACAGATCGGACAAAATTTGCCTCTATAACAGTTAAAAATGGGAAAATTAAATGAATATAATGGCATATTAAGCCAATAAGTAGTATTTTACTGCCCCCTGCTGTTTAAAATATGAATTATACTTGAGTAGTGTGACAAAATTACTATTTAGACTTTATAAAATTACTATTTTAACATTTACAATCACATTAAGTCAAATTTCATCTATTGAAGTATCACTATTGACAATTCTGTCACATTGACAAATGTGAATCCTGAATGAGACATAGTTCAAATCTCTGTATCTACAACAGAATGTGTGTGTAGTCCTATGTTTCTGAATAAATTCTGAATAATCTGATTAATAGTTTGCAAAGACATGTATGAAATAACATTCAAATATATTTTCATAATGATTTTGTGTGTGTGTGTGTGTGTGTGTGTGTGTGTAAGCTTGCATAAAGGAGTTAAAATGGAAAAACTGTCAAAATGAAAGTGGCCTGCAGAGGGCAGTAGAAGACCACTTATTGGCTCATTCTACTTATTAATGAAGTCTTTTAACAGGTGCATTCATATTTAGACACTATAAAATCACTTGTATAACAATTACTATTATAACACAATCATATTTTCTCAGAGTTTATCACTTCATTTGTTCTGACACTTCACATCAATGCTAGCAATGTGGTAAATCATGATAAACTATGGTAAATCATGCTAGAATCACAGTACTCTATGGCAGTGTTGGGAACCCTAATCAAACACACCTGATTCAACTCATCAGCTCATAATCACATAGGTTAATGAGCTGATGAGTTGAATCAGGTGTGATTGATTAGAGAGACAGAGAAAACGGGTCCTTCAGGACAGGTTTGGGAACCACTGCTCTATGGTAAATCATCCTAGAACGTAGTAAATCATACTAGAACTTGGTAAATCATGGTAAATCATGCTAGATTCATGGTAAATCATACTGGAACATGGTAAATCATGAAAAATCACACTAAAATGTGGTATATCATGGTAAATCATGCTAAAACATGGTCTATTCCATCTATGATATCAGTGGTTAAATGCTTGCTACATAAAACGTAATGTCTTTTGATGCTTGTGTGGTTAAAAATCTTAAATGCCTTAACTGCTTGAACACCGCTAAATGCTGCTTGCAGCTTTAATTATTATTATTATTATTTTTCTTCTGCCGTAAAACGCATCGTGCAGCCCAAACCGTAAGGGCTAGAGACTTGAAACTTTGTCAGATGGTAGTACAAAAATCGAGGAGAGGTTATCAAATTATGAGCCCGATTGGCCCATAGGTGGCGCTATAGCAACCAATTGCGCGGAATTGCTCATAACTCCTAGACCCTATGTCGTAGAGTCAAGTGTCTTATATCATTGGAAAGCTGGACTCCTGACGAACAAAACGTATATCTCCGATTTTATTTCCGCCATGATAGATTTTCCGCAATTTTGAATTTTGTCAAAAAACTACTTTTGCGAACTAGTCCCTGGTTTTTCGCCCGATCGGAACCAAACTAGTGCAGAAATGTTCTCTGGAGTCTGAATATCAATAATTATCAAAAAAAGTTGAAATTTTGATTCAGGGTCGCTAGGGGGCGCAAAATGAACGTTGTGGGCGGAGCCTATTTTACTAAAATGGCTATAACTCAAGAAGGAAATAAGATAGCTTCACCAAACCCGGTACACATGTGAATGAGTTCATTCTGAGGTCACAGTAAAAAAATCGCGACGATCGAACACTAGATGGCGCTATAGTATGAAAAAAACATAAAAGGGGCTCTGACCACCTGACCGTTAGTCCGATTGACTTGAAAATTGGTATGCAGTGTCTTGGTCCAAGGCCCCATGTATGTGTATGAGGACATTGGCGTATCTCAAAAAACATGGCCGCCATCGGCCAATGAAGTTTGAGCACCTGTGAGATAAGGTTAACGGAGGCCAATCGGAACGAAACTCGATGGGCATGTTCGACTCATGGCCCAAGAGGTCTGTAAGAGTTTTGAAATAAATCGGCCACTAGTTGGCGCTAACGAGTTTAACGGCTCTTTAATCACGTGGTGTTGCACATATCCCCACAATATGCATATCATTTGATAGATCTCCTCATGCTGAACAACTTTGCCTCTAGAAACATTGCTGTCAATCGAACCGTTCATTAAATATTCACAAATATGTTGAAAACCTACTTTTGCGAACTAGTCCCTGTTTTTTCGCCCGATCGGAACCAGACCAGTCTAGGACAATTTTCTGGACTCTCTAGATCAATAATTATCGAAAAAAAGTTGAAATTTTGCATTTGGGTGGCTGTAACAGGGTCATTTAGAAAAGGGGCATGGCAAAATACAGTCAAAAGCCTATAAATCATAAATAAAAACTCAGAACTTCACAAAAATTGACGAGCATATGTGTCATAACATGGTGAAGAAGCATGCAAAGTTTCATGGAGATCGGACCATAGGTGGCGCTATAACTGTTAAAAAGCTTCAAAACCATGTATTTCCTATGGTAAATTTCCTGTATTAGCTGTAAATGGTCTTTTCCATCTACGATCATATAATGTTCATATCATAATGTTCAAAACCATCATAAATCATTCTAGAATGTGGTATATCATGGTAAATCATCCTATAACATGGTAAATCACGCTAGGATCATATTAAATCATACTAGAATGTGTTCAATTGTGGTAAACCATGCTAGAGCAGGGTAAATCATGGTGAATCATACTAGAACTTGGTATATCATGATAAACTATGGTAAAACGAGGTCTATTCCATCTATGATGTCAGTGCTTAAATGCTTGCTACATGAAACTTAATGTCTTTTGATGCTTTTGAGCTTAACTGCCTTAACTGCTTGAACACCAATAAATGCTGCTTGCAGCTTTAATTAGGTGTTCAAGCACGAAGTGCTGAAAACCTATTGTATTTGTGCTGATTTTTATTATTATTATTATTATTCTGCCGTAAAACGCATCGTGCAGACCAAACCGTAAGTGCTAGAGACTTGAAACTTTGTCAGATGGTAGTACAAAAATCGAGGAGAGGTTATCAAATTATGAGCCCGATTGGCCCATAGGTGGCGCTATAGCAACCAATTGCGCAAAACTGCTCATAACTCCTAGACCGTATGTCGTAGACTCAAGTGTCTTATATCTCTGGAAAGCTGGAAACCTGAAGTAAAAAACGTATATCTCCGATTTCATTTCCGCCATGATAGATTTTCCGCCATTTTGAATTTTGTCGAAAAACTACTTTTGCGAACTAGTCCCTGGTTTTTCGCCCGATCGGAACCAAACCAGTGCCAAAATGTTCTCTGGAGTCTGAATATCAATAATTATCGAAAAAAAGTTGAAATTTTGATTCACGGTCGCTAGGGGGCGCAAAATGAACGTTGTGGGCGGAGCCTATTTTACTAAAATGGCTATAACTCAAGAAGTAAATGAGATAGCTTCACCAAACTCGGTACACATGTGAATAAGTTCATTCTGAGGTCACAGTAAAAAAATCGCGACGATTGGGCACTAGGTGGCGCTATAACATTAAAAAAACATAAATAGGGCTGTGACCACCTGACCATTGGTCCGATTGACTTGAAAATTGGTATGCAGTGTCTTGGTCCAAGGCCCCATGTATGTATAAAAGGACATTGGCGTATCTCAAAAAACATGGCCGCCATCGGCCAATGAAGTTTGAGCACCTGTGAGACGAGGTTAACGGAGGCCGATCGGAACGAAACTCGATGGGCATGTTCGACTCATGGCCCAAGAGGTCTGTAAGAGTTTTGAAAGAAATCGGCCACTAGTTGGCGCTAACAAGTTTTACGGCTCTGTAATCACGTGGTGTGGCACACATCCCCACAAAATGCATATCATTTGATAGATCTCCTCATGCTGAACAACTTTGCCTCTAGAACCATTGCTGTCAATCAAATCGTTCATTAAATATTCACAAATATGTTTAAAACCTACTTTTGCGAACTAGTCCTAGGATTTTCGCCCGATCGGAACCAGACCAGTCTAGGACAATTCTCTGGACTCTCTAGATCAATAATTATCAAAAAAAAGTTGAAATTTGGCATTTGGTTGGCTATAACAGGGTCATTTATAAAATGGGCGTGGCAAAATATAGTCAAAAGCCTATAAATCCTATACGAAAACTCAGAACTTCACAAAAATTGGTGAGCATATGTGACATAACATCCTTAAAAAGCATGCCAAATTTTATGGAGATCGGACCATAGGTGGCGCTATAACTGTTAAAAAGCTTTGAAACAATGTATTTCCTATGGTAAATTGCCTGTATTTGCTGTAAATGGTGTTTTGCATTTATTATCATGTAATGTTCATATCATAATGTTCAAAACCAGTGCAGTACAATTCTCTGGACTCTCTAGATCAATAATTATCAGAAAAAGTTGAACAACTTCATTTGGATGGCTATAATAGGGTCACTTCACAATGTAGCCATGACCTAGTGTCCCCAAAAGCTTATATCTCTTCAATGAATGCTCAGATCTTCTTAAAAACAAGTCAGAACATGTGCCATATGACTCCAAACAATCATGAAAAATTTCAGACAGATCGGACAAAATTTGCCTCTATAACAGTTAAAAATGGGAAAATTAAATGAATATAATGGCATATTAAGCCAATAAGTAGTATTTTACTGCCCCCTGCTGTTTAAAATATGAATTATACTTGAGTAGTGTGACAAAATTACTATTTAGACTTTATAAAATTACTATTTTAACATTTACAATCACATTAAGTCAAATTTCATCTATTGAAGTATCACTATTGACAATTCTGTCACATTGACAAATGTGAATCCTGAATGAGACATAGTTCAAATCTCTGTATCTACAACAGAATGTGTGTGTAGTCCTATGTTTCTGAATAAATTCTGAATAATCTGATTAATAGTTTGCAAAGACATGTATGAAATAACATTCAAATATATTTTCATAATGATTTTGTGTGTGTGTGTGTGTGTGTGTGTGTGTGTAAGCTTGCATAAAGGAGTTAAAATGGAAAAACTGTCAAAATGAAAGTGGCCTGCAGAGGGCAGTAGAAGACCACTTATTGGCTCATTCTACTTATTAATGAAGTCTTTTAACAGGTGCATTCATATTTAGACACTATAAAATCACTTGTATAACAATTACTATTATAACACAATCATATTTTCTCAGAGTTTATCACTTCATTTGTTCTGACACTTCACATCAATGCTAGCAATGTGGTAAATCATGATAAACTATGGTAAATCATGCTAGAATCACAGTACTCTATGGCAGTGTTGGGAACCCTAATCAAACACACCTGATTCAACTCATCAGCTCATAATCACATAGGTTAATGAGCTGATGAGTTGAATCAGGTGTGATTGATTAGAGAGACAGAGAAAACGGGTCCTTCAGGACAGGTTTGGGAACCACTGCTCTATGGTAAATCATCCTAGAACGTAGTAAATCATACTAGAACTTGGTAAATCATGGTAAATCATGCTAGATTCATGGTAAATCATACTGGAACATGGTAAATCATGAAAAATCACACTAAAATGTGGTATATCATGGTAAATCATGCTAAAACATGGTCTATTCCATCTATGATATCAGTGGTTAAATGCTTGCTACATAAAACGTAATGTCTTTTGATGCTTGTGTGGTTAAAAATCTTAAATGCCTTAACTGCTTGAACACCGCTAAATGCTGCTTGTTATTATTATTATTCTGCCGTAAAACGCATCGTGCAGACCAAACCGTAAGTGCTAGAGACTTGATATTTGGGTTTAAGGTAGCACAGAAATCGAGGAGAGGTTGAGAGAATATGAGCCCGATTGGCCCATAGGTGGCGCTGTAGTAACAAAAACGCGAAACTGCTCATAACTCCTAAACCGTATGTCGTACACTCAAGTGTCTTATATCATTGGAAAGCTGGACTTCTGACTTAAAAAACGTATATCTCCGATTTCATTTCCGGTATGCAAATTTTTCCGCCATTTTGAATTTTGTCGAAAAACTACTTTTGCGAACTAGTCCCTGGTTTTTCGCCCGATCGGAACCAAACCAGTGCAGAAATGTTCTCTGGAGTCTGAATATCAATAATTATCAAAAAAAAGTTGAAATTTTGATTCATGTTCGCTAGGGGGCGCAAAATAAACGCTGTGGGCGGAGCCTATTTTACTAAAATGGTTATAACTCAAGAAGTAATTGAGATAGCTTCACCAAACTCGGTACACATGTGAATGAGTTCATTCTGAGGTCACAGTAAAAAAATCGCGACGATCAAACACTAGGTGGCGCTGTAATGTGAAAAAAACATAAAAAGGGCTCTGACCAGCTGACCGTTAGTCCGATTGACTTGAAAATTGGTAAGCAGTGTCTTGGTCCAAGGCCCCATGTATGTGTATGAGGACATTGGCGTATCTAAAAAAACATGGCCGCCATCGACCAATGAAGTTTGAGCACCAATGAGACGAGGTTAACGGAGGCCGATCGGAACGAAACTCGATGGGCACGTTCGACTTATGGCCCTAGAGGCCTGTAAGAATTTTGAAAGAAATCGGCCACTAGTTGGCGCTAACGAGTTTTACGGCTCTGTAATCACTTGGTGTTGCACACATCCCCACAAAATGCATATCATTTGATAGATCTCCTCATGTTGAACAAATTTGCCTCTAGAACCATTGCTGTCAATCAAACCGTTCATTAAATATTCACGAATATGTTAAAAACCTACTTTTGCGAACTAGTCCCTGGTTTTTCGCCCGATCGGAAACAGACCAGTCTAAGACAATTCTCTGGACTCTCTAGATCAATAATTATCAAAAAAAAGTTGAACTTTACCCTATGGTTCACTATAACAGGGTCATTTAGAAAAGGGGCGTGTCAAAATACACTCAAAAGCCTATAAATCGTAAATAAAAAATCAGAACTTCACAAAAATTGATGAGCATATGTGTCATAACATGGTGAAGAAGCATGCACAGTTTCATGGAGATCGGACCATAAGTGGCGCTATAACTGTTAAAAAGCTTTAAAACCATATATATCTTATGGTAAATTGCCTGTTTAAAACCAGTGCAGTACAATTCTCTGGACTCTCTAGAATAGATCAATAATTGTCAGAAAAGGTATAACTTCTTCATTTGGATGGCTATAATAGGGTGAAAGACCAGCTGTGATGACTATATTAAACAGCTTTGATGACTATAACAGCCAATAAGTGGCATTTTACAATAAGTGGACCTGCTGTCATTTTATCATACTACTCCCTAATATTGTTATATATAATTCATATTTAGACTTTATAAAATCATTATTTTAACATTTACAATCACATTCATGTATTATTCACAATTGTGTCACAGGAAGGCTCAGGCTGAAAACGAACGTTAGGCCACGCCCTCACAGTACAAATTCACTCATAACTCGAAAACGCGAACTCCCTGCGCGCTCAAATTTGGATGGTAAAGTCCTCTATTGGGCCTTGATCGAAATCTATCGTCGCGGGCCTCGGGAGCGCCCCCCCGCGGATCGCTAATTCGAGAGACCCCCGAGTTTGAACGGCTGTAACTCTCGACCTAGACCACCTAGATTCTTGTGCGATAGCTCGTTAGAAAGGGCTCGTCCTCATCTAGCTTCGATTCGAGTTTGGTGCGATTCGGCCAGGGCATTCCCGAGATATAAGCCCCAAAATATATGCTTTTGAACGGGCATAACTCCCGGCCCCGATCGGCCACCAACACCGGGATGGTCTCGTTCAACAGGGCTCTTCGGACATTATCTAAGTTCTGAGTTTCAGATTTTTTCACTTTCTCGTTCCCGAGATATAAGTGAAAAACCAAATTTCCATTCATTCATTTCAACTCTATATAGGCTGTAATACCACTGTTGTCCACTAGAGGGAGCAGCAGTATTAGACATGTTCAATCTTTTTATCAGCTTTCAGCATTGGCTAACAAACAAATGCTTAAAGCTATTTTTTTAAATTAGTTGTATATTATTACATCACAAAGAAATATGTGAAATGCTTATAGACCATTAAAAGAGATTTCAAAAATAACATATCCCACACGTGTGTGTGTGTGTGTGTGTGTGTGTGTGTGTGTGTGTGTGTGTGTGTGTGTGTGTGTGTGTGTACTTGTACAACTATCTTTGTGAGGACCAGTTTGAGTTTTAGACCATTGGAGTGAGGACAAAGAGAGTAAAGTGAGGGCATTTTGGCCGGTCCTCACTTTCTGAGACCCCTTTAAAGGCTTGAGGGTCAAGACTTGGTTTTAGGGATACGGTTATAATTAGGTTAAGGGTAGGTTTAGGGTAAGGGTTCGGGTTAAGCACTTAGTTGTGATGAGTAAGGTTAGGTAAGCGGCTAGAGATTGCATTGTGTCAATGAATGTCCTCATAAAGATAGATGTACAAGAGTGTGTGTGTGTGTGTGTGTGTGTGTGTGTGTGTGTGTGTGTGTGTGTGTGTGTGTGTGTGTGTGTGTGTTTGTGTGTGTGTGTGTGTGTAAGCATGCATTATGGAGTTAACATGAAAAAACTGGGTTGCCTTAGTGCAGGATTCTAGTGAAACCAAGTTGTTTAAAATGAAAGTGAGCCAATAAGTGGTCTTCTACTGCCCTCTGCTGGCCATTTTACTTCTTAAAGCTATTTTATTATTATGATGGATTGGTAATATAATCATAGCTGTCAACCCTCCCGTTTTTTCCGGGTTTCTCACGTATTTTAGCTCTTTTCCCGCTGTCTTCCCGTTTTAGTATTTTCCCGTAAAATATCCCGTATTTTTACGCTCTGATTGTGTGAGACGTACAAGCTCCGGCAGATTCGGCTTGTTATTATTATTATTATTATTCCGCCGTAAAACGCATCGTGCAGCCCAAACCGTAAGAGCTGGAGCTTTGAAACTTTGCCAGATGGTAGTACAAAAATCGAGGAGAGGTTATCAAAGTATGAGCCCGATTGGCCCATAGGTGGCGCTATAGCAATCAATTGCGCGTAACTGCTCATAACTCCTAGACCGTAAGTCGTAGACTCAAGTGTCTTATATCATTGGAAAGCTGGATGCCTGTAGGATAAAATGTATATCTCCGATTTTATTTTTGGTATGCAAACTTGTCCGCCATTTTGAATTATGTTAAAAACCTACTTTTGTGAACTAGTCCCTGTTTTTTTGCCCTATTGGAACCAAACCAGTGCAGAAATGTTCTCTGGAGTCTGCTTATCAATAATTATTGAAAAAAAGTTGAAATTTCAAATTCCGGTCGCTAGGGGGAGTAAAATTAACGTTTTGGGAGGAGCCAATTTTACTAAAATGGCTATAACTCGAGAAGTAAATGAGATATCTTCACCAAACTTGGTACTCATATTTATGAGTTCAAATCAAGGTCACAGTAAAAAAACTGCGTCGATTGGCCACATGGTGGCGCTATAACATTAAAAAAACATAAAAAGGGGTGTGGCCACCTGACCGTTAGTCCGATTGACTTGAAAATTGGTATGCAGTGTCTTGGTCCAAGGCCCCATGTATGTGTAAAAGGATATTGGCGTATCTCAAAAAACATGGCCGCCATCGACCAATGAAGTTTGAGCACCTATGAGACGAGGTTAACGGAGGCCGATCGGAACGAAACTCGATGGGCATGTTCGACTCATGGCCCTAGAGGCCTGTAAGAATTTTGAAACAAATCGGCCACTAGTTGGCGCTAACAAGTTTTACGGCTCTGTAATCACGTGGTGTTG
This sequence comes from Gila orcuttii, assembly GCA_026230005.1. Lineage (NCBI taxonomy): Eukaryota > Metazoa > Chordata > Actinopteri > Cypriniformes > Leuciscidae > Gila > Gila orcuttii. Next base: position 10,106,567 of record JAPDVR010000009.1, read on the forward strand.
CACACATCCCCACAAAATGCATATCATTTGATAGATCTCCTCATGTTGAACAACTTTGCCTCTAGAACCATTGTTGTCAATCAAATCGTTCATTAAATATTCACAATTATGTTAAAAACCTAATTTTGCGAACTAGTCCCTGGTTTTTCGCCCGATCGGAACCAAACCAGTATAGGGCAATTCTCTGGACTCTCTAGATCAATAATTATTGATAAAAAGTTGAAATGTTGCATTTGGGTGGCTGTAACAGGGTCATTTAGAAAAGGGGCAGGGTAAAATACGGTCAAAAGCCTATAAATCCTAAACGAAAAGTCAAAACTTCACAGAAATTGAAGAGCATATGTCTCATAACATGGTGAAGAAGCATGCAAAGTTTCATGGAGATCGGACCATAGGTGGCGCTATAACTGTTAAAAAGCTTTAAAACCATAGATTTCCTATGGTAAATTGCCTATATTGGCTGTAAATGGTTTTTTCCATCTATTATGTCAGTGTTTAAATGTATGCTAAATAAAATGTACTGTCTTTTGATGCTTTTGTGCTTAACGGCCTTAAAGGCCTTACCTGCTTGAACACCGCTAAATGCTGCTTGCAGCTTTAATTATTATTATTATTATTATTATTCTGCCGTAAAACGCATCGTGCAGACCAAACCGTAAGTGCTAGAGACTTGATATTTGGGTTTAAGGTAGCACAGAAATCGAGGAGAGGTTGAGAGAATATGAGCCCGATTGGCCCATAGGTGGCGCTGTAGTAACAAAAACGCGAAACTGCTCATAACTCCTAAACCGTATGTCGTACACTCAAGTGTCTTATATCATTGGAAAGCTGGACTTCTGACTTAAAAAACGTATATCTCCGATTTCATTTCCGGTATGCAAATTTTTCCGCCATTTTGAATTTTGTCGAAAAACTACTTTTGCGAACTAGTCCCTGGTTTTTCGCCCGATCGGAACCAAACCAGTGCAGAAATGTTCTCTGGAGTCTGAATATCAATAATTATCAAAAAAAAGTTGAAATTTTGATTCATGTTCGCTAGGGGGCGCAAAATAAACGCTGTGGGCGGAGCCTATTTTACTAAAATGGTTATAACTCAAGAAGTAATTGAGATAGCTTCACCAAACTCGGTACACATGTGAATGAGTTCATTCTGAGGTCACAGTAAAAAAATCGCGACGATCAAACACTAGGTGGCGCTGTAATGTGAAAAAAACATAAAAAGGGCTCTGACCAGCTGACCGTTAGTCCGATTGACTTGAAAATTGGTAAGCAGTGTCTTGGTCCAAGGCCCCATGTATGTGTATGAGGACATTGGCGTATCTAAAAAAACATGGCCGCCATCGACCAATGAAGTTTGAGCACCAATGAGACGAGGTTAACGGAGGCCGATCGGAACGAAACTCGATGGGCACGTTCGACTTATGGCCCTAGAGGCCTGTAAGAATTTTGAAAGAAATCGGCCACTAGTTGGCGCTAACGAGTTTTACGGCTCTGTAATCACTTGGTGTTGCACACATCCCCACAAAATGCATATCATTTGATAGATCTCCTCATGTTGAACAAATTTGCCTCTAGAACCATTGCTGTCAATCAAACCGTTCATTAAATATTCACGAATATGTTAAAAACCTACTTTTGCGAACTAGTCCCTGGTTTTTCGCCCGATCGGAAACAGACCAGTCTAAGACAATTCTCTGGACTCTCTAGATCAATAATTATCAAAAAAAAGTTGAACTTTACCCTATGGTTCACTATAACAGGGTCATTTAGAAAAGGGGCGTGTCAAAATACACTCAAAAGCCTATAAATCGTAAATAAAAAATCAGAACTTCACAAAAATTGATGAGCATATGTGTCATAACATGGTGAAGAAGCATGCACAGTTTCATGGAGATCGGACCATAAGTGGCGCTATAACTGTTAAAAAGCTTTAAAACCATATATATCTTATGGTAAATTGCCTGTTTAAAACCAGTGCAGTACAATTCTCTGGACTCTCTAGAATAGATCAATAATTGTCAGAAAAGGTATAACTTCTTCATTTGGATGGCTATAATAGGGTGAAAGACCAGCTGTGATGACTATATTAAACAGCTTTGATGACTATAACAGCCAATAAGTGGCATTTTACAATAAGTGGACCTGCTGTCATTTTATCATACTACTCCCTAATATTGTTATATATAATTCATATTTAGACTTTATAAAATCATTATTTTAACATTTACAATCACATTCATGTATTATTCACAATTGTGTCACAGGAAGGCTCAGGCTGAAAACGAACGTTAGGCCACGCCCTCACAGTACAAATTCACTCATAACTCGAAAACGCGAACTCCCTGCGCGCTCAAATTTGGATGGTAAAGTCCTCTATTGGGCCTTGATCGAAATCTATCGTCGCGGGCCTCGGGAGCGCCCCCCCGCGGATCGCTAATTCGAGAGACCCCCGAGTTTGAACGGCTGTAACTCTCGACCTAGACCACCTAGATTCTTGTGCGATAGCTCGTTAGAAAGGGCTCGTCCTCATCTAGCTTCGATTCGAGTTTGGTGCGATTCGGCCAGGGCATTCCCGAGATATAAGCCCCAAAATATATGCTTTTGAACGGGCATAACTCCCGGCCCCGATCGGCCACCAACACCGGGATGGTCTCGTTCAACAGGGCTCTTCGGACATTATCTAAGTTCTGAGTTTCAGATTTTTTCACTTTCTCGTTCCCGAGATATAAGTGAAAAACCAAATTTCCATTCATTCATTTCAACTCTATATAGGCTGTAATACCACTGTTGTCCACTAGAGGGAGCAGCAGTATTAGACATGTTCAATCTTTTTATCAGCTTTCAGCATTGGCTAACAAACAAATGCTTAAAGCTATTTTTTTAAATTAGTTGTATATTATTACATCACAAAGAAATATGTGAAATGCTTATAGACCATTAAAAGAGATTTCAAAAATAACATATCCCACACGTGTGTGTGTGTGTGTGTGTGTGTGTGTGTGTGTGTGTGTGTGTGTGTGTGTGTGTGTGTGTGTGTGTACTTGTACAACTATCTTTGTGAGGACCAGTTTGAGTTTTAGACCATTGGAGTGAGGACAAAGAGAGTAAAGTGAGGGCATTTTGGCCGGTCCTCACTTTCTGAGACCCCTTTAAAGGCTTGAGGGTCAAGACTTGGTTTTAGGGATACGGTTATAATTAGGTTAAGGGTAGGTTTAGGGTAAGGGTTCGGGTTAAGCACTTAGTTGTGATGAGTAAGGTTAGGTAAGCGGCTAGAGATTGCATTGTGTCAATGAATGTCCTCATAAAGATAGATGTACAAGAGTGTGTGTGTGTGTGTGTGTGTGTGTGTGTGTGTGTGTGTGTGTGTGTGTGTGTGTGTGTGTTTGTGTGTGTGTGTGTGTGTAAGCATGCATTATGGAGTTAACATGAAAAAACTGGGTTGCCTTAGTGCAGGATTCTAGTGAAACCAAGTTGTTTAAAATGAAAGTGAGCCAATAAGTGGTCTTCTACTGCCCTCTGCTGGCCATTTTACTTCTTAAAGCTATTTTATTATTATGATGGATTGGTAATATAATCATAGCTGTCAACCCTCCCGTTTTTTCCGGGTTTCTCACGTATTTTAGCTCTTTTCCCGCTGTCTTCCCGTTTTAGTATTTTCCCGTAAAATATCCCGTATTTTTACGCTCTGATTGTGTGAGACGTACAAGCTCCGGCAGATTCGGCTTGAAGTCGTTCATCCTCGGATGCGGCGCCGCGCGCGCTGTTACAAAAAAAGCCGTGCACACAGCAAAGCGAAATGGGGTCTTGCCGGTCTTGCGCACCCAACGCGTCATTTTTGCCGCGCGCACCTTCGCGCTCGTGCGGACGCGTCGAGTATAAACCATGGTATAAACAAAGCTTAACCCGTGTCAGCGTGCGCTCTGATCGGTAAAGGGGCACAGACCTCTCCCGAATCATCTCCAGTAGTAGCAGCCTCCGAACTTCCGAAGCACCACTAACTCCGCCTCCGTTTCCCTCGTAAGCTGATATTAGTATTTAAACATTCTCTATGATAAAACATTTTTGTAAAAAATATTTTAATAACACGGTTTTGGCGATTATAGAGTTCTAATGACGGTGTTCAACTATAACCGTCGGTCTCACGGTTATGGTCACACCCCTAACACACACACACACACACACACACACACACACACACACACACACACACACACACACACACACACTGTCTCTCAGTCTCTCCCTCTCTCTCTCTCTCTCTCTCTCTCACACACACACACACACACACACACACACACACTGTCTCTTTCTCTCTCTCATACACACACACACACACACTGTCTCTTTCTCTCTCTCACACATGTAGGCCTATATGTAGGCTAGTTATAAACTCTTTAGACTGTTAATGATTAGTGCTTCTTTTTTTTTTAAAAGTTTGTGGGTAAGAATCGTGTAAAAAAAATCCCTTATTTTGGGGATGGATTCCGGGAAATCTCCCTTATTTTCAATGTTCAATGTTGACAGCTATGAATATAATTAATATTATTAAACTATATTGCCTAAATATTCAACTAAACTAAATTAGATTTTATCAACTATATTAAACTAAATTAGATTTTCACAATAACATCCCAAAAGTGTGTGTCTGTAAGCATGCATTGAGTAAACATGAAAATTTGAGAAATTTTTTTCAATAAAATTATATGATTAAAATGAAAACGAAAAATTGCGTTTTAAATGGGAAATCTGTAATAAGCATTTTTTTTTACCTACCATTTATTTCAAATATCTATAGCTATAACAAAATGTGTTTAAGCATTTTTATTAGAGTTAATATGAAAAACGTGCCATTAAAAAATACATGGAGTCAAACCAAGTCATAGAAAACAAAACTGCATTTTATTGCCAGAATAATACAATGTTGTTGTTTTTAAACAGTGCATATGAAAATAAGTAACATTAACAATCAATTAATTTATTCAAGTTCAATCGTTTGCATATTGAAGAATGTCTCTGTGGTATCATTTTATTCATTTCAATTTTTTGCACATATGAAAGAAGAAAAGTATTTGCATTAATATATGTTCAAAACTATATTGCATATATATATATATATATATATATATATATATATATATATATATATATATATATAATCTGTGAGACCTCCGGATTGGAACATCTGTAACTCCCTACCTAGACCAACTAGATTATTGTGGGATAGCTTGTTTGAAAGGTCCCGTCCACATCTTGCTTCACAAAGAAATATGTGAAATGCTTATAGACCATTAAAGTATATTTAGGTGTTCAAGCACGAAGTGCTGAAAACCTATTGTATTTGTGCTGATTTTTATTATTATTATTATTATTATTATTATTCTGCCGTAAAACGCATCGTGCAGACCAAACCGTAAGTGCTAGAGACTTGATATTTGGGTTTAAGGTAGCACAGAAATCGAGGAGAGGTTGAGAGAATATGAGCCCGATTGGCCCATAGGTGGCGCTGTAGTAACAAAAACGCGAAACTGCTCATAACTCCTAAACCGTATGTCGTACACTCAAGTGTCTTATATCATTGGAAAGCTGGACTTCTGACTTAAAAAACGTATATCTCCGATTTCATTTCCGGTATGCAAATTTTTCCGCCATTTTGAATTTTGTCGAAAAACTACTTTTGCGAACTAGTCCCTGGTTTTTCGCCCGATCGGAACCAAACCAGTGCAGAAATGTTCTCTGGAGTCTGAATATCAATAATTATCAAAAAAAAGTTGAAATTTTGATTCATGTTCGCTAGGGGGCGCAAAATAAACGCTGTGGGCGGAGCCTATTTTACTAAAATGGTTATAACTCAAGAAGTAATTGAGATAGCTTCACCAAACTCGGTACACATGTGAATGAGTTCATTCTGAGGTCACAGTAAAAAAATCGCGACGATCAAACACTAGGTGGCGCTGTAATGTGAAAAAAACATAAAAAGGGCTCTGACCAGCTGACCGTTAGTCCGATTGACTTGAAAATTGGTAAGCAGTGTCTTGGTCCAAGGCCCCATGTATGTGTATGAGGACATTGGCGTATCTAAAAAAACATGGCCGCCATCGACCAATGAAGTTTGAGCACCAATGAGACGAGGTTAACGGAGGCCGATCGGAACGAAACTCGATGGGCACGTTCGACTTATGGCCCTAGAGGCCTGTAAGAATTTTGAAAGAAATCGGCCACTAGTTGGCGCTAACGAGTTTTACGGCTCTGTAATCACTTGGTGTTGCACACATCCCCACAAAATGCATATCATTTGATAGATCTCCTCATGTTGAACAAATTTGCCTCTAGAACCATTGCTGTCAATCAAACCGTTCATTAAATATTCACGAATATGTTAAAAACCTACTTTTGCGAACTAGTCCCTGGTTTTTCGCCCGATCGGAAACAGACCAGTCTAAGACAATTCTCTGGACTCTCTAGATCAATAATTATCAAAAAAAAGTTGAACTTTACCCTATGGTTCACTATAACAGGGTCATTTAGAAAAGGGGCGTGTCAAAATACACTCAAAAGCCTATAAATCGTAAATAAAAAATCAGAACTTCACAAAAATTGATGAGCATATGTGTCATAACATGGTGAAGAAGCATGCACAGTTTCATGGAGATCGGACCATAAGTGGCGCTATAACTGTTAAAAAGCTTTAAAACCATATATATCTTATGGTAAATTGCCTGTTTAAAACCAGTGCAGTACAATTCTCTGGACTCTCTAGAATAGATCAATAATTGTCAGAAAAGGTATAACTTCTTCATTTGGATGGCTATAATAGGGTGAAAGACCAGCTGTGATGACTATATTAAACAGCTTTGATGACTATAACAGCCAATAAGTGGCATTTTACAATAAGTGGACCTGCTGTCATTTTATCATACTACTCCCTAATATTGTTATATATAATTCATATTTAGACTTTATAAAATCATTATTTTAACATTTACAATCACATTCATGTATTATTCACAATTGTGTCACAGGAAGGCTCAGGCTGAAAACGAACGTTAGGCCACGCCCTCACAGTACAAATTCACTCATAACTCGAAAACGCGAACTCCCTGCGCGCTCAAATTTGGATGGTAAAGTCCTCTATTGGGCCTTGATCGAAATCTATCGTCGCGGGCCTCGGGAGCGCCCCCCCGCGGATCGCTAATTCGAGAGACCCCCGAGTTTGAACGGCTGTAACTCTCGACCTAGACCACCTAGATTCTTGTGCGATAGCTCGTTAGAAAGGGCTCGTCCTCATCTAGCTTCGATTCGAGTTTGGTGCGATTCGGCCAGGGCATTCCCGAGATATAAGCCCCAAAATATATGCTTTTGAACGGGCATAACTCCCGGCCCCGATCGGCCACCAACACCGGGATGGTCTCGTTCAACAGGGCTCTTCGGACATTATCTAAGTTCTGAGTTTCAGATTTTTTCACTTTCTCGTTCCCGAGATATAAGTGAAAAACCAAATTTCCATTCATTCATTTCAACTCTATATAGGCTGTAATACCACTGTTGTCCACTAGAGGGAGCAGCAGTATTAGACATGTTCAATCTTTTTATCAGCTTTCAGCATTGGCTAACAAACAAATGCTTAAAGCTATTTTTTTAAATTAGTTGTATATTATTACATCACAAAGAAATATGTGAAATGCTTATAGACCATTAAAAGAGATTTCAAAAATAACATATCCCACACGTGTGTGTGTGTGTGTGTGTGTGTGTGTGTGTGTGTGTGTGTGTGTGTGTGTGTGTGTGTGTGTGTGTACTTGTACAACTATCTTTGTGAGGACCAGTTTGAGTTTTAGACCATTGGAGTGAGGACAAAGAGAGTAAAGTGAGGGCATTTTGGCCGGTCCTCACTTTCTGAGACCCCTTTAAAGGCTTGAGGGTCAAGACTTGGTTTTAGGGATACGGTTATAATTAGGTTAAGGGTAGGTTTAGGGTAAGGGTTCGGGTTAAGCACTTAGTTGTGATGAGTAAGGTTAGGTAAGCGGCTAGAGATTGCATTGTGTCAATGAATGTCCTCATAAAGATAGATGTACAAGAGTGTGTGTGTGTGTGTGTGTGTGTGTGTGTGTGTGTGTGTGTGTGTGTGTGTGTGTGTGTGTGTGTGTGTGTTTGTGTGTGTGTGTGTGTGTAAGCATGCATTATGGAGTTAACATGAAAAAACTGGGTTGCCTTAGTGCAGGATTCTAGTGAAACCAAGTTGTTTAAAATGAAAGTGAGCCAATAAGTGGTCTTCTACTGCCCTCTGCTGGCCATTTTACTTCTTAAAGCTATTTTATTATTATGATGGATTGGTAATATAATCATAGCTGTCAACCCTCCCGTTTTTTCCGGGTTTCTCACGTATTTTAGCTCTTTTCCCGCTGTCTTCCCGTTTTAGTATTTTCCCGTAAAATATCCCGTATTTTTACGCTCTGATTGTGTGAGACGTACAAGCTCCGGCAGATTCGGCTTGAAGTCGTTCATCCTCGGATGCGGCGCCGCGCGCGCTGTTACAAAAAAAGCCGTGCACACAGCAAAGCGAAATGGGGTCTTGCCGGTCTTGCGCACCCAACGCGTCATTTTTGCCGCGCGCACCTTCGCGCTCGTGCGGACGCGTCGAGTATAAACCATGGTATAAACAAAGCTTAACCCGTGTCAGCGTGCGCTCTGATCGGTAAAGGGGCACAGACCTCTCCCGAATCATCTCCAGTAGTAGCAGCCTCCGAACTTCCGAAGCACCACTAACTCCGCCTCCGTTTCCCTCGTAAGCTGATATTAGTATTTAAACATTCTCTATGATAAAACATTTTTGTAAAAAATATTTTAATAACACGGTTTTGGCGATTATAGAGTTCTAATGACGGTGTTCAACTATAACCGTCGGTCTCACGGTTATGGTCACACCCCTAACACACACACACACACACACACACACACACACACACACACACACACACACACACACACACACTGTCTCTCAGTCTCTCCCTCTCTCTCTCTCTCTCTCTCTCTCACACACACACACACACACACACACACACACACTGTCTCTTTCTCTCTCTCATACACACACACACACACACTGTCTCTTTCTCTCTCTCACACATGTAGGCCTATATGTAGGCTAGTTATAAACTCTTTAGACTGTTAATGATTAGTGCTTCTTTTTTTTTAAAAGTTTGTGGGTAAGAATCGTGTAAAAAAAATCCCTTATTTTGGGGATGGATTCCGGGAAATCTCCCTTATTTTCAATGTTCAATGTTGACAGCTATGAATATAATTAATATTATTAAACTATATTGCCTAAATATTCAACTAAACTAAATTAGATTTTATCAACTATATTAAACTAAATTAGATTTTCACAATAACATCCCAAAAGTGTGTGTCTGTAAGCATGCATTGAGTAAACATGAAAATTTGAGAAATTTTTTTCAATAAAATTATATGATTAAAATGAAAACGAAAAATTGCGTTTTAAATGGGAAATCTGTAATAAGCATTTTTTTTTACCTACCATTTATTTCAAATATCTATAGCTATAACAAAATGTGTTTAAGCATTTTTATTAGAGTTAATATGAAAAACGTGCCATTAAAAAATACATGGAGTCAAACCAAGTCATAGAAAACAAAACTGCATTTTATTGCCAGAATAATACAATGTTGTTGTTTTTAAACAGTGCATATGAAAATAAGTAACATTAACAATCAATTAATTTATTCAAGTTCAATCGTTTGCATATTGAAGAATGTCTCTGTGGTATCATTTTATTCATTTCAATTTTTTGCACATATGAAAGAAGAAAAGTATTTGCATTAATATATGTTCAAAACTATATTGCATATATATATATATATATATATATATATATATATATATATATATATATATATATATATATATATATAATCTGTGAGACCTCCGGATTGGAACATCTGTAACTCCCTACCTAGACCAACTAGATTATTGTGGGATAGCTTGTTTGAAAGGTCCCGTCCACATCTTGCTTCACAAAGAAATATGTGAAATGCTTATAGACCATTAAAGTATATTTATTATTAGGTGTTCAAGCACGAAGTGCTGAAAACCTATTGTATTTGTGCTGATTTTTATTAGGTGTTCAAGCACGAAGTGCTGAAAACCTATTGTATTTGTGCTGATTTTTATTAGGTGTTCAAGCACGAAGTGCTGAAAACCTATTGTATTTGTGCTGATTTTTATTATTATTAGGTGTTCAAGCACGAAGTGCTGAAAACCTATTGTATTTGTGCTGATTTTTATTATTAGGTGTTCAAGCACGAAGTGCTGAAAACCTATTGTATTTGTGCTGATTTTTATTATTATTATTATTATTCTGCCGTAAAACGCATCGTGCAGACCAAACCGTAAGTGCTAGAGACTTGATATTTGGGTTTAAGGTAGCACAGAAATCGAGGAGAGGTTGAGAGAATATGAGCCCGATTGGCCCATAGGTGGCGCTGTAGTAACAAAAACGCGAAACTGCTCATAACTCCTAAACCGTATGTCGTACACTCAAGTGTCTTATATCATTGGAAAGCTGGACTTCTGACTTAAAAAACGTATATCTCCGATTTCATTTCCGGTATGCAAATTTTTCCGCCATTTTGAATTTTGTCGAAAAACTACTTTTGCGAACTAGTCCCTGGTTTTTCGCCCGATCGGAACCAAACCAGTGCAGAAATGTTCTCTGGAGTCTGAATATCAATAATTATCAAAAAAAAGTTGAAATTTTGATTCATGTTCGCTAGGGGGCGCAAAATAAACGCTGTGGGCGGAGCCTATTTTACTAAAATGGTTATAACTCAAGAAGTAATTGAGATAGCTTCACCAAACTCGGTACACATGTGAATGAGTTCATTCTGAGGTCACAGTAAAAAAATCGCGACGATCAAACACTAGGTGGCGCTGTAATGTGAAAAAAACATAAAAAGGGCTCTGACCAGCTGACCGTTAGTCCGATTGACTTGAAAATTGGTAAGCAGTGTCTTGGTCCAAGGCCCCATGTATGTGTATGAGGACATTGGCGTATCTAAAAAAACATGGCCGCCATCGACCAATGAAGTTTGAGCACCAATGAGACGAGGTTAACGGAGGCCGATCGGAACGAAACTCGATGGGCACGTTCGACTTATGGCCCTAGAGGCCTGTAAGAATTTTGAAAGAAATCGGCCACTAGTTGGCGCTAACGAGTTTTACGGCTCTGTAATCACTTGGTGTTGCACACATCCCCACAAAATGCATATCATTTGATAGATCTCCTCATGTTGAACAAATTTGCCTCTAGAACCATTGCTGTCAATCAAACCGTTCATTAAATATTCACGAATATGTTAAAAACCTACTTTTGCGAACTAGTCCCTGGTTTTTCGCCCGATCGGAAACAGACCAGTCTAAGACAATTCTCTGGACTCTCTAGATCAATAATTATCAAAAAAAAGTTGAACTTTACCCTATGGTTCACTATAACAGGGTCATTTAGAAAAGGGGCGTGTCAAAATACACTCAAAAGCCTATAAATCGTAAATAAAAAATCAGAACTTCACAAAAATTGATGAGCATATGTGTCATAACATGGTGAAGAAGCATGCACAGTTTCATGGAGATCGGACCATAAGTGGCGCTATAACTGTTAAAAAGCTTTAAAACCATATATATCTTATGGTAAATTGCCTGTTTAAAACCAGTGCAGTACAATTCTCTGGACTCTCTAGAATAGATCAATAATTGTCAGAAAAGGTATAACTTCTTCATTTGGATGGCTATAATAGGGTGAAAGACCAGCTGTGATGACTATATTAAACAGCTTTGATGACTATAACAGCCAATAAGTGGCATTTTACAATAAGTGGACCTGCTGTCATTTTATCATACTACTCCCTAATATTGTTATATATAATTCATATTTAGACTTTATAAAATCATTATTTTAACATTTACAATCACATTCATGTATTATTCACAATTGTGTCACAGGAAGGCTCAGGCTGAAAACGAACGTTAGGCCACGCCCTCACAGTACAAATTCACTCATAACTCGAAAACGCGAACTCCCTGCGCGCTCAAATTTGGATGGTAAAGTCCTCTATTGGGCCTTGATCGAAATCTATCGTCGCGGGCCTCGGGAGCGCCCCCCCGCGGATCGCTAATTCGAGAGACCCCCGAGTTTGAACGGCTGTAACTCTCGACCTAGACCACCTAGATTCTTGTGCGATAGCTCGTTAGAAAGGGCTCGTCCTCATCTAGCTTCGATTCGAGTTTGGTGCGATTCGGCCAGGGCATTCCCGAGATATAAGCCCCAAAATATATGCTTTTGAACGGGCATAACTCCCGGCCCCGATCGGCCACCAACACCGGGATGGTCTCGTTCAACAGGGCTCTTCGGACATTATCTAAGTTCTGAGTTTCAGATTTTTTCACTTTCTCGTTCCCGAGATATAAGTGAAAAACCAAATTTCCATTCATTCATTTCAACTCTATATAGGCTGTAATACCACTGTTGTCCACTAGAGGGAGCAGCAGTATTAGACATGTTCAATCTTTTTATCAGCTTTCAGCATTGGCTAACAAACAAATGCTTAAAGCTATTTTTTTAAATTAGTTGTATATTATTACATCACAAAGAAATATGTGAAATGCTTATAGACCATTAAAAGAGATTTCAAAAATAACATATCCCACACGTGTGTGTGTGTGTGTGTGTGTGTGTGTGTGTGTGTGTGTGTGTGTGTGTGTGTGTGTACTTGTACAACTATCTTTGTGAGGACCAGTTTGAGTTTTAGACCATTGGAGTGAGGACAAAGAGAGTAAAGTGAGGGCATTTTGGCCGGTCCTCACTTTCTGAGACCCCTTTAAAGGCTTGAGGGTCAAGACTTGGTTTTAGGGATACGGTTATAATTAGGTTAAGGGTAGGTTTAGGGTAAGGGTTCGGGTTAAGCACTTAGTTGTGATGAGTAAGGTTAGGTAAGCGGCTAGAGATTGCATTGTGTCAATGAATGTCCTCATAAAGATAGATGTACAAGAGTGTGTGTGTGTGTGTGTGTGTGTGTGTGTGTGTGTGTGTGTGTTTGTGTGTGTGTGTGTGTGTAAGCATGCATTATGGAGTTAACATGAAAAAACTGGGTTGCCTTAGTGCAGGATTCTAGTGAAACCAAGTTGTTTAAAATGAAAGTGAGCCAATAAGTGGTCTTCTACTGCCCTCTGCTGGCCATTTTACTTCTTAAAGCTATTTTATTATTATGATGGATTGGTAATATAATCATAGCTGTCAACCCTCCCGTTTTTTCCGGGTTTCTCACGTATTTTAGCTCTTTTCCCGCTGTCTTCCCGTTTTAGTATTTTCCCGTAAAATATCCCGTATTTTTACGCTCTGATTGTGTGAGACGTACAAGCTCCGGCAGATTCGGCTTGAAGTCGTTCATCCTCGGATGCGGCGCCGCGCGCGCTGTTACAAAAAAAGCCGTGCACACAGCAAAGCGAAATGGGGTCTTGCCGGTCTTGCGCACCCAACGCGTCATTTTTGCCGCGCGCACCTTCGCGCTCGTGCGGACGCGTCGAGTATAAACCATGGTATAAACAAAGCTTAACCCGTGTCAGCGTGCGCTCTGATCGGTAAAGGGGCACAGACCTCTCCCGAATCATCTCCAGTAGTAGCAGCCTCCGAACTTCCGAAGCACCACTAACTCCGCCTCCGTTTCCCTCGTAAGCTGATATTAGTATTTAAACATTCTCTATGATAAAACATTTTTGTAAAAAATATTTTAATAACACGGTTTTGGCGATTATAGAGTTCTAATGACGGTGTTCAACTATAACCGTCGGTCTCACGGTTATGGTCACACCCCTAACACACACACACACACACACACACACACACACACACACACACACACACACACACACACACACACACACTGTCTCTCAGTCTCTCCCTCTCTCTCTCTCTCTCTCTCTCTCACACACACACACACACACACACACACACACACACTGTCTCTTTCTCTCTCTCATACACACACACACACACACTGTCTCTTTCTCTCTCTCACACATGTAGGCCTATATGTAGGCTAGTTATAAACTCTTTAGACTGTTAATGATTAGTGCTTCTTTTTTTTTAAAAGTTTGTGGGTAAGAATCGTGTAAAAAAAATCCCTTATTTTGGGGATGGATTCCGGGAAATCTCCCTTATTTTCAATGTTCAATGTTGACAGCTATGAATATAATTAATATTATTAAACTATATTGCCTAAATATTCAACTAAACTAAATTAGATTTTATCAACTATATTAAACTAAATTAGATTTTCACAATAACATCCCAAAAGTGTGTGTCTGTAAGCATGCATTGAGTAAACATGAAAATTTGAGAAATTTTTTTCAATAAAATTATATGATTAAAATGAAAACGAAAAATTGCGTTTTAAATGGGAAATCTGTAATAAGCATTTTTTTTTACCTACCATTTATTTCAAATATCTATAGCTATAACAAAATGTGTTTAAGCATTTTTATTAGAGTTAATATGAAAAACGTGCCATTAAAAAATACATGGAGTCAAACCAAGTCATAGAAAACAAAACTGCATTTTATTGCCAGAATAATACAATGTTGTTGTTTTTAAACAGTGCATATGAAAATAAGTAACATTAACAATCAATTAATTTATTCAAGTTCAATCGTTTGCATATTGAAGAATGTCTCTGTGGTATCATTTTATTCATTTCAATTTTTTGCACATATGAAAGAAGAAAAGTATTTGCATTAATATATGTTCAAAACTATATTGCATATATATATATATATATATATATATATATATATATATATATATATATATATATATATATATATATATATATATAATCTGTGAGACCTCCGGATTGGAACATCTGTAACTCCCTACCTAGACCAACTAGATTATTGTGGGATAGCTTGTTTGAAAGGTCCCGTCCACATCTTGCTTCACAAAGAAATATGTGAAATGCTTATAGACCATTAAAGTATATTTAGGTGTTCAAGCACGAAGTGCTGAAAACCTATTGTATTTGTGCTGATTTTTATTAGGTGTTCAAGCACGAAGTGCTGAAAACCTATTGTATTTGTGCTGATTTTTATTATTATTATTAGGTGTTCAAGCACGAAGTGCTGAAAACCTATTGTATTTGTGCTGATTTTTATTATTAGGTGTTCAAGCACGAAGTGCTGAAAACCTATTGTATTTGTGCTGATTTTTATTATTATTAGGTGTTCAAGCACGAAGTGCTGAAAACCTATTGTATTTGTGCTGATTTTTATTATTATTATTATTATTATTCTGCCGTAAAACGCATCGTGCAGACCAAACCGTAAGTGCTAGAGACTTGATATTTGGGTTTAAGGTAGCACAGAAATCGAGGAGAGGTTGAGAGAATATGAGCCCGATTGGCCCATAGGTGGCGCTGTAGTAACAAAAACGCGAAACTGCTCATAACTCCTAAACCGTATGTCGTACACTCAAGTGTCTTATATCATTGGAAAGCTGGACTTCTGACTTAAAAAACGTATATCTCCGATTTCATTTCCGGTATGCAAATTTTTCCGCCATTTTGAATTTTGTCGAAAAACTACTTTTGCGAACTAGTCCCTGGTTTTTCGCCCGATCGGAACCAAACCAGTGCAGAAATGTTCTCTGGAGTCTGAATATCAATAATTATCAAAAAAAAGTTGAAATTTTGATTCATGTTCGCTAGGGGGCGCAAAATAAACGCTGTGGGCGGAGCCTATTTTACTAAAATGGTTATAACTCAAGAAGTAATTGAGATAGCTTCACCAAACTCGGTACACATGTGAATGAGTTCATTCTGAGGTCACAGTAAAAAAATCGCGACGATCAAACACTAGGTGGCGCTGTAATGTGAAAAAAACATAAAAAGGGCTCTGACCAGCTGACCGTTAGTCCGATTGACTTGAAAATTGGTAAGCAGTGTCTTGGTCCAAGGCCCCATGTATGTGTATGAGGACATTGGCGTATCTAAAAAAACATGGCCGCCATCGACCAATGAAGTTTGAGCACCAATGAGACGAGGTTAACGGAGGCCGATCGGAACGAAACTCGATGGGCACGTTCGACTTATGGCCCTAGAGGCCTGTAAGAATTTTGAAAGAAATCGGCCACTAGTTGGCGCTAACGAGTTTTACGGCTCTGTAATCACTTGGTGTTGCACACATCCCCACAAAATGCATATCATTTGATAGATCTCCTCATGTTGAACAAATTTGCCTCTAGAACCATTGCTGTCAATCAAACCGTTCATTAAATATTCACGAATATGTTAAAAACCTACTTTTGCGAACTAGTCCCTGGTTTTTCGCCCGATCGGAAACAGACCAGTCTAAGACAATTCTCTGGACTCTCTAGATCAATAATTATCAAAAAAAAGTTGAACTTTACCCTATGGTTCACTATAACAGGGTCATTTAGAAAAGGGGCGTGTCAAAATACACTCAAAAGCCTATAAATCGTAAATAAAAAATCAGAACTTCACAAAAATTGATGAGCATATGTGTCATAACATGGTGAAGAAGCATGCACAGTTTCATGGAGATCGGACCATAAGTGGCGCTATAACTGTTAAAAAGCTTTAAAACCATATATATCTTATGGTAAATTGCCTGTTTAAAACCAGTGCAGTACAATTCTCTGGACTCTCTAGAATAGATCAATAATTGTCAGAAAAGGTATAACTTCTTCATTTGGATGGCTATAATAGGGTGAAAGACCAGCTGTGATGACTATATTAAACAGCTTTGATGACTATAACAGCCAATAAGTGGCATTTTACAATAAGTGGACCTGCTGTCATTTTATCATACTACTCCCTAATATTGTTATATATAATTCATATTTAGACTTTATAAAATCATTATTTTAACATTTACAATCACATTCATGTATTATTCACAATTGTGTCACAGGAAGGCTCAGGCTGAAAACGAACGTTAGGCCACGCCCTCACAGTACAAATTCACTCATAACTCGAAAACGCGAACTCCCTGCGCGCTCAAATTTGGATGGTAAAGTCCTCTATTGGGCCTTGATCGAAATCTATCGTCGCGGGCCTCGGGAGCGCCCCCCCGCGGATCGCTAATTCGAGAGACCCCCGAGTTTGAACGGCTGTAACTCTCGACCTAGACCACCTAGATTCTTGTGCGATAGCTCGTTAGAAAGGGCTCGTCCTCATCTAGCTTCGATTCGAGTTTGGTGCGATTCGGCCAGGGCATTCCCGAGATATAAGCCCCAAAATATATGCTTTTGAACGGGCATAACTCCCGGCCCCGATCGGCCACCAACACCGG
The DNA here is from genome assembly GCA_026230005.1 of Gila orcuttii. Lineage (NCBI taxonomy): Eukaryota > Metazoa > Chordata > Actinopteri > Cypriniformes > Leuciscidae > Gila > Gila orcuttii. The sequence continues at coordinate 10,123,943 of JAPDVR010000009.1, forward strand.
GATGGTCTCGTTCAACAGGGCTCTTCGGACATTATCTAAGTTCTGAGTTTCAGATTTTTTCATTATTATTATTATTCTCCGCTAAAACGCATCGTGCAGACCAAACCGTAAGTGTTAGAGACTTGAAACGTTGTCAGATGGTAGTACAAAAATCGAGGAGAGGTTATCAAATTATGAGCCCGATTGGCCCATAGGTGGCGCTATAGCAACCAATTGCGCAAAACTGCTCATAACTCCTAGACCGTATGTCGTAGACTCAAGTGTCTTATATCTCTGGAAAGCTGGAAACCTGAAGTAAAAAACGTATATCTCCGATTTCATTTCCGCCATGATAGATTTTCCGCCATTTTGAATTTTGTCGAAAAACTACTTTTGCGAACTAGTCCCTGGTTTTTCGCCCGATCGGAACCAAACCAGTGCCAAAATGTTCTCTGGAGTCTGAATATCAATAATTATCGAAAAAAAGTTGAAATTTTGATTCACGGTCGCTAGGGGGCGCAAAATGAACGTTGTGGGCGGAGCCTATTTTACTAAAATGGCTATAACTCAAGAAGTAAATGAGATAGCTTCACCAAACTCGGTACACATGTGAATAAGTTCATTCTGAGGTCACAGTAAAAAAATCGCGACGATTGGGCACTAGGTGGCGCTATAACATTAAAAAAACTTAAATAGGGCTATGACCACCTGACCGTTGGTCCGATTGACTTGAAAATTGGTATGCAGTGTCTTGGTCCAAGGCCCCATGTATGTATAAAAGGACATTGGCTTATCTCAAAAAACATGGCCCCCATCGGCCAATGAAGTTTGAGCACCTGTGAGACGAGGTTAACGGAGGCCGATCGGAACGAAACTCGATGGGCATGTTCGACTCATGGCCCAAGAGGTCTGTAAGAGTTTTGAAAGAAATCGGCCACTAGTTGGCGCTAACGAGTTTTACGGCTCTGTAATCACGTGGTGTGGCACATATCCCCACAAAATGCATATCATTTGATAGATCTCCTCATGCTGAACAACTTTGCCTCTAGAACCATTGCTGTCAATCAAATCGTTCATTAAATATTCACAAATATGTTTAACACCTACTTTTGCAAACTAGTCCTAGGATTTTCGCCCGATCGGAACCAGACCAGTCTAGGACAATTCTCTGGACTCTCTAGATCAATAATTATCAAAAAAAGTTGAAATTTGCCATTTGGTTGGCTATAACAGGGTCATTTATAAAATGGGCGTGGCAAAATATAGTCAAAAGCCTATAAATCCTATACGAAAACTCAGAACTTCACAAAAATTGGTGAGCATATGTGACATAACATCCTTAAAAAGCATGCCAAATTTTATGGAGATCGGACCATAGGTGGCGCTATAACTGTTAAAAAGCTTTTAAACAATGTATTTCCTATGGTAAATTGCCTGTATTTGCTGTAAATGGTGTTTTGCATTTATTATCATGTAATGTTCATATCATAATGTTCAAAACCAGTGCAGTACAATTCTCTGGACTCTCTAGATCAATAATTATCAGAAAAAGTTGAACAACTTCATTTGGATGGCTATAATAGGGTCACTTCACAATGTAGCCATGACCTAGTGTCCCCAAAAGCTTATATCTCTTCAATGAATGCTCAGATCTTCTTAAAAACAAGTCAGAACATGTGCCATATGACTCCAAACAATCATGAAAAATTTCAGACAGACCGGACAAGATTTGCCTCTATAACAGTTAAAAATGGGAAAATTAAATGAATATAATGGCATATTAAGCCAATAAGTAGTATTTTACTGCCCCCTGCTGTTTAAAATATGAATTATACTTGAGTAGTGTGACAAAATTACTATTTAGACTTTATAAAATTACTATTTTAACATTTACAATCACATTAAGTCTAATTTCATCTATTGAAGTATCACTATTGACAATTCTGTCACATTGACAAATGTGAATCCTGAATGAGACATAGTTCAAATCTCTGTATCTACAACAGAATGTGTGTGTAGTCCTATGTTTCTGAATAAATTCTGAATAATCTGATTAATAGTTTGCAAAGACATGTATGAAATAACATTCAAATATATTTTCATAATGATTTTGTGTGTGTGTGTGTGTGTGTGTGTGTGTGTGTGTGTGTGTGTGTGTGTGTGTGTGTGTGTGTGTGTGTAAGCTTGCATAAAGGAGTTAAAATGGAAAAACTGTCAAAATGAAAGTGGCCAGCAGAGGGCAGTAGAAGACCACTTATTGGCTCATTCTACTTATTAATGAAGTCTTTTAACAGGTGCATTCATATTTAGACACTATAAAATCACTTGTATAACAATTACTATTATAACACAATCATATTTTGTCAGAGTTTATCACTTCATTTGTACTGACACTTCACATCAATGCTAGCAATGTGGTAAATCATGATAAACTATGGTAAATCATGCTAGATTCACGGTACTCTATGGCAGTGTTGGGAACCCTAATCAAACACACCTGATTCAACTCATCAGCTCATAATCACATAGGTTATTGAGCTGATGAGTTGAATCAGGTGTGATTGATTAGAGAGACAGAGAAAACGGGTCCTTCAGGACAGGTTTGGGAACCACTGCTCTATGGTAAATCATCCTAGAACGTAGTAAATCATACTAGAACTTGGTAAATCATGGTAAATCATGCTAGATTCATGGTAAATCATACTGGAACATGGTAAATCATGAAAGATCACACTAAAATGTGGTATATCATGGTAAATCATGCTAAAACATGGTCTATTCCATCTATGATATCAGTGGTTAAATGCTTGCTACATAAAACGTAATGTCTTTTGATGCTTGTGTGGTTAAAAATCTTAAATGCCTTAACTGCTTGAACACCGCTAAATGCTGCTTGCAGCTTTAATTATTATTATTATTATTTTTCTTCTGCCATAAAACGCATCGTGCAGCCCAAACCGTAAGGGCTAGAGACTTGAAACTTTGTCAGATGGTAGTACAAAAATCGAGGAGAGGTTATCAAATTATGAGCCCGATTGGCCCATAGGTGGCGCTATAGCAACCAATTGCGCGGAATTGCTCATAACTCCTAGACCCTATGTCGTAGAGTCAAGTGTCTTATATCATTGGAAAGCTGGACTCCTGACGAACAAAACGTATATCTCCGATTTTATTTCCGCCATGATAGATTTTCCGCAATTTTGAATTTTGTCAAAAAACTACTTTTGCGAACTAGTCCCTGGTTTTTCGCCCGATCGGAACCAAACTAGTGCAGAAATGTTCTCTGGAGTCTGAATATCAATAATTATCAAAAAAAGTTGAAATTTTGATTCAGGGTCGCTAGGGGGCGCAAAATGAACGTTGTGGGCGGAGCCTATTTTACTAAAATGGCTATAACTCAAGAAGGAAATAAGATAGCTTCACCAAACCCGGTACACATGTGAATGAGTTCATTCTGAGGTCACAGTAAAAAAATCGCGACGATCGAACACTAGATGGCGCTATAGTATGAAAAAAACATAAAAGGGGCTCTGACCACCTGACCGTTAGTCCGATTGACTTGAAAATTGGTATGCAGTGTCTTGGTCCAAGGCCCCATGTATGTGTATGAGGACATTGGCGTATCTCAAAAAACATGGCCGCCATCGGCCAATGAAGTTTGAGCACCTGTGAGATAAGGTTAACGGAGGCCAATCGGAACGAAACTCGATGGGCATGTTCGACTCATGGCCCAAGAGGTCTGTAAGAGTTTTGAAATAAATCGGCCACTAGTTGGCGCTAACGAGTTTAACGGCTCTTTAATCACGTGGTGTTGCACATATCCCCACAATATGCATATCATTTGATAGATCTCCTCATGCTGAACAACTTTGCCTCTAGAAACATTGCTGTCAATCGAACCGTTCATTAAATATTCACAAATATGTTGAAAACCTACTTTTGCGAACTAGTCCCTGTTTTTTCGCCCGATCGGAACCAGACCAGTCTAGGACAATTTTCTGGACTCTCTAGATCAATAATTATCGAAAAAAAGTTGAAATTTTGCATTTGGGTGGCTGTAACAGGGTCATTTAGAAAAGGGGCATGGCAAAATACAGTCAAAAGCCTATAAATCATAAATAAAAACTCAGAACTTCACAAAAATTGACGAGCATATGTGTCATAACATGGTGAAGAAGCATGCAAAGTTTCATGGAGATCGGACCATAGGTGGCGCTATAACTGTTAAAAAGCTTCAAAACCATGTATTTCCTATGGTAAATTTCCTGTATTAGCTGTAAATGGTCTTTTCCATCTACGATCATATAATGTTCATATCATAATGTTCAAAACCATCATAAATCATTCTAGAATGTGGTATATCATGGTAAATCATCCTATAACATGGTAAATCACGCTAGGATCATATTAAATCATACTAGAATGTGTTCAATTGTGGTAAACCATGCTAGAGCAGGGTAAATCATGGTGAATCATACTAGAACTTGGTATATCATGATAAACTATGGTAAAACGAGGTCTATTCCATCTATGATGTCAGTGCTTAAATGCTTGCTACATGAAACTTAATGTCTTTTGATGCTTTTGAGCTTAACTGCCTTAACTGCTTGAACACCAATAAATGCTGCTTGCAGCTTTAATTATTATTATTATTATTATTATTCTGCCGTAAAACGCATCGTGCAGACCAAACCGTAAGTGCTAGAGACTTGATATTTGGGTTTAAGGTAGCACAGAAATCGAGGAGAGGTTGAGAGAATATGAGCCCGATTGGCCCATAGGTGGCGCTGTAGTAACAAAAACGCGAAACTGCTCATAACTCCTAAACCGTATGTCGTACACTCAAGTGTCTTATATCATTGGAAAGCTGGACTTCTGACTTAAAAAACGTATATCTCCGATTTCATTTCCGGTATGCAAATTTTTCCGCCATTTTGAATTTTGTCGAAAAACTACTTTTGCGAACTAGTCCCTGGTTTTTCGCCCGATCGGAACCAAACCAGTGCAGAAATGTTCTCTGGAGTCTGAATATCAATAATTATCAAAAAAAAGTTGAAATTTTGATTCATGTTCGCTAGGGGGCGCAAAATAAACGCTGTGGGCGGAGCCTATTTTACTAAAATGGTTATAACTCAAGAAGTAATTGAGATAGCTTCACCAAACTCGGTACACATGTGAATGAGTTCATTCTGAGGTCACAGTAAAAAAATCGCGACGATCAAACACTAGGTGGCGCTGTAATGTGAAAAAAACATAAAAAGGGCTCTGACCAGCTGACCGTTAGTCCGATTGACTTGAAAATTGGTAAGCAGTGTCTTGGTCCAAGGCCCCATGTATGTGTATGAGGACATTGGCGTATCTAAAAAAACATGGCCGCCATCGACCAATGAAGTTTGAGCACCAATGAGACGAGGTTAACGGAGGCCGATCGGAACGAAACTCGATGGGCACGTTCGACTTATGGCCCTAGAGGCCTGTAAGAATTTTGAAAGAAATCGGCCACTAGTTGGCGCTAACGAGTTTTACGGCTCTGTAATCACTTGGTGTTGCACACATCCCCACAAAATGCATATCATTTGATAGATCTCCTCATGTTGAACAAATTTGCCTCTAGAACCATTGCTGTCAATCAAACCGTTCATTAAATATTCACGAATATGTTAAAAACCTACTTTTGCGAACTAGTCCCTGGTTTTTCGCCCGATCGGAAACAGACCAGTCTAAGACAATTCTCTGGACTCTCTAGATCAATAATTATCAAAAAAAAGTTGAACTTTACCCTATGGTTCACTATAACAGGGTCATTTAGAAAAGGGGCGTGTCAAAATACACTCAAAAGCCTATAAATCGTAAATAAAAAATCAGAACTTCACAAAAATTGATGAGCATATGTGTCATAACATGGTGAAGAAGCATGCACAGTTTCATGGAGATCGGACCATAAGTGGCGCTATAACTGTTAAAAAGCTTTAAAACCATATATATCTTATGGTAAATTGCCTGTTTAAAACCAGTGCAGTACAATTCTCTGGACTCTCTAGAATAGATCAATAATTGTCAGAAAAGGTATAACTTCTTCATTTGGATGGCTATAATAGGGTGAAAGACCAGCTGTGATGACTATATTAAACAGCTTTGATGACTATAACAGCCAATAAGTGGCATTTTACAATAAGTGGACCTGCTGTCATTTTATCATACTACTCCCTAATATTGTTATATATAATTCATATTTAGACTTTATAAAATCATTATTTTAACATTTACAATCACATTCATGTATTATTCACAATTGTGTCACAGGAAGGCTCAGGCTGAAAACGAACGTTAGGCCACGCCCTCACAGTACAAATTCACTCATAACTCGAAAACGCGAACTCCCTGCGCGCTCAAATTTGGATGGTAAAGTCCTCTATTGGGCCTTGATCGAAATCTATCGTCGCGGGCCTCGGGAGCGCCCCCCCGCGGATCGCTAATTCGAGAGACCCCCGAGTTTGAACGGCTGTAACTCTCGACCTAGACCACCTAGATTCTTGTGCGATAGCTCGTTAGAAAGGGCTCGTCCTCATCTAGCTTCGATTCGAGTTTGGTGCGATTCGGCCAGGGCATTCCCGAGATATAAGCCCCAAAATATATGCTTTTGAACGGGCATAACTCCCGGCCCCGATCGGCCACCAACACCGGGATGGTCTCGTTCAACAGGGCTCTTCGGACATTATCTAAGTTCTGAGTTTCAGATTTTTTCACTTTCTCGTTCCCGAGATATAAGTGAAAAACCAAATTTCCATTCATTCATTTCAACTCTATATAGGCTGTAATACCACTGTTGTCCACTAGAGGGAGCAGCAGTATTAGACATGTTCAATCTTTTTATCAGCTTTCAGCATTGGCTAACAAACAAATGCTTAAAGCTATTTTTTTAAATTAGTTGTATATTATTACATCACAAAGAAATATGTGAAATGCTTATAGACCATTAAAAGAGATTTCAAAAATAACATATCCCACACGTGTGTGTGTGTGTGTGTGTGTGTGTGTGTGTGTGTGTGTGTGTGTGTGTGTGTGTGTGTACTTGTACAACTATCTTTGTGAGGACCAGTTTGAGTTTTAGACCATTGGAGTGAGGACAAAGAGAGTAAAGTGAGGGCATTTTGGCCGGTCCTCACTTTCTGAGACCCCTTTAAAGGCTTGAGGGTCAAGACTTGGTTTTAGGGATACGGTTATAATTAGGTTAAGGGTAGGTTTAGGGTAAGGGTTCGGGTTAAGCACTTAGTTGTGATGAGTAAGGTTAGGTAAGCGGCTAGAGATTGCATTGTGTCAATGAATGTCCTCATAAAGATAGATGTACAAGAGTGTGTGTGTGTGTGTGTGTGTGTGTGTGTGTGTGTGTGTGTGTGTGTGTGTGTGTGTGTGTGTGTGTTTGTGTGTGTGTGTGTGTGTAAGCATGCATTATGGAGTTAACATGAAAAAACTGGGTTGCCTTAGTGCAGGATTCTAGTGAAACCAAGTTGTTTAAAATGAAAGTGAGCCAATAAGTGGTCTTCTACTGCCCTCTGCTGGCCATTTTACTTCTTAAAGCTATTTTATTATTATGATGGATTGGTAATATAATCATAGCTGTCAACCCTCCCGTTTTTTCCGGGTTTCTCACGTATTTTAGCTCTTTTCCCGCTGTCTTCCCGTTTTAGTATTTTCCCGTAAAATATCCCGTATTTTTACGCTCTGATTGTGTGAGACGTACAAGCTCCGGCAGATTCGGCTTGTTATTAGGTGTTCAAGCACGAAGTGCTGAAAACCTATTGTATTTGTGCTGATTTTTATTAGGTGTTCAAGCACGAAGTGCTGAAAACCTATTGTATTTGTGCTGATTTTTATTATTATTATTATTATTATTATTATTATTATTCTGCCGTAAAACGCATCGTGCAGACCAAACCGTAAGTGCTAGAGACTTGATATTTGGGTTTAAGGTAGCACAGAAATCGAGGAGAGGTTGAGAGAATATGAGCCCGATTGGCCCATAGGTGGCGCTGTAGTAACAAAAACGCGAAACTGCTCATAACTCCTAAACCGTATGTCGTACACTCAAGTGTCTTATATCATTGGAAAGCTGGACTTCTGACTTAAAAAACGTATATCTCCGATTTCATTTCCGGTATGCAAATTTTTCCGCCATTTTGAATTTTGTCGAAAAACTACTTTTGCGAACTAGTCCCTGGTTTTTCGCCCGATCGGAACCAAACCAGTGCAGAAATGTTCTCTGGAGTCTGAATATCAATAATTATCAAAAAAAAGTTGAAATTTTGATTCATGTTCGCTAGGGGGCGCAAAATAAACGCTGTGGGCGGAGCCTATTTTACTAAAATGGTTATAACTCAAGAAGTAATTGAGATAGCTTCACCAAACTCGGTACACATGTGAATGAGTTCATTCTGAGGTCACAGTAAAAAAATCGCGACGATCAAACACTAGGTGGCGCTGTAATGTGAAAAAAACATAAAAAGGGCTCTGACCAGCTGACCGTTAGTCCGATTGACTTGAAAATTGGTAAGCAGTGTCTTGGTCCAAGGCCCCATGTATGTGTATGAGGACATTGGCGTATCTAAAAAAACATGGCCGCCATCGACCAATGAAGTTTGAGCACCAATGAGACGAGGTTAACGGAGGCCGATCGGAACGAAACTCGATGGGCACGTTCGACTTATGGCCCTAGAGGCCTGTAAGAATTTTGAAAGAAATCGGCCACTAGTTGGCGCTAACGAGTTTTACGGCTCTGTAATCACTTGGTGTTGCACACATCCCCACAAAATGCATATCATTTGATAGATCTCCTCATGTTGAACAAATTTGCCTCTAGAACCATTGCTGTCAATCAAACCGTTCATTAAATATTCACGAATATGTTAAAAACCTACTTTTGCGAACTAGTCCCTGGTTATTCGCCCGATCGGAAACAGACCAGTCTAAGACAATTCTCTGGACTCTCTAGATCAATAATTATCAAAAAAAAGTTGAACTTTACCCTATGGTTCACTATAACAGGGTCATTTAGAAAAGGGGCGTGTCAAAATACACTCAAAAGCCTATAAATCGTAAATAAAAAATCAGAACTTCACAAAAATTGATGAGCATATGTGTCATAACATGGTGAAGAAGCATGCACAGTTTCATGGAGATCGGACCATAAGTGGCGCTATAACTGTTAAAAAGCTTTAAAACCATATATATCTTATGGTAAATTGCCTGTTTAAAACCAGTGCAGTACAATTCTCTGGACTCTCTAGAATAGATCAATAATTGTCAGAAAAGGTATAACTTCTTCATTTGGATGGCTATAATAGGGTGAAAGACCAGCTGTGATGACTATATTAAACAGCTTTGATGACTATAACAGCCAATAAGTGGCATTTTACAATAAGTGGACCTGCTGTCATTTTATCATACTACTCCCTAATATTGTTATATATAATTCATATTTAGACTTTATAAAATCATTATTTTAACATTTACAATCACATTCATGTATTATTCACAATTGTGTCACAGGAAGGCTCAGGCTGAAAACGAACGTTAGGCCACGCCCTCACAGTACAAATTCACTCATAACTCGAAAACGCGAACTCCCTGCGCGCTCAAATTTGGATGGTAAAGTCCTCTATTGGGCCTTGATCGAAATCTATCGTCGCGGGCCTCGGGAGCGCCCCCCCGCGGATCGCTAATTCGAGAGACCCCCGAGTTTGAACGGCTGTAACTCTCGACCTAGACCACCTAGATTCTTGTGCGATAGCTCGTTAGAAAGGGCTCGTCCTCATCTAGCTTCGATTCGAGTTTGGTGCGATTCGGCCAGGGCATTCCCGAGATATAAGCCCCAAAATATATGCTTTTGAACGGGCATAACTCCCGGCCCCGATCGGCCACCAACACCGGGATGGTCTCGTTCAACAGGGCTCTTCGGACATTATCTAAGTTCTGAGTTTCAGATTTTTTCACTTTCTCGTTCCCGAGATATAAGTGAAAAACCAAATTTCCATTCATTCATTTCAACTCTATATAGGCTGTAATACCACTGTTGTCCACTAGAGGGAGCAGCAGTATTAGACATGTTCAATCTTTTTATCAGCTTTCAGCATTGGCTAACAAACAAATGCTTAAAGCTGTTTTTCTAAATTAGTTGTATATTATTACATCACAAAGAAATATGTGAAATGCTTATAGACCATTAAAAGAGATTTCAAAAATAACATATCCCACACGTGTGTGTGTGTGTGTGTGTGTGTGTGTGTGTGTGTGTGTGTGTGTGTGTGTGTGTGTACTTGTACAACTATCTTTGTGAGGACCAGTTTGAGTTTTAGACCATTGGAGTGAGGACAAAGAGAGTAAAGTGAGGGCATTTTGGCCGGTCCTCACTTTCTGAGACCCCTTTAAAGGCTTGAGGGTCAAGACTTGGTTTTAGGGATACGGTTATAATTAGGTTAAGGGTAGGTTTAGGGTAAGGGTTCGGGTTAAGCACTTAGTTGTGATGAGTAAGGTTAGGTAAGCGGCTAGAGATTGCATTGTGTCAATGAATGTCCTCATAAAGATAGATGTACAAGAGTGTGTGTGTGTGTGTGTGTGTGTGTGTGTGTGTGTGTGTGTGTGTGTGTGTGTGTGTGTGTTTGTGTGTGTGTGTGTGTGTAAGCATGCATTATGGAGTTAACATGAAAAAACTGGGTTGCCTTAGTGCAGGATTCTAGTGAAACCAAGTTGTTTAAAATGAAAGTGAGCCAATAAGTGGTCTTCTACTGCCCTCTGCTGGCCATTTTACTTCTTAAAGCTATTTTATTATTATGATGGATTGGTAATATAATCATAGCTGTCAACCCTCCCGTTTTTTCCGGGTTTCTCACGTATTTTAGCTCTTTTCCCGCTGTCTTCCCGTTTTAGTATTTTCCCGTAAAATATCCCGTATTTTTACGCTCTGATTGTGTGAGACGTACAAGCTCCGGCAGATTCGGCTTGAAGTCGTTCATCCTCGGATGCGGCGCCGCGCGCGCTGTTACAAAAAAAGCCGTGCACACAGCAAAGCGAAATGGGGTCTTGCCGGTCTTGCGCACCCAACGCGTCATTTTTGCCGCGCGCACCTTCGCGCTCGTGCGGACGCGTCGAGTATAAACCATGGTATAAACAAAGCTTAACCCGTGTCAGCGTGCGCTCTGATCGGTAAAGGGGCACAGACCTCTCCCGAATCATCTCCAGTAGTAGCAGCCTCCGAACTTCCGAAGCACCACTAACTCCGCCTCCGTTTCCCTCGTAAGCTGATATTAGTATTTAAACATTCTCTATGATAAAACATTTTTGTAAAAAATATTTTAATAACACGGTTTTGGCGATTATAGAGTTCTAATGACGGTGTTCAACTATAACCGTCGGTCTCACGGTTATGGTCACACCCCTAACACACACACACACACACACACACACACACACACACACACACACACACACACACACACACACACACTGTCTCTCAGTCTCTCCCTCTCTCTCTCTCTCTCTCTCTCTCACACACACACACACACACACACACACACACACACACTGTCTCTTTCTCTCTCTCATACACACACACACACACACTGTCTCTTTCTCTCTCTCACACATGTAGGCCTATATGTAGGCTAGTTATAAACTCTTTAGACTGTTAATGATTAGTGCTTCTTTTTTTTTAAAAGTTTGTGGGTAAGAATCGTGTAAAAAAAATCCCTTATTTTGGGGATGGATTCCGGGAAATCTCCCTTATTTTCAATGTTCAATGTTGACAGCTATGAATATAATTAATATTATTAAACTATATTGCCTAAATATTCAACTAAACTAAATTAGATTTTATCAACTATATTAAACTAAATTAGATTTTCACAATAACATCCCAAAAGTGTGTGTCTGTAAGCATGCATTGAGTAAACATGAAAATTTGAGAAATTTTTTTCAATAAAATTATATGATTAAAATGAAAACAAAAAATTGCGTTTTAAATGGGAAATCTGTAATAAGCATTTTTTTTTACCTACCATTTATTTCAAATATCTATAGCTATAACAAAATGTGTTTAAGCATTTTTATTAGAGTTAATATGAAAAACGTGCCATTAAAAAATACATGGAGTCAAACCAAGTCATAGAAAACAAAACTGCATTTTATTGCCAGAATAATACAATGTTGTTGTTTTTAAACAGTGCATATGAAAATAAGTAACATTAACAATCAATTAATTTATTCAAGTTCAATCGTTTGCATATTGAAGAATGTCTCTGTGGTATCATTTTATTCATTTCAATTTTTTGCACATATGAAAGAAGAAAAGTATTTGCATTAATATATGTTCAAAACTATATTGCATATATATATATATATATATATATATATATATATATATATATATATATATATATATATATATATATATATATATAATCTGTGAGACCTCCGGATTGGAACATCTGTAACTCCCTACCTAGACCAACTAGATTATTGTGGGATAGCTTGTTTGAAAGGTCCCGTCCACATCTTGCTTCACAAAGAAATATGTGAAATGCTTATAGACCATTAAAGTATATTTATTATTAGGTGTTCAAGCACGAAGTGCTGAAAACCTATTGTATTTGTGCTGATTTTTATTATTAGGTGTTCAAGCACGAAGTGCTGAAAACCTATTGTATTTGTGCTGATTTTTATTATTAGGTGTTCAAGCACGAAGTGCTGAAAACCTATTGTATTTGTGCTGATTTTTATTATTATTAGGTGTTCAAGCACGAAGTGCTGAAAACCTATTGTATTTGTGCTGATTTTTATTATTATTATTATTATTCTGCCGTAAAACGCATCGTGCAGACCAAACCGTAAGTGCTAGAGACTTGATATTTGGGTTTAAGGTAGCACAGAAATCGAGGAGAGGTTGAGAGAATATGAGCCCGATTGGCCCATAGGTGGCGCTGTAGTAACAAAAACGCGAAACTGCTCATAACTCCTAAACCGTATGTCGTACACTCAAGTGTCTTATATCATTGGAAAGCTGGACTTCTGACTTAAAAAACGTATATCTCCGATTTCATTTCCGGTATGCAAATTTTTCCGCCATTTTGAATTTTGTCGAAAAACTACTTTTGCGAACTAGTCCCTGGTTTTTCGCCCGATCGGAACCAAACCAGTGCAGAAATGTTCTCTGGAGTCTGAATATCAATAATTATCAAAAAAAAGTTGAAATTTTGATTCATGTTCGCTAGGGGGCGCAAAATAAACGCTGTGGGCGGAGCCTATTTTACTAAAATGGTTATAACTCAAGAAGTAATTGAGATAGCTTCACCAAACTCGGTACACATGTGAATGAGTTCATTCTGAGGTCACAGTAAAAAAATCGCGACGATCAAACACTAGGTGGCGCTGTAATGTGAAAAAAACATAAAAAGGGCTCTGACCAGCTGACCGTTAGTCCGATTGACTTGAAAATTGGTAAGCAGTGTCTTGGTCCAAGGCCCCATGTATGTGTATGAGGACATTGGCGTATCTAAAAAAACATGGCCGCCATCGACCAATGAAGTTTGAGCACCAATGAGACGAGGTTAACGGAGGCCGATCGGAACGAAACTCGATGGGCACGTTCGACTTATGGCCCTAGAGGCCTGTAAGAATTTTGAAAGAAATCGGCCACTAGTTGGCGCTAACGAGTTTTACGGCTCTGTAATCACTTGGTGTTGCACACATCCCCACAAAATGCATATCATTTGATAGATCTCCTCATGTTGAACAAATTTGCCTCTAGAACCATTGCTGTCAATCAAACCGTTCATTAAATATTCACGAATATGTTAAAAACCTACTTTTGCGAACTAGTCCCTGGTTTTTCGCCCGATCGGAAACAGACCAGTCTAAGACAATTCTCTGGACTCTCTAGATCAATAATTATCAAAAAAAAGTTGAACTTTACCCTATGGTTCACTATAACAGGGTCATTTAGAAAAGGGGCGTGTCAAAATACACTCAAAAGCCTATAAATCGTAAATAAAAAATCAGAACTTCACAAAAATTGATGAGCATATGTGTCATAACATGGTGAAGAAGCATGCACAGTTTCATGGAGATCGGACCATAAGTGGCGCTATAACTGTTAAAAAGCTTTAAAACCATATATATCTTATGGTAAATTGCCTGTTTAAAACCAGTGCAGTACAATTCTCTGGACTCTCTAGAATAGATCAATAATTGTCAGAAAAGGTATAACTTCTTCATTTGGATGGCTATAATAGGGTGAAAGACCAGCTGTGATGACTATATTAAACAGCTTTGATGACTATAACAGCCAATAAGTGGCATTTTACAATAAGTGGACCTGCTGTCATTTTATCATACTACTCCCTAATATTGTTATATATAATTCATATTTAGACTTTATAAAATCATTATTTTAACATTTACAATCACATTCATGTATTATTCACAATTGTGTCACAGGAAGGCTCAGGCTGAAAACGAACGTTAGGCCACGCCCTCACAGTACAAATTCACTCATAACTCGAAAACGCGAACTCCCTGCGCGCTCAAATTTGGATGGTAAAGTCCTCTATTGGGCCTTGATCGAAATCTATCGTCGCGGGCCTCGGGAGCGCCCCCCCGCGGATCGCTAATTCGAGAGACCCCCGAGTTTGAACGGCTGTAACTCTCGACCTAGACCACCTAGATTCTTGTGCGATAGCTCGTTAGAAAGGGCTCGTCCTCATCTAGCTTCGATTCGAGTTTGGTGCGATTCGGCCAGGGCATTCCCGAGATATAAGCCCCAAAATATATGCTTTTGAACGGGCATAACTCCCGGCCCCGATCGGCCACCAACACCGGGATGGTCTCGTTCAACAGGGCTCTTCGGACATTATCTAAGTTCTGAGTTTCAGATTTTTTCACTTTCTCGTTCCCGAGATATAAGTGAAAAACCAAATTTCCATTCATTCATTTCAACTCTATATAGGCTGTAATACCACTGTTGTCCACTAGAGGGAGCAGCAGTATTAGACATGTTCAATCTTTTTATCAGCTTTCAGCATTGGCTAACAAACAAATGCTTAAAGCTATTTTTTTAAATTAGTTGTATATTATTACATCACAAAGAAATATGTGAAATGCTTATAGACCATTAAAAGAGATTTCAAAAATAACATATCCCACACGTGTGTGTGTGTGTGTGTGTGTGTGTGTGTGTGTGTGTGTGTGTGTGTGTGTGTGTGTGTGTACTTGTACAACTATCTTTGTGAGGACCAGTTTGAGTTTTAGACCATTGGAGTGAGGACAAAGAGAGTAAAGTGAGGGCATTTTGGCCGGTCCTCACTTTCTGAGACCCCTTTAAAGGCTTGAGGGTCAAGACTTGGTTTTAGGGATACGGTTATAATTAGGTTAAGGGTAGGTTTAGGGTAAGGGTTCGGGTTAAGCACTTAGTTGTGATGAGTAAGGTTAGGTAAGCGGCTAGAGATTGCATTGTGTCAATGAATGTCCTCATAAAGATAGATGTACAAGAGTGTGTGTGTGTGTGTGTGTGTGTGTGTGTGTGTGTGTGTGTGTGTGTGTGTGTGTGTGTGTTTGTGTGTGTGTGTGTGTGTAAGCATGCATTATGGAGTTAACATGAAAAAACTGGGTTGCCTTAGTGCAGGATTCTAGTGAAACCAAGTTGTTTAAAATGAAAGTGAGCCAATAAGTGGTCTTCTACTGCCCTCTGCTGGCCATTTTACTTCTTAAAGCTATTTTATTATTATGATGGATTGGTAATATAATCATAGCTGTCAACCCTCCCGTTTTTTCCGGGTTTCTCACGTATTTTAGCTCTTTTCCCGCTGTCTTCCCGTTTTAGTATTTTCCCGTAAAATATCCCGTATTTTTACGCTCTGATTGTGTGAGACGTACAAGCTCCGGCAGATTCGGCTTGTTATTATTATTATTATTATTCCGCCGTAAAACGCATCGTGCAGCCCAAACCGTAAGAGCTGGAGCTTTGAAACTTTGCCAGATGGTAGTACAAAAATCGAGGAGAGGTTATCAAAGTATGAGCCCGATTGGCCCATAGGTGGCGCTATAGCAATCAATTGCGCGTAACTGCTCATAACTCCTAGACCGTAAGTCGTAGACTCAAGTGTCTTATATCATTGGAAAGCTGGATGCCTGTAGGATAAAATGTATATCTCCGATTTTATTTTTGGTATGCAAACTTGTCCGCCATTTTGAATTATGTTAAAAACCTACTTTTGTGAACTAGTCCCTGTTTTTTTGCCCTATTGGAACCAAACCAGTGCAGAAATGTTCTCTGGAGTCTGCTTATCAATAATTATTGAAAAAAAGTTGAAATTTCAAATTCCGGTCGCTAGGGGGAGTAAAATTAACGTTTTGGGAGGAGCCAATTTTACTAAAATGGCTATAACTCGAGAAGTAAATGAGATATCTTCACCAAACTTGGTACTCATATTTATGAGTTCAAATCAAGGTCACAGTAAAAAAACTGCGTCGATTGGCCACATGGTGGCGCTATAACATTAAAAAAACATAAAAAGGGGTGTGGCCACCTGACCGTTAGTCCGATTGACTTGAAAATTGGTATGCAGTGTCTTGGTCCAAGGCCCCATGTATGTGTAAAAGGATATTGGCGTATCTCAAAAAACATGGCCGCCATCGACCAATGAAGTTTGAGCACCTATGAGACGAGGTTAACGGAGGCCGATCGGAACGAAACTCGATGGGCATGTTCGACTCATGGCCCTAGAGGCCTGTAAGAATTTTGAAACAAATCGGCCACTAGTTGGCGCTAACAAGTTTTACGGCTCTGTAATCACGTGGTGTTGCACACATCCCCACAAAATGCATATCATTTGATAGATCTCCTCATGTTGAACAACTTTGCCTCTAGAACCATTGTTGTCAATCAAATCGTTCATTAAATATTCACAATTATGTTAAAAACCTAATTTTGCGAACTAGTCCCTGGTTTTTCGCCCGATCGGAACCAAACCAGTATAGGGCAATTCTCTGGACTCTCTAGATCAATAATTATTGATAAAAAGTTGAAATGTTGCATTTGGGTGGCTGTAACAGGGTCATTTAGAAAAGGGGCAGGGTAAAATACGGTCAAAAGCCTATAAATCCTAAACGAAAAGTCAAAACTTCACAGAAATTGAAGAGCATATGTCTCATAACATGGTGAAGAAGCATGCAAAGTTTCATGGAGATCGGACCATAGGTGGCGCTATAACTGTTAAAAAGCTTTAAAACCATAGATTTCCTATGGTAAATTGCCTATATTGGCTGTAAATGGTTTTTTCCATCTATTATGTCAGTGTTTAAATGTATGCTAAATAAAATGTACTGTCTTTTGATGCTTTTGTGCTTAACGGCCTTAAAGGCCTTACCTGCTTGAACACCGCTAAATGCTGCTTGCAGCTTTAATTATTATTATTATTCTCCGCTAAAACGCATCGTGCAGACCAAACCGTAAGTGCTAGAGACTTGAAACTTTGTCAGATGGTAGTACAAAAATCGAGGAGAGGTTATCAAATTATGAGCCCGATTGGCCCATAGGTGGCGCTATAGCAACCAATTGCGCAAAACTGCTCATAACTCCTAGACCGTATGTCGTAGACTCAAGTGTCTTATATCTCTGGAAAGCTGGAAACCTGAAGTAAAAAACGTATATCTCCGATTTCATTTCCGCCATGATAGATTTTCCGCCATTTTGAATTTTGTCGAAAAACTACTTTTGCGAACTAGTCCCTGGTTTTTCGCCCGATCGGAACCAAACCAGTGCCAAAATGTTCTCTGGAGTCTGAATATCAATAATTATCGAAAAAAAGTTGAAATTTTGATTCACGGTCGCTAGGGGGCGCAAAATGAACGTTGTGGGCGGAGCCTATTTTACTAAAATGGCTATAACTCAAGAAGTAAATGAGATAGCTTCACCAAACTCGGTACACATGTGAATAAGTTCATTCTGAGGTCACAGTAAAAAAATCGCGACGATTGGGCACTAGGTGGCACTATAACATTAAAAAAACTTAAATAGGGCTATGACCACCTGACCGTTGGTCCGATTGACTTGAAAATTGGTATGCAGTGTCTTGGTCCAAGGCCCCATGTATGTATAAAAGGACATTGGCTTATCTCAAAAAACATGGCCGCCATCGGCCAATGAAGTTTGAGCACCTGTGAGACGAGGTTAACGGAGGCCGATCGGAACGAAACTCGATGGGCATGTTCGACTCATGGCCCAAGAGGTCTGTAAGAGTTTTGAAAGAAATCGGCCACTAGTTGGCGCTAACGAGTTTTACGGCTCTGTAATCACGTGGTGTGGCACACATCCCCACAAAATGCATATCATTTGATAGATCTCCTCATGCTGAACAACTTTGCCTCTAGAACCATTGCTGTCAATCAAATCGTTCATTAAATATTCACAAATATGTTTAAAACCTACTTTTGCAAACTAGTCCTAGGATTTTCGCCCGATCGGAACCAGACCAGTCTAGGACAATTCTCTGGACTCTCTAGATCAATAATTATCAAAAAAAAGTTGAAATTTGGCATTTGGTTGGCTATAACAGGGTCATTTATAAAATGGGCGTGGCAAAATATAGTCAAAAGCCTATAAATCCTATACGAAAACTCAGAACTTCACAAAAATTGGTGAGCATATGTGACATAACATCCTTAAAAAGCATGCCAAATTTTATGGAGATCGGACCATAGGTGGCGCTATAACTGTTAAAAAGCTTTTAAACAATGTATTTCCTATGGTAAATTGCCTGTATTTGCTGTAAATGGTGTTTTGCATTTATTATCATGTAATGTTCATATCATAATGTTCAAAACCAGTGCAGTACAATTCTCTGGACTCTCTAGATCAATAATTATCAGAAAAAGTTGAACAACTTCATTTGGATGGCTATAATAGGGTCACTTCACAATGTAGCCATGACCTAGTGTCCCCAAAAGCTTATATCTCTTCAATGAATGCTCAGATCTTCTTAAAAACAAGTCAGAACATGTGCCATATGACTCCAAACAATCATGAAAAATTTCAGACAGATCGGACAAGATTTGCCTCTATAACAGTTAAAAATGGGAAAATTAAATGAATATAATGGCATATTAAGCCAATAAGTAGTATTTTACTGCCCCCTGCTGTTTAAAATATGAATTATACTTGAGTAGTGTGACAAAATTACTATTTAGACTTTATAAAATTACTATTTTAACATTTACAATCACATTAAGTCTAATTTCATCTATTGAAGTATCACTATTGACAATTCTGTCACATTGACAAATGTGAATCCTGAATGAGACATAGTTCAAATCTCTGTATCTACAACAGAATGTGTGTGTAGTCCTATGTTTCTGAATAAATTCTGAATAATCTGATTAATAGTTTGCAAAGACATGTATGAAATAACATTCAAATATATTTTCATAATGATTTTGTGTGTGTGTGTGTGTGTGTGTGTGTGTGTGTGTGTGTGTAAGCTTGCATAAAGGAGTTAAAATGGAAAAACTGTCAAAATGAAAGTGGCCAGCAGAGGGCAGTAGAAGACCACTTATTGGCTCATTCTACTTATTAATGAAGTCTTTTAACAGGTGCATTCATATTTAGACACTATAAAATCACTTGTATAACAATTACTATTATAACACAATCATATTTTGTCAGAGTTTATCACTTCATTTGTACTGACACTTCACATCAATGCTAGCAATGTGGTAAATCATGATAAACTATGGTAAATCATGCTAGAATCACGGTACTCTATGGCAGTGTTGGGAACCCTAATCAAACACACCTGATTCAACTCATCAGCTCATAATCACATAGGTTATTGAGCTGATGAGTTGAATCAGGTGTGATTGATTAGAGAGACAGAGAAAACGGGTCCTTCAGGACAGGTTTGGGAACCACTGCTCTATGGTAAATCATCCTAGAACGTAGTAAATCATACTAGAACTTGGTAAATCATGGTAAATCATGCTAGATTCATGGTAAATCATACTGGAACATGGTAAATCATGAAAAATCACACTAAAATGTGGTATATCATGGTAAATCATGCTAAAACATGGTCTATTCCATCTATGATATCAGTGGTTAAATGCTTGCTACATAAAACGTAATGTCTTTTGATGCTTGTGTGGTTAAAAATCTTAAATGCCTTAACCTCTTAGCCTTCATCAGTGCGCCGGCGCTCTGACGCGTTTTTTGTTTATTTAGTTCAAATTTACTATCAGATTTAATGTTATACCGTGACAAACTATACATGGTTAAAAAGATATAATACTCAAGATTCAGTATTTGACCACTATTGTATTCTGAGAAACTTATAGTGACAGTTATGTCTTAATTTGTGTCAGGAGTTATGAAATGAAAAAATGAGTCGATACCTTTAATATGAATTATGAGCGTCAACTGGTCCATTCATAAAAAACACTCCGTGCTGTCGTCATGACAGCGATTCACAAAACATCGTCCCTCAGGGCTTTAGCTCAAAAATGTGCAGACTTGGAGAAATATTGATATATTCTCATAGATTCACATCATATTTCTATAGACAGGAATAATATTTATTGAATTTATACCCAAATGCGTCGATGTAATCATTATGATCGCTTCTTACTGAGATGTGCTGTGTTTTCAATTCATACCAATAGCCT
Organism: Gila orcuttii; assembly: GCA_026230005.1. Classification (NCBI taxonomy): domain Eukaryota; kingdom Metazoa; phylum Chordata; class Actinopteri; order Cypriniformes; family Leuciscidae; genus Gila; species Gila orcuttii. The sequence goes on from JAPDVR010000009.1 coordinate 10,144,625, forward strand.
GAGGGCGCTATATGCACAATAACAGTCCAAATATTGCTCATGAAGAAGAAGCTTAGTCATGTGACATTCCAGTACGTCATTGATACAGAAAGTAGCTGACAGAGATCGCTGTAACATGCAGATAAAGATGTTTTGAAGACAATAAACATGATTGCAATGATATTTGAGTTACCTGTGTTCTTCAAGCCATGCCAGGTATTTCATAATAATAGATTATATTTATAATGTAATGCTAATCGATATAGATTTCATCATCGTGCAGAACACTATAAATAATACATTTTCTGTCGGACTTTTTTTAATCTGAAGCCAAATTAGATCACAGAAGATTATTTAAAACACTCGACCTGCGTTATAAAGTAAGTTTGGAACACAAGCATGGTTTTAATCTCATAAATGGTCGTGTATTGATGGTGTGCTAAGCTAACATGCTAGCTAGCCCAGGTGCACCTGCCACTAGCAGTTATTGTTTTATGATTTTTTTCTAAATAGGAATGCTTACTGAAATGTTTCAGTGCATTTGATACCAGTTTCAAATATTTAGTGAGAACTTTGATAAAAGAAGTTAGAGTTTGAAACCCTATGAATAGCCTGTGAATAGCCAGTCGTTAGTAGCTATAATGCAGACAAAAGAGATGCATATTTAGAGCCATAACCAGTCTGGAGAGGTGTGAATGTGTGCAGGGGAGACTCACACTGAATGGGGCTCGTTTGCACCACAAAATAATAGAGACAATAGACTGAATAGATGATTGAGAAGATGACTAAACATCAGTTTGCATTTTAGAGTCTCATCAAAATAAAGTAATTTGACATGATCTTGAAAAACATTTAACTAAATACAGAGTTTTAGACTTATCATTTTCAGATTTTAAATATAAAATGGTCACACATATGGCTTTAGCTGCAGTGCATTTCTAGATTGCTCCAGGGCCAACTTCAATTTTATTTTCATGAAGATGTTTCATAAAAATAAATTTCTAATAACTTTACAAAACTTTGAAGCTATTTAAAAAAAAAAAATTCATTATGACAATAATTAATTCTACATTTACAATAAACTACTAGGTGTCAGCTTTCAAATGAGATCATACTTGTGCTTTTAGTGCAAAGGGTTCATGAACTGTATCTGTTTAAGTTTGGGTATGCCATTTCTGGGGATTTTTCAAAAGTACCCTTGAACCTTAACAGGTTAACTGCTTGAACACCGCTAAATGCTGCTTGCAGCTTTAATTATTATTATTATTATTCTGCCGTAAAACGCATCGTGCAGACCAAACCGTAAGTGCTAGAGACTTGAAACTTTGTCAGATGGTAGTACAAAAATCGAGGAGAGGTTATCAAATTATGAGCCCGATTGGCCCATAGGTGGCGCTATAGCAACCAATTGCGCAAAACTGCTCATAACTCCTAGACCGTATGTCGTAGACTCAAGTGTCTTATATCTCTGGAAAGCTGGAAACCTGAAGTAAAAAACGTATATCTCCGATTTCATTTCCGCCATGATAGATTTTCCGCCATTTTGAATTTTGTCGAAAAACTACTTTTGCAAACTAGTCCCTGGTTTTTCGCCCGATCGGAACCAAACCAGTGCCAAAATGTTCTCTGGAGTCTGAATATCAATAATTATCGAAAAAAAGTTGAAATTTTGATTCACGGTCGCTAGGGGGCGCAAAATGAACGTTGTGGGCGGAGCCTATTTTACTAAAATGGCTATAACTCAAGAAGTAAATGAGATAGCTTCACCAAACTCGGTACACATGTGAATAAGTTCATTCTGAGGTCACAGTAAAAAAAATCGCGACGATTGGGCACTAGGTGGCGCTATAACATTAAAAAAACATAAATAGGGCTGTGACCACCTGACCATTGGTCCGATTGACTTGAAAATTGGTATGCAGTGTCTTGGTCCAAGGCCCCATGTATGTATAAAAGGACATTGGCGTATCTCAAAAAACATGGCCGCCATCGGCCAATGAAGTTTGAGCACCTGTGAGACGAGGTTAACGGAGGCCGATCGGAACGAAACTCGATGGGCATGTTCGACTCATGGCCCAAGAGGTCTGTAAGAGTTTTGAAAGAAATCGGCCACTAGTTGGCGCTAACAAGTTTTACGGCTCTGTAATCACGTGGTGTGGCACACATCCCCACAAAATGCATATCATTTGATAGATCTCCTCATGCTGAACAACTTTGCCTCTAGAACCATTGCTGTCAATCAAATCGTTCATTAAATATTCACAAATATGTTTAAAACCTACTTTTGCGAACTAGTCCTAGGATTTTCGCCCGATCGGAACCAGACCAGTCTAGGACAATTCTCTGGACTCTCTAGATCAATAATTATCAAAAAAAAGTTGAAATTTGGCATTTGGTTGGCTATAACAGGGTCATTTATAAAATGGGCGTGGCAAAATATAGTCAAAAGCCTATAAATCCTATACGAAAACTCAGAACTTCACAAAAATTGGTGAGCATATGTGACATAACATCCTTAAAAAGCATGCCAAATTTTATGGAGATCGGACCATAGGTGGCGCTATAACTGTTAAAAAGCTTTGAAACAATGTATTTCCTATGGTAAATTGCCTGTATTTGCTGTAAATGGTGTTTTGCATTTATTATCATGTAATGTTCATATCATAATGTTCAAAACCAGTGCAGTACAATTCTCTGGACTCTCTAGATCAATAATTATCAGAAAAAGTTGAACAACTTCATTTGGATGGCTATAATAGGGTCACTTCACAATGTAGCCATGACCTAGTGTCCCCAAAAGCTTATATCTCTTCAATGAATGCTCAGATCTTCTTAAAAACAAGTCAGAACATGTGCCATATGACTCCAAACAATCATGAAAAATTTCAGACAGATCGGACAAAATTTGCCTCTATAACAGTTAAAAATGGGAAAATTAAATGAATATAATGGCATATTAAGCCAATAAGTAGTATTTTACTGCCCCCTGCTGTTTAAAATATGAATTATACTTGAGTAGTGTGACAAAATTACTATTTAGACTTTATAAAATTACTATTTTAACATTTACAATCACATTAAGTCAAATTTCATCTATTGAAGTATCACTATTGACAATTCTGTCACATTGACAAATGTGAATCCTGAATGAGACATAGTTCAAATCTCTGTATCTACAACAGAATGTGTGTGTAGTCCTATGTTTCTGAATAAATTCTGAATAATCTGATTAATAGTTTGCAAAGACATGTATGAAATAACATTCAAATATATTTTCATAATGATTTTGTGTGTGTGTGTGTGTGTGTGTGTGTGTGTGTAAGCTTGCATAAAGGAGTTAAAATGGAAAAACTGTCAAAATGAAAGTGGCCAGCAGAGGGCAGTAGAAGACCACTTATTGGCTCATTCTACTTATTAATGAAGTCTTTTAACAGGTGCATTCATATTTAGACACTATAAAATCACTTGTATAACAATTACTATTATAACACAATCATATTTTCTCAGAGTTTATCACTTCATTTGTTCTGACACTTCACATCAATGCTAGCAATGTGGTAAATCATGATAAACTATGGTAAATCATGCTAGAATCACAGTACTCTATGGCAGTGTTGGGAACCCTAATCAAACACACCTGATTCAACTCATCAGCTCATAATCACATAGGTTAATGAGCTGATGAGTTGAATCAGGTATGATTGATTAGAGAGACAGAGAAAACGGGTCCTTCAGGACAGGTTTGGGAACCACTGCTCTATGGTAAATCATCCTAGAACGTAGTAAATCATACTAGAACTTGGTAAATCATGGTAAATCATGCTAGATTCATGGTAAATCATACTGGAACATGGTAAATCATGAAAAATCACACTAAAATGTGGTATATCATGGTAAATCATGCTAAAACATGGTCTATTCCATCTATGATATCAGTGGTTAAATGCTTGCTACATAAAACGTAATGTCTTTTGATGCTTGTGTGGTTAAAAATCTTAAATGCCTTAACTGCTTGAACACCGCTAAATGCTGCTTGCAGCTTTAATTATTATTATTATTATTATTCTGCCGTAAAACGCATCGTGCAGACCAAACCGTAAGTGCTAGAGACTTGATATTTGGGTTTAAGGTAGCACAGAAATCGAGGAGAGGTTGAGAGAATATGAGCCCGATTGGCCCATAGGTGGCGCTGTAGTAACAAAAACGCGAAACTGCTCATAACTCCTAAACCGTATGTCGTACACTCAAGTGTCTTATATCATTGGAAAGCTGGACTTCTGACTTAAAAAACGTATATCTCCGATTTCATTTCCGGTATGCAAATTTTTCCGCCATTTTGAATTTTGTCGAAAAACTACTTTTGCGAACTAGTCCCTGGTTTTTCGCCCGATCGGAACCAAACCAGTGCAGAAATGTTCTCTGGAGTCTGAATATCAATAATTATCAAAAAAAAGTTGAAATTTTGATTCATGTTCGCTAGGGGGCGCAAAATAAACGCTGTGGGCGGAGCCTATTTTACTAAAATGGTTATAACTCAAGAAGTAATTGAGATAGCTTCACCAAACTCGGTACACATGTGAATGAGTTCATTCTGAGGTCACAGTAAAAAAATCGCGACGATCAAACACTAGGTGGCGCTGTAATGTGAAAAAAACATAAAAAGGGCTCTGACCAGCTGACCGTTAGTCCGATTGACTTGAAAATTGGTAAGCAGTGTCTTGGTCCAAGGCCCCATGTATGTGTATGAGGACATTGGCGTATCTAAAAAAACATGGCCGCCATCGACCAATGAAGTTTGAGCACCAATGAGACGAGGTTAACGGAGGCCGATCGGAACGAAACTCGATGGGCACGTTCGACTTATGGCCCTAGAGGCCTGTAAGAATTTTGAAAGAAATCGGCCACTAGTTGGCGCTAACGAGTTTTACGGCTCTGTAATCACTTGGTGTTGCACACATCCCCACAAAATGCATATCATTTGATAGATCTCCTCATGTTGAACAAATTTGCCTCTAGAACCATTGCTGTCAATCAAACCGTTCATTAAATATTCACGAATATGTTAAAAACCTACTTTTGCGAACTAGTCCCTGGTTTTTCGCCCGATCGGAAACAGACCAGTCTAAGACAATTCTCTGGACTCTCTAGATCAATAATTATCAAAAAAAAGTTGAACTTTACCCTATGGTTCACTATAACAGGGTCATTTAGAAAAGGGGCGTGTCAAAATACACTCAAAAGCCTATAAATCGTAAATAAAAAATCAGAACTTCACAAAAATTGATGAGCATATGTGTCATAACATGGTGAAGAAGCATGCACAGTTTCATGGAGATCGGACCATAAGTGGCGCTATAACTGTTAAAAAGCTTTAAAACCATATATATCTTATGGTAAATTGCCTGTTTAAAACCAGTGCAGTACAATTCTCTGGACTCTCTAGAATAGATCAATAATTGTCAGAAAAGGTATAACTTCTTCATTTGGATGGCTATAATAGGGTGAAAGACCAGCTGTGATGACTATATTAAACAGCTTTGATGACTATAACAGCCAATAAGTGGCATTTTACAATAAGTGGACCTGCTGTCATTTTATCATACTACTCCCTAATATTGTTATATATAATTCATATTTAGACTTTATAAAATCATTATTTTAACATTTACAATCACATTCATGTATTATTCACAATTGTGTCACAGGAAGGCTCAGGCTGAAAACGAACGTTAGGCCACGCCCTCACAGTACAAATTCACTCATAACTCGAAAACGCGAACTCCCTGCGCGCTCAAATTTGGATGGTAAAGTCCTCTATTGGGCCTTGATCGAAATCTATCGTCGCGGGCCTCGGGAGCGCCCCCCCGCGGATCGCTAATTCGAGAGACCCCCGAGTTTGAACGGCTGTAACTCTCGACCTAGACCACCTAGATTCTTGTGCGATAGCTCGTTAGAAAGGGCTCGTCCTCATCTAGCTTCGATTCGAGTTTGGTGCGATTCGGCCAGGGCATTCCCGAGATATAAGCCCCAAAATATATGCTTTTGAACGGGCATAACTCCCGGCCCCGATCGGCCACCAACACCGGGATGGTCTCGTTCAACAGGGCTCTTCGGACATTATCTAAGTTCTGAGTTTCAGATTTTTTCACTTTCTCGTTCCCGAGATATAAGTGAAAAACCAAATTTCCATTCATTCATTTCAACTCTATATAGGCTGTAATACCACTGTTGTCCACTAGAGGGAGCAGCAGTATTAGACATGTTCAATCTTTTTATCAGCTTTCAGCATTGGCTAACAAACAAATGCTTAAAGCTATTTTTTTAAATTAGTTGTATATTATTACATCACAAAGAAATATGTGAAATGCTTATAGACCATTAAAAGAGATTTCAAAAATAACATATCCCACACGTGTGTGTGTGTGTGTGTGTGTGTGTGTGTGTGTGTGTGTGTGTGTGTGTGTGTGTGTGTGTGTGTGTGTGTACTTGTACAACTATCTTTGTGAGGACCAGTTTGAGTTTTAGACCATTGGAGTGAGGACAAAGAGAGTAAAGTGAGGGCATTTTGGCCGGTCCTCACTTTCTGAGACCCCTTTAAAGGCTTGAGGGTCAAGACTTGGTTTTAGGGATACGGTTATAATTAGGTTAAGGGTAGGTTTAGGGTAAGGGTTCGGGTTAAGCACTTAGTTGTGATGAGTAAGGTTAGGTAAGCGGCTAGAGATTGCATTGTGTCAATGAATGTCCTCATAAAGATAGATGTACAAGAGTGTGTGTGTGTGTGTGTGTGTGTGTGTGTGTGTGTGTGTGTGTGTGTGTGTGTGTGTGTGTGTGTTTGTGTGTGTGTGTGTGTGTAAGCATGCATTATGGAGTTAACATGAAAAAACTGGGTTGCCTTAGTGCAGGATTCTAGTGAAACCAAGTTGTTTAAAATGAAAGTGAGCCAATAAGTGGTCTTCTACTGCCCTCTGCTGGCCATTTTACTTCTTAAAGCTATTTTATTATTATGATGGATTGGTAATATAATCATAGCTGTCAACCCTCCCGTTTTTTCCGGGTTTCTCACGTATTTTAGCTCTTTTCCCGCTGTCTTCCCGTTTTAGTATTTTCCCGTAAAATATCCCGTATTTTTACGCTCTGATTGTGTGAGACGTACAAGCTCCGGCAGATTCGGCTTGTTATTATTATTATTATTATTCCGCCGTAAAACGCATCGTGCAGCCCAAACCGTAAGAGCTGGAGCTTTGAAACTTTGCCAGATGGTAGTACAAAAATCGAGGAGAGGTTATCAAAGTATGAGCCCGATTGGCCCATAGGTGGCGCTATAGCAATCAATTGCGCGTAACTGCTCATAACTCCTAGACCGTAAGTCGTAGACTCAAGTGTCTTATATCATTGGAAAGCTGGATGCCTGTAGGATAAAATGTATATCTCCGATTTTATTTTTGGTATGCAAACTTGTCCGCCATTTTGAATTATGTTAAAAACCTACTTTTGTGAACTAGTCCCTGTTTTTTTGCCCTATTGGAACCAAACCAGTGCAGAAATGTTCTCTGGAGTCTGCTTATCAATAATTATTGAAAAAAAGTTGAAATTTCAAATTCCGGTCGCTAGGGGGAGTAAAATTAACGTTTTGGGAGGAGCCAATTTTACTAAAATGGCTATAACTCGAGAAGTAAATGAGATATCTTCACCAAACTTGGTACTCATATTTATGAGTTCAAATCAAGGTCACAGTAAAAAAACTGCGTCGATTGGCCACATGGTGGCGCTATAACATTAAAAAAACATAAAAAGGGGTGTGGCCACCTGACCGTTAGTCCGATTGACTTGAAAATTGGTATGCAGTGTCTTGGTCCAAGGCCCCATGTATGTGTAAAAGGATATTGGCGTATCTCAAAAAACATGGCCGCCATCGACCAATGAAGTTTGAGCACCTATGAGACGAGGTTAACGGAGGCCGATCGGAACGAAACTCGATGGGCATGTTCGACTCATGGCCCTAGAGGCCTGTAAGAATTTTGAAACAAATCGGCCACTAGTTGGCGCTAACAAGTTTTACGGCTCTGTAATCACGTGGTGTTGCACACATCCCCACAAAATGCATATCATTTGATAGATCTCCTCATGTTGAACAACTTTGCCTCTAGAACCATTGTTGTCAATCAAATCGTTCATTAAATATTCACAATTATGTTAAAAACCTAATTTTGCGAACTAGTCCCTGGTTTTTCGCCCGATCGGAACCAAACCAGTATAGGGCAATTCTCTGGACTCTCTAGATCAATAATTATTGATAAAAAGTTGAAATGTTGCATTTGGGTGGCTGTAACAGGGTCATTTAGAAAAGGGGCAGGGTAAAATACGGTCAAAAGCCTATAAATCCTAAACGAAAAGTCAAAACTTCACAGAAATTGAAGAGCATATGTCTCATAACATGGTGAAGAAGCATGCAAAGTTTCATGGAGATCGGACCATAGGTGGCGCTATAACTGTTAAAAAGCTTTAAAACCATAGATTTCCTATGGTAAATTGCCTATATTGGCTGTAAATGGTTTTTTCCATCTATTATGTCAGTGTTTAAATGTATGCTAAATAAAATGTACTGTCTTTTGATGCTTTTGTGCTTAACGGCCTTAAAGGCCTTACCTGCTTGAACACCGCTAAATGCTGCTTGCAGCTTTAATTATTATTATTATTATTCCGCCGTAAAACGCATCGTGCAGCCCAAACCGTAAGAGCTGGAGCTTTGAAACTTTGCCAGATGGTAGTACAAAAATCGAGGAGAGGTTATCAAAGTATGAGCCCGATTGGCCCATAGGTGGCGCTATAGCAATCAATTGCGCGTAACTGCTCATAACTCCTAGACCGTAAGTCGTAGACTCAAGTGTCTTATATCATTGGAAAGCTGGATGCCTGTAGGATAAAATGTATATCTCCGATTTTATTTTTGGTATGCAAACTTGTCCGCCATTTTGAATTATGTTAAAAACCTACTTTTGTGAACTAGTCCCTGTTTTTTTGCCCTATTGGAACCAAACCAGTGCAGAAATGTTCTCTGGAGTCTGCTTATCAATAATTATTGAAAAAAAGTTGAAATTTCAAATTCCGGTCGCTAGGGGGAGTAAAATTAACGTTTTGGGAGGAGCCAATTTTACTAAAATGGCTATAACTCGAGAAGTAAATGAGATATCTTCACCAAACTTGGTACTCATATTTATGAGTTCAAATCAAGGTCACAGTAAAAAAAACTGCGTCGATTGGCCACATGGTGGCGCTATAACATTAAAAAAACATAAAAAGGGGTGTGGCCACCTGACCGTTAGTCCGATTGACTTGAAAATTGGTATGCAGTGTCTTGGTCCAAGGCCCCATGTATGTGTAAAAGGATATTGGCGTATCTCAAAAAACATGGCCGCCATCGACCAATGAAGTTTGAGCACCTATGAGACGAGGTTAACGGAGGCCGATCGGAACGAAACTCGATGGGCATGTTCGACTCATGGCCCTAGAGGCCTGTAAGAATTTTGAAACAAATCGGCCACTAGTTGGCGCTAACAAGTTTTACGGCTCTGTAATCACGTGGTGTTGCACACATCCCCACAAAATGCATATCATTTGATAGATCTCCTCATGTTGAACAACTTTGCCTCTAGAACCATTGTTGTCAATCAAATCGTTCATTAAATATTCACAATTATGTTAAAAACCTAATTTTGCGAACTAGTCCCTGGTTTTTCGCCCGATCGGAACCAAACCAGTATAGGGCAATTCTCTGGACTCTCTAGATCAATAATTATTGATAAAAAGTTGAAATGTTGCATTTGGGTGGCTGTAACAGGGTCATTTAGAAAAGGGGCAGGGTAAAATACGGTCAAAAGCCTATAAATCCTAAACGAAAAGTCAAAACTTCACAGAAATTGAAGAGCATATGTCTCATAACATGGTGAAGAAGCATGCAAAGTTTCATGGAGATCGGACCATAGGTGGCGCTATAACTGTTAAAAAGCTTTAAAACCATAGATTTCCTATGGTAAATTGCCTATATTGGCTGTAAATGGTTTTTTCCATCTATTATGTCAGTGTTTAAATGTATGCTAAATAAAATGTACTGTCTTTTGATGCTTTTGTGCTTAACGGCCTTAAAGGCCTTACCTGCTTGAACACCGCTAAATGCTGCTTGCAGCTTTAATTATTATTATTTTTTTTCCCTTACAAAATTGTTCACCAAGTGCATTCCAAATGGCTACATAGGATTGGAACGTGCTAAGCCCTTGATCACTTAGAATCCACTGATTCTAAGGCCTTAGCACGTTCCAATTCAGCCTATTGCAAAGGTTCCCAGTAGTGGGCACACATGCAACATAAGCAATGACGTACATCCGAGTGAACGAGAAAGAGGGAAATTAGCAAGTGAAGGGCAAGACAATTTTGGACTGGAACTAAACTAAACACAACTATGTTGCCGTTTGGAACGCACTTGGAGAAGGGAGCAACGAAAAACAACATAATTTCCTCATTTTTTACACCTGGGATGTTGTAAAGAACGCACGGTGTCCATTAGCTGAATAGCTGTTTGTATGACAGAAATTTCTTATTGCCGTTATAACTGTTGCAAATAAATATACATTTTATACACTTTTTTTTTTTTCAAATATACGTTATATATCTGTGTGTGAGTGTCTCAACTTTAAAACTTGCCATCTCATCTTTGGATCCTGCATTACCTATTTATCAATGTAAGTACATACATAATACTTAAAGCCACTTAATATAAAGTGGGACCCATTATTTACATTATAGTACTTGTATGTATTAAAGTTTAAAATTAAGAGACTATCACTGTGCTGAGGAATGCACAGTCTCTACTTTTAAATATATTAATTATAATCTTATTGTTCTTTGGCCAATCATCAACCGAACCACAGACTCGACTTTTTAGCCCAATGGTGACCCCAAAAACTCACACATACTAGAAAAACTTTCCAAAACAATAGAGCATTAAACACTAACAGATCTCCCCCTATATTAATATTGAGCAAAACACATTAAAATAACACTTAATTTTAATATTTGCTCTCGTTTCAGAAGTCAGTCAGAAGCAAAGCATGCTGGGAACTAGAAATCTGTTGTAACTCATTCCGTGAATGTGAGTGTATATATGTGTATAACATACATTCACATTTATATGGGAACATGTATGTGCAATATATGTACACAATAAAGAATAAAACTTTGTGAATATTACATATAATGCTATTTTTGTCTTAATTTATAAATATTGTATATGTATTGATAACCATACCTGGTCAATGCATATATTGCAGTAGGCCTATATTGAAAAATATAAGCACTAGTTTCCCATAAATGGAAATGTATTATGTAATATATCGCATTATATTTTGCAGTATATTCCAATATATTTTTGTTACATATGGGATAAAAACATTTAGGCAGTAAAATACATTCATGCAATTCAGCCCTTGCCATAACATGCTGTTAGCTGCTGTTATCTGAGTGTTTGTAATCTTGACTTTTGCCATTAGGAGTTGACAAATATTGTAATAACATTGTCTGAGCCTGGTCTTTTCTTTTTATTTGAAGTTTAATAGGAGAAAGGTGGCAGCTTAACTGACTGGAACAGCACTGTCAATCAAATAAAGTAGGCCATTGTGGTGCCGCTACTGCTCTCTGACCTCTGTAAACGTTGACTAAGCACATAATGATTGTGGATAGTGCATATGCAATGATACAATGTCAACATGTTTATGTACACTTATCTACAACTGTTTCTGTTATGAACTTTAGGCAGCATAAACCAACGGCCTCCCTGCAGCCCCACAGTGGCTCCGCCCCTTCACTCCGCAGACTGCCTCCGCCACGGGAACAGCAGCGACGCACGGGCTGTGAGAGCCGTCTGTCTGCTGATGGGTGGAGCGGCCGCGTCCTCAGCGCTGGGTTACCTGAACTCCTGTGCACCCGCCTCCTCTAACCTGGCTGCTCACGCTCCTGAAATCACTCACTCCACAGGTTTCTCTGAGATGGGGGGAGGCAGTTCCTACCACGCTTGCAGCCAAGCCATAGAGTCGCCACATATTAACAGCTTCGACTTTGAGGGAGACTCTGATTTTGATGCTTTCGACTGTGGAGGGTTTGCATTTTAAGGGAACATGTTTACCTTATCCACAGGGTTCACACATTCATGGAAAAAGGTGGAAAAATGTTAGGGAATTTGAAAATTGTTATTCCCAAACTTTTAAAAAGTAACGGAAATTCCTGTCGTGAATATATTTAACTTTGAAATATTTACTCAGTTTTAAATTGCTCTTTTGTGAGTGCGAACACAATAATTTTTTAATAATTATCCAGTAATAAGGGCAACTTGAAAAGTCATACAAACCCATTGGTCATAATATGTGCAAATGCTGTTTACAAAGTTTGTGTGATAATCTCTTTACAGTAGAAGACAGTAAACTATGTGAATTAGAACATGCGAAGATGCAACTTTGGAAAACAAAGCCTATTTTTAAGACATTAATGTAGTACCTTCCTGTCATGCCCATGCACTCATTTTATACAAATACACATTATTTTATTTTGCTTTTCATTTTAATATGAAATATGACCAAGAAATGCCCTTGGCAGGTTTTATGAGGTTCATCCAACTGTGCCCCTTTTAACTTCTCGATGTTGTGGTTATTGTTTTATATATAATATACATTATCACTATTCTCACTGTAAAAAAAGAAAAACTTTATTGTGTTCAGCATTTTTGAAAATTTGCCATGTGCTCTATTCTGATTTCTGCAACCTTTGCATATTTCTTGAATTGAATGTACAATATTTCTATAAAATTGGTTATATTCACCTTTTCCCTCTTTCTTAACTCCCCTTTTGCTCACATTCTTTCTCTGTTTGTGTTATGGAGAGTTTGTGTAAGTGAGAACATAGGTTAGATCATGTAAGTGAGAACATAGGTTAGATCATGTTTACAGTGCTCTAAATGACTGGGCCAAGAGTTAAACAGAGGATGACAAAGCAGATTTGCTGGAGACAGTAAACTGGGGGATGAATGCTCATTTCTTCATGTTACATTTAGCTCACAAGTGTGTCACACTGAAAAAATAAAATAAATAAATTCTCCCTAAGTATGTCTTGTTTTTCAGTACAAACATCTGAACATTCTTAAATCAAGACACAATTACTTGAAAATCATAATTAACATAATAAGACTTAATAAAATTCCATGTGGGGCCCTGGGCTATCTAACTGAGGCCCAGCCAGTTTTGTTTTCATGTAGACCGGCATAGGTTAGCCCAGATGAAATGAAAACTAAGTATGCACACTACAAGGTGTTGAATGTAACACTGAATCAGGGTTGGAGTTAATGAGCTCATTAACTGATTAATTGAGTGATGACTAGGTGTTATTGAAGATAGCTGATGATAGCAAGCAGAATCACTGAAGGAAAAAGGAACAACAAGAACAGAAACTACAACTGACTTCAGCCACAGCCTTAGATGAAATCAACTGAAGATAAAAGAAGACATTAAATCTCTGAAGATCTCAGCAGAGGAGGATTAAACAACTCCACAAACAGCATTACCAGCTTCACTTATTACTAACCAGACTGACTTTATTTCTGTCAGACATCTACAGAAGTTCTTATTGAGAATTAACATTCAGATGAATCAGATGTTGATGTTTTATTGAAAATAATAGTTTGGTTTGGCGTCACCATTATGGTGATCTGTGTATGCTTTAGTTGGGCAGTTTGACTCTTGACTTTATAATAATTTAGATAATAATTTAACTATGTTTGTAATGGCAAGAACAGCAGGAGAAAATTGTGATCTGATGTAGTCAGCTGATTGATGATAAGAATATAATTATCATGTAGTGGCTTTATTCACTGATATTATGTGTTATTAAACTGTGCTGGTTCCATTACTGTAAAATAATACAACATAATAAACAGTTATTAAAGGGATAGTTCACCCAAAAATGAAAATTCTGTCAGTAATTACTCACCCTTATGTTGTTCAACCCCGTAAGACCTTCGTTCATCTTCGGAACACAAATTAAGATATTTTTGATTCAATCTGAGAGCTGGATCACTCCTCCATAGGTTTCTAATGGATTGAAACTTGCCGGCCCCAAAAAGTTATTAAAGACATCATTAAAATAGTCCAAGTGAATACAGTGACTCAATCTTAACCCTCTGAGGTCTGCGCGATAGTCTTGCTTTTTTTCTTATCAGTGCAAAAGAGACTCAAAATACTCTGTTGATTTTGATCTTACATGTTAGTGTTATACATCTTTCGATCCTGTTAAGTGTCTGTTTATATTGTGAGTATACAGAAAAAAATAAAGTATTGTGCTTTGTCAAATAAAAAAAAATAAACATGATGCTAGTTTTGCCTTCTCTCTGTCAGTGAAGTCCATTCTGAAACGCTCCGAAAATTAACTGTAATTCCGTGAATACTTGTCATACAGGCACGAGTGTCTTTCCATATTGAAGCTTGAACTCTCTTCTTTTACATGAATTAATTTATATAAAAAAACAAATATTCTCAGTTTATGTAATCTGTATGAAAAGAGAGAGATGTCAGTCTTTTTTCTTTCCACCTCATTATACCTGATTAAGCGTTAATGTGCCACGCCCACGGAGAGCGTGCGCTATTCAAACGCAAATGATCTAAGGCAAGCCATGCAAACATGCCAACGCCCACCAGCTGGATTATAAAACACATCATGTATAATAAGAATCTTGCACTTTACCTCGTCTTGCTACGCTGTGAGGAAAAATACTATCTAGGGATGCTCCGATTGATCGGACGCCGATCATGATCGGCCGATATTGACTAAAAATAGATTGATCGGCGAACCTCAAAAGCGCCGATCAAAAAAGCCGATCACGTGACGTAAATTACTCGCGCGACTTTTTCCCACCTGCATGCGTGGCGCATGGGCACATAACAGCAGAGTGGAGCTTGGTAGTGGCAACATGAGTTCTCCTTCACCGGAACGAATAGGGAGTCTCCCAACGGATTGAAGCGCGCGTCCGAGTGAAGACCGTGCACCGCGCGAGCCACAACAGAACGCGGTATCTGCGCCACTGATCGCTGCGGCAACGAGCACTTTGATCACTTGATAAAAAAAAAAAAAACCATTTCAGCGCTAGATCGCCTCTTATTTAACAAATGAACAAAATGAATGCTCTGAGTTAACTGGAGATGTTTTTATTTATTTGTATTGGTACATTCGTGCCGCGAGATGTTTCAAAAGTGGTGGTGGTATTTTTCTTTTTTTGATCTGACGTAGTTGGTTCCTCAACTACATCAGATTCAGATTATTTTATTTAATGCCATGTCAGCATTCAAAGCTATTTTCATGGCAAAAATTCAATTATAAAAATACAAATATCATATATATACAATAAAACAAAACAAATATAAACAAGAAGTCATTTTATACAATCAATATTTTTAAATGAACATATGATAAAAAATCCAAAACCTTTTCAGGCATAATCTTATTAAATATGTCCTTTAATGAAGTAACTTCATAAAAGAGCATTCTGCTCAACTACATCAGACATTCATAATAATAACACAGAAAAACTTGCCATAGTTTTGTCCATTTATCAGTAGCCAGTTTTGGTGTAACAAGTTGTGCATTTTGTTGCCAATTAGTAAATGTAGTGGGTGTATTAAGAGGCAGTTGAAAGTGGCAGGCAGACGTAACGTCTCCGTTCCCTACTCAGGGAACGAGGGTTACATACGTAACCGTAGACGTTCCTTTTCGTTGTCACTCCGAGTTACGTCGGATGACGACGAATGGGGTTACCAGTCTAATCACGCCACCTTCTCAGCTGTCTTCCAGTGCCCTGCGTAAACAGAGATCCCTGTCATAGACGGACGAAGGACTCCATTTAACACAGGAATACCAAGGTACACTGGGAAGCATATCCCAAGCTAGGGGAAGTATGCAATTAATGCCAACCCAGAGGGGGGGACTTAGAGAATACACATATGACCCGAAGGAAGCATATGGAGAACACTGGGGTGTCCAGCCGCAGGTGGAAATTTTTCAACCCCAGAGGTGGCAAGGTGGCTTGCCAAGGGAAAGACACATGCTCAGAGAGGCTTACAGTGGAAATACACATGTGGGGGTCACTCAAGGGAGGGACCATGCACACGGGAGGCACCTAGCCGACGCGCAGGCAAGAGACACTGGCGCCGACGTCAGGAGTGCTGGAGGAGCTCAGGGATTTCGGGGAAGCTCACCTGAGGAGAATATCGCACGTATCCAGTCCGTGGAGTGGAATGGCAAGCAGGCGAAGACACCTGAGCGGGTCCGGTACTAGCTAGTTGAAGCGAGTACATGAGAGGACACTGGCTCCATTCGGAGATTACAGAATCTGGCGAATGTGTTAGGTGTCGCCCAGCCTGCAGCTCTGCAGATGTCTGTTAGCGAGGCGCCATGCGCTAGAGCCCAAGAGGATGCCACACTCCGGGTGGAGTGGGCCGTCACACCAAGGGGGCACGGTCGACCTTGCTGCTGGTAGCCCAAGCAATGGCGTCCACTATCCAGTGAGACAACCTTTGCTTGGAGAGAGCCTTTCCCTTCAGCTTCCCACCATAACAGACAAAGAGCTAGTCTGAGGACCTGAAACACTGCGTCCTGTCTACATAGGCGTGAAGAGCGCGTACTGGACAGAGCAGTGCCAAGGCTGGGTCTGCCTCCTCCGGGGGCAGCGCTTGCAGGTTCACCACCTGGTCCCGAAAGGGAGTGGTAGGAACCTTGGACACATATCCGGGCCGGGGTCTCAGGATCACATGAGAGAAGCCGGCCCGAATTCCAGGCACGCTTCGTCGACAGAGAATGCGTGCAGGTCCCCTACCCTCTTGATGGAGGCCAGTGCAACTAGGAGCGCTGTCCTCATTGACAGGAACTTAAGCTCAACTGATTGCAGGGGCTCAAGGGGAGCACTCTTCGGGGCAGTTAGAACCACTGAGAGGTCCCAAGAGGGAACGAGAGGAGGGCGAGGAGGATTTAGTCTCCTCGCTCCTCTCAGGAACCTGATGACCAGGTCGTGCTTCCCTACCGACTTACCTTCGACCAGGTCATGGTGTGCAGCAATAGCGGCAACATAGACCTTAAGGGTGGAGGGAGACAGCCTTCGCTCCACCCCTGCTGAAGAAGGAAAGCACAACGCTGATCGAGCATCTCCGGGGGTCTTCTCGGTGAGAAGAGCACCAGTCGACGAAGAGGTTCCACTTCAACGCATAGGCGTGTCTCGTGGACGACGCTCTAGCGGAAGTGGTGGTAGCCGCCACCGCTGGTGGAAGGGTACTCAAACCTACCTCGAGCCGTCCAGGAGCCACACGTGGAGGCTCCAGAGATCGGGGCGAGGGTGCCACAGGGTGCCCCGTCCCTGAGAAAGGAGGTCCTTCCTCAGAGGAATGGGCCAGGGAGGTGCTGTCACGAGGAGTACAAGTTCGGGGAACCAGGTCCGGGTGGGCCAATACGGCGCGACCAGAATGACCTGCTCCTCGTCCTCCCTGACCTTGCGCAAATTCTGCGCAAGAAGGCTCACTGGGGGAACGCATATTTGCGGCCCGGCGGCCAGCTGTGCGCCAGTGCATCCGTGCCGAGAGTGCCCTCGGACAGGGAAAAATAAAGGGCGCAATGGGTCGAGTCGTGAGAGGCAAACAGATCTATTTGTGCGTCCCCGAACTGGTCCCAAATCAGCTGAACCGACTGGGGATGGAGTCGCCATTCTCCAGGGAGGGGCTGAAGCCGTGAGCTCGTCGGCTGCACAGTTCAGAGCTCCGGCATGAAAATGGCTTGAAGCGACCTCAGATGCTTCTGACTCCATAGGAGGAGGTGGCAGGCGAGTTGTGACATACGGCGGGAGCATAGACCACCTTGACGGTTGATGTACGCTACAGTAGCGGCATTGTCTGATCGGACTAGTACGTGTTGACCCCTGAGCAACGCCGGGAAGCGGTGCAGGGCAAGGCGTACTGCCAACAACTCGAGGCAATTGACATGCCATAGCCGCTGGGGTCCTGTCCAGGAGCCCGCAGCAGCATGTCCATTGCACATGGCGCCCCAGCCCGTGGTGGAGGCATCTGTTGAGACAACAACATGCCGGGAAGCTCGTTCCAGGGGGACACCTGCCCTGAGAAAACTGAGGTTCGACCACGGGGTGAAGAACTGACGGCAGGTCGGAGTAACTGGTACTCGGAGCGTGCCTTGTTGCCATGCCCACCTCGGGACTCGGTCGCGAAGCCAGAGCTGAAGCGGTCTCATATGAAGCAATCCGAGCGGCGTGACCGCGGCTGCAGATGCCATATGCCCCAGGAGCCTCTGAAACTGTTTCAGTGGAACCGCACTCTTGCCCTCGAGTTGTCTCAGGCAAGTCAGCAGTGACTGCGCGCGCTCGCTCGTAAGCTGCGCGGACATGGCGACCGAGTCGATGTCCAACCCGAGAAAAGAGATCCTCTGCACGGGGCAAAGTTTGCTCTTCTCCCAGTTGACCCGAAGGCCCAGACGAGCTAGGTGCCGGAGCACTAGGTCCCTGTGTTCGTAAACCTGATCTCGAGAGTGAGCTAGGATCAGCCAGTCGTCGATATAACTCAGGACGCGAACCCCGTGTTCCCGAAGGGGAACAAGGGCAGCCTCGACGACCTTCGTGAAGATGCGAGGAGACAGGGCCAGCCCAAAAGGGAGGACCGCGTACTGGTATGCCTGCCCCTCGAAAGCAAACCGAAGGAACGGTCTGTGTCAAGGAAGAATGGAGACATGAAAGTAGGCGTCCTTCAGGTCGATCGCTGCAAACCAATCCTGGGGCCGAATGCATTCGAAAACGCGCTTGGCGGTGAGCATCTTGAACGGCAGCCTGTGAAGGGAGTGGTTCAGCACCCGCAAGTCCAGGATTGGCCTTAACCCACCGGTTTTCTTGGGGACAATGAAGTAGGGGCTGTAGAAGCCGGACCTCATCTCGGCTGGAGGGACAGTCTCAATTGCACCCTTCGCCAGCAGGATGGCAATCTCTGCTCTCAAGATGGGGGCATTGCCACCGACCAAAGTGGAGCGGACTCCCCTGAAGCGGGGAGGAGACCGTGCGAACTGAATCACATAGCCGAGCCTGACGGTCCGCACGATCCAGCGGGACAGACGGGGAAGCTCTAACCAGGCTCCCAAGAACTGAACCAGAGGGATCTTGCGAACGACAGGCGTCCCCCCGGAGGGGCAGCGAAGCGGAGTAACTGGCCCAGACGTGGACGGCATAGCGGTCCGGTGTGGGGGCACAGTTAGCAACCGCGCCTTGGCAGAGGGGGCCAGGGGAGGACCAGGCTGGTCGTCCCGCGGGGGCCTGCTCTGCCAGGGGTCTGGCAACAGAGGGGGACAGGGGCGAAGCGGTCCGTGGACTGCACGCCGTGTCAACCACCTCTGGGACAAAGGGGGACGAGGAGAGCACGGCTAGTGGGCGGCGCTCTGTGTCGTCCGAGAACTCTGTGTGCTTAGAGACGGGAGAGTCAGTTCTTTGGAGAATAAGGATTCTTCCCCCGGCCCTCCACCGGGGAAAGGAGTGGTCCTGCTACCAACTCCTGGAAAGAAGTCCCATCTCTGAGGAGCCCCTCTCAAGAGCGCCGCCTAACCCGGCGTGTAGCGGGGGGCGGGGCTGGAGAGGGCTGTGGCGTCTGACCGCGGCCTCCAGAGCCGGCCCGGGTGAACGGGCGGGGTGGGAGCCGCGGGAGGGCGCCTTCGGCGATGGGCAGACCGAGGGATCTGAGCGGACGGCGGGGCCGTCGGGACAGAACCAACGTCAGTCTGCTTATGGGCGGCTGAGAGCTGTTGTGCAAGCCCTCAACCGCACCGCCGAAGAGGCCGACCTGGGATATGGGAATGTCGGACAGACGGGTCCGCCCGACATCCAGCACATCAGACAGGTTCAGCCACAGAATGGTGAGCATCACCTGACCCAGGGAGCGTACGGCCACTTTCGTTGCTCGGGGAGCAAGGTTAGTGGCAGCGCACAGCTCAGTGAAGAGCCCTGGGTCAGTCCCGCCCTCGTGCAGGTCCATGAGCATCTGGGTCAGGTAGACCAGCAGAATGACCATGGCATGCAGTGAGGCGGCTGCCAGTCCCGTGGCACTATAGGATCTCGCCACAAGTGTAGACGAAAAACTACAGGCCACGGACGGGTGCTTAGGATTGCGCCGAGAAGAAGCACTCTGAGGACACATAGCATCGCAACAGAGCGTTTAGCCAGGGGAACCCCAGTGTACCCATGGGCAGCGGCCCCATCGAGGGGAGGAAAGGCGGATGAGATCAGCGAGCGGTCCCTGATCTCATCATGCACGGCCGGGAAGAATGGTATTGGGGTTTGCCGTGGACGAGGGTCGGCGGCCTTACCCAAAAACCAATCGTCCCGGGAAAGCATGGCCGTTAATCTCCGGATCAGACTCGACGAGTCGTCACTTCCAGGAAAATCAAACCCACCTAGTGAAGTTGCTACAAACATAGTATCATCCTCAGTAGCTTCAAATGAAACACACGGGCCACCAGAGGGTAGACCCGTGGGAATCACCTGTTCACTAGCGGGCACCGTCATTAAAGAGGGGGGCTGGGGTCGCGGACACATAGTCGGCGCCTTGTTCCAGACCGTAACCTTCAGGTCACCCTGGCCACCAGCCGAAGATCGGGGGGTGGATGAGGGGACTCTCACTCATGTGAGTTCACCGAGTCTCGACCTTAATGACGCGATGATCATGTTTCCACGGAGAAAACATGAGTCATCCACGAGCGCTGCTCTAGCATGATCAAGCCCAAACATACTAGACAACGCTCGTGCCCATCAGAGTCCGATACCAAGCTGCCGCACCATTCTTTTTTTTTTTTTTTTTTTTAAATGCACGGGCGAGGCGTCTTTAAAAAGACGTGCCGCGTGCGAGCTCTTTTAGTGAGAGAAAACTCAAGTGTTGAAGCACCCGGGGAGACACGCACCGACTAGCAGACCACTGCAACAGATCAGCAGGAAGCACGCGCTCGCCGTAGATCGCCGTCACACCAACACTCGAGGTACTCGTTTGTGAAGCTGACAATTCAGAGATGGCTTGTGGAGATAAGAATAAACTTGGCTCCGAAGCGAAAACATAAACTGCTGTTGCGGACTTCCTCCTTTTATACCCACGAGGTGGGGCGGAGTTACGTCATGCAAATTCCGCAGACCCATGGCATTTCTTTGCCATTGGCTCGTTTTGTAATACTCGAAGTTGATAGGCTTTCTAAGCGAAACCCCATTCGTCGTCATCCGACGTAACTCAGAGTGACAACGAAAGGGAACTATATTGCTATAGCCTACTAAGATGAGTAAAAATAAACTGAAATATGTTGAAATAAAATGTCTGTATAAGCAACAAACTGCAAATTAACATGTATATGCTAATATATCATAAACACGATATGTTACAGACTAAATATGAATGTTTAGACAAGATTTTGTGATTAGTTTTGGATAGATTATAAAGTTTTGACTGTAAAAAAAGACTACTGTCACATTAAATAGGTAAGCTTTTGTTCACCAATTTCTGCTCATATGTTAAATATACTATAGTATGGGATGTTTTGTCAAAAATAAAGTAGGTATATTGAATTATCAACTAAGATGTAATTATAGTGTTTGTTCCAATATTCAAACTAAGGAATCCTTAATTTTTTTAATACGTATGATAAAATGTATACTTTTTACAAAGAAAGAATACACTTCAAATATTGTTAAAATTGTAATTGTTGTTGTAATTGTAACCTATTTGTAATTGGATACAATTTCTAATTGTAAAATATATATATATATATATATATATATATATATATATATATATAATTTCTTTTGTCCGAGGTCGCATTCTTTGGTACCCAGTGACACATCTGTGTGAAAGGCTCATTAATATGCAGCTCATTATGCGGCACATTATCCAGCCTTTGTCTTCTCAGGTGTGAACACGCCTCCACGTATATTGCCTTTCCAAACAAAAGGTGTCTTATACAATTTAAATCAATGTATTGTTTTGTTTAAATGATTAGGCAGGATGATTTTCAGATCATTTTGAAGCAAAAACCATGCATAAACAATATTCTCTCAAAAATACAAACATGCACATACATCTTGCTCACATATTATGGTAGCCCTGTTTGTGCTAAATAGAATGTAATTACACCTTTGCAATTAATATGTTTATAAGCAACTGAAAAAAGCACAAATGTCAGGGCATGTCAAAACATCTCAAGGACCCCAAAAACACCTTAGACCCCAGAGGGTTAAGTTTATCAAGCGACGAGAATACTTTTTGTGCGCAAAAACGAACAAAAATAACGACTTTATTTCAACTATTAATTTCCTTCTCTGTGGGCCTCTAGTCAGTTCACTAGTGCTTCACTTCACTAGTTCACTAAACTGTAGTCACTTGGACTATTTTAACGATGTCTTTAATAACTTTTCGGGGAATAAGTTTCAATCCCTTAGAAGCCTATGGAGGAGTGTTCCAGGTCTCAGATTTAATCAAAAATATCTTAATTTGTGTTCCGAAGATGAGCGAAGGTCTTACGTGGTTGGAAACACATGAGGGTGAGTAATTACTGACATAATTGAACTATCCCTTTAATAGTAAGAAAACCAGCACAGTTTAATCTAAAAAACTGAGATATTATTATAACATTTTACATATTTTACACATTTTGACTCTTCCAAGTGTAACTCACACAGGGAGATCAAGAATCAGCGTATGAATCTCAACAACGGTGACATGTTTCATGGCGCAATGCATTCTGGGATCCATGGATGAGTTTTGTGTGAATCACCCAGAATGCATTGCGTCATGAAGCATGTCATCATTGTTGAGATTCATACACTGATTCTTGATATCTGTCTGTGTGTGTCTATAAAGCATAAGATTTTTCCAGTGTTTAGTGTACATTGTGTTCTCTTACGAGAGGTTCTCTCATATTGCGTAAGTTGCTTACGCTACGGGTAAAGTCATCTTTTCTCGAGATATGAAGCCAAAAATTATCCTTATTTTTGTATTTATTGTCAACGCAGTGCAGCAGCTAGCAGACCTAGAGCAGGCTATCTAGCGTGCTCATTGGCTGCCCTGCGGCAACTGCTGCAGCCTACCACTGAGCCTCGCGCATGACGTCGCGCCCTCTACGCGTCACAGCCCGCCAGAATGGGTGTGGTTTAGCGTATAAAAGTACGGCTCGGAGGCTGCTTCTCTGATTTTCATCTCTTCAGCGAAGCTCTCTGGATCGCTGGACTCTGAGAGAAGCCGCCGCCGTTGAAACCAGCGACTGCAAGCAGAGGAAACTGCCTGAGGAAGCCGGTCGCCTTCGCCGCCTTCAGCCTTCCGTGCCTGCTACGCTATCCGGCGACGAGTATCCTTTGCATCTTGCATTGCTGTGAGCGTTCGCCGCTGCGACACTCACTCCTAAAAGAGCGTGAGGCGTTTTTCTAAAAATGCCTCGCATTTCTTGTGGCTCATGCAGAGCCCCGCTCAGTGCAGGAGACCGCCATGTGATCTGCGATCTCTGCCTGGGCCCAGACTAGGGGTCGACCGATTATCGGCCTGGCCGATTATCGGCGCCGATATTGAGCATTTTTATGGTTATCGGTATCGGCCATTTTCAAAACCGATTTGCCGATAAAATAATTTTATTTTGAAATGCGCTATATTTGGCTCTAACGCAGCCACCTCTGTCGGAACTCACCACTCTGTAGACTAGACCAATGTCCCGCACATCTGATTTGTTGGGAGTCACGAGTCCGGCCAATCAGCGCGAAAGCTGAGGCACTGAAAGTGTTGCACTCTCACACCGAGAGCACTCGCTGACTGGAGCTGCTTCACTGATCGCGCATCAGTCTCTCAAAGTTAAGACAGCAGCAGACTTTGCTGAAGTAGCAATACTTTACTACATTGAAGCTGCAAAACACCTCAATATAACAGGGTCCTGTGATTTCCGCGATGCAGAAAACACGGAAGGAATCGCGGAATCCAGTCATAAAAACGGAATTTACTGTATAAAGCGGATCGTCACGGAATTTGTCAACTTCTTGATGAATTAATAAAAGAACAGGTCAGTACAAATCAAATCGAATGTCAAACCGCAAACCGTTATTTAAATATGAATCCTGCGTGTCTCTAAATGAATGGCGCAGACGCGTGATCATTACCACACACACACACACACACACACACACACACACACTGGAGCACGCGTGACGCTTGCGCTGTTTTCAGCCTCAGCCGCATCATTATATGAGGACATGATTGCATAAACATCATCTCCAGAGCCGCTTAGTCACTTCGTGAGCTTTTTAATGCTTCAACTGAGAAAAGTTATCGTCATATCCATAGGGTCATATCATAAACACACAGAAACTCAAAGATCTCAACGGCAACCCGTCAAAATAAAAGTTCGGTTTTTCATAGGGCCCTAAAAATGTAATTTGTGTTAAACTGTAAATAAATTGAATTGTTTGATAATTTCAATTAATTAGAAATGCTTTTTTATTACTAAAATTTAATTTTACCATTAAAATAGTCTTTAAGTTTTACAAAATGTTTACAGAATGCTGCTGGGTGCTCCCTGATTTTTTTTTATAGTTATTATTATTAATAATGTTATTAATAATGTTATTATTAACAGTTCTCAGATTTAAAGATATGTTTAAAATCATTTAAAGAAAGTTTTTGTAAAAACCCTTATTCTTAATTGTTATTCTTAATTTTGACATTAACTTACATTTTTACACCAGACATAGGCTATATCGGTTCAAAATATCGTTTATCGGTCTACTTGATCTGTAATAATCGGTATCGGCATCGGCCCTGAAAATCACACATCGGTCGACCCCTAGCCCAGACCTCGCAGCCCTCGCCCTTTCGTCGGGAGGCTGTGTCCACTGTGAAGAACTTCTGATGTCAACCCTGCGGGCTCGACTCGAAGATTTCAATATGGACACTGTCACCCCGCCCTCTTCGGGACCACAGAAAAAGAAACGCGGTTCTCAGAGGCCGCCGGAGCCCGAGGCCACAGCAAGATGCTCGCCTGAGCCCCTCCCTCGAGCTTCGCTCTCCCCTTCTCCGCTTCTCCTGGACGCGCAGCTGCCGGCCTCGGCCGAGGCGGAAGGAGACGCCGCAGGTGACAGTTGCTCCATCCTGGCTTCGGACAGTGAGGGGTGGTCGGGTTCTCTTCACTCCGCCCCCTCCTCGATCCAGGAATCTGGCCGGACTCGGGCGGGCGTGGACGCTGAATTGATGCGCCTCCTCTCTAAGGGCGTGGACCGGCTCGGCCTCGAGTGGTCACCGCCTGAGGAGCCCGCACCTAACAGACTCGACGGCTGTTTTCTTCAGCAGTGCCGCCGCCAAGAGTCCGCCTCCAGGTTTGCACCTTTCCTGCCGGAGCTCCACTCAGAGATGGCTAAATCGTGGAATGCTCCATTCTCCGCGAGGCTCCACTCTCATGTCTCCTCGGCGCTCTCCCAAGTGGACGGCTCTACCGAGAAGGGGTACAAATCCATCCCCCCTGTAAAAGCATGGGAAGCGATTCCAGGGATGTCAGGATGGGTGCTAAGCACAATAAGACAAGGCTATTCACTACAGTTCGCTCGCCGTCCCCCTCGGACCGAGACAAAAGTGAAAGTGGAAGTAGCACATCTACTTCGCGTGGAAATAGCCAAGCTGCTGTGCAAAGGGGCCATAGAACCGGTACGTCCTTCTCTGAGCGAGTCAGGCTTTTACAGCCGTTATTTTCTCGTGCCCAAGAAGGACGGAGCTCTAAGACCTATCTTAGATCTGACATATTTGAACAAAGCTCTCATGAGAAGACCGTTCAAAATGCTCACGAACAGACAAATTCTTGTGCTAATTCGCCCAAGGGACTGGTTTATTTCTCTCTATCTGAAAGACGCCTAATTTCAGATTCAGATGATTCGTCTTCGACGGTCAGGTATATCAATACACTGTCCTCCCGTTCGGCCTGTCTTTAGCACCCCGTACATTTACGAAGTGCATGAACGCAGCTCTCGCCCCTTTGAGAAATCAGGGCATGCGGATTCTTAACTATTTGGATGATTGGCTGATTCTGGCACAGTCAGAGATAGAACTCCTATCTCACAGAACAGTGCTCCTCAGTCATCTGGAAAGCCTGGGTCTCACGGTCAATTGGATCAAGAGGTCATTACTGCCCAGTCAGTCAGTTTCCTTTCTGGGGATAGAACTGGACTCTGTGGCTATGACGGCTCGCTTATCAACACACCGTGTTCGACACCTAGCCGAATCTTTCCAGAAGGGCTGCATCGCTTCTCTGAAAACATTTCAGAGGATGCTGGGCTGTATGGCATCAGCTGCAGCAGTGCTCCAGCTGGGCATGCGCATGCGCCCGCTACAACACTGGTTGAACGCTCGGGTGCCTCACCGGGCTTGGGCGTCCGGCTGCAGGCAAATCAGAGTGACTCAGAGCTGCGCGCTTGGCGCGCACGGCGTTGGTCAAAGGGTTGCCTTAGCGTAAGCAACTTACGCAATACGAGAGAATTTCTCATAAGAGAACGTACTCGGTTACGTACGTAACCTCGGTTCTCTCTAGAAGAGGGAACGAGTATTGCGTAACCTGCCGTGCTCGCGCCACGAGCGACTTTTGCTTCAGTCGATGAAAACCAGAGAAGCAGCCTCCGAGCCGTACTTTTATACGCTAAACTACGCCCATTCTGGCGGGCTGTGATGCGTAGAGGGCGCGGGTGCCATGCGCGAGGCTCAGTGGTAGGCTGCTGCAGTTGCTGCAGGGCAGCCAATGAGCATGCTAGATAGCCTGCTCTAGGTCTGCTAGCTCCTGCACTGTGTTGACAATAAATACAAAATTAAGGATAATTTTTGGCTTCATATCTCGAGAAAAGATGACTTTACCCGTAGCGTAAGCAACTTATGCAATACTCGTTCCCTCTTCTAGAGAGAACCGAGGTTACGTATGTAACCGAGTACGTTTTTAAATAGGAGCAATTTTTGTTTTTTTTTATTGTTTAGTTTATCTGATTAATACCATGCTGGATCTCATGCAGTAGAATCACAGGGTTACTATAATCATGGGAAGGTTGATACCAGTGTTCAGACACAGTTTTCAAAGCACTATTGTATCACACACTGTATCGTGTTATACTTCCCTATAACATAAATTGTAAAAAAAACGGAACACTGAAAATATTTTTTTTTTCAACTACTCACGTCATTACGAATTATGATCACTTGTATATTTTATATTATTGATCAATATGTGAATCCGTTGACAATTGACCAATATGTAAAATCTGTGGTCTCATTGTCAGAAATTAATTTAGATCAGATTAGATAGAACTTTATTGAGCCCAGATTGATTCCACTGTTGTATGTCACGGACGTCCGAAGCTTTGTTTGGTCACATGCCTTTTCTGCTTTGCGGTGATTTTTTAGATATGGTGGAGCAAACAAGTCTGACCACTAGATGTCACTAATGTGCATTGTGTTAAAAGCTTAGAGTAATTAACCTTTTTTCGGCACAATTTGATGAGAGCCTCAACCGCTTCAGAAAGCCTCGGTTTCCCATCACTAATAATCAGTGATTCTCATGAGATCAGCAAATCAGGCCACTATGTGATGATTACAACTGTATCATTAAGAAGATACAGTGACATTTAGTCCCCCATTGGTAGTTAGTACAGTACAGCCTCCTATAGAGTATTAAGCACTACACAGAATACACTCTTATATAGCCTAAGTCACATTTTT
Source organism: Gila orcuttii (assembly GCA_026230005.1). NCBI lineage: Eukaryota > Metazoa > Chordata > Actinopteri > Cypriniformes > Leuciscidae > Gila > Gila orcuttii. Next base: position 10,172,428 of record JAPDVR010000009.1, read on the forward strand.
TTCAGAGCTGATAAAAAAACAAAAGGAATTTGCACACCCCCTTCTGGATTGGAGTGTGGATCACCGGTGACTGACTGGTTTCGTCAGCTGACTGCATGCAGTAAACCATGTCATCGATACCACAACAGTTCAAGAGCTTTTGTAGTTGATTTCGTCTAAAGATTTTGTCGTTCTTGTTTTTCTCTTTTTTCTGTTCTTCTTGTTCTTCTGTCCTTCAGTGATTCTGCTTGTTATCATCAGGTGTCTTCAATAACATTCAGTCATCACTCAATTAATCACTTAATTATCTCATTAACTCCAACACTGATTCAGTGTTGCATATATCACCCTGTAGTCTGCATACTGTCTTCATAGTCTTCTTTTCATGCCTAAGCCTTGTGCCCCTACACGGAAACTAAGGAAAAAACTGGCTGGGCCCCAGTTAGCCCAGGTCAGGTCAGGTGTGCTGGCCGGGGTCATACAAACATAATTTGTTTACATAACTTCAACATCGTCTTAGGTTATATTTTTAACCCGGTTCTCTGAGAAGGGAATTCTGAGGCCCGTGTAAATGCACACCGAAATTCTGTAAAAAAAAATGGCACTCCATGACATCACATGCAGTGATCCCGTGAATATAAAGCCTGAGTTACACGTCATCAACTCTTTTGCCTGAAGGAGATGTGCAGGCAAGCCTGAGACATGGCAACGAGATGCAGTACCTTGTTCCTCTCTCAAGGAACCGGGTTGCATACGTAACATAGTTAAACAGAGGAGCAACCATGTTAATATAGTCTGGGGAAACAGTCATGACTATCTTGTTAACTCTAACACAGATGGAGTAGATCAAGTCCATCAACTCCCCCAAAGCTTCACAGTCCTATAGCTCGTCCTGGGTCAATTTTTCATTCATTTACATTTACATTTTACATTTATTCATTTAGCTGACGCTTTTATCCAAAGCGACTTACAATTGCTATATATGTCAGAGGTCGCACGCCTCTGGAGCAACTAGGGGTTAAGTGTCTTGCTCAGGGACACATTGGTGTCTCACAGTGGATTCGAACCCGGGTCTCTCACACCAAAGGCATGCGTCTTATCCACTGCGCCATCACCACCCCTTTCAGTAACATTAGCAGTTTTGATTTATATGCAGTTTAATGTGGATCTTCATGTGATTTTGCATCTGCTTACATTTGCTATCACTTGTTTCTTCAGCATCTTCACCTGTGTTTTGATCAGGAGATTCAGCACTCTTTCAGAAGATGCATCATAGCACCCTCTACTGTATAACAGTGAAAACATGGAAAGCCGGATATTTCCTTAAATGGCAGAGAAAGAGTTAATTTCTCCAAAGATGCATTATTTTACAGTAGTTAATTGGTGAGTTATGTCATTGTAAGGGAAACGACTCGGTTACTAACGTAACCTCGGTTCCCTGAGAGGAGGGAACGAGTATTCTCGAGAATATTGAAGTCTTTATGTAAAACGCATTGCAGCTACACAGCTGACAGCAATGAGCGAAGGCAGCTCGGTCATTGGCTGTGCTGCGGCAACTTGCTCGAACCAATGAGGGGGGCGACTCTGAATGCGCGACAAATGAGCGCGCTTCGCGCCCGCGCGTCAGAGCCCGCCAAGATGGGCGTGGCCAAGAGCTATATATTGGGCGCCCCGTCATGAGAGTTCTTTAGGTTAAAACGACTGAAGCGAACTAACCAAGCACAAGCACGGCAGCTTACGCAATACTCGTTCCCTCCTCTCAGGGAACCGAGGTTACGTTTGTAACCGAGTCGTTCCCTTTCAAGAGGTCTCTCCTATTGCGTAAGTAGCTTACGCTATGGGAACACCATGCAAAACGCTCTGCGTGCTGAACTTCGCCTTATGACAGTCAGAGGCAGGTGCCTGAGCTGAAAAGCAAAGTTATCATCCAACTAGCCGGCAGAGGCGAGCTTTATATGTGGGAAAAAATACAGAGCGGCTAGAAGGCGCTCAGTGTGACACAAGCACATACATAATCTAGATACGAACTCGTAGTTCAACTAGCATCATGCTGATAGTACATTGGAATGCAATGTCGGGACCTGTAGGTTGTAAAACCTGATAAATGTGGACGGTGAGGCCCAGCCTGCCGCCGCACAAATATCCTCGATCGGTATCCCGCTCGACCATGCCCAGGAAGAAGCCACACTCCTGGTGGAATGTGCTTTGACTCCCCAGGGGCATTGAAGTCCCTTAGCTTCATAAGCCAGCGCTATAGCCTCAACTATCCAGTGAGAGATTCTCTGCTTTGAAACGGCGGAACCTTTCGTACGGCCGCCAAAGCATACAAACAGTTGTTCTGTCTGTCTGAATAGGGCAGAACGCTCCAAATACACTCTTAGAGCCCTAACGGGGCAGAGTAGATTAGCGTTGTGTTCGTCTGCTGGAGACGATAGCGCAGTTAGGGAGATAACCTGTGCTCTGAAGGGAGTGGTGAGCACTTTAGGAATATACCCATGTTTTGGCCTAAGGACGACCCTGCAGTCGTTACGTCCGAATTCTAGGCAGGCAGCGCTTGTCGAAAGCGCGTGCAGGTCGCCCACTCTCTTGACCGAGGCGAGTGCCAGCAAGAGCGCAGTCTTGAGCGAGAGCTGTTTAAGGTGCACGGTTCGGAGTGGTTCGAACGGGGGCCCTTTAAGAGCGTCTAGGACAGTAGCTAGGTCCCAGATCGGCACTGAGGGGGGGCGTGAAGGGTTCATCCTCCTAGCGCCTCACAGGAAACGAATAATTAGGTCGTTTCTTCCCAATGGACGTTCCATTACAGGGTCGTGTGATGCTGCGATGGCCGCCACATATACTTTGAGCGTGGAGGGGGTGCGGCCCGCCTCCAGAAGCCCTTGTAGAAAAGCGAGTACGTTCGTAATCTCGCATGTCTCAGGGTTCAGGCCCTTGGCATTACACCAGTCACTGAACACTTTCCATTTTTGGGCATATAAGCGTCTCGTGGAGGGCGCCCGCGCCTCAGCGATGGTTTTTAGCGCTCTGCTCGTGAGGTTCCTGGGAACCCGTTGAGGGGCCATGCATGAAGGGCCCACAGATCGGGGTGGGGATGAAATATCCCGCTGGCCTCACTGAAGAGGTATGGCCTCAGTGGAATCGGCCGTGGTGCAGATTGCATTTGGATCAGATCTGGAAACCATGTTTGGTTTTTCCAGAGTGGGGCTATCAGAAGCACTGCGTTTTTCTCCTCTCTGACCCGACTGATGACCTGTGGCAGCATCGCGATTGGGGGAAAAGCATATAAGGGGCGGCTCGGCCAGCTCTGGGCGAGCGCGTCCGTGCTTTTCGTGAAGAAAAGAGAGCAGTGCGCGTTCTTCTTGGAGGCGAAGAGGTCGATCTCCGCTTTGCCAAAGGTTTTCCATAACCACTGAATCGTCAGCGGATAGAGAGCCCATTCTCCTGGTAGAATCTTTTCTCTGGATAGTATGTCTGCCCCCTGGTTCAGGGCGCCTGGCACATGCGCTGCTCTCAGCGAGCGCAAGTTGTGCTGGGACCATAAGATGAGTCTCCTGGCCATTGAATGCATGGAGCTCGACCTGAGTCCACCCTGGCGATTTATGTACGACACTACAGTCATGTTGTCCGTTCGGACCAGGACGTGTTCGTTTTTTAGATGTGGAAGCAGGGCTCTGAGAGCCAAAGCGACCGCTTTCATCTCCAGACAGTTTATGTGTAGACGCTTCTCCGGGTTTGACCAAAAGCCGGAGACAGGCCTGCCCTCGTAAAGGGCCCCCCAACCTATTTTGGAGGCATCTGTCGTGATCATCTTTCTCCTTGTGTTCACACCCAGACTCACACCTGACTGGTACCAGTCGGCGGCTTTCCAGTGCGTCAGGGCTTTTATACAGCCGTGGTTCGCTCTGATTAAAAAGTGGCCCGAACGCCACGCGTGAGTAGGGACGCGGCTCTTGAGCCAGCGTTGGAGAGGGCGCATATGCAACAATCCTAGCTGGAGTACAGCCGATGCTGAGGCCATGAGACCGAGCATCCTCTGAAACCGTTTGACGGGGCGCGCGCGCCCGCCCTGAATGATGTTGCAAGGCGCCGGATGGTGAGCGCGCGCTCTGATGAGAGACAAGCTGTCATTTGCATCGAGTCTAGAACTATTCCCAGGAAAGAAATCCTCTGGCTGGGAGATAGTATGCTTTTTGCAAAATTGATTCTTAGACCCAGGCATTCTAAATGGCTGATAATCCAAGATCTGTGTGTTATTAACTGACTCTCTGATTGTGCTAGGACCAGCCAATCGTCGAGATAATTCAGTATTCACACTCCCCTTCGCCTCAAGGGGGAAAGTGCTGCATTCATACATTTCGTGAATGTACGGGGAGCCAGGGACAGGCCGAACGGAAGTACTGTGTACTGGTAAGACTGTCCCTCGAAAGCGAATCTCAGAAACGGCCTGTGATGAGGCGCTATTGGAATGTGAAAGTAAGCATCTTTCAGATCCACTGAGAGAAACCAATCTCCTGGGCGTACTTGCGCGAGGATATGTTTGGTTGTTAACATTCTGAACGAGCGAATCATTAGTGCTTTGTCCAGATGTCTGAGATCTAGGATGGGGCGGAGACCACCATCCTTTTTTGGGACGCGAAAATAGCGGCTGTAAAAACCTGCCTCGCTAATAGAGGGGGGAACAGTTTCCACAGCGCCCTTTTCTATTAGTTTGCACACCTCTGTGCATAGAACATGTGAACACTCCTTTCTCATTTTCGTCTCGACTACAGTCGTAAAACGTGGTGGTCTGCGAGCGAACTGGAGCGAGTATCCGTGCTTTACTATATTCAACACCCATTTCGGCATATCTGGAATGTTTTCCCATGCCGCTGCGTGTACCTATATGGGCTGAATACAGGCTAGGGGCGGGCCGCTGTGACGTAGGGACCCGGCCAGCGAATCGCCTGAGCTCGTATCTCTCAGAGGTGCGGGCGCGCGCTGAGCAGCTGAGTGAATGGGCGCGTGTGTGATTACAACAGCGCGCGCTATGTCTGTAAAGCTCGCAGCCTGAGCTGGGGTTGTTGGGTTGTGTCGCAGCCGAGTGGCGTCGAGCGTCAGCCTGAGGCGCGGGCTGAGAGGCGGTGGGAGCTGCTCTAGCCTGCTGCGGCTGTGGCGGTCTCTGTCTGCTCTGCGATGAGCTGGAGCGCTTAGGCAGGAAATGGCGCATAGCTTGTGAAGCGTTCTGGGCCTCAGTGAAGCGTTCGGCGAAACCTTTAACCGCCGGTCCAAACAGCCCGCTGGTGGAGATAGGCGCGTCAAGAAACGGCGCCTTATCCGCGTCCTTCATCTCCGTCAGAGTCAGCCACAGATGGCGCTCGAGAACAGTCAAATTAGCCATGCCGCGGCCAATAGACTGGGCGGTGGCCTTCGTGGCTCGCAGAGCTATGTCAGTCGCGCTGCGTAGGTCCTTGAAGGCTTCGGGTTCGGGGCCAGACTCGTCCATGGAGCGGAGAAGCTTGGCTTGGAACACTTGAAGTACCGCCATTGAGTGAAGCACTGATGCAGCTTGGCCGGCGGCGGCGTAGGCGTGACCGGCGAGAGCAGAAGTAGTGCGGCAGGGCTTCGAGGGGTGGGAAGCCTTGGCTTTTCATCCAGAGGTGGAGGGCGGGCAGAGATGATTGGCCACGGCCTCCTCGAGGGGCGGCGTTCCCTCGTAGCCTCTTTCCTTCACGCCGTCCATAGAGGAGAGCGACGAAGAAAAAGAAGGCTTCAGACGCGCAGAGTGAGGGGCTTTCCATGACTTGGTGAGTTCGTCATGAACTTCCGGGAAGAAGGGAGAAGGCCTTTGCCGAGGGGCCTGCTGGCGCCCCTGCAGAAACCACTCATTCAGTCCGCTTCGGGTTGGTTCTTCGGGAGAAGACCATTCAAGCCCGAGGTCCTCCACGGCCTTAGAGAGGATGCGGATAATCTCCGTATCCATGGTGGAGCCCGCACTCGTGCTAGCTAGTGTCGACGGGGCGGGGTCGAAAGTGGAGCCCGGCCAGTCGTCAGATGCAGCGTCGATGGACAAGCTGTCATCCACTCCCCCGTCGTCCTCAGACGCGCCGAAAGTCACAAGGCCCACCGCTCTGCTAAAGGGGTGTGGGTCCGGCTGAGTGAACTGAACCGGCGGTGGGGAAGGCAAGAGCGGCGGTGAAGCACGCGGAGACTGGCTCGGCGTGGCGTCACTGAGCTCAGGTTCAGGAAGCCTCTGTGAGCGGCGCTTTTTCTTAACGCGTGGCTCAAACAGAGGGGTGGTGGCGATGGGCTCGGCCCAGGCAGCGAGCGCAGATGATGTGATGATCCCCGTCCGAGAGAAGGTCTCTGCACGACGCGCAGGAAGGCATTTGAAGCAACGCCTCAGAAAAATTGCTCTTTTACAAATGTCGCGGGGCGAACAGATGTAAAATACTTGCGTGTGTGGCGCGCCGGATGGCTCAGTAGGATGGCGTTCGAAGGCGGCTGAAGGTGCCGACGTCCTCGTAGCAATCCCGCTGGTATGCTTTTCGACGGCGGCGAAGGCTTTCAATAATCCGGAGGATCCAGCGAAGAAGGTGTTCGCTGAAGGAGATTAAATCTAAAGAACTCTCATGACGGGGCGCCCAATATATAGCTCTTGGCCACGCCCATCTTGGCGGGCTCTGACGCGCGCGGGCGAGAAGCGCGCTCATTGGTCGCGCATTCAGAGTCGCCCCCTCATTGGTTCGAGCAAGTTGCCGCAGCACAGCCAATGACCGAGCTGCCTTCGCTCATTGCTGTCAGCTGTGCAGCTGCAATGCGTTTTACATAAAGACTTCAATATTCTCGAGAAAAGGAGTTTTCCCATAGCGTAAGCTACTTACGCAATAGGAGAGACCTCTCGAAAGGGAACACACCCCTGTATATGTTCCGCGCATCAACACCCTGGTGTCAAGTGAAAATACTATTAACAAATATTTATTTCAACTTTCTATGGGGAGTGCAATTTTATTCATGAGAGATTACTTTTGTCATTTATGCACATACTTCAGGATAAAGCAATACATGTACATACACAGCAGATCTGGAAACCAAGATAGTTTTGTACAGCACTTGGATAATGGCTTACAATTAATTCACCATTAATAACCCTATCCAATAAAATGTAAATGAGTAAATTTAGTGATTAAGTTTTATTTTATAGTAAAGGGAAATATGTTGGTAGTTTATAAGGTTTAATGTTCAGTTGGACATTTAGAGGAATTTCTCTAATTGAATGGTGCCGTTACCATTGTGGTGAAGAGTAGCGCTGTCAATTGCGATTTTCACTTTGGTACAACTTACTGTGATTAATACACAATTAATCACAATTTCTCATACACATCACAATTTCTCATTGATGTCAAATTTTCCGATTAGTAAGGACCAGGTGTGCATGTGTCGAATGTATCTATCCTGAACTTTAATGGAAATTGTATGTTGGGTCAACATAATTCATTTAAGTTAATACAGCATTCCCTTGTTTTATGTTACATCAAACTGATTGAAGTAGATTAAAACAACTAAATTAGAATTTATTGGTAGAATCAGGTAGAAATACTGGTAACAATAAGGTTCATTAGTTAACATTAGTGGACTACATTAGTTAGCATGAACTAATAATGAACTCCACTTATACAGAATTTATTAATATTTGTTAATGTTAATTTCAACTTTTACTAATACTTTATTAAATCTTGTTAACGTGAATTAATGCACTGTGAACTAACAATAAACAGCTTTATTTTTATTAACTAATATTAACAAATATTAATAAATACAATAACACATGTATTGCTCATGGTTAGTTCATGTTAGTTAATACATTAGCTAATGTTAACTAATGTTACCAAAATGTTACCAAAATACCTCCTTAAAGCAACAACTGCACATGTTTACTTTTTACAGTGTACATAAGAAGAAATTAAAAAACAAACAGCATAAGCAACCAATGAGAAAGATCTAAAGTTCACAAGCAGGTTTTTCATCACATGCTTCACCTCTGTCCCACTCATACTTGAACCACCTCTTATTGCTCTGACCCACATTATACAGGAAATGAAACTGAGAGAAGGACATAGAAAGATATAAACTGGGCTAGTGGGCTGTAAGGGACATTTTGGAGAAAAAGGATGGAACTCTCTGGCTCATTGGTGCTGGTTTTAGTCTTGGCTGTGTTGGTGCTGGTCAAATGGAAAATAAAGGCGAGTGGACTTTCCCTTACGGAACAAAAATATATGGGAATATCTGCAAAATATAATGTGATAGATTACATAAAATATTTCCATAAATGGGAAACTAGTGCTTATATTTTTCAATATACTACAATATGCATTGACTATGTATGGCTATATATTTATACGTATAAAATATTTATAAATGAAGACAAAAATAGCATTACATGTAATATTCATAAAGTTGTATTCTTTATTGTGTACATATATTGCCCATACATGTTCCCATATAAAAGTGAATGTATGTTCACACATATATACACACACATTCACGAAATGAAAGGTTTTGATGTTTTTGAGTTTTTGGGGTCACCATTGTGCTAAAGAGTAGAGTCTGTGGTTCGGTTGATGATTGGCCAAAAACCATTAAGATTGTAAATACTATATTTAGAAAGTGATGGCTGAGTACTTCTCAGTACAGTGATAGTCTCTTGAATAAATGCTTTAGAACATGCAGGTGTGCTTGTGCTTTTGTTACCTACCTAAAAAATAAGAAATATTAATAATGCAAATAATTATAAAATATAAGAAATAAATTACATTAGATATTTCTCTATATATGTGTTTATGCTTGCATGAGTATATTAAATAAAGTGCAATATATTACACATGCTGTACCATATCTAATCCATTTATATATTATAGTGTATTACTGAATATAAAATTACATTATGACATATTAGTAAATATATTGTCACATATTATTCAATATATGAAAAGTGGCAGTTCCTTATGTATTATTCAATATATTGTAATATATTAACAATATATTATTCTGTATATTTTCAAATATACTGTTAAACCATTTAATATATGGATCAATCATATATTGGGAAAATATATATTTTTTTTTCATAAGGGTTCTTTGCCCCCAGGGCCGCTGGCACTGCCACTGATTGGAAACTTGCCAATAATGGACAAGCGTGCACCCTTTAAAAGCTTTATGAAGGTAAGCAGGATCATGTACTTCTGAATATTAGCACATGAATTGAAGGGCATTGTATGGCATTGCATTTGAATATTGTGCAGATGTTTATCAGTGCATCAAAATGCAGTTGCCTTTGGTGAATAAAACTGCCATAGAGAGATTTCATTGTTGTTTGTGAAACATTGGTTTTAGTTTAGCAAATTACATATAGTATGAAATACTCAGAAACACCTGATGAGTTTGCACTGGTGTGTAACGGTAAATTCTATTCTCCCAACAGTGGAGTAAAACCTATGGGCCTGTGATGACGGTGTACCTCGGACCCCAAAGAGTGGTGGTTCTGGTCGGTTATGATACAGTGAAAGAGGCTCTAGTGGACCAGGCAGATGACTTTAAAGCCAGAGCCCCCATTCCCTTTCTGCACACAATTCTGAGAGACTATGGTGAGATTATTGTTTTTGTTGTCAAAGACAGATGTTGTCAGTTTAATGTAGTTCAGTCTAGATTTCGATCTCTCTAAAATGTTTGTAGGTTTGACCGTCAGTAATGGAGATCGTTGGCTTCAGCTAAGGCGGTTCACTCTCACCACACTGAGGGATTTTGGAATGGGACGCAAACGAATGGAACAGTGGATTCAAGAAGAGAGCAGGCATTTGCTGAACAGTTTTGAAGAAACCAAATGTGAGGAAAGAGAGCATTTGAATTTTGCATCCTATGAGTTCAGTACAAGTGCAGTGTTATACATTGAGTGTTTTTATCCTTAAGCGACACCAGTTGGCCCAAACTTCTTCCTGAGCCGGGCTGTGTCCAACGTGATCTGTTCCCTGGTTTTTGGGCAGCGCTTTGATTATGATGACAAAAGCTTCCTGCACTTGCTCCAGATCATCTCCAGACTTGTGCGCTTTGTCAGCAGCCCTTGGGGCCAGGTGAGCAGAAGTTTCAAAAGTGGGCATTCACTTTTTGTATGCAAAGACCATGTGTGAATGTCTTCTTAACTATCTTCTCAACCCCAACAGCTGTACAACATCTTCCCTAAACTAATGCAGTTATTGCCTGGTAGTCATCATACCATGATTAGAGAGATAGATGACATCAAAGCCTTCATTATGACAAAGATCAAGGAACATGAGCAGAATTTGGACTTCAGTGACCCGAAGGACTTTATTGACTGCTTCCTTATCAGACTCAAACAGGTACAGAAAGGCTGTTTCTTTTCTTTTCTCTTATCTCTCCTATATACACATTGTTCAGCATTTACTTAGACAATGTATACAATTCCTGTTCTGTTCCTTTGTGTGCTACGGCAGGAGAAACACAATCCTGACACCGAATTCCACAAGGATAACATGTTGGCGACTGTTGTAAATCTGTTTATAGCTGGTACAGAGACCACAAGCTCAACAATCAGATATGCCCTGATGATGATGATCAAACACCCCCACATACAGGGTATGTTCGTAAGACTTTCTTGCTGTTAAGCTAATTACACACTACAGGACTGAGAATCACTGTTCTACTCACTTAAAGTTCTACTCACTGTCTCATTTTGTGTTGTGTTGGTGCACACACAACACAAAAATATAGATAAGACAGTTTTTACTAAGACTAAGATGTTTGTTTTATTTTTTGCTACCACTTCCCAATATCTTGTTTTCTAATGCACTTTTTCACTATCAAAGTCTCATAGTTTCACTGTTATTCATTGCTACTCTTTCGCTTGTCAGTACAGTGCACACACATGAAGAATAATCCACCAGATTTCAAACAAGTTTAAACAAGTCTGAAATAAATTGTATCATAATTTTTCACACAGATATGCATACTACAAGAGTGTTGGACTTAACTTTAAGTTCATTTGTTTACAAGGGCAGTGCACATTAATAAACAGGGCTGTAAATGTGCCAGAATTTGCCCAAAAGGCTATTTTTCATCTGTAGACCCTTGACAGAACGTCAGAAAAAAGTAAAACATTAACATTATCAAACACATAATAAAAATAGAAGTACATGATTCCATTTCTTGTCTAAAATATCAGAGAGAAAAAAGGCTTGCATTTGTAGTGTGATTTAAGCTTTACATGGGGTCAGGACTAATACAAGAAATACATTTTTAACCTAACACTGTGTGTACATCTCCCCCTCGACCGTTGTCACGTCGCAACAGCTAGAAGCTGTCCACACCGGACGTGTCAACGTGACCATAGAAAATCCATTTGTTCTTCATATCAAAAGTAGCGTAAGCGCTTAAAGTACGTCAGAAATAGAACGGGGCATCAGTTTACCGTGGGGAATTTGGTGTGATGCATCGGATCCAGTGTAGACAGCATCGCTGATTATAATGGGTTCTATTTGTTTTTGTCGCGCTGCTCTCGTCTGGTGTAGACATGGTGTAACTGCGATAGTATTCTGTACTAATAATCTGGTTTTTTTTTAATTATTGATCATTTATAATAATTTTAATCAATTAATATTTGGTGTATTTGATCTAGAGCAAATTCAGAGGGAAATTGATCGAGTTATTGGACAGAACAGAATCCCTACAATGGATGACAGGAAGTCCCTTCCTTTCACTGATGCTGTGATTCATGAAGTACAACGGTATATGGACATTGCCCCACTAAATGTTCCCCATTATGCCACGCATGACATCTCGTTCAGAGGTTACGTAATACCAAAGGTAACAATGAACATATACAATGGTCATCTCCTCTTATCTTGGAAATTACTAGATTTGTGAAAATGCATAAAATATTTCCCAATAATCTCTAGTTGGTGTATTGTGTTGAATCTGGATATTTTGTGTAATTTTGAATGTATTTTATTTCCCCAGGACACAGTAATTATTCCCATGCTGCACTCTGTCCTAAGGGATGAGGCACAGTGGGAAACCCCTTGGACATTTAACCCAGAGCACTTTCTGGATGCCAACGGCAACTTTAAAAATAATCCAGCCTTTTTCCCTTTTTCTGCAGGTAAATTCTGTAAAGTCTCTCATGCCAATCCAGAGTTAATCAAAGTTATCTTTCTAGCTTTGTAAATGAGTTTGGAATTGTGGGACTGAGTGCACTCCTTATCTACATTTCAGTACACACACACACACACGCACGCACGCACGCACGCACGCACGCACGCACGCACGCACGCACGCACGCACGCACACACACACACACACACACACACACACGGTTTACTATCTTTGTGGGGACTCTCCATAGCAGAATGGTTTTTATAGTCCAAACTTTATATTCTCTCCCCTAACACTAACTCTACCCCTAAACCTGCCCATGACACACAACTTTGTGCATTTTTACATTTTCAAAAAACATCATCCTGTATTATTTATAAACTTATTTCCTCATGGGGACCAAAAAATTTGATATTGTCCCTATTTTCTACCTTTTAAATCAAGTTTTAAACAGACCTATATAATCAGAGAATAGCTTCAAATTGTCAGCTCAAAATTGTGATACTGAAACTTATATCATAAATAACATGAATAACTTTATTTGGTCTTGCATCTCTGCAGGTAAACGCTCTTGTGTGGGTGAGTCTCTGGCTCGTATGGAGCTCTTTCTGTTCATCGTGTCTCTGCTTCAGAAGTTCAGCTTCAGTAGTCCAAAGGGTCCAGATGGCATAGACACCAGTCCTGAACTCAGCAGCTTTATCAACACGCCTCGATTCTATGAGCTCATTGCCTCCCCCCGCTGAGCAACATGGATATTGCTACTTGTCTCAATTGACAAGAATGTGGACATACAGTATATGAGAGAGTGGCCATAATAAGCACGGAGTACAAATTGATCAAAGGATATATCTTTTGCATATATGATTTTTTGATGAGCCTATTTTGTCAAAATTACCACAATAAAACTGAAAAATATTAATGTAAAGTAAAATAAGAAGCATTAATGTAAAATAAAAGCATTCATTCTTACATTAATACTATAGTGCAGTGCTTTCCCTGATGTACTCCCTTTCGAAAGGGAACTTTATGAAGGTAATATGATGCCATAAAGAATCGCATGCACAAGGTAAGATTTGTAAAAGAGTACATAAGATTGCAAGCATAAATTAAACTTTAAATGTAAACAACAGTCGATTTTACCATATCAATCCGAGTGCGATGATAAAACATTGAAAGAACTAGTTATTCAACCCAAGCCTCCATTGCAAGGACGACTCGAGCAGGACGTTTCTCAGTGATACGCTAACTCAGTTTGAGGAACATTATGAGATGTTGCAACTGTAATTCCTCACCATCAGCATTAACATACATGTCATACATGTCCATCAACAAACCGATTATTTTACTTGTACTGATTTATTTACAGAGTATTTTTCTAATTTATTGCGGTGAAAATGTGGAAACTGTATCAATAACAGTGCATACATTAGCTGAGCTTTCACATGAATGACTGATGTAACATAAACGTTGGTAAAACAATTCTTGCTCCATGCTTAATCTTTCCTCAAAGTAGAGAGAACGACAGACAATATGCATTAATAGACACAGTTTTAGGTAATAGTGGTCCACAACTGATTAGCATAAGTTTTTCAGTAAGACAGTAATAATGTGAGTTAACCAGTTAGGAGGAAACCTACACAATATAAAACTCAAAACTAAGTATTTTGAACACCATCTTTCAAGAGCAAGCGGTTTGCGAATCCTGCATTTAAAGGGATAGTTCACCCAAAAAATGTAAATTCTGTCAGACTCTCCCTCATGTTGTTCAACCCCGTAAGACCTTCGTTCATCTTCGGAACACGAATTAAGATATTTTGATTAAATCTGAGAGCTGGATCACTCCTCTATAGGCTTCTTAAGGGATTGACACTTGCCGGCCCTGAAAAGTTATTACAGACATCGTTAAAATAGTCCAAGTGACTACAGTGGCTCAATCTTAAGTTTATCAAGCGACGAGAATAATTTTTGTGCGCAAAAAAAAACAAAAATAACGACTTTATTTCAACTATTCATTTCCTTCTCTGTGGGCCTCTAGTCAGTTAGCGTAGTGTGATTGCGTAGTGCTTCTGTGTTGTACGTCACACGTAGGCTCACTATTGGCCGACGCTGGTCATGTGTGTGATGCGTGTGACGTACAACACAGAAGCGCTGCGCTGTTACACTAGTGAACTGACTCGAGGCCCACAGAGAAGGAAATGAATAGCTGAGTTACACACTACATAAAAGGTCATTTTCAAAAATCCATAATAGGCACACTTTAATGCGCGCACATACATGTTAAATAAATAAATAAATAAATAATGATTGCCAGAGCCGATCCGGACCTCACTGGGGCCCTAAGCTAAATTCTGTTAAGGGGCCCTCCTATCTGACCCATGAGCCATGTAAACCATTTCCCATTGCCACACAGTCACACCTGACACCCCAGTGCTCCCACTCCTTTAACTAGTACTAATTAAAATGTAATTCCTGATATCAGAAATAGACATTGTTACTAGAAAAAGTACATTTTTAATATCAAGAATTCACATTTTAAATAGTACAAACCTAATTATTGATATAAAAAAATGCATCCTATGAATGAATAAAAGCTAAAATGGCTTGTCATAGCATGCCACAGTGTATTAAATGATAAAACTTGATGGTTATTATTTACTAAGAGATGTGCATCCATATTGACCAGTAGGCTATGTCCAGCCAATCAACATTTTAAATGCATTATAGCCTATAAATCAAAAGTCAGTGTCAATACATTGCTTTCCATCTTGCTTTATTGCAGAGTTGTAACTAAACTGACTTGGAGACTAGATAATCATTGTCTTGTTTTAAAAGTATGTGCGCCTATAATGAGGGGTGCCATCACGCCCTTCTGGTCTCCACAGATGTTTTGCTGGAAAGTTAGCGTTTCATTTCGTGCACGCGCAAATAAACGCATGTTAACGCGTGACGCGGTTATCTTTTCCGAGCTGCAGTTTATAAACAAACACCGTTGCCCCTTGTTGTTTATCAAACGTAATAAATAGTTGTATTTCACTCTCACTTTTCTTGTCAGGCACAAAGTCACAGAACACAGCCCTCAAAGCCCTGGAAGTGGCCGGTGTTTTAAGCAAGAAAGACCAAAATATGCACTTGCCGGCTGGGTTAGCAAGACAGACAGACTAGAGATAGATAGCCTACACATCAACTTAACTTTACTGTTCTTTGCTGACATCAAACTTGGAGAGGATAGAACACAAGTCTACCTGATTGCTGTCCCCGCAATTCACTCTTATGGTGTTTTTTCCCTCTCTTTTTATGACCAGAAGGATATAGTTCCGCTTAATCTTCTCATCGATATTGTAAACTTTGATTGACGCGGTTTGACACGAGGGGGAAGCGGGGCCTTGAGTAATTTGCGGGGCCCTACGCAACTTGCGTAGTGTGCGTATAGGGCTGATCGGCTCTGATGATTGCTTAATAAGCTGTGCACCATTAGGCTGACTATATGAGTTCATCCTGAATTTCGAGCTGGTGGTTTAAGAAAGAAAATGTCTGTATATTCAGTGCATGTCTCCTGCTCATCATCATTCTCCTCAGCAGGCTATATTAGTTTGTAAACTTTATGCTGCTGAATGTAGGCCAAGTATCTGCACTACTGCAAGCATAATTTCAACTGTCTACTGATCAGGGTTGATTCCAGAATTATTATTATAATAATTATTATTTTTCTAAAATGAGTGATAATATTTTTTCTCTTTAATATATTACAATATATTGAGTAATACATAAGGAATTGCCACTTTTCATATATTGAAAAAATATGACAAAATATTTACTAATATATCATAATGTATGTAATATATTTCTTATTTTTTTCATTATTTACATCATAAATGTTTAATATTTTCAAGCTGTACCAGCCAACAGACTATCATTGTACTGAAGAGTGCACAGCCATTACTTTCAAATATAGTAATTATATTCATGATGGTAATTGGCCAATCGTCAACCGAACCACAGGCTCTACTCTTCAGCACTATGGTGACCCCAAAAACTCACACATACCAGAAAACCTTTTAAATTCCGAAATATTAGAACATTAAACACTAACAGATCTCCCCTATATTAATATTGAGCAAAACACATTAAAGGCAGGGTAGGTAGAATTCCCCAAATATACTTTTTTCCAAATTTGTTTAAACTGTCTTTATATATCAATGCATAATTAAAATGTAAGTACTCTGGAAAAGAAATTATAAAAATCGAGTGTCTGTAGTCCTCTCAGGACTGTAATAGGTGAAGCAGATTAGTAAAAAAATCGTTCACTTTGGTATAGAAGCATGAAATTTGGCACAGATACTCTCTAAGGGCCACTATTTTGGAAAAAGGCGTTGGCCACTCAAAAATTCAATGTGGCGGCCAGTTTTCAAGATGGCCGCCATTGCCAAAGTCAAAGCCCCAACTTTTGTCCCCAACCCACATCTCCTCCCGCAGCTTTTGTCACAGACCCACGAATGAGGCATCAAATCGTGCGGATTGTTCGGAAATGGTGTGCTATGACTTTTATAAGTGATCGGGGGTACGATGTTCGCCCCAGGGGCGAAAAAGCGGCCGAAAAAAATCCCATAGACTTAACATTGCGACAAACTTTGACGATTCATAGCTCCGAGCGAGGATTTTGCAGAAACGTGCGGTTTACCATATTAGAAGAGGCTGGCAGGCTCTGTAAGAACATACCTCACAATTGGGTAAAAGTTGCACCCCTGGGGGGCAGGAGCTGCCCAAAGTTGCCCCATTGACTTACTATGGTGTAGGACGGCCCATGAAATTGTCACGTGATGAGGAAAATAAGGAAGACGAGGATTCAAGTGCAGGAAGGTAAGTTTAATTAAATGACTACAAAACAACATGAAAACTGAAAACCAAAACTGCCCCGTAGGGGAAAACCAGAGAGCTATCAGGCAGACACAGGAAACACAAGGGAAACAGATAATAACGAACCAACACAGGACTGCAAACACAAGGAGACTAAATAGGGAACAAATGACAGAAGGTAACAAGCAAGACAGGTGAGGGAGATAATACAATTAACAGGTAACAAGATGGGAGGGGCTGACAATAGACAGGAGAGCACATGGCACAAAGGAAACGCATGACAAGCCATGTGCTCACAATAAACAGAACTAGAACACAAGAACATGACAAACCGGGAATGTCAGACCTCTGTCACCAACTAAGATAAGACCAGACAGAAGTGACAGAACCCTGACAGAAATGGGCAGTCATACACATTGCATAGGGATTTTGTATTGAACATAGCTCTGGATCACAGTGTCATAGAGACAAGGGGACGGGCTCATTTTACTCAGACGACCAATCAGTCTCTCAGGATCATTGTGAAGCTATTAAGCCATGCCCTAGCAACCATTTACAGCACCTTAGCAACAAGTTCCATTGACTTCCATTGAAAGAGATAAAAGGGATATCTCTGGATAGAAGTATCATAGAAAAATGAGTGTGGTCTCGTTTTACCCGGGGCAGCAAACATTCAATCATGAATTACCTGAACACTTCTAGCCCCTCCCTAGCAATCAAAATCCAAAGAGGTATATCTTCCATTCTGAATGTCACAGAGACATGGGAGTTGGTTTATATCATTCATAGTGACACGCAGCCTTTAGAGTTTCATGATTGGCAGCTGCCAAGCCACTCCCTAGCAACCAAAGAGAGTACCCTAGCTACCATTTTGCAAGACCTATACTGCCCTACAAAGGCAAAAGACCTTAACTCGCTAGAGTGTGGAACTAAGAAAAATGACTTTAAAGATTTTTAGTTGTCCCGCCAAATTAATTATAGGTAGGACACTGGAAATCTGGCAATTAGATGTTTAAGTAATGAAAATTATCTACATAAAAAAATCTTGAGCTCAAACTTGACTTTTGACCACTATTTTAAAGTTACTGTACTCTGCCTTTGTATTGTCAGCAAAAAGTGAGAAGTCATGCCAAGGCAAAAGACAGTAACTTCCACATTAGCAATATTTGGTTGCTGATCACCATTAACAAAATCATTATAGTAACACCTGTATAAAATCTAGTGATCATGGCATTTATTTTGAATGATTTACAATTACTTATAGCCATCTACTTACTGTGCTTTGGTTGCATTCTGGTGGCCCTATTAATTCATTAGACATGACAAAATACTTCCGTAGCGGTAAAGAGTATAGGCTATCTTCAAGTGGTACTGAGTGGCATAAGACTTGCTAAACACGCATTCAAAATGATCACGATAAAACAGATCTTCTGTTTTAAAAACACTTCGCTCGTCCCGCGGATTTATTCCGGACGCTGTGATTGTATAACCTGCTTGTAACACCTGAGCTGGTCTGATGTTGTATGCACCAGCACTTGCTTCATTATGTTGTATGCACCAATATACCCTTGTTGCTTCATTATTATCACTCCCTGTCAGTGTTGGGAGTAACGCGTTACAAAAGTAATGCATTACAGTAACATATTACATTTTGCTGTAACGCAGTAGTGTAAGGCATTACTAATAAATTTTCAGTAATATTTTACTATATTACATGTTCAGTTACGCTTGCGTTACAACACAGTTTTAGTTTTAATTGTAAAAAAACAACAACAAAAAAAACACCAAGACCGCGAGACATTACGAATGAAAAATGCAAGTAGGCTAAGTTACCTGTTCGTGGTCAGTCAATAGCCGCGTGTGGTGTCCAAGTTTGTAAATAAATACTAAATGGCAGCGTCTGATATATTTTATATAGCGATTTATTTTTTACAGGAGTGCCGTGAGGCATGATTTCGGCCTCTGTGCTCGCGCTGGCCAGTGGAAAAGCGGCTAATGGGTGAAGAAGAAGACTGTACATTCGCGAGATGGACGTATGCGCATTAGGCTACTCCATTTGTTCTGTGTTTTCTTTCTAAACACTTAGGCTATGTTTATGTGGTATTTTTCTTGTTTTCATCACGCAATCATGTTTTTGATGCGGTGGTGACGCGTTCACGTAACATGATGTAAGGAAAGCAACTAAAGCTGTCACAAAGAACCGGCAAAAGCAATGATTATGAATATGTCAAATATAGCAAGGAGACATTTTAATTGTTTATTAATAAAGATGAAGTTGACGTTGCTGACTCGCGATCTTCGCAGTAGTGAATGCGCCAGAGAGAAATACACATTTCATACAGATGAGCAGAGAGCAGTCCGTTTTCTTTCGTTTTGAATTGTTCTGTTTACAAGTAGACATTTCAATATATATATATATATATATTTCAGGTCTGTGAAGTAGGCTAGGCTACCTTATAGCCTACGCTGAGTTTCAGTTAATTTATGAGACGCGCTCGCGCAGGCGCCTCCGTGTCGTGATCTATTGTCTGCTATATTTACTTCTTATTTATTAAATCCAGGCAATTGGTTGATGAAACATTGATTAAAATTAAGATACAATTAGTACAAATCGAAATTCACTTTAAAGAAAGGCTTTGTGTCTTCTGTTTGAGGTCTCTGTGAAAGTTTTAAAACAGTCTTTTAGTGCCGCTTCAGAGCGGTCACGTCCGTAACGGAGAACTGTCACGTCCTTACATTGTTTTTTCCTCATAAATGCGAACACGAAAAATAAAATAAAATGAATATTTTATGTTCTGTGGAGAGCCAACCCTTCTTCATCCGGTGGGTAGTATTACTTTTGATTTGCGCAGTGTAATTCACAGAATTACAAAAAAATATTTTGCCTCCTAAAAGTTAAATATTTTTTTTGTCACGCATGAATGCGTGTGTATTTCCCTCATATTAAATATAAAACGCATGTGTAGACGGATATTTTTCTAATGTCTGGACTCTTTTAAGGGGGTATCCTATGGATAAACAGACATTTCAATACATTGGTATTAAATGCATTTTCTGAGAATTTATATTTCAAGTTTTGACTGCAAATGTCACGTCCATAACGCTGGAATTCCCCAATTTTAAATAATTTATCCTCAACTAGTTTTGTGGTGTAGGTCTACGTATTTTATAATGTTAACTTCAAAATTCAAATAATACTAATAGTAATTTAAAGATGTGGTATCATTGGATCTGGACAGGAAGGATAACTCTTGGAAGGGGTGTGTCGCGATTCTGCAGGTTCGTGGATCTGAGTGTCGCTATTTCGGTTTCATATCGCATATCGTTACAGCCTTAGAATGTTAAGTTCTACTACTGTATAGCTATTTTGGTGAAAGTAACTCAAAAGTAATACAGGAGTAATGTAACGCATTACAATTTGGAGACAGTAATATTGTAAGGTAATGAATTACTTTTAAATAACAGTAACAAGTAATGTATAATGTATTACAGTTTGGAAGTAACTTGCACAACACTGCTCCCTGTGATGTATTAGTCCTGCGTCGGCTCGACCGTGTTCAGGGCGGTGCTGAAGGCGCCGGCGAAGTTTTGGCACTCTGCCAGCTAGATGCATGATTGTTTCAACCAGGTCAGGGACCCGAACTGGCCAGGCGGGGCGTTAGATCTTTGTTGTATTCACCTGCTACGGCATGTGTAACACTTTTCTGTCAACTCTGCATATATCCTTCGTGATCGATATCACACGTTTGTCGATGGAGCGGGTTAAGAGCATACTATCTGACCGCATTAGTGCAGGACAAGGCTCTGAGAACATCAGAAGTTACAGGGACTGATGGCAGCTGTAAGTACACAGGCCAAAAATGTGCCAAAAATATCAATAACTCATTTTCAACCAAAAACAAAGTTACAGTCTTTTGCCTTTGCACGGCAGCATATCTCTGCATCAGAACATCGTATAGAGATGGGGGTTGGCTCTTTTGACTCATGCTAGCAAACAGGAGTTCCAACATGCTACACATGCTAGCTGTGAACAGCTACATGCTAATAGCGATTAGGTAAGTGCTAAATCATGCCAAGAAAATGCTAAGAACTCCAATAGTGACCATCTGTGACAACTACTAACCACCTAGCACCATAGCAACCACTCAGAATACCCTAGCAACCGCCTACCAACACCATATCAACGACCCAGAACACTCTAGCAACCACCTGAACACATGAATAAGCCATATCTCGGCACCAGAACATCGTACAGACATGTTTGTTGGCTCGTATGCAATCATGTACCACACCCTAGCAACCGAGTTGCGAGTTTTGCCACTGCAAGCACCCACTCACATTTTCTTCTGGAAATGTACATTCTATGGCCATCTTGAAAATGGTCGCCATCTTGAATTTTGGAGTGGAACACACCTTTTGCCATGATAATGTTCCTTGAAGAATATTTGTACCAAATTTCATGATAGCATCACCATTTGAAAAAAATATGTAAGGATTCAAGAAAAATGGTGGCCATCTTGAAAAATGGTTGCCATCTTGAATTTTTGAGGGACAAGCACTGTTTTCCAAAAAAACATTCTGAAGAGAGTATTTTCACAAAATGTTATGCCTACATGATATCACTGTTTGAACGATTGACATAATGAGCATTTGACAGAAATAGCGGCCATCTTGAAAAAATGGCCGCCATGTTGAATTTTTGGGTGGCCAACGCCTTTTTCACAAAAAATTACCCTTGGAGAGTATCTGTGCCAAATTTCATGCTTCTATACCAATTTGAACGATTCTCTTGAAATATGCCATTAATCTGCTGCACTAAATAAACACAGCTCATTATTCCATTCGGGACGAAAGAAATGATTGGCTGGGGCGACTGTCACTCTCCCTCGCTACCATGGATACCCCCTCTGCTGATACAGGAGCAGCCCAAATGCGCGCACCCGTTTGAAGAGGCACGGAAGCTAGTAATAACAATTATGGCAGAGAAAGAACAGTCAAAATTCTCAGTACCTGCATATAGAGGCAGCGAAGTCAAACAAGTTAAAAAAAGAAGACAGTATTTGAAAAGGCTATGAACAAAAAGTCTTTGGATAAATCAAGAAATCATACGAGAGTCAATATCGGCGTGGCTTTCCAGCGGTAGCGACAACTGAGGGATCTCAAGGGGCTGAAAAGTGACTCCATGATGGCTTTATTTCTGCTGGACAGGTAATCTTGCTGTTTTCATTTTGATGGCATTTATTTTTTCATGAAGCATGTATCACTAGCACACGTAGCTACCTAATATAGCTACCTAACGTTACGTAGCATAACTAACTTTACACTGGCTTAGCTATGACAGTGTAACTTTGGTGTTGACTGGTATAACGTTACTGTTAGTGAGCCAGGGTTGAGACGATAAATAAGCAATAGGCCTATCTGCAGTTGAAAGCTGTTTTATTTAATTTCGCCAAATCTAACTTTAGGTTAAAAAGTTTAGGGGATCTATTTTTATACCTAGCTTTACCCTCTGCCTAAACTTTGTTCCTATGTTCACCGTGAACTCTACCTGCTCCGTTTACATGCAAAACACCTGTATATGTTATGAATCTTACAAATTCACCTTCATCACAGTGTAACTGATAGTAACGGCAAACGTGTATCAATGAAGCTATTTATAGCTTTGCCTTATATTGAGTTTGATTCGGTTACGAGCTAGTAAAATATTTTAAACTTTACCAGTATGGATATGCGAGCTTGATAGTGAGTACTAACAGCCATGTTAATTGTTTATATTCATACTGATAAAGTTAGTTATTTTATTACTTGTGATTCTGACATGATGTCACTACATGCACTGCGCTCCTCTCCGCTCGGAGAGCAGTAGCTATAAGTGTTACCTCAAAATAAACATTCTCTACCTTTTGGGCTATGCACTAAGTTAGTGTTGGTTTTGGAAGCACTAGGCACAATTCCACGGTAAAATAACTTTTTCTAACGTCCATAACACCAATGAAAAGCACATTGTAGCCTATGATGTGAATAATTTGTCCCACTTGGAGCGTTTTGTAGCCTACTTGTTTATCATGCAAGTTCTACAGCCAAAAATAATAGAATGACATGTAATCTTTCCCATCACATATTTTAGCGTTATGGACGTGTACTGCAGGGTAAGTTAAAAAATACAGCTGGTCGCTTTCACTAATAGCGTCAGCTAAATGAATAGCTGTATCTTTGATATCGGTTACACACAGTGACAGAGGCTTGTGCTTGTACTTACGTTAATGACAGATACCTACCGTTACAAGTTAGACTAACAGCTACTGTTCTAACAATGTACTGTCACATACGAGCGTACATCTTTACGATTATATTTGGCTAATCGCCATTAGTACATTTTTGCGATAGGCTATATATATAATTACTTTGCAAAACATCTCTCATTTGAAGCATAAACATAATTAACAGGAAAAAAAAACTTACTGTGTAGGACTCGTCACTTGTCATTGGAAGCTTCTTGTAGCAGCCTACGTTCCTGCTGGATCCTGCAGCCTATCTGGCAACCTCGAGTCAGGGAGGAGGGGGAGGGGATACAAGTGATTGCAGTACCAGTTCTGGCCACAATCTTACATACGGCTCCTTTAACAGTCAACTAGAAATCTGTTGTAACGCATTCTGTGAATGTGTGTGTATATACTGTATATGTGTGAACTTACATTCACATTTATCTGGGAACATGTATGTGCAATATATGTACACAATAAAGGATAAAACGTTGTGAATATTACATGTAATGCTGTTTTTGTCTTTATATGTATTAATATATAGTAAAATTGTCTCAGTTTCACAGCACTAGAATAGATCATGATGAATATTTACAGTTTTTCTCAGTTGCTTTAGTACATTTCTTGAATCATCCTTAAGATTTGCAAACCAGTAAGTGCATTTCTCCAAACAATTCGTTCAAACAGCACCACACAATGGATTATCTGCAAAAGCCTGTACCTTGCCCAAACCCATAGTTCATCTCTCAAAACTCAGTATTTATGTCAATGAACATATCAGTGGCATCAGAATGACAAGTCCTTTTGTCACAAGTCAAAATGCTTAGTCATGCTATCAAAATAACAGTGTAGGCTACTCTGTATTACCTGATGTAAACTATACCGACAATTTTGATGACAATGATTGAAAAATGCACAAGACTGCATTTTAAGTCAAGTCAAGTCAACCTTATGGAACAAAAATATATGGGAATATACTGCAAAATATAATGCAATATATTACATAATACTTTTCCATATATGGGAAACTAGTGCTTATATTTTTCAATATACTGCAATATATGCATTGACCATGTATGACCCCGCAGCTGATTTTAGAGTAAATGGATTTGTGGTTTTTGATGTCACTTTGAATTATAGAAGTGGCAAATTGATATATATATATATATATATATATATATATATATATATATATATATATATATATATATATATATATATATATATATATATAGAGAGAGAGAGAGAGAGAGAGAGAGAGAGAGAGAGAGAGGGAGGAATGGTTTAATATAGGGCAGATTAAACATATTTCCAATCTAGACAATTACAGTAATAAGGTCTGTATATTCTACATTAATATTAATAAATATGTTCTGGTACGTTAAAATGATTTGAAATTAAATCACTATTCAGGGATCGACTTGATAGTATTGTAGGCTATGTATTGTTCCTGCCTACCATAGTATATAATATATTCATTGTAAAAATCCTTCGTAATTATTTCGGGAAAAGAATTGACTCGGGTCTTCGTTCAAGTTTAATTTGTTTACGGAAAGATCTTGCACAAACAGAAACTAAACAATAAATAAACTCCGGTCAAAAACTGTGTTGCTCCGTCTTTCTTTCGTTCTTTGAGGAAGTGCGCAATTCTTAAAGGGGACGTCAATTCTTAAAGGCGATAAAGCCAGTTCCAATACTAAAACAGAGCAAACCATTACAACTTAAACAGGGGGGGTGCTCAACGAATGTACATAAATAACATCTAAGCTAATTTAAATACTTACTCAAACATTTAAGCTTTTAGTGTTAAGTTTTAATTATTCCAATTATGGCTCTTAAATTCTAGTTTTTTTTTTTAATCACACCCATTCCTGGGCTGATATATCAGTGTTCACCCTGGTTAATGTGTATAAGCATTTCACATTCATCATCTCTGTCCCATTCCGGCTTGCCCCCTCCTTCTTGTTCTACTCCCACTGCGCATATGAAAACCTTTAAAGCCACTGGCAAAAACAGATGTAAAGAAAAAACTGAACTGAACGTAATATTTTGGAGAAGAGGGATGGAAGTATCTGGCTCATTGGTGCTGGTTTTAGTCTTGGCTGTGTTGGTGTTGGTCAGATGGAAAAGAAAGCCAAGTGGACGTTCTTTGCCCCCGGGGCCGCTGGCACTGCCACTGATTGGAAACTTGCCGATAATTGACAAGCGTGCACCCTTTAAAAGCTTCATGCAGGTAAGAGAGCACGGTAAAATCTCCAGTGTTGAAATCCTGGTGTTAAGGACTCTTAAAGTAAAGTGTTAATTTTCTGGTGTTGAATTTCAAGGGATTAACACTGTTAGTGTAAACCGCACCCTCTGGCTGGTGAAAATATGTAGAGTTAAATCTAAATAACACTGAGAGAGTGTAACTTGTCACATCCGGGACATTTACGAGCTGGGCGTGACAAAACAAGCTGAAACTTTTTTCACAGATGCCATTTTCTTTGACTCGCGATGTGAGGCATACGAGGAGGGAAAACGCATATATTAACCCGTTTAATCCCAAATTTTTTCTTGCAATTTGAGTACATGCATTTTACTCCTTAGACCTCCCTAAGACTCAAACGTTATGCCCTCTTTGATTTTATGTTGGTTAAAGGGATAGTTCACCCAAAAATAAATTCCGTCAGTAATTACTCACACTCATGTTGTTCCAACCCCGTAAGACCTTCGTTCATCTTCGGAACACAAATTAAGATATTTTTGATTAAATCTGAGAGCTGAATCACTCTTCCATAGGCTTCTAAGGGATTGAAACTTGCCAGCCCCGAAAAGTTATTAAAGACATCGTTAAAATAGTCCAAGTGACTACAGTGGCTCAATCTTAAGTTTATCAAGCGACGAGAATACTTTTTGAGTCAGTTCACTAGTGTAATAGCGTAATGCTTCTGTGTTGTACGTCACACGAAGCACTACGCTGTTACACTAAGTTAACTGACTGGAGGCCCACAGAGAAGGAAATTAATAGTTGAAATAAAGTCGTTATTTTTGTTTTTTTGCGCACAAAAAGTATTCTCGTCGCTTGATAAATGACTGAATTCATGAATGTTTACGTACGTCTAGAAGGTCCAACACATTGATAGTTTCAGAGATAATGCTGGGTGGTTCTTCAACTACAGGCACTTTTGGCCTTGTGAACTTGAGGAGGAAAAAAGTGTTCAAATCAAAATTGTCACAGTCTAAAAGTTAAATATAACTAGTCTAGTTTAATGATCCATAAGAGAACGCACTTACATTATAAGACAAATTGGTGTTTTTTGACATATTTTCCAATCCGCACTGAACAAATGTCATTTCCATCACATGTACATATTTGATTATTATTTTAAAATATTATGATATAGATCATTTCTTAACAGTGTAAGACCACTTTCACACATAGTATTACCAGTTTATACCTATATTGCAATTACCATAGATTTGTGGATTAAGTAAATTAATTGTCGTGAGGCCCAAACACAAAGCTTACATCCACCACAACCTGAAATATAATATTGGATTGGTTAGATACATTTAAGAAAAATAACTACTTGTGTTATTACATTAAGTGGACCATTATCTCATAAACTATGCAGAAGTTTTTAATGAGTGATTAGAATTTTGTAAATATTTTTTTAAAAAGTTATGAGGGGTGGAAATGACTGAGTGTTGTGGAAATGACAATGAATGGACGTCCATGTAGAAAAACAGAATATATTTATTTGAAACTTTCTGAAACAGACAATTGGCTTTATGCCCAGCTGCACTACTTCCTGAACTTCAGCCAGCTCCTTGTTTCCTGTCTGCCATTATTGGACAAATTGATTAATTCAGGTGTGCCTAACCTCAGTAGTCATGGCAACAATAATCAGACACACCTGAATTAATCAAGTTTGCCCAATAATGGCAGACAGGAAACAAGGAGCTGGCTGAAGTTCAGGAAGTAGTGCAGCTGGGCATAAAGCCAATTCCATTTAACAAATCATTAATCTCATTAGTCATTAGTTTGTTTGGTTCTGTTTTGGTATAGGACTGAGACCTTTCTGCAGTTGACTTCCGCGGCATCTTAAAAATAGATGAAAAGGCATTTCAACAAATATATATACATTAGCATTGTACATTTCAATAAATAAAATATACATATGTAGCCCACAATCTATGAATTGCACCTTGTAAGCATAAATGTCATTTCCACCTCACCTTTGTCATTTCCACCCAAGAAGGAATGTGTTGGAAATGACGTGGTGGAAATGACAATCCTGCAGTATTTTGTTAAAAAATCCAAGCTAGTATTACAGATTAGCTATGAATTGGTAGCTAGCATTATATGCATGCAAAATACATCTATTTATGTTAAAAAATCTATTTATTTACAAACTCAATTGATGTTACGCCATGTTTGGAAATGACATACAATAAAAATATTTTCATTTCAAGCAATATTTACCTTGAGTTTTCTTCTCCAAGTTGGTGAAGAAATTAAAAATCTCCTCCATGGCAGACATGTGCTGTGATGTCATTGTTAATCTCCATAGAAACTACCCAAACAATCTTTCAAAAAAACCTTTTAAAAGGGACATTACAGCGTTGTGGTGGAAATGACGGCAATACTGTGGGACAACTACATTTTGTATATAAAATCACATTAATAGTTGTCTGACCTTAAATACCACAATTATGTTTTGATTATTTTACTGATACTGTATACAGTCATATTAAAATAAAATAGATAAATCATTTTTTACACTTCTTTTTCATTATTGAAGATCAGAAGTCTGGGTGTGGGACAAGCACAAAACAGCAATATTTGCATCTATAATGATGTTTAAAAAGGTGAAAAAATCATCGTAGACAACAATGAAAGTACTTTTGAAACTTTTTACTGATAAAGTTAAATATGAAAGTGTGAATTTTTCAAAATTAAATGTTTTTTTATAAAATATGATCAAAGGACATGAAAGTGCCCATAGTCTAAGAATTGCCCAACTACACTGAACAAAATTATAAACGCAACACTTTTGTTTTTGCCCTCATTTTTCATGAGCTGAACTCAAAGATCTAAGACTTTTTCTATGTACACAAAAGGCATATATCTCTCAAATATTGTTGACAAATCTGTAAATCTGTGTTAGTTAGCACTTCTCATGTTCAGCTCATGAAAAATGGGGGCAAAAACAAAAGTGTTGCGTTTATAATTTTGTTCAGTGTAGGATTAACAGCCAAAACCTGTGTTTTCAATTGAAGCACTGTCTTATACTACCGGTCACATTTATAAACGTTAACAAATTTACACATCTTGGGAGCAAAATATATATGCAGGAGTAGCCTATATAATCCTCAAAATATATCAGTAGTAGACCCTTTAAAGAATATATGTACAAAATATGATCTATAGTTTAATTAAGATGTTTTACATACTTTTTGTAGTAGTCTGAGGAAGACATCTTCTAGATGTGCAAGCAGGACGTAAACTGATCTGGTGATTCTGGTCATGTTACCTTTTACACTAGTCATATGACATTAATAGATTTAATTAAAGATAATCTATTTTTTCATTTAAAAGTTTAATTTCTTGCCCAAAGCCAATAAAATTGTTAGAGCTTCCAGAAATAAGAAAAAAATGTTGTGACCGGTGGGATTAAACGGGTTATGTGTTTTATCGCATTTATATGCATTTTGTAACATCATATTGTTTTATAACAATATACGTGCTGTGCACGGCTAAACCGCTCTCAGAGGGGCATTTCCGTTGACGCGTGAGCGGCGGAGCAGACCAGATTTGACCAGGATGAGGTTTCTTTTGGGAAACGACAAAAGTAAGTGTTTTATCTAATTTACAATATGAATTTTATAATATATTGATTTATAGCGATATTTAAATGCTCTGCGCGCGTAAACGAGCCGAAACTTTTCTCAAAGGCGACATCTTCTATGAGTCAATACGGAGCTGACGACGAGGAGGTTTGACCCGCATCTTCTTTGACTCGTGACGCAGTGCAGACACGGAGTTTGCTTTTAACAGTGAAAACACAGAGAAAGTGTTTTAACTCATTTACAATACGTTTTTTATAATCTTATATTGTTTTATGACAATATTTGTAATGTGCAAATATCATAAACTATGTATTTATCCTCAAACTATCTTTTACTCTCGTTTGCCAGCACACCTAGCGTATAACTGAAAAACAGAAGAACAACTCCACAAACTGCGGACCAACAATGCACGTGAGGACCAATTTTCTTAGAATGGGTAAGTAATTCTTTCAGATTAAATATTTATGCAAAATGTACTTATCAGATTAACTTTTGGTTGATGTTTTTATATGCTTTGTCTATGTTTAAATGTATTGATTTTGCTATTTGTGTTTGCTAGGAGCATTTCTATGATGCACCAAGTGGCTAAAGCTAACCAGGCTTGGTTTTTAAAAACTGTACACACTAGAACCCGGTGATGGTAAGATTTAACAGATAACATAAGAGAGAATCATGGGCACAAACATAAAAAAAATAATCATAGCTTTGTTGCTATTTGGGATAACTAGATATTCTTTGTTTCATAACACTCAATTTGAATTTGTCCTGTCAAATTATTTTACAAAAGTAAATCTTTTTTTTAATTTATTTTTTATTAATACTTAATGAGTTTTCAAACCAATTGTTTTTATGATTTGACAGGTAGATGTTTTCTTGCTGTTTAATTTTAGACTGATTGGGAAATCTCTGCCCATCACCTGCCCCCAACATCACAAAGCCACAAGAAGGGAACAAAGATTCTTCCGGTGACAGCCTTTCCTGCTCTGAAACAACTATGCACTGAACTTTACTGTTAGCAACTGGGCACAACTGATCCACTCATATCCTGCAACTGTTTTTCATCTGCTGAATGTTGTTGTCTCAAGCACTGCTGTAACTGTTGCAAAGTCGAAGGTAGTACTGAATCAACTTCACTGACATAGGACTTACATTCACTGACATGTACAGGACTTGAAGTATTACAGACCATTTGATAAGCAACTTTCATTCATTTCTGATATTGTGCCTTCAGCATTTATTTTAAAAGTTAACCTATGATTAGGGTTCGTTACGGGTTCGTTCGTACAGGGTTCGTACTTAAATTTTGGATAAAATGCTTGAAATTGTAACTGTTCTCTCACAACAAATACCTATCTGACTGAATAGTTTGTTTAATAAATGGAGAAATAAACTGTAGCCCTTCAGATGCAGAGCGATTTGCGCAACGCTGGCCAGAGCAAAAGAGTTTTCATTTTGATTTCCGTGCTTGTTTGGATGCCCCGTTTCTATTGGCCGCGTGGGTAATCGTCACAGAGTTATCGCTCTGGTTATCTCTTTATGTATAGGCTATTTTAGGCAACAATAAAACGAAATATTGTATAAAGTACAACTCTGCCTCTTTTCGTCAACAATAAAACAAAATATGTTATAAAACACTACTCTGCCTTTTTTCATTTAAAAAAATTCTTAAAACATATTGGCCACACAAATGTGGTTCAGGCAACGCGTACATTGATTATCTGCTGCATACATTTATAACAACACAATATATAAAACACAACCCTGCTTCTTTTTGTTTTCATTTGAAAAATATGAAACATTATTGATCATTAAAACTGACATTTAACAGAGACAGGGTTGTCATTTTATTTTATTATACATGTACATACAGTGAAGACAATGTATAGTAAAATAAATATTTTAAAATATATAAAATAAAATTACACAACGCTGTCTCTATTTGTTAAATGTCACTTTTAATGATTAATCATATCCAGTATAAAACTATAAGTAGCCTAAAAGGTATAAGAAGCTATACAATTAGTAACTTGTATTTACTAGTAAAGCTATTTTCAAAGTAACTTGAAAGTAAAGTAATTAGTAATCTGATTACGTTTTACATGCAGTAATGTAATCAAATTACAATTTTAAAGTAGTAATTAGAAAATTTGTAGTGGATTACTTTTTTTGAGTAACTTACCCAACACTGGAAAGGGCCATTAGGGGCTGTTTACTCCTGGCCACTATCCGATCTTCAATTCCCGCGCTATATGCAGATTTAATGGAGTTCACGTCACTGAAAGCAACAGATACGAGCTGCATTTTATTGATCATCAGCTAAAATCCAAATCAAAGACTGCAATAAGAGAGAGCGGAAACAGCCTTGGTAAGATCATTTCGTTTCTTTACTTTTAATGATGATGATGATTGTGTGTTAAGCGTCTGCGACTTACTTTCACTGTGATTTGCGAAAGTTTGCTCGTTGGCTTGATGAAGAGATGCTCAGCTTCTCATCTGCGGTAATGCTTGTTGCAGTAGCGCCGTCATATCTGACATATTTGGGAGGAGTAAAATTTACATAAGTGGTTTCACCAACCAGATGCATTTACACTTGTGCTGTTTCGTCTGTAATGCGGCCCAGACCTCCTCCTGAAGTGGTTTGAGCGATCGGATTCAAATCCGTCTCGAATGCGTTTCGGAGGGCATTTACACCGGGTCTTTTCACGATCGGATCACAGAAAAAACGCATGAAGTGGTCAGGTGTAAACAGCCAGTGACTGAAAGTACTTTGTGTGATAATGTGATGTTAGTATTGGATGTCTGTTGTGGCACGTTCATTTGTGGAATATACAGTGAACATACTAGCTAAAGTTACAGCACAGTAACTGTAACGTTAACTACCCGCAAATTAAAACCTGCAAACGTTAGCCCAGTGCATAACAATCGTTGATTGCTGAACAGAAATCGTGTCATAAAAGTAAGCCTACTGTAGTAAGGTTGAGGATGGCCTTATGCAATATTTACACTGCTCTATTCCAGTAGATAAATGTATATGTCTTGGCAATTAAATACTTTTTTTATTTTTTATTAATATAGGCTATTTATCAGGAAGGGCCTGTGCACTGTCAGAGTCTTCTGGGTTAAAACTGAATTACAGGTTGCTGTTGCACTGTCTCAGATGTTGTTCAAACCTTGTCTATATCAAGAATGTGTCACAAAACCAAGGCCTGTAAAATATTTCTGTTCAAATCCTGTCT
Organism: Gila orcuttii; assembly: GCA_026230005.1. NCBI lineage: Eukaryota > Metazoa > Chordata > Actinopteri > Cypriniformes > Leuciscidae > Gila > Gila orcuttii. The sequence continues at coordinate 10,204,730 of JAPDVR010000009.1, forward strand.
TCATATTTTCAGCCCTTGAAATTTCTTCAGTTTTACAGCCTAAAAATCATATTATCTGGGAAGCAATATTTGGACATTAATATAATTAAAAGTATTATTCATAGGCATTATCTATTTAGACAGTGATACATTTAGAAAAATAAAACTTGTGATTTGCTTAAATATCTGGTCCTTCTGCTATTACGAAACACAATTATGCCTGTTTAGCATTATCTCTTTTAATGTGATAAAAACACTAAATAATAGTTTTGATTATGTATTGGTATGTAATTTACGGTGGTGTAAGGTGCTTGAATTTGACCTTGGAAAAGGTGTACGAACCCTGTATGATGTAAAGGGGCTTGTTCGTTAATACTAAACTAGTTTGTTAAAACAACTGTTTGCATTTTGCCTTTATTTTTAACTTTACAATGAATACAGAATTCTACTAAGATCCCAGACTAAGGTTACAATTTAACTTTCTGGATTGTTTTGAAATAAAGTTTTGAAAGCGTAATATAGAGTGATGTGTTTATTTCAAAGTGAATTTATTCTTTTCAGATTAAATGATTTGTCAGTTTATTTTACAGTTCTTTAAAGTAGGTAATGCAGAACCCTAATAAGAAAAACTGGTAACTCCTTTAGTGTTTTTATTTGTACAAAGGTGTTCTGTCAACACCAGGATGGTGTAATATTTGAGTCCTATAAGGTTGAGAAGATTGTGATATCCAAGTGTTAGGTCAACACCAGAACAGTGTAGAATTTAAACTGCTCTGTAGAAGTGTTGTTATCTGCATTGGTGTAAATATTTTACTCTCTTAGTGTTCACATTGTAACACCGTGTCGGTGACTTTTGAAAGTGTTGAATTAACACTTTGTGGGTAGTTCCCATACACTTTTAAAGTGTTGAAATTAACTCTATTGGTGTTGATTTCCAGATTTCAAATTAACTGTGCTGGACTTTGTGTCTGAATTGTATGTTTTAAATAGAATCATGTGAGAAGTATCATAATCACAATCGATGTTATGCAAAGTGCAATCATCTGCACTAATGAATTAACTTGAAATTTGGATCATTTTAACTTTGCTAACATTCTTTTACACCTCAAGATGCTTAGTGATTTATACCTGTTGCTTTTACTGTGCTGTATGATTCATTAGAATGTGGTCTACATGAAGGGGAATCACATAAGAGAGACATACTGTAATGTGTACTGTTGGTGATGCTCTATGACCAGGGTACTGAAAAAATGGTACACTGGTAAAATAAACAACTTGTTGCCAGTATTTTCCCGTAAAAAATATGGTGGCAACCTTTTATGTTTTACGGACTTAAATTAACGGGCAAAAAAAAAAAAAAAAACCACAATGTAAAAAAAACCTGTGAAATTTACTGTAAAAAAACTTCAGCTTGGTTGCCAGTATTTTACCGTTAAAAAAATATGGTAGAAACCTTACTTAAGACTTACAATTACGGCAAAAAAAAAAAACATCAGCTGTGATTCCCAGTACTTTACCATAAACAATACAGTAGTAAACTTTTAGTTTTCACGGGACAACCCTTATATTTCCTTAACCGATAAACAACCGGAGCTGCCAGTTTTTACCGTAAATTTTAGTTAATTGATGTAAAACATAATTTCTACCGTATTTTTTTACGGTACAGTAAAGTAAGTAAGGTTTTTTTAACTGTGTACTTCCAAAATCTGTACATTTAACAGTATTTTACTGTAGAAATTACATGAAATGTCCCATGAGAGCTATTACAGTTTTTCACTGTATATAGTAAGGATACATACTGTTAAGCAATTAACATGTCTTTTCCTTTGCTTTTTTACAGTTTTTTACCGTTAAAATTACGATTTCTTTTTAGAGTGCACTGCCCCTGCACACATCAAATGTACTTCACTATAGGATTGGCATTCTAATCAATTCTGTCTTTGAAAATAAATTTTGCCACTCCATCTAACTTTGGTGGCTTTTGTCTGCACCATAGAAGTGTATAGATGTAAAGTCGCAGAGGGATAAAAACTTGTGAGGTATAAAATTGCTATTATTATTATTACACTCAATAGTTTTTTTAATTATTATTATAATTTTTATAATAATCAGGGATTATTTTCCCTGATCAGGGAAAAATTCTCCAAATTCTTATATTCACACTGGTAATATTTATCACTCATGGAGACAATCATGAGACTGGATCAAGCAGACAAAACATGGGAACCTGGAGCCATGTCGAGATTAGATTACCCTGGTAGTAATCTCTATTAATCTATACTAATATTAATCAGTATTATTACATTGTTTGATACAATATTGTTTTATTTGATATTATGTAAATGTGAATTTTTATTTTATATTGGTTTATTTATTATTACCATATGTTTCTTGTATTTATATTGTTTAAAGATTTAAGTTAATATTGTGTCCAGTTTGGCCCTGTAAATAAAATAGTATTATTTTTTGACAAAGTGTGTGCGGTTTCGTTTTCTTAAGTACCGTTTTAAGAACCGTTTAAGCAGCGGAACCGTTTAAAAAATCCCGAGTAGGTACTGGTATCGGATAAAACCCAACCGATACCCAACCCTAGTAATAAGTGAAGCTGGTAATGCTGTTTGTGGAGTTGTTTAATCCTCCTCTGCTGAGATCTTCCAAGATTTAAAGTCTTTTATCTTCAGTTGATTTAATTTAAGCCTGTGGCTGAAGAAAGTTCTAGTTTGTGTTCTTATTTCTCTTTCTCAGTGCTTGTTTACAACAGGTGTTTGAATGATTGAAAGAATGTTTCAGGAACATCATACTAACCTTTCAATTACATTCTATTAAAATTCAGGAAACTGGACATTTTTATGTTCTTGGAATGTTACAAATCAACTTTTGATTGGATAAGAATGTTTAATTGTTAATAAAAACTATGTGGAAAGAATGTTTGAGGACCATCATACCTTCAAAAACACGTTCCTCTAACATCAAGGAAACTGGAAATTTTTTTATGTTCCAAGAACCAACACAATATTTAGAGAACGTTTTTGTAACAAAACTGTTAGCTGGAATCACTCTGTCTCCTCTCCACCAGTAAGCTGGTGTGTGGTGGGCGTTCTGGCGCAATATGGCTGCTGTCGCATCATCCAGGTGGATGCTGCACATTGGTGGTGGTTGACGAGATTCCCTCTTCCATATGTAAAAGTGCTTTGAGTACACAGAAAAGTGCTATATAAATGTAATGAATTATCCAACCCTGCACTGGTGTGTGATAGCAAAGTCTGTTTTCTCAACAGTGGAGCAAAACCTATGGGCCTGTGATGACGGTGTACCTCGGGCCTCAAAGAGTGGTGGTTCTGGTCGGTTTTGATACAGTGAAAGAGGCTCTAGTGGACCAGGCAGATGACTTTAAAGCCAGAGCCCCCATTCCCTTTCTAATCAGAGTTATGAAAGGCTATGGTACAAAGTGATGCTGGTTTACTTTTGTTTTATAAACAGATACTATCAGTTTGAAGTAATTTAGTCTAGATTAAATGTTTGTAGGTCTGATCGTCAGTAATGGTGAACGCTGGCGTCAACTGAGGCGGTTCACACTCACCACACTGAGGGATTTTGGAATGGGCCGTAAAAGAATGGAACAGTGGATTCAAGAAGAGAGCGAGCATTTGCTGAAGAGTTTTAAAGAAACCAGATGTGAGGAACTGACAAACAAGCTCCATTTATTATGTACAATGATTTCTATATGTTGACAGTTCTGCGCTAAAAATGATAATGGTAAGGTTTTCTCCTTCAGCTAAACCAGTCGACCCAATCTTCTTCCTGAGCCGGGCTGTGTCCAACGTGATCTGTTCCCTGGTGTTTGGGCAGCGCTTTGATTATGATGACAAAAGCTTCCTGCACTTGCTCCAGATCATCTCCAGACTTGTGCGCTTTATCAGCAGCCCTTGGGGCCAGGTAAGCAGATGATACAGGACAGGACACAAGAGAACTAAAAGAACAGGAAAGTATTATTTCAAACTCTGTTTAGAACCACTGCAGCTTTGCCCCTGGAACAAAGAACTTAGTGTTGAAGAAACATAAATAAAAAGATATAGAACAGGGGGGAAAGATTGAACAGAGTAAATTAGCTAAACCTCTTATAAACCTCTTATACATTTTTCCCTAGCACACGTCAATCATCAAAAACATTTTGGCAGACAGCATCCTAACCGAAATTTAAACCCTGTATGATTGATTTGAAATGCCCTTCATAAGGAGCAGCTTCATCAACAGTCACTCTTATGCTCTCACATGAATAACACAAGATTGTTGCACAAACTCTTTGTAAGGGTGTGTTCACAGTTGTAGTTCGGTTCACTTGGTCCGTTTGGTCCAGTCCAAAAAAAAAATCTTTTCAGTGGTCTCGGTCTGGTCCGGATGGCAGCGATCACACATGTTCGAATGAACCACCAATCACACCAGGATTTGTTTAATCGAACCAAACATGCCAAGTGTAAACACACACTAGTTTGATTGCGAGGGTGTGTTCACACTTGGCATATTTGGTTTGATTGAAACAAACCCTGGTGCCGATTGTATGGAGTAAATTTTGTGCCATAATTAAACAAACAAATACGGCATTTTGCAAACAAACTCAATCTGCTTTGGAAAGGAAAACTCAACTTGCAAACAAACAGAAAGCAGTGTGCAAATACAAAGGTCAATTTTAGCGAAACAGCAGAGGAGTAACAAATATGTAATACAAATTATAATTATAATATTTATAATTATAATTTTTTAAATAGTTTTTATGGGCCCCTTTCAAGACACCCAAGGACACATTGCAAACAGTAAAATACACTAACAATGAATATAAACATTTTTAATAAAACATTTTAATAAAATACACAGGATATGTCAATCAAAATAAGCTCATCTAAAAAAAAGAGTTTTAAGACATGATTTAAAAATTGAAAGACTAGAACTATTTTGTATGTCTTGAGATAAGGTATTCCAAAGACTCAGAGCAGGACAACTAAAAGCTCTACATCCCATGGTGGTCAGATGTACAGATGGTATAACTAGAGTCATAGTAGAAGAAGACCTAATACATCGAGTAGGTGAATACACATGAAGTAGTTGCAAATATGAAGGTGCTGGATTATGGAGAGCCTTATAAGTTCATTCATTCAAGTTTATTAAATAGGATAAACCCCTTGAGATGGACCATCTCGTTTTCGAGGGGGTCCTAAATACAATACAATACAAAACAAGGGACAAATTAAACACATTACAATAATAAAACATAAACAATACCACAATCAACACGCTACCACAAAAAAAAAAAAAAAAAAAAAAAAAAAAAAAGGATAAGAAGTATTTAGGTAAATACAACCACTAGATAGCCACACAGAGGCTGTGATCAAATACTTGCCAGCAAAAACAAAAAATAGAGTGACTTAAGAAATATTGTGTAGAATGCCTAAGGTTATGTATTGAAAAATACAGTACCAGAAACCTTTTTAAATATTGAGGATAGTTAAAATGTACACATTTAAATACGAGTTGCAGCCAGTGTATGTGTCTTCTTGTATTAAGTGAGGGCCATTTAAGTAAATTATACATTACACATTGATGAGTATTATAAGAACATCCAAGAGAGAATCTGCAAAGATTATTATATGCTATATTAAGTGGTAGAAGGCTAGTTTTAGATGCATTTTGATAAACAACATCGGCATAGACAAAAAATGGCAATATCAGTTGTGTAGCAAGTTTTTTTTCTAACACTAAGTGTAAAACAATTTCTGGATCGAAATAAAACACAGGTTGCTAAATTAATTTTATGAAGAAGGTAGTCAATGTGAGATTTAAATGTAAGTTCAGAGTCAAGCCATAAACCCAAGTATTTAACTTTATCAACCTCATTCAGAGAAGTACCGTCATTACACGTTATAATTAAATTATTTGTTTTTGTTTTAAAAGTATGTCTTGTACCGAAGACCATAGTGTAAGATTTAGTTTTATTAAGCAATAGTTTATTAGATAACAGCCATTTCTGTAAAATACTAAAATCCAATTGAAGAGCAGTTTGAATTTGCAATAAATGTGATTTAGACGTATAAATGACAGTATCATCTGCATATAGTTGAACAGAGGAATTAGAACAGATTAAAGGCAGATCATTAATAAAAATAGAGAAAAGAAGTGGACCCAGGGTCGAACCTTGGGGTACACCTCTTTGTTGCACAAATAAATCAGACCTACTCCCTTTAAAAATAACACATTGTTTTCTATTATGTAAATAAGAACTAAACCATAATAATGCATTTTGAGATAAACCAATTGAATACAGCTTATCCAAAAGTAAATAGTGATCCACGAAATCAAAAGCTTTTTTGAGATCAATAAAAATAGCCCCTGTAAGATTGCCAGTATCAGATGCTGCAAACACATCATTAGTAAGTTTTAAAAGAGCAGTAGTTGTTGAATGATTAGGTCTAAAACCGGATTGAAATGGTGAAAGGATCTTATTAGTTTCAAGATATTGTGATAACTGATTAAATATTATTTTCTCAAATAATTTAGCAATAGAACAGATTATTGATATAGGTCTGTAATTATTAGGATCAAGACTGTCACCACCTTTGTAGAGTGGAGTAATGCGGGAATATTTCCAGATAGCTGGTAACTCAGAAGTAGACAAGGACATATTAAACAGATCTGCTAGTGGAAACATGAGAATATGAGAAGCTAACTTAATATATCTGGATTCAATCGCATCAAGTCCTGCACCACTGCTCGAACTTAATTGATTGATAGCATTTAACACATTAGTAGGAGTTATTTTCGTAAAGGAAAAGGTACTTTGACAGGCCAAAGAAATATTCTTAAAGCTATCAGTAAAAGAAACATTCATTATTGGGTCAGAGCAGACAGAAGAAAAATGCTGACAGAACACTTGGCCAATAGATAGAGAGTCAGAAATTATTATATTGCCATCTCTTAATTGATTAATGGGATTTTTATCCGAAGTATTTATTATAGTTTTTAAAGTGTTCCAGAATTGTTTAGGGTTTTTAAAATTATTAGAGAGACATTCTTTATAATAATTAGATTTTACATTGCGGGTCACTGTCTTAGAGATATTTCTTAGTAGCCTGTAGGATTCCCAATCATAATTTTTCTTTGTCTGACGATATATAGCCCAAGCCTTGTCCTTCTGCTTAAAGAGACTTATAAGTTCTGTACTTAACCATGGCAGGTGTCTTCCCTTTACCTTCGATGTTTTCCAGGGAGCGTGTCTGTCGATTACTTGAGTGAACTCAGAATGTAAAAAATCCCATGCATCCTGAACATTGGGTATTAGTTGGTACCTATCCCAATTAATATTAATCACATCATTAATAAATAGATCCATATTCATTTTCTTAATTTGTCTAATATTGACTAATTTTGGTGGAGATTTCGGGATTCTAATCTTCCATATACAATAAATGGCTGAGTGGTCACTGAGGCAATCAGGCAAAACACCCGTTTTAGTAAATCTGTCCGGGTGAGAGACAAGTATCCAATCGAGTAAAGATTGACATGTTGAGGTAATTCGAGTAGGTTCCATTATAAGTTGTGTTAAGTTTAACTTTCCTAAATTATTTTTATCCTTAGTAGAAGACTTATCTAACCAATTTTTGTTGAAATCACCTAAAATAATCATTTCATTTTTACAAGGAATCGAGTCAATGGTGGAGGTTAAACAGTCAGAGGACTCTACAGGGACAGAGGGAGGTCTATACACGTTTCCAATAGTTATATATTTATTCTGATGAAAAGTTATTTTCACAAACAGACATTCAAAATGTTTTGGTTTAACTAAGGGTGTAATTAGGTCGGACAGTAAGTTAGAGGAAACATATGTAGCCACACCGCCACCAATTGAGCCTCTATCCGATCTATATAGTGTATAATTTTCAATTTTAATTTCATTGTCAGAAATTTTACTGTTAAGCCATGTCTCAGAAAGTGTAATAATATTTGGATTGTGATAGACTACCCATGCATGGAATAAATCAATTTTTGGTATCAAACTTCTAATATTCAGATGAATAATTTTTAACCCTTTATGATTATTCATTTAAAAATAAGAGTTCATGGGAGTACAAAATCATTAAAGAATAAGATAAAGTAAAAGAAAAAGAAAAAGAGAGAAAAAAGTAATAGGGTTGCAATTGAATGATGATATAATAAAAAAAAAACACACAAAAATACACAAACACAAACAAACATTATCACAAAAAAACACAAATTCAGGCCCAGCAGCCCCAGCCATCTTATGCCAAGGCATCTCCATGAGAAGGCCAAATAAAGAAACTAAACAAAAAACATTAGCGCGCACACATAGGTCTTCAATAGAGATAACAAAGTAGAGATAGCTCAATAAACAATTAGCCAATAATATACCGACATTCATTTTCAATTCAATAAGCCTCTGGCAAAATGTGAAACAGTCCAACATGTAACAATATTTTTAGACAACAACTGAGAACAACTGGCAATACATCAATAGATTTTAAGTCAACCGGATGTAAACAATTTAATTTTCAACAGACAACTAAAAGACATGCCAGCACAAATAAGACAATCGTCAATTATTGAATAAAAGGAAAAACCATGAGAAAAATAAATATATATCAGGCCATATTAACATAACCTTCACAATAAATCAACTTATCAATTAGCTACAGCATGAAGTTAAGCAAACGAATTCAAACAAACAGGAATTATAGTAATCGAACAGTATTAGCGCAAACCAACTGTCACTACCTGTTATGTAGGAGAGTTCATGGGAGACATAAAGGCAGCCTCCGCAGCTTTATGGCAGGAAAACACTTGAGGTTTGCCATCAACAATAACGCTTAGTGTGCACGGGTACCGGAGAGAGTATTTCAAGTTCATTTCACGGAGTTTCCGTTTAACTGTATCAAAACACCGGCGTTTCTTCGTGAGTTTGGCACTGAAATCGGGATAGATATAGATGCGAGTACCTTTAAACAAAAGTTCCTTCTTTTCTCTGGCAAGACGTAGGATTCTCACTTTGTCCTGAAAGTTAAGCATTTTAATCAGAATAGGCCTTGGACCAGATCTATCGCTGTGACGGAATGTTGGAGTGCGGTGAGCCCTCTCGATTATTAGAGGAATTGGAAAATGTTCTCGTCCAAAAAGCAGTGAGATGAGCTCGGACATGGAGCCTAGAATATAACGGCCCTCAGAAAACTCCGGAATCTTGACGAAACGAAGATTGGAAGACCTACTTCGGTTCTCCAGATCCTGAATCTTGTCCATCAGGTAGGCATTGTCTTTAGTTAGCTCGTTAGTCCGAGTCACGAGTTCTTGTAAATTGTCCTCGTTTGCCCCAATTCGTTGCTCTAAAGAAGAGACATGTTCAGCAAGTGTATCCAGTGATATCTGAATGCTGTTGAGTTTTATTTGGATAGGATCAACCTTTGAATCAAGATGAGCAAGCATATCTGTCTTAATCTGTTGTATACCATCCCACAAAGTTTGTAAGGAAATCTGATTTTGTTGATCCGATGCCATTGTAATGACAGATAGTAATCCTCTTGTGCCAAGTAAATACCAATTATACTGAATTTGAATAAGTTTTCAACAAGTCCTATGTTTGTAATCACAGTTATTAGAATATGTAGAGCTATAACAATGAGCAGACAGGACATGTGTTGCACCCACTCACACTGCGACCATCTTGGAAAAGTAAAATTTTAAATTGAATGCGATATCTAATGCGAATGGAGTTGCCTTAAAACTGGAGTAATGTGCTCAATGATCGGTGTTCTTGTAATTATCCGGGCTGCTGAATTCTGGACCATTTAAAATTTGTGAAGAAGTTTCTGTGAAACACCACTGAGAAGAGAATTGTAATAGTCAATACGAGATGTAACTAATGCATGTACGAGGAGAGCACTACTGTAAGCGGAAAGAGATGGTCGAAGACAATTAGTATTTCTCAGATGATAATAAGCTGACCGTGTAATCTTATTTACATGTGCCTCAAAAGTTAAGTAGCTGTCAAGGATGACACCCAAACTCTAAACCTGAAGGGAAGGGTAAATGACAGAATTATCAATAGTCAATGTAAAACTTACACAATTTTGCAATTTTGATTTAGTGCCTACTAATGGAATATCAGCATAACAGTGAAAATTTAAACCAAATTTATGGAAAATGTGTCCAAAAAGGCAATAGATAAATAATAAACAGAAGAGGGCCCAAAACTGAGCCCTGAGGTACGCCACTAGTAATTTGAGATGTCCGTGATTAAAATGTTTTAATTTGAACAAACTGAGTCCGACCCGATAAATACGATCTAAACCAATCAAGAGAAATACCAGTAATTCCAATGGAAAGCAACCTCTCAACTAAAATACTATGAGAAATGGTGTCGAAAGCTGCACTTAAGTCAAGAAGAATTATTATAAAAGCACAGAATCCGCAGCCATCAACAAATCATTAGTGACTTTGATAAGTGCGGTCTCCGTGCTATGAAATGAGTGATAGGCAGACTGAAATTGCTCAAACAGGTTATTCTCTATTAAATGACCATGTACCTGTCGAGCAACTATTTTTTCCAATAATTTAGAAAGAAAAGGTAAATTAGAAATGGGTCAAAAATGTTCAGGTTTATAATGATCCACGATGATCTTATGTATAGGAGTTATTGCTGCTATTTTAAGAGATGAAGGAACAATACCAGTATTAAGGGAAGAATGTATGATTTGAGTTATCAATGGTAACATATAAGGTAGACAAGACTTAACCAGATGTGTAGGAATAGGATCAGATTGACAACTTGTTGATTTAGATTTTTGCGCACATTCAGCTATTTCATCAGCCGTAGGCAAATAGAAACTAGAAAAAGCTGTTAAAGAGGAGTCGACTTGAAAAGAGAAGCTGGTACTACATGCCCCATTGTTAGTTTTCAAGTTTTTATGAATAGTTTCGATTTTATCATTAAAATAAGTCATAAAAGTATCACATAAAGTAGTAGAGTGTGAATGTAATGAAAAAGCATCAGGTGTTAAAATCATAGACTATAATCACATTCTGAGAAATAGAACATAATAAAGTTAAAAAAGCTGAAAGTTCAGTTAAACGTTAGTATTAGATTTAGGAGGACGGTATATAGTAATTATGATAGTAGGTATTGTTCTATTAACTTGTAACACAATGGACTCAAAAGTAACATAAGAAGGTACAGCAATAGTAGACACCTTCCACTTCTTATTGTAAAGCATCGATAGACCACCATCTCGACCCGAGACACGGGGTTGGCAAGCGTAGGCAAAACCTGGCGGAATGGACTGATTCAGCTGAGAGAAGTCATTTTGTTGCTGCCATGTCTCAGTTAAACAGAGAAAGTCAAACTTACAATCCTCCAGCAGATCCCAGACCAGCGGTGCTTTATTGTTGATTGAACGAATATTAAATAATCCAAAAGTAAGAGTGTCCATTGTAGATTTAGCGATAGTTGACCTGCCTAGGTGAGCTAGCACAGAGTTGTCCACAGTTTGTTACGATTTCCTTGCCGGACTTGAAGAGGATGACCAGAAAGAATGGAGTTCGAATCATCAAACTTGTAATTCTGTGTTTATTCGCGGTGAATATATTTTCGACGACGCTTAAAAATGTCTGTGTAGAAATAGAAATCTGGAGTAGACTCAAAGCAATTCAAACACAGCTGAAGAAGTTCTTCCAAAGTATATTGAAGTACCGATGCAGCAGGCTGGCAAATTATAGACAACATCATCCAGATCAAGATGATCCATGGAACATTGCGTAGATCCTTATTATTGACCGACCAACCAGCAAATTGACGGCAAAACAGTAGACCATACACATTACTGATATCCGCCCTGTGTAACTGCAGAATTGGCCAGATGTAGTTAGATATTTCCAGAGATAAGTGCTTATACACAGCAAAATCCCCAGTGTTAAATCAACACTGCTCGGAGCAAATATGGTCCCACTCTACGGTGTTAAAATAACACTGAAGCAGTGTTAAAGTTAATTAGATAATTAAGTGATTAATTAAGTGTTGATTGAGCATTAGTGATGCACACCTGGTGTTTACAAGCAGAATCACTGAAGGAAAGAGAAACACAAGAATTACAACTAACTTTAAGTCAGAGCCTTAGATTAAATCAACTGAAGATACAAATAAGACATTACATCTCTGAAGATCTCAGCAGAGGAGGACTAAACAACTCCACAAACAGCATTACCAGCTTCACTTATTACTAACCAGACTGACTTTATTTCTGTCAGACGTCTACAGAAGTTCTTATTGAGAATTAACAGATGTTTAGATGTCGATGTTTTAGTCACCATTTAAAAATCACCATCATGGTGAACAGTGTTGCCTTTAGTTGGGCAATTTGATTCTTATTATCTTATTATGTGATTTTATGGTCCTTGTAACAGTGTTTACCAAAACACACAAAAGTTGCAAAGAAAGCCAGAAACAAAGATGGTCAGGTGATAGGCCTATAGTTTTCAACATCATAAAGTACAAAAATTCACAAATTTGATCATGTACTGATAATGGTTATTTAGAATTAATAGATTATTTTCAATAACATTGATTCCTTTCTACAGATCAGTCATCAAGCTGATTTTTTTTTTTTTTTAATTATTGGGAAAGTAATCTTTGGACAAACACACAGACATCAAGAATCCCCAAATGAATCTCAACAATGGTGACATGCTTTATGCCGCAAAGCATTCTGGGAGGCACCATGGTATAAAACTCATGGCTCCCAGCATGCATTGCAGCATGAAGCATGTCACCATTGTTGAGATTCATACACTGATTATTGATGTCTGTTGTTTCAAAAATAATAATGATTTTCAAAAAAATTCTGCAATGTATATAAAATATTTTAATTCAGAATGTCTGCTCTGTGTCAAAAAAAGTGATAGTTATTAATAACAAATGACAACTTTTGTCAGGGATAAGATTAGTGAATCATTCAACTTTATAATAATGAAAACTATAACACCTGAACGTCTTGTATTTTTGGCTACCTTTGTAACACATTATGTGCTTTGGTAAACATTATAACAAAGACCAAAATTGCACTTTAAATGACAAGAGTCAAACTGCCCAACTAAAGGAAATACTGATCACCATAATGGTGACCAAATTTTTAAAAACATCGACGTCTAAACCTTTGTCCAAAGACATATAACAGAAATAAAGTCAGTCTGGTTAGTAATAAGTGAAGCTGGTAATGCTGTTTGTGGAGTTGTTTAATCCTCATGCTGAGATCTTCACAGATTTAATGTCTTCTTTTTATCTTCAGTTGATTTAATCTAAGGCTGTGACTAAAAGTCAGTTGTAGTTCTTGTGTTTCTCTTTCCTTCATTGATTCTGCTTGTTAACAGCAGGTGTGCATCACTAATGCTCAATCAACACTTAATTAATCACTTAATTATCTAATTAACTTTAACACTGCTTCAGTGCTATTTTAACTCTGTAGAGTGGGACCATATTTGCACCGAGCAGTGTTGATTTAACACTGGTGATTTTGCTGTGTAGTTGTAAAAACATAAGTCAAATTCGTTTCAGTTTAAAAATCAGCAACTCAATATACGTGTATTGTGTTTTACAAATATAAATAGATGAGCCTAGATAATCTTTCACAAATAAATACAAACCACCCTACAAATTGCATGTAACCTTTGAACAAATGCCAAACCTAGTGCATACAAATACATATCTGTCTGTTACGATTGTGAGACACTTGGCTTTTTATGAGATCTCTCGGCTCAATTTTCTCACAAATGAAGTGAGAATTGAGCAAGTGAGCACCAATTGAGTAACTTCCTCTCCCAAAACAGCTGATGGCGCTAAGCTAGGGGATCAATTTAATGCTAGGAGAAGCACTGATTTAAAACTCGCTTGCCTTTGCTTACATCTGAGGAAAATGAACGGTGAGCCGGTGAGTTTCTGTCTTACTGTATCTATAATTAACCTTTTTGAGGTTTGCTTTTGCAAAATGTTTATTTCATATCTAGACAGAAATCCACATTAGCACTTAGTAGCACTCCACCGCACATAGCAACATTGTGACGGCCCAGATCCGGCCCACATCTGGCACATGTGGAATACTGATCAGGCCCACATGTAGTGTGGAATGATGGCCCTTGGGTGCCTCACTCCTGTTTGCCAGATCTGGGCCACAAGCAGATCATAGCAATGCCACATGTCAGCCAAGAGCAAAGAAATAAACAACAACTGGACCTTATCTGAGCCACAAAATCTGTGTATATTAAATATTGAGTCATCACAGCCTTAATAAGCCTGTTAACAAGCAGAATCGCTGAAGTAAAGAAGAGATGAGCAGAAACGTCTCGGTTACGTATGTAACCCTCGTTCCCTGAGTAGGGAACGGAGACGTTACGTCGGATGACGACGAATGGGGTTTCGCTTAGAAAGCCTATCAACTTCGAGTATTACAAAACGAGCCAATGGCAAAGAAATGCCATGGGTCTGCGGAATTTGCATGACGTAACTCCGCCCCACCTCGTGGGTATAAAAGGAGGAAGTCCGCAACAGCAGTTTATGTTTCTTCGCTGAGGAGCCAAGACTGAGCTCAGGCGATCCCCGCGGTACAGCGGAAAGTGGCAGGCAGACGTAACGTCTCCGTTCCCTACTCAGGGAACGAGGGTTACATACGTAACCGAGACGTTCCCTTTCGTTGTCACTCCGAGTTACGTCGGATGACGACGAATGGGGTTACCAGTCTAATCACGCCACCTTCTCAGCTGTCTTCCAGTGCCCTGCGTAAATCGAGATCCCTGTCATAGACTGGACGAAGGACTCCATTTAACACAGGAATACCAAGGTACACTGGGAAGCATATCCCAAGCTAGGGGAAGTATGCAATTAATGCCAACCCAGAGGGGGGGGACTTAGAGAATACACATATGACCCGAAGGAAACATATGGAGAACACTGGGGTGTCCAGCCGCAGGTGGAATATTTCAACCCCAGGGGTGGCAAGGTGGCTTGCCAAGGGAAAGACACATGCTCAGAGAGGCTTACAGTGGAAATACACATGTGGGGGTCGCTCAGGGGAGGGACCATGCACACGGGAGGCACCTAGCCGACGCGCAGGCAATAGACACTGGCGCCGACGTCAGGAGTGCTGGAACTCAGGGCTTTCGGGGAAGCTCACCTGAGGAGAATATCGCACGTATCCAGTCCGTGGAGTGGAATGGCGAGCAAGCGAAGACACCTGAGCGGGTCCGGTACTAGCTAGTTGAAGCGAGTACATGAGAGGACACTGGCTCCACTCGGAGATTATAGAATCTGGCGAATGTGTTAGGTGTCGCCCAGCCTGCAGCTCTGCAGATGTCTGTTAGCGAGGCGCCATGCGCTAGAGCCCAAGAGGATGCCACACTCCGGGTGGAGTGGGCCGTCACACCAAGGGGGCACGGTCGACCTTGCTGCTGGTAAGCCAAGGCAATGGCGTCCACTATCCAGTGAGACAACCTTTGCTTGGAGAGAGCCTTTCCCTTCAGCTTCCCACCATAACAGACAAAGAGCTGGTCTGAGGTCCTGAAACACTGCGTCCTGTCTACATAGGCGCGAAGAGCGCGTACTGGACAGAGCAGTGCCAAGGCTGGGTCTGCCTCCTCCGGGGGCAGCGCTTGCAGGTTCACCACCTGGTCCCGAAAGGGAGTGGTAGGAACCTTGGGCACATATCCGGGCCGGGGTCTCAGGATCACGTGAGAGAAAGCCGGTCCGAATTCCAGGCACGCTTCGTCGACGGAGAAAGCGTGCAGGTCCCCTACCCTCTTGATGGAGGCCAGTGCAACCAGGAGCGCTGTCTTCATTGACAGGAACTTACGCTCGACTGACTGCAGGGGCTCAAAGGGAGCACTCACCAGGGCAGTTAGAACCACTGAGAGGTCCCAAGAGGGAACGAGAGGAGGGCGAGGAGGATTTAGTCTCCTCGCTCCTCTCAGGAACCTGATGACCAGGTCGTGCTTCCCTACCGACTTACCTTCGACTAGGTCATGGTGTGCGGCAATGGCGGCAACATAGACCTTAAGGGTGGAGGGAGACAGCCTTCGCTCCAACCCCTGCTGAAGGAAGGAAAGCACAACGCTGATCGAGCATCTCCGGGGGTCTTCTCGGTGAGAAGAGCACCAGTCGAAGAAGAGGTTCCACTTCAACGCGTAGACGTGTCTCGTGGACGACGCTCTAGCGGAAGTGATGGTAGCCGCCACCGCTGGTGGAAGGGTACTCAAACCTACCTCGAGCCGTCCAGGAGCCACACGTGGAGGCTCCAGAGATCGGGGCGAGGGTGCCACAGGGTGCCCCGTCCCTGAGAAAGAAGGTCCTTCCTCAGAGGAATGGGCCAGGGAGGTGCTGTCGCGAGGAGTGCAAGTTCGGGGAACCAGGTCCGGCCGGGCCAATACGGCGCGACCAAAATGACCTGCTCCTCGTCCTCCCTGACCTTGCGCAAGGTCTGCGCAAGAAGGCTCACTGGGGGAAACGCATATTTGCGGCCCGGCGGCCAGCTGTGCGCCAGTGCATCCGTGCCGAGCGTGCCCTCGGTCAGGGAAAAATACAGGGCGCAATGGGTCGAGTCGTGAGAGGCAAACAGATCTATCTGTGCGTCCCCGAACTGGTCCCAAATCAGCTGAACCGACTGGGGATGGAGTCGCCATTCTCCAGGGAGGGGCTGAAGCCGTGAGAGCTCGTCGGCTGCACAGTTCAGGCTCCGGGAATGAAAATGGCTCGAAGCGACCTCAGATGCTTCTGACTCCATAGAAGGAGGTGGCGGGCGAGTTGTGACATACGGCGGGAGCGTAGACCACCTTGATGGTTGATGTACGCTACAGTAGCGGTATTGTCTGAGCGGACTAGTACGTGTTGACCCCTGAGCAACGCCCGGAAGCGGTGCAGGGCAAGGCGTACTGCCAACAACTCGAGGCAATTGACATGCCATAGCCGCTGGGGTCCTGTCCAGGAGCCCGCAGCAGCATGTCCATTGTACATGGCGCCCCAGCCCGTGGTGGAGGCATCCGTGGAGACCACAACATGCCGGGAAGCTCGTTCCAGGGGGACACCCGCCCTGAGAAAACTGAGGTTCGATCACGGGGTGAGGAACTGACGGCAGGTCGGAGTAACTGGTACCCGGAGCGTGCCTTGATGCCATGCCCACCTCGGGACTCGGTCGTGAAGCCAAAGCTGAAGCGGTCTCATATGAAGCAATCCGAGCGGCGTGACCGCGGCTGCCGATGCCATATGCCCCAGGAGCCTCTGAAAATGTTTCAGTGGAACCGCATTCTTGCTCCTGAGATGTCTCAGGCAAGTCAGCAGTGACTGCGCGCGCTCGCTCGTAAGCTGCGCGGACATGGCGACCGAGTCGATGTCCATACCGAGAAAAGAGATCCTCTGCACGGGGCAAAGTTTGCTCTTCTCCCAGTTGACCCGAAGGCCCAGACGAGCTAGGTGCCGGAGCACTAGGTCCCTGTGTTCGCAAACCTGATCTCGAGAGTGAGCTAGGATCAGCCAGTCGTCGATATAACTCAGGATGCGAACCCCGTGTTCCCGAAGGAGAACAAGGGCAGCCTTGACGACCTTCGTGAAGGTGCGAGGAGACAGGGCTAGCCCGAAAGGGAGAACCGCGTACTGGTATGCCTGCCCCTCGAAAGCAAACCGTAGGAACGGTCTGTGTCGAGGAAGAATGGAGACATGAAAGTAGGCGTCCTTCAGGTCGATCGCTGCAAACCAATCCTGGGGCCGCACGCATTCGAGAACGCGTTTGGCGGAGAGCATCTTGAACGGCAGCCTGTGAAGGGAGCGGTTCAGCACGCGCAAGTCCAGGATTGGCCGTAACCCACCGGTTTTCTTGGGGACAATGAAGTAGGGGCTGTAGAAGCCGGACCTCATCTCGGCTGGAGGGACAGTCTCGATCGCACCCTTCGCCAGCAGGGTGAGAATCTCAGCTCTCATGATGGGGGCATTGCCACCGACAACAATGGAGCGGCCTCCCCGGAAGCGGGGAGGAGACCGTGCGAACTGAATCGCATAGCCGAGCCTGATGGTGCGCGCGATCCAGCGGGACAGACAGGGAAGCTCTAACCAGGCTCCCAGGAACTGAACCAGCGGGATCAAGCGGACGACAGGCGTCCCCCCGGAGGGGCAGCGAAGCGGAGTAACTGGCCCAGACGTGGACGGCATAGCGGCCCGGTGTGGGGGCACAGTTAGCAACCGCGCCCTGACAGAGGGGGCCAAGGGAGGACCATGCGGGGCTGGAGAGGGCTGTGGCGTCCGCCCGCGGCTTCCAGAGCCGGCCCGTCTCTTTAAACGGGCGGGGTGGGAGCCGCGGGGGGGGCGCCTTCGGCAGTGGGCAGACCGAGGGATCTGAGCGGACGGCGGGCCATCGGGACAGAATCACGTCAGTCTGCACATGGGCGGTTGAGAGCTGTTGGGCGAAGTTCTCAACCGCACCGCCGAAGAGGCCGACCTGGGATATGGGAACGTCGGATAGACGGGGCCGCGCGACATTCAGCACATCAGACAGGTTCAGCCACAGAAAGGTAGGCATCACCTGACCCAGGGAGCGTACGGCCACTTTCGTCGCTCGGAGAGCAAGGTCAGTGGCGGCGCGCGACTCAGTGAAGAGCCCTGGGTCAGTCCCGCCCTCGTGCAAGTCCATGAGCATCTGGGTCGAGGACCAGCAGAATGGCCATGGCCTGCAGAGAGGCGGCTGCCAGTCCCGTGGTGCTATAGGATCTCGCCACAAATGTAGACGAAAACCATAGACCACGGGCGGGTGCTTAGGATTGCGCCGAGAAGAAGCACTCTGAGGACACATAGCATCGCAACAGAGCGTTCAGCCGGGGGAACCCCAGTGTACCCGTGACAGCGGCCCCATCGAGGGGGGAAAGGCGGATGAGATCAGCGAGCGGTCCCGAGAAAACCAGGGGGTCTTCTGGGACTTCGAGATCTCATCATGCACGTCCGGGAGGGAAGGTATTGGGGTTTGCCGTGGACGAGGGTCGGCGGCCTTACCCAAAAACCAATCGTCCCAGGAAAGCATGGCCGTCATCTCTGGATCAGACTCAGGCACAGCCGTATGCACACCAGAGGGTGGCAGCTGTGACGAGTCGTCACTTCGCAGAGAATCAAACCCACCTTGTGAAGCTGCTACAAACATAGTATCATCCTCTGTAGCTTTAAATGAAACACACGGGCCACCAGAGGGTAGACTCGTGGGAATCACCTATTCACTAGCAGGCACCGCCGTTGAGGGGAGGCTGGGGTCACGGACACGGAGTCGGCGCCTTGTTCCAGACCAACACCCTCAGGTCACCCTGGCCACCAGCCGAAGATCGGGGGGTGGATGAGGGGACTCTCACTCTTGCGAGTTCACCGAGTCTCGACCTATATGACGCGATGATCATGTTCCCACAGAGAGAACATGAGTCATCCACGAGCGCTGCTCTAGTATGATCAAGCCCAAACATACTAGACAACGCTCGTGCCCATCAGAGTCCGATACCAAGCTGCCGCAACCATTCGTTTTTTTTTTTTTTTTTTTTTTAAATGCACGGGCGAGCCGTCTTTAAAAAGACGTGCCGCGTGCGCTCTTTTAGAGAGAAAACTCAAGTGTTGAAGCGCCCGGGGAAGCACGCGCTCTCTGATGAACCACTGCAGAGATAAGCAGGAAGCACGCACTCGCCGGAGATCGCCGTCACACCAACACTCGAGGCACTCGTTCGTGAAGCTGATAATTCAGAGTTGGCTTGTGGAGAGAAGAATACACTTGGCTCCGAAGCGAAAACATAAACTGCTGTTGCGGACTTCCTCCTTTTATACCCACGAGGTGGGGCGGAGTTACGTCATGCAAATTCCGCAGACCCATGGCATTTCTTTGCCATTGGCTCGTTTTGTAATACTCGAAGTTGATAGGCTTTCTAAGCGAAACCCCATTCGTCGTCATCCGACGTAACTCGGAGTGACAACGAAAGGGAACATAAGAGCTATAACTGACTTCCAGCCACAGCCTTAGATGAAAACAACTGAAGATAAAATTAAATATTAAATCTCTCAAGATCTCAGCAGAGGAGGATTAAACAACTCCACAAACAGCATTACCAGCTTCACTTATTACTAACCAGATTTACTTTATTTCTGTTAGACGTCTAAAAAACCGGACCGCATGAACCAAGCAAACCGAACTATAAGTTAAACCCTAAGCCTCAAACCTCTTAGCTTAGACAAAATGGAATATATATATATATATGTACATTAATTCTATTGAAATATATTGTTAAATAGATTTTTATTTAACAGTTGCGGCAGGTTTAAACTTTACATGTACTTTTGTCCATTTGACAGACACTTTTATCTAAAGAGATTTGCAATTCATTCAAGATACAAATTTGTTACTACAGGGCTTAAAGTATTCCGGCACCATGCCGGATCTCCGGCGTGCGGCCGTGAGGGAAAAAAATAAAAATAAAATTGGAAACTTGCATGCGGTTTAATATTTTCGAGTCAATTGATTTCACCTACCAATCATATGAGAGGACAAAGCTCTAACTAACGTCACAAGCCTATCAGAAGCAGAGCAGGGCGGGTCCTGGCAACACGGCAACACAAGGTGATTGAGATCCATACGTCACGTTAGCGCCGTCAGTGAAAGCATGGAGCGCAAGTTCATGAAGCCTGGGGATGATGTCCTACCCACGGGCGTAATTTCCTATACGGACAGGGGGGACTAAAGGCTCGGTTATACTCCAGTTTGAATGCGTACATGGACATCTGCGGACAGCACGGACGCGGAGGTCCGCTCGGTGAACGCGCTCCACGCATGCGCAGTAGATCGGCTTTTCCCAGCGCTTTCGCGGTTTTAACCTATAGGGACAAGTACGCGCGGTTACAAAAAATGGGAGGCCAGCGGACGTTCGCAAGGAGCCTCCGCGCACACCCTCCGATGACGATTTGTACGTCACGCGGACCCTAGCGGACTCTCGCGCACTCACGGACGCGGAAAGTATAACACTAGCTTTATCCCCCACACTTTTCAAAATCCCGTTTGTGTCCCCCCCACTTTCAAATTCGTTTATGATTTTTAACCGCACATGCCGTCATTGCCACGGAGGAGCAGGACCGAGCCTGTGTAAAATGGCTCACTGACTTAACGTTCTAATGAGCAGGTATAGCGGTTGCGGCACAGACAGTTTTAATGTCATCATGGATGAAATAACCTTACGTCGTTAACTGAGCTAACGTTAACATACACTGCTGCTAGGTAACTTCAGACTGTTAGTTAAATATTTAATGTAGAACATTCTGTGTAGGCCTACCATTAAAACGAGTCCACTGTAAACCGCATCATTTTCTGTCAGCAATGTATCCCACTGAGAAATGTGACGTCGGAGTGACGTCTTTTCTATGTAATTTTTGGACGTCCAATTTCGGTCCACTGAAGGGGTTGTTTTGTAACGCCAGGCGACGTCTTTATTCGACGTCTATTGCACGTCTAATGTTGACGTCCATGGGACCAAATCTGGTCATTTGTGGACGTCTTTTCGACATAAAATTTAGACTAAATTTAGACATCGTTTCAGTACAACTTCTATAACTGTAGTCCTATGTTTCAAAAGGGTGGAGGACATGTTTTCTGTACCATGTATTTACGTTTATGCATTTGGCAGACGCTTTTATCCACAGTGACTTACATTGCATTATACATTTACATTCCAACCAGTTCTTGCTTTCCCTGGGAATCAAACCCATGATCTTGGCCTTGCAAGCACCAACGCTCTACTGTTTGAGCTACAGCATTACACCTTAATATGCGTCTCCAGTTATCACCTGCTGCAGAGACGATCAAATGGAGTTTTTGGAAAATTATCTTAAATAATTATAAATAATCTGTATTCATATGTATTAATCATGTTGATAACAACAATGTTGATATTTGTAAATAAAAAAATATTGCATATTAATCATGTACATTTCCTGCACCTGTAATAGACGTCCAAATGAGGTCCAAAAAATGACCCAGTTCAAAGGTCAAATGTTGAACGTCAACATGTTATTTCACTCTCCTAAAATAAAAAGAGTCAAATAAGAGCCACAGACTGTAGTGTAAATACATTTTTAAAAATGTATTACAAATCATTTTTCTCATTCTCAACAGCTGTGCAACATCTTCCCTCGACTAATGGAGCACTTGCCAGGGAGACATAACACCATGTTAAGAGAGATAGACGACATCAGATCCTTCATTATGAATAAGATTAAGGAGCATGAGCAGAATTTAGACTTCAATGACCCAAAGGATTTTATTGACTGCTTCCTTATCAGACTCAAACAGGTATCTAATGTTTACAATGATTTTATATCAGTTTTTGTCATTGTCTTTTTACTGTGTGAATATATATATAGATCCAGTGATATATATATATATATATATATATATATATATATATATATATATATATATATATATATATATATATATATATCAGCAATATCACAAGTGTAGCCATGTTAAGGCCAAATCACAGCCATGCTGATATAGAACCATATCACATGGCTAATTGACAGTTTAACAGCTGAGCCCAAGCCTCAGTTACTAATTCTAAAACATCACTTTAGAATTAGCAACGAAGGAATGCTGAGTTGCTTCATTTAAGTTTATTGTATTTAGGGGTGTTGAAATTAATAGTTTCTACGGTGCATCGCGATGCAGACGAGGACGATTCGGTATAGGTTCAGTAATAGACCATAACTGATTATAATGTACTGACGCTTTTCTGATGTCATTTATCACGTATGTGCTTTGTCGCGGTAGCATACAATGGCAGAGAAAGGCGAGGCACGAGTGTGAGTAATTAAAAATGCTTCAACTTTTGAAGCACTACATCTGGGCACATTTCGGCTTTTATGAACAACCTGGTAAGCACGACCTAGAGAAGACACACGCTGTGTGCGCTCATTTCATGCACAAATAGAATATAATGCAGGAGGTAATACCACTAACTTGATAAACCACGTTAGCCGTTTTCACCCCGAGCTGTAAACGCCTGGGAGAGTCTGACTGCTGTAGAGTCAGCGGATGAGCTCCAACGTCACCCGAATCCACAGCCAAAAATCATCCACCCGCCCCAATAATTTTGTCTGATTTAAGTATCCGTTGTTAAGCGGATGGATGATAAATGGATGATCATCACCTTCAACAGCGGACTCGATGACGGTTGATGCGCGCTCTCTAGGGTAACATTATACACTGATGAATGAGCGCTGCTTTTAAATGAACATTTCTTTAAAACAAAATTGATTTGACAGAATTTCATTTTCTTAATGGCATAAACAGGCTTTACTCCCTTGAAACTTAAACTGGAATGTCACTGTTTCTGTCACTGCGACTTCTCGAACAGGCGAGCGCGCACACGCTCGCACGCACACATCACTATTGAAGTAAAATTGAAAATTGAAGATGCAGTGCACCGCGATGCATCGCGGTATCGAATTAAACTGAATCGATGACATGATAATCGTAATCGAACCGAACCGTGAGACCAGTGTAGGTTCACACCCCTAATTGTATTATGTGTATTATGAGAGAGAGATTGACTATCGAAGTGCATTACCTGCATCTAGCTGATATTCTTCAGGTCAATCTTATATTCATAATCCCAAAATCAGTTTGAATGTCCGTTGATGAAAAAGTTCAATGTACTACCTTGCGAGCAGGGACTTTCTGAGGGGGAAATTTTTAGCCGGAACTTCATTTAGACCCTGGTCCCTGTGGTCGAAACACACAGAGTACCATCCAAAGACCCTAGTTCATGGGGGAAGTTCCTGCGGGGGAAAAGCGGCTAGAAAGACCCTGCTCGCGAGATAGTACATGAAATTTCAGGGGTGGGACTTGGGCGCTGAACATGCTGATTGGATGAGTTCACGCAGAATTTTGATTGGTTGACTCCACGCAGCATTTTATTTCAACCACCATTTTTTAAAAGTCCGTTGTGGTGCGTGAATTAAGAGTTGTTTGCTATTCGAATCAACAATGGAGTTGTTGGAGCAAGTGTTCCAAACAATACGACCGATTGACAGACTACAATGTTCAGGCTTTATTAAGGCTTTATTAAGCTCATATGTGGAGGACGAAATCCAGCGGGAACTGGAGAGTCACGCACAGTCCTACGTCACCGGACTAATCTGCCTAATCCTCACAGTACTTTAGACTGCAAAGGAAACGCAGACAGCAAAAGGTCTGAGGGGAAAAAAGTTCCAGGGACAAATTTTTTTTCCCGGTAATTTCAGTTACCTACTGACTCATTGCAGTGAGATAATTAAGTGAATATGTAAGTGATGATTGATCACATGAGCGTTAGTGATGAACACCTGCTGTCAACAAAGCAGAATCACTGAAGAAAATAAGAACAACAAGAAGCAAAAAAAAGTGATGAGCAGAAACACAAGAACTACAACTGACTTCAAGCCAGTGCACCTTAATATTACACTTATTACTAACCAGTTTGACTTTATTTCTGTCATACACCTACCGAAGCTCTTATTGAGAATTAACCGATGTTTAAATATTGATGTTTAATTGAAAATGTTATAATGTCACCATTATGGTGATTAGTGTTCGTTTTAGTTGGGCTCTTGACCCTTGACTTTTTTCTCTGGCTCCTGTAACTGTGTTTACAAGGGACATTGTTATGGCAAAAGAAAATTAATCGGGTGAGTTTGGCTGTGCTGTGCTGTGATTTAGCAGTCCGATTTAGCAATGATGTTGTCTGTGTTTCTGCTCGTCTCTTCTTTTTTTTTCTTTTTTATTGTTGTTCTTTTTTTCAGTGATTCTACTGGTTAACAGCAGGTGTTCATCACTAATGCTCAATCATCACTTACATATTCTATTAATTATCTCACTGCAACAATGCGTCAATGTTAGTTTTACTCTTTGTAGTGTGGACAACACAGGATGTTCCTGTGGGGTTAAAATGGTTAAAGACCCTTGGATTTATTATAAAAAAGGAGAGTAAATGCTCAATAAAAGGAGAGTAAAGAAGAGTATATGCTGAACTGAAATGTTATTTTGTGTTTTTGCACATAATGATATAGTGGAGATCTGTTAGTGTTTAATGTTCTGTTGAGATTCAAAGGGTTTCTGTTGTGTGTTTTGTGACTCACCATTGTGCTGAAGAGTAGAGCCTTTGCTTAAGTCCAGGAGAAGACCAAGAAACATTGATGTTATGCTGCATGTTGCTTTATCTAAAAGGCGGTGACCGTAGTTGCTGATGCAGCAAAAAATCTCTTAGCTAATTCTAGTTGCATGTGCATGTGTTCTGTTGTTAGCTAGCAGTTGTTTGCAAGATATTTAAGTTAATTTGATGTTTCTAGTTTTCATGATTTTGTTTAATTCAGTTAATTTTAGGGTATGTTTACACTAAAAACGTGAAACTTTTTATACGTTTTGGCCGTTCGTTTACACGACAACAGTGTTTTGGCTGCTTGAAAACGCAAAGTTTTAAAAACGGGTTTCAAAGATCAAGTTTCTGAAAGCAGTCTCCATGTAAACAACAAAGAAGCAAACCTCTGAAGACGATGACGTCATGCACGTGCGTATTACGTGTTCAGTCTATAGTGTTTCATCGCCATCTAATGGCCTGGCATTAGAATACAGAATACAGTGTTTTTAGTCGTTTTCGCGGATCCGTGTGAATGGGGATCGTTTTGACAATGATGTTGTCTGTACGCGGAAAACTCAAAGGAAAATTCTCAGATTTAAGCACATCGTTGTCGCGTAAACGTACCCTGACTTTAGGAAATACTTTTTTAGTGGACTCAAATGAAATAAGTTTACAGATTTAATATGCTCACATTATTATCACATTATAAATATTAGTTTATAACCTTAAATGCCAGTTGGCCAATTTAAGCAATCGTTTTTTAACAATTTTGTATTTGACCCACTGGAATCCTTAAAGAAATAAAAAAATAGGGCCCAGTTTTTACCAACTGTGTTCCCACAATAAAACCTTAATGGGGACATTAGTGGGTCCAGTGTGATCACCCATGTGGGCCCCAAAAAGGTGTTTGTGTGAAGCCCACCTCGGCCCCATTATTAGCACCCATTTGTGACAAAAGTAGCCCATATAATGAACATCTAAATGGGCCCCACTTAGAGCCCACTATGGACCCATCATGTGCCCCTATGGGCAAACATACATGGGGCCCATGTGGAGCTGATGGACAAATTTATATGGGCCCCCTTTGGGTTGCCCAAGCAGGGCCAGAGTGTCAGCCCATCAAAAACCCACATGGGGCCCAAATGGACATGTTGGCTGGGGTGGCACCAAATTTACATATATTATTTATTGAAAAATAATTTTTAAATAAACAATATTAGCCATTATAAAAGTATAAGAAGTTTATACAAAAGGAAATAAACACAAGCAAACAGTTCAGTCAAAAGTACAAAAGCAGTGCTAATTATGGTACAGGATTTTAGTTAAATAAAAATATAAAGTTATTAAAATTAACTTTGCCCATAGCTAAATCGATTTTCTCTAGAACAAGTAATATATCAATTAGACCAAAGATTGCCCTTTTGATATACCCAAAATTAATTATTCCTAATGTTTAAACACTATCTACATAAGCAGAAAATTGCTGAAGGACTGGCCGAAATAAAGATGTTCTTGACGGGTACATGAGTGCTGAATGGCCGCTGAGATCACATCTCTGGCAATGTCTAGGCAAACTGTGCCCAGGAGCTATATTTATATATACGTCGCATATTTGAGGTTTAAATAACATTCTAACCTAATAAACTCTTAAAACTACATTTCGAGACACAGCAACAGCAGTATTTGTAAAATTATGGTAGGTTTGCTCATCCACCATGACACTCGCTGAGAGAAATGCTGCAAGTGGAGTGATACAAATGGCTAAATGGGTGATACTGGTAGAGTATCGTATGGCTGGAAAGGCTCTCTCAGATTCTAGAACCAGAACGAACTGTTGTATAAATAAATCAATATATACAGTATATGTGTGTGCGCACGCGCGTGTGTGTGTGAACAATAAATAAAAAAACTGTAGCCTACAGCATAAGTTAACAGTGCATTGAAGGACTGTAGCCTACATATAATTTCTGTTCTACTGTTTCTTTGTGTGGTACAACAGGAAAACAACAATCATGACACAGAATTCCACAAAAATAACTTGATGGCGACTGTTTTAAATCTGTTCTTAGCTGGTACGGAGACCACCAGCACAACTCTCAGATATGCCCTGATGCTGTTGATCAAACACCCCCACATACAGGGTAAGACAAAGGTTACACAATTAATGTCAAACCTAGTGTGATGCTATTATTTGTTAGGGTCTACATAGTCTCACGTAGCCAGATCTTTGAATCATGGCAAAAAGTCTGGGTAGGGTTGCACCTGTCATTCATAAGTTCATACTCATAATGAAATTTAAAATGTAATGTAAATTCCACCCTTTGTAGTCTCACATAGCCAGAACTTGAGTGATAGCATGGTCTGGGCTCTTTAGCTGCTTCAATTGGCCAAGGACCACCCACTTAGATAGAAAGAGGTATTCTGACTGACATTTAAAGCGATCAGTTACAGTTTCTCTTGTTTAACGTCATGTTTAGTGGCGCTTAAATGTCACTACAAAGCACCAGTTCTGGGAATCAGGTCCGATTGGGCCAGTATTGCGCAACTAGCAATACCTGCTCCTCGTCCTACCTGACCTTGGACAGTGTCTGTGCGAGAAGGCTCACTGGGGGAAACACATATTTGCGTAGACCCCAGGGCCAGCTGTGTGCCAGTGTATCAGTGCTGAGGGTCCCGTCGTTCAGGGAATTACACAACTGGCAGTGGGCAGACTCCTGGAAGGCAAACAGGTCTACCTGCGCATCCCCGAATCGGATCCAAATCAGCTGGACCGTCTGGGGCTGGAATCTCCATTCTCCTGCACGATCGAGCTCGCCAGAATATAAAGGGCACGCAGCAATCTGAGCCGCCACTGACTCTATAGGAGGAGATATCGGGTAAGTTGCGACATGCGACGGTAGCGTAGACCACCCTGATGGTTGAAGTGTTGTCCGTCTGGACCAGTTCAATCTTGACTTTGGTAAAGACCTGGGGAGACAGGGACAGCCCGAAGGTTAGGACCTTGTACTGATATGCTCGACCCTCAAACGCAAAGTTTGTAAGCAAACAAAATGTAAGCAAATTAAAAGCAAATTAAATTGGATACACAGGTGTAGTCACAAATGCATGATAAACTCACAGCACATGCAGTGATTTAGCTCGCAGCATTTACTGTGAATGGAGCAGCTCTGAGATGCGAATCATGAGCTTTTTGCGTGAACACAGTGCGCTTCACTCCATAGGAGGAGATATCGGCAAGTTGCGACATGCGACAGTAGCGTAGACCACCCTGATGGTTGAAGTGTTGTCCGTCTGGACCAGTTCATGCTAGACTTTGGTAAAGACCTGGGGAGACAGGGACAGCCCGAAGGGGAGGACCTTGTACTGATATGCTCGACCCTCAAACGCAAAGTTTGTAAGCAAACAAAATGTAGGCAAATTAAATTAAAAGCAAATTAAATTGGATACACAGGTGTAGTCACAAATGCACGATAAACTCACAGCACATGCAGTGAATTAGCTCACAGCATTTACTGTGAATGAAGCAGCTCTGAGATGCGAATCATGAGCTTCATGCGTGAACACAGTGCGCTTCACTCTGAAACCCGCCACAACCTATTTAATTAGATCACGGCCTTTGCCATGTGACAAGTGCACTAAGCTATATCGCAATTTTGTTTTCTGTTCGATTGACAGATGCTATGCCAAAGCAATGGTGCATAACACAATGTTAGTGACCTTTTAAGTTCATTACAAAACAGTGGTGGGACAGAAAAAACTATGATGGGTCATTATTGTAATTAAATCAGAAATAGACATTTGAAATAGAGTGCAATAAAGCAGGATAATTAAGGAAGCAACACCCCGACTGGAGTGAGCTCTCACACCTGGGGCAAGGCTCGCCTTAAGACTGGTACGCCAAGGCAATGGCATCCACTATCCAGTGGGCTAACCTCTGCTTGGAGACAGCATTTACCTTCTCTTGACCTCCAAAGCAGACAAAGTGCTGCTTTGAGCTTCTGAAGCTCTGAGTGCGGTCCACGTAAACACGCAGTATGCGAACGGGGTTCGCAAGGGCTGGGTCTTCCTTCTCCGGGGGCATTGCTTGCAAGTTCACCACCTGGTCCCGGAAGGGAGTGGTGGGAACTTTGGGTATGTATCCAAGCCGGGGTCTCAGGAAGACGTTAGACAAGGCCGGTCCGAATTCTAGTCACGATACGCTGACCGAAAATACTTGCAGGTCCGCCAACCTCTTGAAGGAAGCGAGTGCGGTCAGGAGCACTGTCTTTAAAGACAGAACTTTTAAACTCAACTGACTCTAGAGGCTCAAAGGGAGCTCTCTGTAGGCCTGAAAGCATGGGGGATAAGGCGTGACTTTGGAGGAATCAACCTCCTAGCGTCTCTCAGGAACCTGATGATCAGGTCGTTCTTTCCCAGTGACCATCAACAACATCGTGATGTGCTGCAATGGTGGCAACATAGACCTTCAAGGTGGAGGGGGACAGCCTCCGCTCCAAGCCATTTTGAAAGAAAGCACAGAGCCAACCAGGCATTCCCAGGGGTCTTCTCATCGGTAAGAACACCCCTCAGCTAACAGACTCCACTACAAAGCATAAGCTGGTGATTAAAGACAAAGGCTCTCTGGTTAAAGAGGCAACAGAAACGGCTACTCTCCTCAACTCCTATTTTGTGAATTCTGTTAAGATGACAGTACACATAAATCTAACTGAATCTCTGTCCTTCACCAATTGATATCTCTCAACCTGCCCTATCTTTGATGGACGTCTCTGAATTGAAAGTTAACACATTTCTGAACTCTCTTAAAAATTCGAAATCAAAGGATATATTTGGATTAGATACTCTCTTCCTTAAACGGCACGCAGGTTCGTTCACTGAACCAATAACAAAGATAATTAATGCCTCTTTTAAAGAAGAGAAGTTTCCAAAGGATTGGAAAATAGCCATTGTTGTTCCAGTTCATAAATCAGGAGACCCGACCAATGCAAGCGATTATAGACCTATTAGCATTTTACCTGTCATCTCAAAAATTGCAGAGAAATGTCTTGCTGAACAGCTGACCACACATCTAAATAGTAGCCCTTATACACTTCACCCAATGCTATTCGGTTTTCGAGCTAACCATTCAACTGAGACAGCAAACGATTTCCTTATAGAAAACATCAAGATTAAAATGAATAAAGGAGGTGTTGTCGGGGCCATATTTTTAAACTTAAAGAAAGCATTTGACACAGTCAACCATCAAATACTTATCTATAAACTAGCAAATTTTAATTTCTCCTCTAATCTGATGAAATGGATGAAGTCTTATCTTGAGGGCAGAGTTCAGTGTGTAAGGGTGGGTAGTGAAACATCATCCTTCCTGAGCAATGAAATGGGTGTGCCTCAGGGATCCATCATGGGCCCTCTCCTGTTCAGCTTATATATAAATGATCTACCATCGGTCTGCACAGGGTGTGAAGTTCAGATGTATGCAGAGGATACTGTAATTTATGTCCATGCAAGAACCAAAGAACAAGCCGTTTCTAAACTCAGTGCAGCAATGATTAATGTAAACAAATGGCTTAATGAATCACACCTGTTTCTTAATGTTAAGAAGACTGTTTGCATGTTTTTTTTTACAAAAACACACTCTGCAACTGACTGTGATCCTAAAGTATATGTGTCTGGAGAGATCCTCTAAGTAGTCTCTCATGTTAAATATCTCAGCATTATCCTTGACTCCACCCTGTCCTTCAAAAAACAAGTGAAGAAAGTAATGCAAATAACTAAATACAACCTGGCCAATTTTAGGTATATAAGAAACTGCCTAACAACCGCAGCAGCAAAATTATATATGAATGCAATGATCATCCCACACTTAACATATTGTATGACAAGTTGGACTCAAGCAAGATGTACAACACTGAAACCCATTCTTTCTTTGTACAAGCAGACTCACAAAGTGTTAGATAGAAAACCCAATACTTAACACCACTGTAATATTTTGGGAAAATATGAAATCCTTAGTTGGGAAAATTTAATGAAATACAGTGACATCTGTCTGGTGTTTAAGATTCTAAATGGAAAAGCTCCCCCACCGCTTGGTACTTTTATTAAGCAGAAAAAATACACCAACAGAACTACTAGATCAGCTCAAAGAGGGGACTGTGTAATCCCTTTTAGGTCTAGCTCCTTCAGCCAATCATGTTTTTCTGTAAGAGCTTCTCAATTATGGAACGCCATACCAACTGAAATAAGAATCTGTAACACCTACCATACTTTCACACGAAGTCTTAAGGCCTGGCTATTGAAAAGTCAAACATGTGAACATTTCTAAACTAAATAGTACATTGCACATTTTATTTCTAATGTTGTTGCTATTTAACCTGCTGCAAACATCTCTCATGTCCTCTGCCCGTTGCCAGGCGGCCAGCTTTGCACAGCTCGGTAAGACCAACATAATGATTGATGTATTTTATTTTATGTATACTGCTTATTGTTGTCCTGCATGTTTGCATGTAACAGAAGTAAGCTGTGTGTTGTTGCTTTGAGTTATTTGCATGGCGTGTCTAAATGGTGTCTGCCGTAACTGTACTGATGTTTTAATGTTTCTTGATGTTTCGTGTGGTTTTATGTCGTGAAAATTGTTGTTTTATTTGTTATTTTTATTGTGTCTTGATGTACTTTCTGTACATTGTATATTTTATCATTTTCAAGGTTTCAAAACATCTTGCCGAAGGACTGCAGTTGAAAATTAGCCAGTAGGCTAACACTGGCACATTTACAGTAATGTTGATTAATGTGTGCTGTCCTTATAAATAAATAAATAAGAAAAAAAAAATTATCATAAGTTTATCAAGCGACGAGAATACTTTTTGTGCGCAAAAAACCCTAAAATAACGACTTTATTCAACTATTGATTTTCTTCTGTGTGGGCCTCTGAGTGAGTTCACGAGAGCCACAACTCTTGCGCAAGAACTGAAAAGATGACACTCGAGATCAGTTGATGGGAAAGTGTGAAAGGTAAGCCATTCAGTTTGCTGAATTGGTAAGGCACTTTTACGTTTTCTCGTTAGTTTCTCACGATTCGGACATCCAGGAAATGCACACTTTAGAACCATTTTAAACACTACATCAAGACCCGCCTGCGTCATCTTCCTAGGTCTTGCGCAAGAGTCGTGGCTCTCGTGAACTCACTCAGAGGCCCACACAGAAAAAAATTTATAGTTGAATAAAGTCGTTATTTTATTTTTGCGCACAAAAAGTATTCTCGTCACTTAATAAACTTAAGGTTTAGCCACTGTAGTCACTTGGACTATTTTAACGATGTCTTTACTAACTTTCTGGGCCGGCAGAATGAAATTACCTAGAAGCCTATGAAGGAGTGAGACAGCTCTCAGATTTCATCAAAAATATATTAAACGTTACGGTTACACTTTATTTCAATAGTCACTTTAGACATTCTACTAACTATAAGTAACTGTTCAACTACATGTCAACTAACTCTCATTAGAGTATTAGTAGGCTGTAGTAGACTGTCAGTAGACTGTTAGGTTATGGTTAGGTGTTAGGGTTCGGGTTAGGAGAACAAGTTGACTTGTAGTTGCTAAGTTACTTATAGTCTGTAGAATATCTGTTGGGGGACCAACAAACTAAAGTGTTAGCAGATATTAAGCAGACAGTCTACTAATACTCTAATGACAGTTAGTTGACATGTAGCTGCAAAGTTACTTATAGTTAGTAGAATGTCTAAAGTGGACTATCGAAATATCGAAACAAAACTGGAACAATTTTAGACGAAACGCCAGCGTAACAAACAGGAACAGTTGTTTCAAGTGTTGAGGCTCATTTCAAAGGACCCTTGCGGGGCTTCATACAGTTAAAGCCCCTGTAAGGGAAAGTCCCACGTTTTAACAAAAGTGGGGCCATATGCTAGTTAAAATGAGATTATAAATAATATACTGAAAATAAAACAAATCGTGGACAACTCGTTAATTAACAAATCCCCACTCAATTAATTAGAAAGTATATCTGTAGAGTTTACACTAGGTGTGCCCAACCCTGCTCCTGCCGATCGACTGTCCTGCACAGTTCATCTCCAACCCTAATCAAACACACCTGAAGCAACCAATTAAGGTCTTCAGGATCTGAAGCAACCAATTAAGGTCTTCAGGATCACTTGAAAATTAAAGGCAGGTGTGTTTAATTAGGGTAGCCCACACTGTAAACCCAAACAGTATAACTAACTTATAATGGAAAGAACCTTTTACTCAAAATTAGGGGTGTAACGGTTCACAAAATTCACGGTTCGGTTCGATACGATACAGTGGTGTCACGGTTCGGTTCGATACAATACAGCAAAAAGAAAAATGCCAGAGAAATTTCCTATTTATTAAAAGAAAAAATATTTTTAAATAAGTGTGAGTTTTCCTACGTCTTGAAACTTTTAGTTTTCTAAATCTTTGAAGGATGAATAAATAATGTTTTGGTCATCACATTAACAATAACATTTAAATATGATAATGTTTGAGTTTTGAAGTGCTGGAAAAAGATGTGTGATGTACTTGAAAGCATTTTACTATTTCTGCCAAACTTCCATGGTTACAGTGAGTGTTACTACAGTAAATCCATGGTGAATGTTGCTGATATGTGGACTTAAAACCTATAGGCTAACTAATTCATTCATGGAACAATGTTTCTCCTGGTTTCCACGTCAGCGCTGTTTGATCCGTTAATAACAGAGAAATTTTAACACTTCTCACTAGATCTCGCAGTCATGTTATTACTTCAGTGGCGAATTCAAATGCTTTGTTTACCGGATCTCCCAGCGCTGTTTAATTATGGGCCTTTCACACAGGACGCGGAATGCGCTGCGCTATGAAACCCATTCATTTCAATGGCTTGCGCCGCGCGAAGATGTTTTGTTGCTGCGTCGAGCAAAGCGCAAGCGCAGCGGTGCGCACCATTGACTTGCTCGCGCGCACGCCGCGGTCAAAGTTCAAAATAGTTTAACTTTTGCAGCTGCACTCTGTGACGATTACCAGCACGGCCAATAGAAACGGGACATCCAAACAAACACGGAAATCAAAATGGATGAACTGTGTGTGGGAATTTCCTGAGCTCTATGATACAAGTTTGAGGTCGTATAGGGACATCGGCAGAAAAGCTGTCATGGAGACATATCTCCATTCAAGTTGGCATGTCAGGTGTGTTTTAATATATATATATATATATATATATATATATATATATATATATATATATATATATATATATATATATATATATATAATTTGTTCCTTTGTGTCAGCTTTAATGTTTGAATAATTGTTTTATTCTAAAAAAGAACTGAGCTCATGATTCGTGTGTTGATTTCGATGTTATATGTATGTGTGTGTGTGTATATATATATATATATATATATATATATATATATATATATATATATATATATAATGCAATATGAGCGGCGGACCTTTAATTTTTGACGCGCTGAGAACGCCATGAGCCTGAGCACATACTAGTGCTCGCATTCTCTGTGTTTATTAGTTTACGATCTGTTTAAAGCTCCAGTCCGTAACTTTTTTGGGTTAAAAATTATCCAAAATAATAATAATAATAATAAAAAACATAACCAACCAGTGTTCAAAAATATCTTCTTGCCTTAGCTCGATTCAAAACGGTTAGCTTGTAATAATGATTTTAATTCCAGTGGTTCTGGTGGATTTCCGCGGGAAATTCGAGCATGTCTTTGCGTCATTACGTCACATCTGTACACATAGATAAGGTGTTTCGGCTAGTAGGCTATATTGCGTGTGAGGATGTTGGAGGTGGAAATTTTGAGCCTTTTCTCACAGCACTTTAAATAATTAAACTTATGGCGGATCCAGAAAGGTTCAAACGACAATCACCAGTGCAACTGGAGATTTACCAGTTGTAAAACCCAAAAGAATTTGGACTTCGGAGTGGTAAAAAGAGACTGCAACCGGGCCTACGCGAAAACAAGGATAAACATCGGCAGGGCTTTTGAAAGGTGACGTGAACTCCGTGATTTGAAGGGGTTCAAAACGGACGCAGAGACGGCTTTTTTCTGCTCGACAGGTCAGAATTTTCAATAGTTCAATCGTGTAACAGTAGCACTTGTTCACTTAATTCACACAGTTACGGAGTTTCCTTTGTTGTTCCTTTGTTGAACCGAAAGCCTCGTACCGAACGGTTCAATACGAATACATGTATCGTTACACCCCTACTCAAAATGTGCCAAAAAGTTTAACTAACAATTATTTTTGAGTTCATTCAACATCTATCAGAGATTTAAGTTAACACTAAATATATTTTGAAGTTTTTCAACTCCGCTAAAGTTTAGAGTTTTGGGAACTTGAAAAAATAGATTAAACCATAATCAAATATTTTAATGTCAAACATACACCTCCAGTGGCGTTTTTTTACTAAAATGTGATGTCATCGCTGAACGTGCACTCAGATGCTTTCCCTTAACACAGATACCCAGACGTTCGCAGGGCAGTTGGAATCGACAGCAGGTCAATTCAAGTCCAAATACATGCATTTTTATTTCGATAGCTACAAAAATATGCAAGTATTCAGCTGTTTATAATAATGTTGCAGACTTATAGCTGGTATCAGCTACACTTACATCATCCGCCCACAAGAAAGCTTAATTCTGCTTTGTTTGCATGATACCTATTCATTAAGGTAATATTTCAATTTATTTTCTTTGACCAGGTGTGCCTTTTTTGTTGTTGCACAGAACTGTTGTTAATGCCTGTCATGTTTTCTAATACATTTTTGTACTTTGTAATTTATTCTAAGTCTAGTGCACTTTTCAATAAGTTATCCAGAAAGCCAACAATATCACTTCCTTCTTTATCTTCGGGTATTCCGTAAAACCTCAAATGGCGCTTTTCCACTGCATGGTACGGTACGGCACGGTTCGGTACGGCACGCTTTGGCGCTTTTCCACTGCATGGTACGGTACGGCTAGGCTCGGTACGTCTCACTTGTGGCGCTTTTCCACTACATAGTACGGTACGGTACGGCTCACTTCGGCTCGCTTTAAATGGTACCACCTCTGTTGAGGTTCCAAGCGTACCATACCGATACTAAAATGTGACGTGAAAACACTGCAGATCACTGTTTGGTCAGACAGACAGAATCGTCACTACCAGCGTCATTGTATTTGCGAGACATCAAACCCGCTAGATTTAAATAGCCAGTAACAGCCATCGCTGTAGCACCTGTTTTAAAACTACTTGCTTGACTTGCTTGAAGAAAAAAAACTTCCAAAAAAGAAATGGCAGAATCGTGGTCAGTGGACGAGAAGCGCAGACGTTCCTCTCGTTGTTTGACGAGGAGCGCATAAACTATAACGATCAGTCATAATCCCACCCACTTTGAAGCGGTACTAACTGCAGTGGAAAAGCAACCGAGCTAAAGCGAACCGAGCTGTGCCGTGCCGCGCCGAGTCGTATCACGCAGTGGAAAAGCGAAGCGAGCCGAACCGTGCCGCGCCGAGTCGAACCGTACTGAGCCGTCCCGAGCCGTACCATGCAGTGGAAAAGCCTCTGTGCGCAAGGCCCTCCTGATTTCCAGGTTAGCCTAGCGTTGTGTTAGGAACGATTAACTGTATTTGATGGGGCTAAAGTGGAACTATTGCAAGTATACTTTAGGTACACTTTAAATATCTTGCATTTAAAGACTGACAGAGATCATACAATCCTTATTGATAGTGATATTGAAACACATTTTAGGCATAATATTAA
Source organism: Gila orcuttii (assembly GCA_026230005.1). Lineage (NCBI taxonomy): Eukaryota > Metazoa > Chordata > Actinopteri > Cypriniformes > Leuciscidae > Gila > Gila orcuttii. The sequence goes on from JAPDVR010000009.1 coordinate 10,241,680, forward strand.
GAAATGTGCATTGTGCAATAAAGAAATACTCCAAATAAAGTTTAATTATAATTGTATATCAGTAAGTCTTAAGTGATATGTCAATAAATATGTATAGTTTTTTTTTTTTTTTTTTTTTTTTACTAGGGTTCAAATTCATGAGTAGAAGTGTTGAAATGCTGTAGATTTAGTTGCACAACACAGAGAGATGCATAAAAATGTGTGCTGTTTAGATTGAGGCTTCGTGCTGAAGAAATTCATGACATATAATGTTCCCTCTCCTAAAATGTTAAAAAAGTGTAAATGTCAAGATCATATATGACTAAGAGAGTGAAGCCTGTCATTTAAAACATGAGCTTATTGATGCAGTTTTATTCTCACCGTTACCCCTGGTTCTGGAATATTTAGTTTGAATGCAAAGTTGTGTTTCTGCTCAATTTAATGCTGCAACACACAAATATTAAGAAGTGCATAAATTGTAACTTAGTGCCTCTTTATGCATAGTTGGTGCAACTGGCCCCTGGTCCTTTTCACAGCTTATTCTGGTCAAGAACCGGACACTTAGAAAGAAATAGACTGTCATATTGACAAAGTGACCAACCACAATTCTCAGCCCACAGACTACCTACCTCTGCTTTGAATCAAATGTCCACCTATGTGAGACAACCTCCAAAATAATTATCGATAAAAATGCAGAAAAAAAAAATGTTTTGCATAGAGGTAGCTGTACTTTTTGTGTATACGTTACTTTTGTATTACTTTTCTTTTTCTTCATTAATTGTATTGAACTTTTCACAATTAAGAGAAAAAAACAACTTTTCGTGTTTGATCTTTACAAAAAAGTTTTTTATTATGTTGCTTAAGGGCAAATGCAAAGGGAGATTGACAGAGTTATTGGAAGGAACAGGGTCCCTACAATGGAAGACAGGAAGTCCCTCCCCTTTACTGATGCTGTGATTCATGAAGTACAACGTTTTCTGGATATTGTCCCACTAAATGTTCCCCATTATGCCATAAAAGACATTACATTCAGAGGTTATGTAATTCCAAAGGTAACAATTAACCACACAATATTCAGCTGTTTATTTTATTGTATAGTTGTTGAGTATTGTTGAGTTTGGAAATATTCATATAATTTTAAATAAGCATTTTCATTCTTTCTTTCAGGATACAGTGATTATTCCCATGCTGCACTCTGTCCTAAGGGATGAGGCACAGTGGGAAACCCCTTGGACATTTAACCCAGAGCACTTTCTGGATGCCAACGGCAACTTTAAAAAGAATCCAGCCTTTATCCCCTTTTCTGCAGGTAAACACTGTACAGTCTACAATCTCACATCAAACTAAAGTTTTAAAGTTATTAATTTAAAAAATAAAATGACATATTGTGAAAATGGTTAAAAGTCTTTTAACTTTTCGGTAACACTTTATAATAACTGCACGCTATTAATCATTAGTTAAGCATGAGTAAACAGTTAATTCATCATTTATAAAGCATTAATAGACATTAATAAGCAGTTTATAAATACAGCTATAAATGCTTTTTTCTTGATTTATAAGCATATCTATAATGTGTTTAATAATTGTATTTTAATACTTTGTAAGTAGGCTAAATGGAGTAAAGTCAGGTAGTTATAAAGCATTTAGTAGTGGTCAGTTAACTGTTTGTGAGCTCATCTAAAGTGAGGACTATTCATTCCTTGTAAAGCATTTATAAAGGAGATTTAAAGACTCAGTTATCTTCTAAACAGAAAAATGAAACAAACACAACACAGTGATACAGAACATAGAAATATTTAACAGCCTTTAAATCTCCTTTATAAATGCTTTACAAGGCATAACTAGTCCTCACTTTAGATGAGCTCACAAAAATAGTTAACTGACCACTACTAAATACTTTATAACTACCCGAATTAACTCTGAATTACAGTATAAATACATGTTAGTAAAGCATTTATTAACACACTAAGTAACTATTACTATATGTCTGAATAATAAGATGTATGAATGTACATTTAAATAGTTTATTAATCATTTACTTACACTTTCTACGTAATCTTATGAACCACTGACAGCTCTTAAATAACTGGTTTATAAATAATGCAATACTTCATTTAGAAATGATAAATTAATCATTAATAAAGTATGAAAATACAATTTTTAAACACATTATAGATATGCTTTTAAATCAGGAAAAAAGGATTTATAGCTGTATTTATAAACTGCTTATTAATGTCTATTAATGCTTTATAAATGATGAATTAACTGTTTACTAATGCTTAACTAATGATTAATAGCTTGCAGTTATTATAAAATGTTACCAAATTTGGATATAAAAAAGGCATTATTAAAATTTGTTCTCTTGATAATCAGTCCTTAAAATCAAGCATTAGTCAAATAATGTTTAACCCAGACCTATAGCCCTACAGAATAGCTCCAGATGTACACAAAGCTTCTTCACCCAATTTAACTTTATTATGAAGTAACTCTAATTTAAGCTGCTTGTTTTGAAAATTACTTCAGTCAACGTGGCTAATTCTTGTTCAACACTTGTTCAAGTTCAACAAGCTTGAATCCGATGTGACATTGTAATAGGAACCCAGTAGTGGGCACCAAAAAAAATGTGTGGCCCAATTAAACCGAGGCAGAGTGAACACAAACATTTTGAAGAATAAATGACTATTTATTCAAACTGGCAAAATCATGAAAAATCCTAACCCAAATATATAACATTAATAAAAAAATTTAACCAAAAAGGGAAAAATCTTATCCAAAAACATCCAAATTAGATTCAAAAGCAATAATGCCAAATGCAAATTTTCCACAAATAACTTCCTGAAAATAACACCAAATAAAGACAAATCAAGTACAAAATACCTGCAGCACTCAGACCACACTCTCCATTGCAGCAACCAACACAGACTAACTCCATTAAACACAGACGAGCAGGTTTACTGGCGGCCAGCACCTCACATACAACACATTTTCCCATAAATATAGAGTCTAGAAGAAACATTTTGTCATACTGTTCAAAACAGATAATCTACTCTCTTATGCAACAGTTGATATAATTTACAATTCATTGAACAGGAAATTAATAAGTGGTAGATTTCAATCTTTAGCGGAAACAAAGATTCCCGCCACCGTTTCCCCTCTCGGACCTCTAAAATTATAGGACAAACAATACTGCAAAAAGACAACAGGTATTTCATTCACTCATTTTGATCGTTAATCATAATAAACTCTTATGTCAGTAAAGAGTCTCTCTGTGTGTGTGAGTGCATTTATTAACTCAAGTCCATGCTAAATGTGCATGCAATGAAGCCAGCTGAAGGGAATAACTGAAATTGTAACTTAAATTGGAGCGATATCATAGGCATTGTATTCCTAAGTAGATCAGATACTTAACAATATCCTAAACAATTATACGCAAAACTAAATATTTATACATAAAATACATTTTAATTAATTTACAAATAATTATTTATCATTTATTTGTGAGTTATCTTTTTTTTTTAAACACAACTGGCTTTTATAGAAGTATTTTGTGACTAGTCTTCTACATTCTATCTCTGCAGGTAAACGCTCTTGTGTGGGTGAGTCTCTGGCTCGTATGGAGCTCTTTCTGTTCATCGTGTCTCTGCTTCAGAAGTTCAGCTTCAGTAGTCCAAAGGGTCCAGATGGCATAGACACCAGTCCTGAACTCAGCAGCTTTACCAACATGCCTCGATTCTACGAGCTCATTGCCTCCCCCCGCTGAACAACATGTTATTGCATCTTATTTTATTCTTATTTTAAAAGATTCCGGACATATATTTAGGGTGGGGGAACATGACCATAATTAATACTAATTACAAGTTCTTTGAAGCTGGATCAGTTTAGAAGAGTATTCATATATAATTTGATTAGATCTTTTATTTAATTCATTTAGAAAAACACCATTATTTCCAATTTGTCAGAGAAATAGTTACAGTGAAAACTGAAAAATTGGTATTAATGAAAAATGTGTCAGCATGCTGTGAGCAATGTTCTCGTTCTTATTTCAGAATCTACAGGTTTATTTGAGAGTTGTTGTGAAGAGATTGAGGGAAAGTATTTTTTCTGGAGTCTGTTTCTGATTCTTATATATGTGTTACTTGCTCCTGGGTGTCAGTCAAACGCTCCATTAATAAATTGCTCAGCAGTCAGCAGTCAACGCCAGGATGAATTACTAGAAAGGGCATTTGAAATTTCAAAGGGGGCACATTTGTCAATTTATCCTAACATGTACTGTAACATTGCTGAGATTCTGATTGTTTTTCATCAACAACATCACCAAATAAAAATGTATCATATGAAAAATAAATTTCACAAACAATTTTGTGTATGTTTGAATTACGTAAAAATCAATATGAAGTAAATTTTAATAAAAAAACAAATCAAGGGTTAGTTCACCCAAAAATGAAAAATCTGTCATTTACTCACTCTCATGTGGTTCCAAACCCGTAAGACTTTCGTTCATCTTAAGAACACAAATTAAGATGTTTTTAATGAAATCTGAGAGTTTCCTGTACCTCCATTGACAGTCCATGCAATTACCACTTTGAAGTTCATAAAGAGATTGTAAAATAAATCTATATGAATCGAGCCGTTTATTCCAAATTGTCTGAAGAGACATGATTGCTTTATATTGATGAACAGAATTAATTTAGGCTTTTATTCACATATAAACATTGATCAATGCACACATTAGTTATAGTAAACGGAAGCTCAAGCATGCTTTCTTGACATGCAAGAAACAATGAGGTTAATTTGCGAGTATCACACAGCACGTTTGAGCTTCCGCAAGAACCAATGAGGTTTTTTCTCACTTGTCAAGCATGTTCAGTTGCGTTTCTGTTTATGTTCACTGATTAAGGTTTATATGTGATTAAAAGCCTAAATTCAATTTGTTCATCATATAATGCCCAGGAAAGGCCATGGCGACAGTAGAGCAATGACTGACCAAGTTGGAGCCAGAGGGACGAGGAAGCCTGGTGAAGCCGTAGGGACGACGGTCCCAGGTGGAGCTGAGGGAGTGAGTAACCAAGGTGGAACCAACTGTTCAACGGGCCAAGGTGGAGTTACGGGCTTGGAGGTTCTAGGTGGACCTAGAGGGTCAACACTCCAGGGCAGAGCTGGTGAACTGGAAGCCCCAGGCAGAGCCGAAGGGCAGTAAGGAGCTAGCAAAGACAGGGCCATAGAACTGGGTAGCACAGGTAGGGGTTTACAAAACAGCCTCCTTGGCTGATACAGGGCAGAAAGAGAGTTTAAAAGTAGCCACCTTGGCCGACATGGGACAGGCAAATAATTCAGGAACTGCCTCCTTGGTAGAGGGTAGAGGAGATGGAGGTGGGAGTGGGAGGCAGGGTGGGAACATCACAGACAATACTAACTCAGTGCTGGACGACGAAACAGGCATAGTGCTCTGCGATAAAACAGGCATGAAGTTGGGCTACTAAACAGGCATGGTGTTTATTCTTGCAAACTCCACACTAAAGGGGTTCAGAGTACGCACATTCACGTCAGCCTAGGCAGTAGAGTCTGAGCTCCACTCCATTACCTCATATTCTACCAACACGCCCACTGGAACAGATAATGTTGTCGGGCTCATGCTCTGGTACGATCTTAAACTATTAACCCTTGCTGTAATAAAAAGGCCAAATTCTGGCAGTATCATACCATTTTCCATTAAAAAATAATATACCGTAGAAAACAATGCATTCTGGGTTATATTTGTCGTTTTCGAGAAAATAGCCAACAGGAATATACTGTGAATTAACACCGCTCAAAGTCGACACTCAGAGGCTGTGTTCAAAATCACACCCTATACCCTCATTCACTATTCCCTACATTAGTTATTCGATATAGTCCACTTGAATGAAAAGAAATGTGTGAATTCAGACACTGATGAAAACCTGATAAGCAGAATCACTGAAGGACAAAGAAACAAGTACAAAAAAAGAGAAACACAAGAACTACAACTGACTTCTAGCCACACTTGTGACGAACATGATGTTCTGAGTCACATGATGCACTGAATCACATGATGCACTGAGTCACATGATGTGTGGAGCACATGGCTTAAAAGAGCTGTAAGATAGCAGTTGGAGGGCAATGCCTTGTGCAATGGAAAGATGTGAGTATTTAATCCCTGCATATCTCCAAAAACCTGTGAGGTAAAAGGAACATTTCATTGATCGCCTTGGGATTTATGGATCTTTTGGAAGTTGCTGGATGTTCAGAGAAACTACCTATGGTCCAAACGACAATGGAGGACAGATCATTTGACTGACTGACTGACTGGACAAGGTCAGGTTCGGTGGATCGCTGATCGATTGCTCCTGTCTGCCTCGCTACCTGCTGTGCTGTGAGTTTTGTCTGCTTCGAGGCTGTAAGCTCCGTCTAAGCCTCGTATTAGCTTCGTATTTCTTTCTGTTTTGAACCATTATTTACTATCATTTCTAATTGTTTAAACTACTAATTACAGCTTACTTATCATTCGCTAGCTTCCGTTATTCTTAGCACGACACACTGGTAATTCGCTAGTCTGTTAATGCGCCACCCGTGCGCTCAGTTTATTTATTTATTTTTCTCCCGCGCGCCCGCGCCTCTGAGTTAATAAAAGCCCAGGTGAGTAAGAATCAGTCAACAAACACGGTGAGTAATGTCTTGTCCTGTTATTGTCACCTGCACTTCATGCCACATGTTTAGTATAGCCTTCCCTGTCGGCAATATAGGATATGTGATAAATGCAAGGAAACAGTCAGGCTGACAGAGAAGATTTCAGAACTAGAGACACGCATCCAAACTTTAATTGAGGATAGTAAGTGTGCAAGAGGTTTAGATACTATTTTGGATGCACCTAGCATAGTGAACCCTTTACATGATTCGGTTCCGGCTGAATTATTGCCTGGGTGACAGTGAGGGATCGCTCTAGTCCGGATCAAAAAAACACTCTTCCGTTCCGATTACCACAACAAATCGATTTGCCCCACTCAGTGAAACACCGACTGAGAATTCTGTTGATTGTGCCCTGGTAATCGGCGATTCTATTACACGGAACGTGAAAATAGAGACACCAGCCAGCATAGTCACATGTTTGCGGGAGCCAGAGCGCCTGACATCAAAGCATATTTAAAAGTGCTGGCTAATGCTAATCGTAAATTCTCTAAGATTATTATTCACGTCGGCACTAATGATGTTCGACTTCGCCAGTCGGAGATCACCAAAATTAACATTAAAGAGGTGTTTGAGCTCGCAAGTACGATGTCAGGGACTGTAATTTGCTCTGGCCCCCTTCCTGTTCGAAGGAGTGATGAGATAGTTAGTAGATTGTGTTCACTCAATGGCTGGCTGTCTAAGTGGTGTCCGCAAAATAATATAGAATTCGTAGACAATTGGAAAAGTTTTTGGGGCAAACCTGGCCTGTTGAAAAGAGATGGTATTCATCCCTCCTGGGATGGTGCTGCTCTTCTCTCTAGTAATTTGGCTCATAGTCTTAGAGATAAAACATGACAATCTGGGGCTCAGGTCAGGAAGCAGACAGACTGTCTAAACCGATCGTCTGCTAGCGGCCTCGCGTCACCAAGGTCAGATAAATCCCATCACATAGAGGCTCTTTCACCTAGATATCATCATATAGAGACTGTGTCTGTTCCCCGAATTTGGAAATACAAAAAACTTCCAAACCTATCTAAGGTTAAAAATTTAATTGATGTTCAACAAATAAAAAACAGATATAATACAGATGAGCAAACGATAAAGCTTGGGTTGCTGAATATTCGATCCCTTACTTCAAAAGCACTTATTGTTAATGATATGATTCCAGATTATAACCTAGATGTGCTGTGTTTGACATTAACCTTGCTAAAACCAAACGATTACATTACTTTAAATGAGTCCACCCCGCAAGATTACAAAACCACTAAGAAATCTAGTTTTAAATATACTTCTTTTGAAGTGTTGGTGCTTAATGTAAAAATATATAGAGTAAACGATAAATCACGTTTGAGAATTCTGCTGGCTACTGTATACAGGCCACCAGGGCACCATAAAGACTTTATTAAAGAATTTGCAGACTTTCTATCAGAATTAGTATTGGCTGCAGATAAAGTACTAATTGTTGGTGATTTTAATATACATGTAGATAATGAAAAAGATGCATTGGGATTGGCATTTAAAGACATTGTAAACTCACTTGGAGTTAGACAACACGTGTCAGGACCAATGTTGTGCAAGTTACTTCCAAACTGTAATACATAATATATTACTTGTTACTGTTATTTAAAAGTAATTCATTACCTTACAATATTACTGTCTCAGAATTGTAATGCGTTACATTACTCCTGTATTACTTTTGAGTTACTTTCACCAAAATAACTATACAAAAGTAGAACTTAACATTCTAAAATGACTAGGGCTGTAACCATATGCGATATGAAACCGAAATCGCAACACTCAGATCCACGAACCTGCAGAATCGCGACACACCCCTTCCAACTCCCAGCGTTATCCATACCGTCCAGATCCAATGCTACCAATGCTACACCACAAAACTAGTTGAGGATAAATTATTTAAAATTTGGGAATTCCAGCGTTATGGACATGACATTTGCAGTCAAAACTTGAAATATAAATTCTCAGAAAATGCTTTAATACCAAACTATTGAAATGTCTGTTTATCCATAGGCTCCTCCCTGAAAGGAGTCCAGACATTAGAAAAATATCAGTCTACACATGCGTTTTATATTTAATATTAGGGAAATAGACAGTTATCGTATAAACAACGATTTTTTTGTTGTTGTAATTCTGTGAATTACACCGCGCAAATCGGATGAAGAAGGGTTGGCTCTCCACAGAACATAAAATATTCATTTTATTTTATTTTTCGTGTTCGCATTTATGAGGAAAAAACAATGTAAGGATGTGACAGTTCTCCGTTATGGACGCAACCGCTCTGAAGCAGCACTAAAAGACTGCTTTAAAGCTTTCACAGAGACCTTACACAGAAAGCCTTTCTTTAAAGTGAATTTCGTTTTGTATTAATTGTATCTTAATTTTAATCAATGTTTCATCAACCAATTGCCTGGATTTAATAAGAAGTATAAATATAGTAGACAATTATAATCATGACACGGAGGTGCCGGCGAGCGCGTCTCATAAATGAACCGAAACTCAGCGTATAAGGTACCTATTCACGGACCTGAAAAATATATCTGTATTGAAATGTCTACTTGTAAACAGAACAATTCAAAACGAAAGAAAACAGACTGCTCTCTGCTTATGAAATGAAATGTGCATTTCTCTCTGGTGCATTCACTAGCCTACTGCGAAGATCGCGAGTCAGCATCGTCAACTTCATCTTGACTTTATTAATAAACAATTAAAATGTCTCCTTGCTATATTTGACATATTCATAATCATTGCTTTTGCCGGTTCTTTGTGACAGCTTTTAGGTGCTTTATCGGCAGCGCCGCCGCCCTTACGCGTCACCACCGCATCAAAAACACGATTGCGTGATGAAAACATGAAAAATACCACATAAACATAGCCTAACTGTTTAGAAAGAAAACACAGAACGAATAGCCTAATGCGCATACGTCCATCTCGCGAATGTATAGTCTTCTTCATGCCATCTTCACCATTAGCCGCTTCTTACAGTTACTGTAAATTCGGCCTCTAGTTCATAAACGCCAGAGGAGAACTGGCCCCCGACTGAGCCTGGGTTCTCCCAAGGTTTTTTTTCTCCATTGGGTCATCTGATGGGGTGTTAGGACACCATTAGGTCACTGGATGGAGTTTTTCGGTTCCTTGCCACTGTTGCCTTAGGCTTGCTCAGTTGGGGATATTCAAATTAATTAACCAATCATACCATTGATCAGCTCTACCAAACTTGGATGTCTTTTTTCCAGTAATAAACAAACATTAAGTTGTTTTGATTGATACTGTGAAGCAGCTTTGATACAATCTGTATTGTGAAAAGCGCTATATAAATATATTTGACTTGACTTGACTTGACTTTTCCACTGGCCAGCGCGAGCACAGAGGCCGAAATCATACCTCACGGCACTCCTGTAAAAAATAAATCGCTGTACAAATATATCAGACGCTGCCATTTAGTCTTTATTTACAGACTTGGACACCACACGCGGCTATTGACTGACCACGAACAGGTAATTTAGCCTACTTGCATTTTTCATCCGTTAATGTCTCGCGGTCTTGCTGTTTTTTTTTTTACAATTAAAACTAAAAGTCTGTTGTAACGCAAGCCTTACTGAACATGTAACGAGTAAAATATTACTGAAAATTGATTAGTAATGCCTTACACTACTGCGTTACAGCAAAAAGTAATATATGATACTGTAATGCATTACTTTTGTAACGCGTTACTCCCAACACTGGTCAGGACCTACTCATTGTCGTAATCATACTCTAGATCTAATATTATCACATGTAATCAATGTTGATGCTGTTGAAATACTGCAGCAGAGCGACGACATCTCAGATCATTATCTAGCCTCATGTAAATTACATTTAGCCGAGGCTGCAAAGCCGACTCTGTGTTATAAATATGTTAGACCTATCACTTCTGCCACGAAAGATTGCTTTATCAATAATCTTCCTGATCAGTTTCATCATCTCAGCATCCCAGATAGCTTATAAGAACTCGATATTGCAACAGAAACTTTTAACTCTCTCTTTTCCAGCACTTTAGACGCAGTTGCTCCGCTGCGCTTAAAGAAGATTAAAGAAAATAGTCCAACGCCGTGGTACAACGAGCACACCCGGGCCCTTAAGAGAACAGCCAGAAAAATGGAGCGCAACTGAAAGAAAACAAAACTAGAGGTATTTCGGATTGCATGAAAGGAGAGCTCGATTGCTTACAGAGAGGCTTTAAAAGCTGCTAGATCTGCTTATTTATCAACCCTATTAGAAGAAAATAAGCATAATCCTAGGTATTTATTTGAAAAAGTGGCTAAACTAACGAAAAAGAAAGCTTCAAGCCCAGAAGTTTCCAAGAAACACAGCAATAATGACTTTATGAACTTCTTCACTTATAAGATCGATAATATCAGGGACAAAATTATAACTATGCAACCGTCTACTACAGTATCGCATCAGGGAGTGCATTGTAGTCTCCCTGAGGAACAATTTGATTCATTTGTTGCTATAGGAGAAGAAGAATTTTGCAAAATCGTTAACTCATCTAAATCGACAACTTGTATGTTAGATCCTATACCGACTAAACTATTGAAAGAGATGCTTCCAGAGGTCATAGATCCTCTTCTCAATATCATTAATTCGTCTTTGTCTCTAGGATACGTACCAAAACCCTTTAAGCTGGCTATGATTAAACCGCTTGTTAAAAAAACGCAACTTGATCCTACAGAATTAGTCAATTACAGGCCGATCTCGAATTTGCCTTTTCTGTCAAAGATATTAGAAAAGGCAGTATCCTCACAACTGTGTTCCTTTCTTGAAGGAAATGCTATCTGCGAGGATTTTCAGTCCGGATTTAGACCGTACCATAGTACTGAGACTGCTCTCATTAAAGTCACAAAACTAGGACCGCTGCTGTTCACTCTGTACATGCTACCGTTAGGAGATATCATTAGGAAACATGGAATTAGTTTTCACTGTTATGCTGATGATACTCCGCTCTATATTTCCTCAAAACCTAACGAAACTTACCAATTCACAAAATTAACGGAATGCATAGCTGATATAAAAAAAAATTGGATGACTAGTAATTTCCTTCTACTAAATTCTGAAAAAACAGAGATTCTAATTATTGGACAAAAAACTTCCACACGCAATAACCTAGAATACTGTTTAACACTTGATGGCTGCTCTGTCAAGTCTTCGTCGTCAGTTAGGAACCTGGGTGTGCTCTTTGATACCAATCTCTCATTTGAAAGTCACGTGTCTAGTATCTGTAAAAGCGCATTTTCCCATCTTAAAAATATATCTAAATTACGTCATATGCTCTCTATGAACAATTAGTTCATGCGTTCATGACCTCAAGGCTAGATTATTGTAATGCTCTACTGGGTGGTTGCCCTGCACGCTTAATAAACAAACTACAGCTGGTCCAAAACGCAGCCACTAGAGTTCTTACCAGAACCAGGAAGTATCACCATATTAGCCCGGTTCTGTCAACACTGCATTGGCTCCCTATTAAACATCGTATACATTTTAAAATATTGCTGATTACTTACAAAGCACTGAATGGTTTAGCTCTGCAGTACTTGAGCGAGCTCTTAACCCATTATAGTCCTTCACGTCTATTGCGATCTCAAAATTCTGGCCAGTTGATAATATCTAGAATATCAAAATCGACTGCTGGCGGTGTGGGTCCATTCTGTCACCTGATGGGTGTTTGGTTCTTTGCCACTGTCGCCTTTTTTTCGCTTCATTCGCCATTGGCTTATGGCTTGCTTAGTTGGGGACATTTAACATTTAATTTTGAATTTAACAATACTATTACAACTTTACTTTCCTGTTATCTCTGTAAAGCTGCTTTGAAACAATTTGTATTGTAAAAGCGCTATATAAATAAAGGTGACTTGACTTAACAACGACAATTGCCTAGAAAAACATAAAATAAGGATGAAGCAATTGTACACTGTACCCTTTGCTAGAAACTTTGAACGAGTGAAAGAACTACGGTATCAGTATGTCCAGGTAAGATGTCTGTTCAGTAACCAAACAGGGTACATACGCATGAAGTTATGCATAATGTAAATTACTGTAAAACTGTCTGTAATTTAGAGGGTAATGGAGATGGAAGCCAGCCGAACTCATACTTTTATTTTTGTGGATGAAGCTGGATTCAATGTGGCAAAAACGTGACGCAGGGAAAGAAATGTGATTGGACAGAGAGCAACCGTGGATGTCCCAGGCCAGAGAGGAGCTAACATCACGATGTGTGCAGCGCTGTCCAATGATGCTTTGCTGTTACACAAACCTCTTTTTGACCCCTACAATACTGAGAGGCTTATTTCTTTTCTGAATGACCTGCATAATCAACTTGTGTCAGCAGAGGAGAGAAGGCGAGGGGCATCAAACTGCCCTACCTTCGTTGTTGTGTGGGATAATGTGTCATTCCACCACTCTGCTGCAGTCACATACTTGTTCCCAGCACATCCCAGGACGTCAGTATTATTCCTGCCTCCACACTCCTCCTTCTTAAACCCCATAGAGGAGTTTTTCTCTGGAAATGGAGGTGGAAGGTTTATGATCACCATCCACATGACCAGATGACTTTACTAGAGGCAATGAATGCGGGGTGTGGAGACATTTCTCCTGAAGACTGCCAGGGTTGGATTAGACATTCCTGAAGATACTTTCCAAGATGCATTGCCAGGGAAGACATCAGATGTGATGTTGATGAGAACTTGTGGCCCAATGCAAGAGAGAGGGAGGACTAGAACCTTCACAGGACTTTACAATGAGTGATTAGACTACATGTGTTGGTCATGTGTTGATTTTTTTTTTTTTTTGCCCTGGAATTTCAGGTTTTGTTTTTTTTTTCTTTTCTTTCTTCACCTATTTACAGTATTTTCACAAATAAAATACTATATTCAAAGAAAACAAATTATTTCTAATTCATTCTTGTTACATACGTATGCTTTACTACATAAAAAGAAAAAAAAATCTGTTATTCTATAATGAAATACTGTTTAAGTGAAAATTCATTCAAACTTTAAAAATAAAAGTTCATAATTTATGTAATGCTCCCTGTTGCTAGTGTGTTTTAGGTCAGTGTGTTATGAGTGATATGCATGTTTTCTGAATGAGCATTTGTTGCCAGAATGGCAGACCCAGATGAGAGCCATGCTGCGTGCCCAACCCCTGAATGCCGAACAAAAGGTGGATTTTGTCTTGAGCACACTGGATGGAGAAGTCAGACGGGAAGCAGCCCTTCTAGCGGATGCGGACCGCGCCAACGATGAGAAGGTCATAGAGGCCCTAGGTAGAATTTTTGGGGATACAGCCACTCATGCTCAGCGACGTGCAGAGTTCTATAAATGTTACCAGGGTCCAGATGAGGGCGTCAGTCTATTTGGCTTGAGGCTACGAGAATGCCATGCTAGGTGGCGCACCATCGCCCAGAATGCCGCTACGGATGAAGATGCCCTATTACGCGACCAATTGGTGCTAGGCCTTCGGACAGGACCACTACGACAGGAGTTACAGCGACTTTTGCGAAGAGACGAGAGGCTGACGTTTCAGGCTGTCCTGAAAGAAGCTTGTGTATTGGAAAGGGAGTTAGACAGCTCCCCTGCTGAAGCAGAGGCTCATGCTATTCGTACCCAGATGGTTACTTCCGATGTAAGGGGTGGACGTAAGTCCGACTTGGATGACCTCCGAGAGAGCTTGAAGACCGAGCTGCAGGACGAGCTGGCAGCACAGTTAAAGACCCTTAGTAGCAAATTGGTGGAAGAACTGCGGAATCAATCCCCCTATGTGGCTCCGGTAGCTAGTCAATCAGCCATTTCTGGGGCCCGACAGGCTCCTCCCCCAGTGCGACGTCAACATCTACCTCCATCCACCATGAATTATCAGTGGGACATACATGGGTCACATACAAAGATACTGCCCAAGACGAGGACAGCCAAAGGGTTTTTAGTGACCCCAATCACAGGGGAAGGAGTGGTGGGGGTGAATGTAACTGAGGGTGGCCCGTCGTCAAAACCTGCCTTGATAGGTACATGCCCTGGAGTAGAAGTAGAAGTCAATGGTAAACTAATTAGATGTCTTTTGGATACAGGTTCTCAAGTAACTCTCTTCAGCGAGACCCTGTTTAGGAGCCAACTCCAAGAGACCTTCCTTAATACGATAGATGAACCCAACTTGTTGACCCTGAAAGCAGCCAATGGGCTACAAATCCCTTACATAGGCTACGCCATGATGAACTTTAAGGTAGGAGGGGTATGTATTCCCAATAAGGGTGTGATAATTGTCAAAGACTAGTGTTTGGGCAGTGACAGGGCAGTTTTGGGGATGAATGTGATAACCGAATGCTGGGAGGAACTCATGCAGGGTATCCTTCCAGGGGTAGTGGCCTTCTGGGCTGCTGTGGCACCAACTGAAGGTAACTTATGGGAGAAGGCCTTTGCAGTGTGTCGGCGAATACAGCAGAAGGGGCCAACAGCATTGGGACATGGGGTGGCGAAGCTAACTAAGCAGCCTTCTGTTGTTATTCCTCCCCAGACAGAGATGGTGCTGTGGTGTCGAACGAGTGATGAATTGCCTAGAGACAACTGCACAGTGCTGATTGAACCGTTGGCAGATGAGGAGTCAAGTTGGCGTACAGCACGTACTATTGCTGTAGTACATGATGGTCACCTGCCTTTGAGGCTTTGCAATCCAACTATGTTCCCTGTAGAGGTCCCCCAGCGTCGGCAACTTGCAGAAGTCACCCCACTGCCACCTGAATACATCGTTGGGCAAAGGGAGCTTATACTGACGCCGGGCAGTCCTGGAGTGGTCGAAGTTGGGGTCAGCACTGTCTGTGCCGGTCCCTCCACCTTACCACCTGGCCTGGAACAAGAGGGTGCCGCATTGAATCAGGAACAGCGCCAACGCCTGCAGGAGTTGTTGATAAAATGGCGTTCCATTTTTGCGGAGCATGATGAGGACTTTGGCCACACTAATATTGTGAAACACCAGATCCACACCGGGGCTGCCCCTCCTAGCCGGGAGCGATATAGACCAGTTCCACCCTCGCTGTATCCCGAATTAAAGAGCTTGCTGACGAACATGCTGGATGGTGGGGTCATCAGGGAGAGTTCTAGCCCGTGGGCTGCACCAATCGTACTCGTAAAAAAGAAGGATGGGTCTTGGCGATTCTGTGTAGATTACCGGAGTTTGAACTCTGCCACGCATAAAGATGCCTGCCCCCTACCCCGCATAGAGGAGTCTCTGACTAGTCTCAAAGGTGCCCAATGGTATTCAACATTGGACCTGGCCAGTGGTTATTGGCAAGTTGAGGTGGACGAGCGGGACAGAGAGAAAACTGCCTTCACCACCCCCCTAGGGCTATATGAGTTTGAGCGTATGCCCTTTGGGCTTTGTAACGCGCCAGCAACGTTACAAAGACTCATGCAGCGTTGTCTTGGCGAATTTCTGAATGAATCACTATTAATATACCTCAATGATGTCATTGTGTATTCATCAAGCTTTGATCAGCACCTCCAAGACTTGGACAGAGTGTTTGAGCGACTCAATGGCCATGGCTTAAAACTCCAGCCCAGAAAGTGTCGATTATTCAAGAAACAAGTGACCTACCTGGGACATATAGTAAGCTCAGAAGGGGTAGCCACCGACCCTGAGAAGACTGTAGTCATCCAGGCCTGGACTGCCCCGCAGAATGTCCGTCAGGTCCGGTTCTTTCTTGGACTGGTGGGATATTACTGTCGGTATATTCCTGCGTTCACAAAGATGGCCTGCTACGAGGCATGGCAACCACCCATAAGACTGCACCCATCCATTGGACAAAATCTTAGATTATGCCGATTTTAATCTGCCTTTCCGTTTGTACACAGATGCAAGCCTGGAGGGTCTGGGTGCAGTGCTGGCCCAAGTTCAGGATGGGAAAGAACGTGTCATTGCCTATGCCAGCCGAAGTCTCCACCCTACTGAAAGGAATGACCAGAATTACAGCTTGTTCAAGTTGGAACTGCTGGCCCTTAAGTGGGCAATGACTGATAAGTTCAAAGACTATCTATGGGGAATGGAGGTAGAGGTCTTCACTGACAATAATCCACTTGTGCACTTGAAGCTTGGGGCGGTAGAACAATGGTGGGCAGCCCAGCTAGCCAACTTCAAGTATACACTTCGATACCGTCCGAGGACTGCTAACCGTAACGCTGACGTTCTATCTAGACTTCCAGGGGAACAACAAGAGTTCATGACCCGGCTGGTGGGAGCAAAGTCTACTGAAGGAGAGGATTCTATGGAGCAACCCGTGTGGTATACACGACAACGTGAAGACCCTGACTTAAGTCAGTTGCTCTCCTGGAAACAACAGGGCCAACCCCCTCCTGTAGAAGAACAGGTAGGACTGAGTGTGGGACTCCAGCAGCTCTTACGTGAGTGGGACCAGATTGAAGTAGGCCAGGATGCCCTGTGGAGATTAACTAGAACAGAGGGACACATGGGTGAATCCTGTAGCCAGATCCTGGTTCCCAGTGCCCATACGAAATCTCTGTGGCAGGAATACCATATAGAAGGTGGCAATCCTAGTGCAGAGAGAACACTCTCCCTGCTGAAAAAGCGCTTCTTCTGGTACGGGATGAGACGGGACTCAACTGGGTGGACTGCTGATTGTCCTAGGTGTGTAGTGTACAAAGCAGGCCCCGAGGTAAGAGCACCTTTGGTGCCCATAAAGACTTCATATCCGTTTCAGATGGTGGGCATTGACTTTTTGTCATTGGGTCGTCCAGGAGATGTTTATCCCTATATTCTGGTAATGAACGATTTGTTCTCGAAATATGCCCTTGCGGTGCCCACCAGGGATCAGACCTCTGCCACCACTGCCAAGGCAGTATGGAAGAACCTGTTCCAGGTGTATGGGAGCCCAGAGCACATTCTCTCGGACCGTGGGGCGGTCTTTACCTCGGATCTATTTCAGCAGCTCTGCCTCTTGTATGGATGCCGGATGAAGCGTACCACGGCATACCATCCGCAGGGTAACGGAGCCTGTGAGAGATTCAACCAGACACTCCTGAAGCTGCTGGGAACCTTAACAGATGAGGCACAGTCCCAGTGGCCAGCGAGATTACCTGCTCTCCTTCAGGCGTATAATAATACCCCACATGGCACCACTGGCCTCACTCCTTACTATGTTGTGTTTGGAAGACATGCAAGGCTCCCAATAGATTGGATTCACGAGGCTGGGCGGCAGACCCTCAACGGGTGGATCCAGTCCCACCACCAGGTACTCAACCAGGCATGCAAAGTAGTCCAACAACATACCTGGCTGAAGCAACAAAGTGATAAGACCCG
Source organism: Gila orcuttii (assembly GCA_026230005.1). Lineage (NCBI taxonomy): Eukaryota > Metazoa > Chordata > Actinopteri > Cypriniformes > Leuciscidae > Gila > Gila orcuttii. The sequence continues at coordinate 10,259,692 of JAPDVR010000009.1, forward strand.
TTGGGATCAGAGAGCCAAGGCATTGGATCTCCTGGTTGGGGAGCGTGTTCTCCTCAGGCACTTCCGTTGGCGAGCCCACGGAAAGTTGGCACCTCGATGGCAACTGACACCCTTTGTGGTAGTTTCCCAACTGCGCCCAGGCCGACCGGTATACCTGATTCGTCCCGAAGGTGAGGAAGGTCCTATTCGTACTGCTCATAGGAATAACTTGTTTGTGTGTCCAGTGTCTTTTTCACAGCTGCCAGCTAATGAACAGGCACAAACTACCCAGGAGGAAGGAATACCCGGGCCACAGGGGGGTGGCAACAACCAGGGATATAGACCCCTAGTATTCTGGAGCACCAGGCCCCCACTAGTACTCGAGACAACTGTCCTAGACCTTCCACTACACTTGGAACCTCCTCAACTAGAGGAGATGGAGGCCACCAGCGGCGACCCTGACTCTCAGGGGAGGCCAAGCACAGCCCCATGGGAATGTCCGACAGAGATGGAATGTCCACCCCCGGAAGTCCCTGCAGAAGAGTCCCTAGGGCCACGTCGTTCCCAGCGATCTGCACAGGGCACCTGGCCAGTGAGGTACCAAGCGGTGACATAGTCGGGACGACTTATGTTAAAGTGGGGGGGTAGCTGTCAGATGGGGAAATGTGATGTGGGTTGAGGGATAGTATGGCTCCGTTTGAATGTGTGTAGTTTTTTTTTTATTGCAGTGAGATCCTGATTGCAGTGTTTGTGTGTAAAGATATTAAGCACGTGTGTTTGATGACATTGTTTTGTCGGAAGCCTACTGTGGGTGTGGCATGTAATGGACTATTACAGGTGATCCCCATTGACTGAATAGCTGCCGCACCTCCCGATCATCATGATCATAAACTCACAGCTCTATAAAAGGTGACTGAAACTTACCATGGGGTGCTTTTTCTGGACGCTGATCTTCCTTCCCTACGCAGGTGCTCCTCGGCTGGTAACCGGCACGATCGATGACACGAGTATACAACGCACGCAAGTATTCCTGGAAAGGGACGTTCTAATTTTCCTCTCGTAATCCATTTTCTTGATGTTGATGGTCTAGCGCTCGCTGTAGCCGCTTTTGCTGAGGACTGTTTGCTGATTCCTTCTAGGGCGAAAAATTCGTCAAGCCACGCCGGAGCCAGGCCGCCGGTCGGACAACTGGCCCATGAATGAGAGTTTAAGCTCTGTTGCTGTTGTCCTGCATTGATTCCTGCAACTTTTCTTGTTTGGATTGAAGTTACGCTGCTGGTGGCGAAGACGTTACCTCCGGGATCCCCAGCTCTGACACGCTTGTACTCGGCCACCCCTCCAGGGAAAACCTGTGCCTCGTGATCGCCACGCCACGCCCTTGGCCTGGGTTGACTGAAACGGCCAGCTTGAGGAGCAAATTGGACGGCTATTTTTTTGTTGTTGTTGTTGTTTCAGAATATATTTTTAGTCTATTGTAAAAGATTGTGTAATTACTTATTGTGGGAAGATCTGCCCCAGTTTTTACTGAGTAAATTATAAATAAATACATTGGTTTTAAGGTTTCTAATACATCTGTTTGGCTCTAGTTCCTGGGATTCCACTTGTGTGTAGAGGGGTATTTCTGACATATACATCAGGTAATACAGAGTACACTGTTATTTGGATAGCATGACTAAGCATTTTGACTATCTTGTTTGTGAACTATGACACAAGGACTTGTCATTCTGATGGCACTGATATGTTCATTGACATAAATACTGAGTTTTGATAGATGAACTAAGGGTTTTGGGCAAGGTACAGGCTTTTGCAGATAATCCATTGTGTGGTGCTGTGTGGACGACTTGTTTGGAGAAATGCACTTACTGGTTTACAAATCTTAAGGATGATTCAAGAATTGTACTAAAGCAACTGAGAAAAACTGTAAATATTCGTCATGATCTATTCTAGTGCTGTGAAATTGAGACAATTTTACCTATCACACTGAGACATTTAAAATGATACCAAACACGAGAAGGGAATATAACGATTTCACAAATTACATTATATCTTAGTGAACTTTCAGTAACTTGAGGCATGAGGGATAGGAGAGGGAGTAGGGAGAGGGGGGCTGGAAATTCAGCCTCACACAGTATTAGACACTTCTACATTTTAAGCTGTAGTGTAACCTCATTTTTTCTTGCATACCGACACTTCTCACATGTTGCCAGTACCAAATGCGTCACTAGGCCCGGAGTTCATTTAAACTAAAAACATTGAATTGATACAAAGAAAGAGATTAGTTTATTCAACAGAAACTCAAAATTTAATATTTTATCTGAACAATGTTTTTAAACCTGTGCTGATTTGGCAAAATATTTGTGTAAAGTTTTGCTAAATTATGAAAACATTTTTGTACTGTGCAGTGACAGACAGCATTCAGTCAATGCACTGATTTAAACTGCTTATTGGAGTGAATAACAGAGACCGATAAACTTCATTCTACTAAATAATGACCCCGCAGCTGATTTTAGAGTAAATGGATTTGTGGTTTTTGGTGTCACTTTGAATTATAGAAGTGGCAAATTGATAGATTCATGTTCTGTTATTTATTTATTTATTTTTTAAAAAGAGAGAGAGAGAGAGAGAGAGAGAGAAAAGGAATGGAAATTAAATCACTATTCAGGGATCGACTTGATAGTTAGTATTGTAGACTGTATATTGTTCCTGCTTACCATAGTATACAAACAATATATTCATGTTTTTTTTAATCACACCCCTAACCCCTTTCCCATTCCTGGGCTGATATATCAGTGTTCACCCTGGTTAATGTGTATAAGTATTTCACATTCATCACCTCTGTCCCATTCTGGCTTGAACCTGCCCCCTCCTTCTTGTTCTACTCCCACTGCGCATATGAAAACCTTTAAAGCCACTGGCAAAAACAGATGTAAAGAAAAAACTGAACTGAAAGTAATATTTTGGAGAAGAGGGATGGAAGTCTCTGGCTCATTGGTGCTGGTTTTAGTCTTGGCTGTGTTGGTGTTGGTCAGATGGAAAAGAAAGCCAAGTGGACGTTCTTTGCCCCCGGGGCCGCTGGCACTGCCACTGATTGGAAACTTGCCGATAATTAACAAGCGTGCACCCTTTAAAAGCTTCATGCAGGTAAGAGAGAATGCAGGACTTTGTGTCTGAATTGTATGTTTTAAATAGAATCATGTGAGAAGTATCATAATCACAATCATAAGGATGTTGCAGTGTTAGGCAGATGTTATGCAAAGTGCAATCATCTGCACTAATGAATTAACTTGAAATTTGGATCTTTTTAACTTTGCTAACATATTTTACACCTCAAGATGCTTAGTGATTTATACCTGTTGCTTTCACTGTACTGTATGATTCATTAGAATGTGGTCTACATGAGGGGGAATCACATAAGAGAGACATACTGTAATGTGTACTGTTGGTGATGCTCTATGACCACGGTACAAACATTGAAAAATGGAAGCGAAGTAGGCACTGCCCCTGCACACATCAAATGTACTTCACTATAGGATTGGCATTCTAATTAATCCTGTCTTTGAAAATGAATTGTGCCGCTCCATCTAACTTTGGTGGCTTTTATCTGCACCATAGAAGTGTATAGATGTAAATTCGCACAGCGATTACTTGTGAGATATAAAGTTGCTATTATTATTATTATTATTATTATTAATATTATTAGTAGTAATACGATTCAGCTTGTGTCAAGATGATTTATGACCCTATGATTGACAGGTGGGCGGGGCTAACCTTTGACCTTCCGGGGTCCTCCGGAGGTCCCTTTGATGTAGGGATTAACCTTTGACCTATCGATCGATCAAGTTGACAGGTGGGCGGGGTAACCTTTGACCTTCCGGGGTCCTCCGGAGGTCCTTTGATGTAGGGATTAACCTTTGACCTATCGATCGATCAAGTTGACAGTTGTCTTTGCCCTATTGACCTTTGTATTATACGTCAAGTTGGCAGTTGTTAGGGTTGATCTGGGTTTGACAGTTTTCTTTGATCCGGATTATGATGGATGATTTTGCCATTTAGTTTTACCCCATTGATTTTGGCCTATTGACCCCAGGGGGAAATAACTTTTTGCTGTGGGAAATTCCCTCCATGCCAGGGTTAGTGAGAAAATAATTTTTCTAATGTCGCATATAGATTAGAAAAAAACATAGGGGTGTCCAAAAATAAAATCATCTTACCGTTTCAGAGTTGAGGATCTTTTGAAAAAGTTGAAAAGAGTTCCTCTTTTGGAAAGAGTGCCTTTTGCATCTGACAGTCTCTGCGCTAAGTGTGTGTGTGTGTGATTCCTCCGAGTGATTCTCTCTCAAACACCAGCGCATGACAGGCATGGTCTCCGCGCTAAGTGTGTGCGTCTGTCGGTGAGTTTGTGCGTGACCCCAATTCCTGCATCCCCCTGCTGGGGAGTGAAAGTGAGAAAATATCTCACACTAACTAAAGTTGAACAACATTCATTCCTTTAAAATAAACATCTTAAAATAAAATAAAAATCAAAAATAAAATCATCTTACCTTTTCACTATGGTGAAGAATTGGATTAAAGTTGACAGTCTCTGAGCTAAATGTGTGTGACATCCGATATCCTGGCATTCCTGAAGCATACTATATACATTTGCTGTGTCTCTCTGTGTGTGTGTGTGTGTGTGTGTGTGTGTGTGTGTGTGTGTGTGTGTGTGTGTGTGTGTGTGTGACATCCGATATCCTGGCATTCCTGAAGCATACTATATACATTTGCTGTGTGTGTGTGTGTGTGTGTGTGTGTGTGTGTGTGTGTGACACCCGATATCCTGGCATTCCTGAGTATGCTATATAAATGGGGATAGTGAGAAAAAGAGATTTTTTCCAATAATGGCACATATCTTACACTAACGTTGAAAAGCACTGATCTTTAAAATTATATAAATTAAATGGTTAATAAAATATCTTTTCAAAACAAAAAATAAATAAATACATTTTCACCTGGGTTGAAGAAGTAAATCTACCGCCATGTGTCTGGCCTCGTGGGTATAAGGGTTTGATTTAATGTAAGTTGTGAAGGTTTTATGTTTGAACTTTGACACTTCACAGGATCTCCCTCCATATTCCAGAGGAGAGGGGATTGCTGAGGACGGTGAAAGTGAGAAAATATCTCACACTAACTAAAGTTGAAACACATTCTGTTCTTTAAAAGTATATAAATGAAATATTTGTAAAATTTACATTTAGTCATTTACAAATATAAAATTTTCACATTAACTAAAGTTGAAAAACATTCTGTTCTTTAAAAGTATATATGAAACGGTTATAACATTTACATTTAGTCATTTACAAATATAATATTTTCACCCTAAGTAGAGTTGAAATACATTCTGTTCTTCAAAAGTATATAAATGAAATGTTTATAAATTTACATTTAGTCATTTACAAATATAATATTTCAGAGTTTTTCTAATAATGACACATATTTTCACACTAACAGCAGTTGAAAAAGTTGAAACACATTCTGTTCTTTAAAAAGTATATAAATGATATGATTATATCGTTCATTTTAAAAATAACCATCTTTTCTAAATTTACTGAAACACAGTGCACCAATTAGTTTTGTTTTAGATGAATACAAAATAAAGAAAATCATCTTACATTTTCAGAGAATTGAAGAAGTAAATCCCAACACATCATTGTCCATATAAGGTATGAATGTATTTACAAAGATGCAATAAGTTTTGATACAAAATATCCCAAAGTGTTTTTCTCCCACACCGGCGTTTTGACACTCTGTGATTCAGAGTGGAGGAGGAATGGGTGTGTGTGTGTGTGTGTGTGTGTGTTACATGATACCCTCCGCATTGCTGGGGACAGTGAGAAAAATAAAAGAAGATTTCAATTCAATGAATTATTTAAAGTCTTAATAAAAACGTTGTAATACAGTCGTATCTTCTATTTATCTTTTGAATGATTTTGTTTAACGGTGACCTAAAGTATAATTTTATTAATATAGTCATAGCCATAATGATTTTTGAACTGTATCCCGTACACCTAAACACGACCATCACAGAAAACAGCATTTTTACATTGTTTTTACATACTGTTTTCCATAAATTAACTAATCTCCATATTTAAATTAAATGATTATAAATATAGAATAATAACAAGTATGTTACTAAAATGAATTCAAACGATTTAAACATAGTTTTAGCTAAATGAATTTTATATAAAAAAGTATATAAATATAAAAATACCTTACATTTTCATAGTGCCGAAGATGTAGTTCTTTATGCAATGATAAAAACAGTCCAAAGTCATAAACAAAGCCCTCCTGGTTCCTTCAGTGATAAACTACAGGGTGAAATGAATGCTTGAGCCCCGAGATGCAGGACAGATGAGCCTCTGGGGTACACTGTCACAGTAAAGTTAGTGTGCTTTCCAGAGTTTTATTCATTTAAAAGCATACTATTAAAAGTTTAAATTAGATCTTTTAAAATTAAAAGACTGTTTAAATCAAAGCTTTAACGTTTTATTAAAATTGTATCTTCTATTTATCTTCTTAGAAGACTTATGTGTGATATAAATGATTTTACATAAATTTAACCTAAGGTATTATTTTTACTAAACAGTTTAAAGCAATTTTAAAATTGTAAAGCAAAAACTGTACTTTGGTATCTTAGATCTTATACAAAAATATTTCAAACAGTATTTTTTGTCCATCCACATGAAACATGTTGTCAAAGTTTGTCACAATGTGTTTTGTTATGTTTTGTAGTTGTTGTTTTTAAGAAATCCCAGGACTCTACATTGCTCTTGTTTAGATTAAGTTGTATCATTTAGAAAACCACTGTATATTTTCAGAGAGGCGATGTGGCTCTGCGGTCCAACATGCAGCAATTTTACTCATCTTAATTCAAAGCATGATCTTACTTTTTCTACGGTAGCTATGATCTAGTGAAACCCTTTACTGAGAATATACTATCGGTTATCTACTTAAATATATATGTAGAACTTTAAAATGTTAGCATTTGTTGATGCGACAGTTTGTCTGTTGGAACAGCCTTTGGGAGAGCTGATGATACTATAGCAGGAAACATGCCCTTTGACCTCCTCCATTTTGGAGGCTTTTTTGTCAAATACCTTACAACTTAGACCTTAAGCAGCTATAGTAATTTATTGCCATGTGTAACCTGAAAAAAACAAGAGGTGATAAAAAATGTCTACGATGACCTACCGTGGACCTCATGGCTACGGCTGTGAGAGGACTCCATACTGAAAGAACATTGTGGACACACAGCTCTGACGTTTTCCAAGAGTATTTTGCCCAGCCTCTTCTGTATAAATAGCCAAGACAAATCATTTCTGGACCAAAAACTTTTGCACCCTCACTCCTCTTACCACCTCATCAAAAGACATGTCTAAAAGTGAGTATTGTCTCTATAATTCATTTATGCTACGGTGTTTTATTTAAAAAGATTGTTTATACATAAGGAAAAGACGATATAATTCATTGGTGCTTTAAACGTCCTATTGTTGTTTAGCTTACCCTCCAGCATGCTTTGTTGCTCTTACACATTGTTATATGTTCTATATTTTTGCGTCATATATGTTTCCGAAAAAAAAAAATACATATATATATATATTTCCCCACATCCAATCACAGTTTACTGTAGTTGGCCGCTGCGGGATTTCCATAAAGGACTTTAAAATAAATGTTTTGGTTTTTATTCAGTTTTAAATCTTATTTAGATTATTTTAGTCAGACATGGTTATATGTGCATAGGCCTATTTAATTTAATCTGTATTTTATTTCTCTTCAATTACTTTTTAAATTTTGGTAGGCTACTTTTTAATTCTTCTTTTACTTTGTCTTTGATTTTAACTTTTAGCACTTTGCATGATAAAATTGTTTAAAATGTAAGCTATAAATATGAATGGCACAATGTGATAACCAAAATATATAAAAGTTAAGTCAAAGCTATTTATATAGCCTAGCGTTTTTCACAATACACATTCTCATAATTTAGTTATAGATTCTGACGCTGGGCACCGTCAAGCGTCTTATTTCAGATGGTTCTATATTTATGATATTATGCTCCCCTGAATGGAAAAGAACTGTAAACTTCATCAATGTACTGTAATGCACTGCTTTACTGCCTATAGGATGATTGCATGATTTTTTCCATTTAAAATAACATGGTCTTTCCTTTTCTCTCTCTCTCTAGAGACAGCAAACACTGCAGGACAATCGGGCATCCAAGTAACATGTTAGTGTGGTTTATATTTATTTTTAATGAGAAACATTATAGAGTGCAACAGGCGTTTTCTGGAAGTAAAAACACTTCCGGTAACCAGCGACTGTGAAAAAGGGGGGCAGGTACTCTATTGGGTGTATAATGAACAATTGACAGATGAACTGACAGATATTTTATGTAAACAGGCAAAATCTCTTCATCTGATGGTGGCCATGTGTTTTCGCCTATCATAACTGGTTTAACTCATGGCTCCTCCATTGACATCAACATGACTTCTGCCAAATCAAATGTACCGGCAAATTGTAAGTGTAATAAAACAGTTTCGCCTATGTAATGTATTAAATTAATCTTAATTAAACAGTCCGAGTTAACTATTTGGGACCAATTGGAAATTTACATTCTGATCTAACAGCGTCATGTACAAATTTGTCATGCTCCTGGATTATTTTACTATACTACATTACTATAGCCTTTTATTTACTGCTGATTTTATCAAAGCCACAAATTAACTCAATTCATGGTTCCAATAATAAAATAAATGAACAGTTGACAGATGAACTGACAGATATTTTATGTAAACAGGCAAAATCTCTGCATCTGATGGTAGCCATGTGTTTTCGCCTATCATAACTGGTTCAAGCTCCTTCGAGATCAGCACGACTTCTGCCGCATCAAATGTACCGGCAAATTGTAAGTGTGATGCATGAGAAACTATTAAAACAGTTTTTCGCCTATGTAATGTATAAAATTAATCTTAATTAAGCAGTCGGAGTTAACTATTTGGGACCAATTGGAAATTTACATTCTGATCTAACAGCGTCATGTACAAATTTGAAATATTTTTGGTACTATTGAATCAAGTTTTGTAGAATAAGCCATGATGAATTTATCTTATCTGGTGTCATGCTCCTGGATTATTCAGAATTATAACTATAGCCTTTTATTTTACGGCACTTATTTATTTTACTACAGATTTTATCAAAGCCAAATACTGTCCAAAAGGGGCGACTGGGAAAGAAGAGAAACAGGTCAATACAAGGTTAGATTCAATCTTTATATTCTTTCCCATTTTGCCTTCATTTTCCTTTTCCTGTTTTAATTTTTAAATGTTTATATTCTCAGATCATCAAGGGTTTCTGAAAGCAAACACCAGTCAGTTGGTTGAAAAAATGAAGAACATTGATCCAATCATTGACGATCTTGACTTGCACAATGATTCAGTTGCAAATGTGAGAGCGAATCCAACACGCCGGATGAAGATGAGGGAACTGCTGGACTGTGTGATGAAGATGAGGGAACTGCTGGACTGTGTGATGAAGATGAGGGAACTGCTGGACTGTGTGATGAAGATGAGGGAACTGCAGGACTGTGTGATGAAGATGAGGGAACTGCTGGACTGTGTGATGAAGATGAGGGAACTGCTGGACTGTGTGAATTGTGAAAGCATTGCCAAGGACCTGGTCAACTGTTGTATTGTTTGGCAGTATGTATTTTTTAATAATTGATTGGTGATGGAGTTTTAATTTTTGTATTGAGAACCAAGTGTATTGTACAAGTGAGAAGAATCCAAACTGGGCACATAATAAACAGTGGCAAAGTTTGTATTTCTTAAAGTTTTTAAGCTTAGATATCTTTAAATACATTTTAATGTTTTTTCATTCTACTCGACCTTATGATTATAATAATCAAATATAATGTATTTTTTTTATTACCATCAAATGAGAAACAACTTAACATCACATCAAGCTTTGTTGACGTAATTTTTACTGCTTCCTAAAGACAACACTTGATTCAATTTCCAGGAACAATAATTGAACAATTGCATGATACCATCCTCTGTGAACTAAAGCAAACGCACTAACATTAAGAGTCTTTACGGAGTAAAGATTTTGTAAAAGATTTTCTTATTAGATAACATTTGTCAAGGTTGTACCTGTTGACATAAAACATTAAGTAAAATCCAGCACGTGTGAATTGTTCGCCATAGATCCATAACACACATTTAGAAAGTAGATAGGATGGAATTTCTTTTGTATGCACTTTAAGTTAACAATTACCAAAGAATTCTCCCCTGAAGCGTTTATTAAATTGTCTAGAGTGAAATTAAAACATTACCGAATTCACGGGGTGTTTAATAACTTCAATAGTTATTAAGCATCGGCTGATTTAAGTTTTTATTCAAACAATGGTAATTTTCTGATAAATCACTGTGTTTTTGTTGTATGTGGATTAACTTCATTTACATAAGTAAATTGAACAAGCAACAAATATGGTTTTTGGTCTAATTAACATGAACATATTGAGTTAAGCCAAAATGGTGTTAAATTAAAAATATTTTTCATAAACTGACCAGTATTTTTAAAATGTAGTAAAACAATCCAGGAAGATCATTCATCTATTAATTTGTAAGAATCAAGATACATTTTTTATTTTATTTTTAGTAGCTATCTTAAAAAGATCTTCTCTTTTAAAAGAAGCAAAAAATAATTTCATTTCATTTTTTATATCATCTGGACTTAAATATAACATATCCAAAAGAATTTTTTAAAAATTTGATATATTTTGGATTTTATGAGTTGTGTCTCCTGAGATACGTTGCCTGATTAGGGTATAAAAAAGGACCATATCATTAATCTGTTAACTGTTACTGCCACTGTATGTTTAAAACAACTCATTTGTGTAATCTCGACTCAAATGGATAAAGTAAAATGTTTGAAAGTATTGTGTTGATTTAACTCCATTTACTTAAGTAATTATTTTGGTCTACTTAACTGAAACATGTTCTTTCAACATGACAATATTGAGTTAAGTCAGTTTAACGCAATGCATTGTGTCTGAATGAGAAAGCTAATACAACGGTGTTAAATGAAAAGTATTTTTTAAATGAAAAGTATTTTTTAAATAAACTGTAAAATAATTTCCGGCTGAATTCTCTCGGACGACATGCAGGACATGGTTATTTATGGCGTCCTGATGACGACCCCCACCATACACACCAGGGGTGCGAGGGCGGGCCCACAATCGCAGGGGTGATAAACTCTACACAGAGACCAGCCTCAGTTACCGGCATACACAGCGGTTAGGAAATACGGCTTGTGTGAACTGAACTGAACTGAAACTGAACCGGAGGTATGGGCGCGGCGCGCGCGCCCTCGTTGCTTGAATGGGGCGACTCGCTGACAGCGGTGGCTGGCTGTTTCATATGTGATGTCCCGATTGCTTTGAATGGAGAACGTTTTGTGAACAGGGAATAGACTTAATGGACTGGCAACAATCTCCATAGAACATGAACTGGCACAGAGAATTGAAATAGAGGATACAGTTAAGACCTTTGCTGCGATGAAGGCCCGCCGTGCGCGCTGAAACGTAAGTTAAGCTTCATTTGCTCTTTAGTCGTTATTTAAGATGCTGAAGCTGCTGATGATATAATGTGCTTGCGGACATTTCATTTGTGTGTGTTTTACGCACATAAGTAAGTGGTGTAAAGAGATTTGCAACAGTAATTTGAGGAGGTGGAATGTGATTATTTGGAAAATTCCTGTCATAACTGCTTAAAGGTGCATTGCGCAACAGTTCATGTTAAAAATACCCATTTTTCTAACCCATACATGCATAAACAATTGCCTGATGGGCTGAATGAGCCCTTCTCTGATCACTGTGATTGCCTCTATAATCCTGTACAGTAAAATAAATAGGAGGGATTCGGGTCGGAATTTGAGACTGGGCGTGACGTCATGCGCGTTCACGCACACCTGACTATGTCTGGCAGGTTTGTGTATTCGCCGCAATTCTCCGTATCCACGAAGACAACTTCAAAGATTCAAAGAGACCGGCTTGTAGTCCATTCAAAACCCCAACGCAAACTCTACGTAAAACAAAGAAAACACACTATGGTTGCAGTTTCGCCTGTTGCCAGAGGGGGGCATAGTTCTGCAAAAACTCAGACACTTGCGCTATGCACCTTTAAAGAAAAATGCCAGCAGGCATTTGCCTCCTGCATAAACTTTAATATTGTTGACATTTTGGGCACACGCGTGTTGCGCACTATTTGCGTTATACAGTATGTAGGCCTATGGCTTATTGGTCTTTGTGTGTTGTTGCTGGTTTTGCATTATATGTATGGCATATTGGTCTTTGTGTGTTGTTGCTGGTTTTGCGTTATATGTATATGGCATATTGGTCTTTGTGTGTTGTTGCTGGTATACGTTGCAAATAGAGGGGCAGCACAATTGTTTTTCGCCTAGAGCGGCAGAAGTGCATTCGCCGGTCCTGGGGGTGAGTTTCCATAAACATCAAAGTTTGTTGTTTTGTGTTCATTCTAAGAACACGTACACGTTACTCATGTTTAGTCCATGTTTAGACCTTCCCATACCTACCTATTGTTATTAGCTAGCTCAGGAAAGAAAAAAAAGTTGTAAAGCACAGGGGGGAGCTTTACAGGGGGTATGGCTTATCTAAATGAGATGTAAATTAGGCCTATTGTCACTCCTAGCAGCAGAGAGAGGTGAGAATCTTTAGAGGCTGTTATCTAACCTTTTAGCTTTTTTGACAGCCTACCTTCAAATGGCCACAACTTCTCCAAATATCATCAGATTTCCATGTGTTACACATTGTTGGAAAGCTTGGAGACTACACTTTCAGAATCTATGAATAACTCAAAATGCCCCAGAACCGACATGTGTCTCTACTTTCCGTGATCGGTCACAAATGTATGCGGTGAGGACCAACCCGCCGCATCACAGATGTCACTGAGGGAAACCCCCGACAACAAAGCATTAGAGGCAGCCATACTCCTGGTAGAATGGGCCCGGACAGCCAAAAGTGATGGCTGACCAGCTGCTTCATAGGCAAGTTAAATAGCCTCGACTATCCACTTACTCATAACCTGCTTGGAAGCAGGGTTACCCTTTCTAGGTGACCCGAAACAGACAAATAGCTGATCCGAATTACGCCACAGGGCAGCTCTGTGCACGTACACATCCAACGCCCGAACAGGTTACAGCAGATGAAGTCTTTCCTGATCTGGTGTATTAAAAGGTGGAGAACAGAAGGCCTGCAGCACAATTGGGCCCGTAACATTATAAGGGACCTTAGGGATATAGCCCTGCCTAGGGTGAAGAAAGACTTTCACCATGCTAGGTGCAAATTCTAGGCATGAAGGAGCAACCAACAAGGCTTGCAAATAAAATAAAGTTTTTAGAGTAAGGAACTTCTCTGAAACCTCTTCAATGGGCTCGAAGGGAGCCAAAGCCAAGCCTTCCAGTACAATGGCCAGATCCCAGGCTGGTGCTCTATTGCGCAATGCAGGCCTCAGCCTCAGGGTACCATGGAGAAAACGAGTAATAAGAGGATCTCTCCCTAATGAAGCACCACTCAAAGGAGTGTGGTAAGCAGATGTAGCCGCCACATACACCTTCAAGGTGGTTTTCTTGTGGAGGGAGCTCTAGACTGGAGTATGGTCTCCGCGACCTCAGTCGAGAGACCTGATTCTATGAGCTGAGCCCCCTAAGGGGCCAGGCCCACAGTTTCCACAGCTCGGGGCGAGGGTGAAAAATCGTGTCCCCTGCTTGGGACAGAAGGTCCCTCCTGATCTGAATCTCCATCGGAGAGCCGTCTAGAAGGGACACTAGGTCCGAGAACCAAACTCGGGCTGGCCAGTACGGGGCTACTAACAATAGACGGGCCCCTTCCCGACGAACCCTCTCCAGAACTCCTGGGAGCAAAGATATCGGCGGAAAAGCATACAGGTGTAGCCTAGGCCACACCTGCACCATCGCATCCAGCCCAAGGGGAGCTGAGTGCTTGAGGGAGAACCACATGGAACAGTGTGTTGAATCTGATGATGCGAAAAGGTCAACCTGAGCCTGACCGAAATTCTCCCAAAGGAGCTTCACCACCTCGGGGTGAAGTCTCCATTCCCTGGGCCTCAGCCCCTGTCTCGACAGGATATCCGCTCCCTGATTTAAATTCCCTGGGATATAAATTGCCCTGAGAGACAGTAATTTCCCTTGGGCCCATAGGAGGATCTAATGAGCCAGTTTGCAGAGATGTCGTGACCTCAGACCCCCCTGATGGTTCATATATGAGACCACCAATGTGTTGTCCGTATGGACAAGCACGTGGTGACCACTCAGGTCTGGCAGGAAGTGTTTGAGTGCTCGAAAAACCGCCATCATTTCTAGACGATTTATGTGCCAGGAAAGAAGATGGTCCTGCCAAAGACCCTTCGTCGGGCGACCACTCATGACCGCCCCCCAACCTGTGAGGGAAGCATCCGTCGATAGCGTTACGCGTCGACAAGAAGCCCCCAACACTGGGGCTTGGGCGAGGAACCAAGGTTTGTTCCACATGACCAAGGCACGTAGGCATCGCCGCGTGACCTTGATCATGCGAAACGGATTTCCCCTCGGAGAAAACCCCTTGGTCCTGTACAGAAGGCCAAAAGTTACTACGTTGGACGCAGCTGCCATGAGACCCAACAGTCTCTGAAACTGTTTCACAGTGAGTGACTGGCCTAGTTTTAAATTCTTTACGGGTGTGAGAATCGAAGTAATACGAATTGGTGAAAATTGTGCTCGCATTGTTGTCGAATCCCAAACTACACCTAGGAAAGTGGTCCTCTGAAAAGGGAGGAGCACACTCTTTTTGGTGTTGAGCCTTAACCCCAGCATCTTCATATGGGACAGAACGACATCTCAATGCCGAACTGCCATCTGCTCGGATTGAGCTAAAATCAACCAATCGTCGATATAGTTCAACACGCGGATGCCCTGGAGTCTCAAGGGAGCCAGAGCTGCATCCACGCATTTTGTGAAAGTGCGGGGTGATAAACCTAGGCCAAACGGAAGAACCTGATATTGGTATGCTTCTCCCCCGAAAGCAAACCTCAGGAACTTCCTGTGATGAGGATGGATGGAAATATGGAAATACACGTCCTTCATAACGTCCATATCCCTAACGTCGGGGCTTTAAGAGATGACGCTAACTCGGGAGAGAGATAGCTCGCAAGCGTCTCTTCAGCCGGAGGCATTGTCATATAACCATAATGCTTAATCCCCATAACATTACTGTAGTTAGATGTCTGAGGATTAAAAATACGAGATGAGACCAGTTTATTCCACGATCTCGACACCTCAGTGTGGAGATCGGGAAAAACGGTAAGCCCCGACGAGGAGGTTGTGATCTTGATGGAAGGAATCTCTCATCTAATAAACTCTTTTTATTAACATCATCATATTCCTCGCCTTGCCAGTCAATATTTAATTTAGACACAGCACGAGTTATAACCTCCAAAAGCTCCTCATCAACAGAGGTATGAGGCGGCGAACTCTCATAATCCCCTGCATCAATGCTGGCAACATCCAATTCCTCAGAACTGGATAGTCACAGCATTGGTGCCTCATCTCGAGGAGAAGAAACCGCAGCGTGTGCTTCTCCCTGAGATAAGGCACTGGATCTAACAGGTGAAGGCTGAGATAGGGCAGAGCCCGTCTCAAACCCTGCTGTCAGATCCATTTCCGAACCCCAAGATGCGAGTCGACGCTGTGCCTCGGAGAGCGTGCACCGAACCGTCCTCCTCAAAGAACGCCCGTCGGGAGCAGAGTGTCCTCACGGACAGCTGTTCGCAATGCACACATTCACCTCACTCGAGAACTGACTGGGCATGCTCCACTCCCAAACAAGCCACACAACGCTGATGTGTGTCCCCACCCGTGATGTAACGAGGGCAGGGAACAACACAACTCTTTAACTCTTGTTTTGCCATTTATATATATATATATATATATATATATATATATATATATATATATATATATATATTAGGGCTGTCAGTTAAACGCGTTATTAACGGCGTTAACGCAAAACCATTTTAACGCGATAAATTTTTTTATCGCGAGATTAACGGTCTTTTTGGCCTAGCAAACTTTGTAGTTTTTCTTTCACATGCTTTTGCAACAGGACGCGGCATGCGCGGCGCTGTGCTATGAAACCCATTCATTTCAAGGGCTTGCGCCGTGCGAGGACGTTTTGTTGCTTCGTCGACCAAAGCGCAAGTGGATCTAGCTAGACCGGAAACAAAACAACAGGCACGCGCACACACTTGTTTGGGCTTGCGAGCCGGCCAAATAGGTTATGAGTTACGTTTTGAGTGGATGACGAGCGCGAGACGCCGAAATGGATGCCAATAAGATTCTGAATGGAAAGTTTACTTTTAAAAAGTTGCCAAATGGTTCCATTGACTAGACCAAAGTGATCTGTGTGTTTTGTCGTTATGAACTGAGCGATCATCATCGCAGCACGTCCAGTCTGAAATACCACTTGATGAT
Source organism: Gila orcuttii (assembly GCA_026230005.1). NCBI lineage: Eukaryota > Metazoa > Chordata > Actinopteri > Cypriniformes > Leuciscidae > Gila > Gila orcuttii. Next base: position 10,276,246 of record JAPDVR010000009.1, read on the forward strand.
GGCCAAGCACACACACACAGCTGATGCGAATTCTCCACCCCCTCGTCAATATCAGTACCTCGTCAGTATTTCTTTCACCCTTTTATTGATGGACAGTGTTACATTGTGTTACAAAGAAATTATTTGCTCCAAGTGAGAATGTTAGTGTGAAATTGAACACAGTATTGGCAATGTTGTTTTCAATAAAAAAAAAATGTGCACAAGGCAAGCAATCCACTTTATTCATGTTGATAAGAGCATTAAAATGAGAAAAAATAATGAACAAAAAGAAATCAAGAGACATTTAGAATAGATAAAAATGTGCGATTAATCGCCAGTTAACTATGACATTAATGCGATTAATCGCGATTAAATATTTTAATCGTTTGACAGCACTAATATATATATATATATATATATATATATATATATATATATATATATATATATATATAGATAAATACTGTGAAATATTGTGCGCTGTGACAGAAAACAATAAATAGACAGGGACAGTATACAGAGAGCGCTTGCTGAAGGCACAGAAGCTGTCGCGGTCTGTTTTCAGGGGTGCTTTATAGCTTCCTGGTCGATGACGTCACCCGCCTATGACGTCTCGCTTTTCCATTGGACTGATTATACACGTGCTTCACGACGCAATCACAATCCTTGAAAGGGAACCAAACCACAGATGAATACCTTGAGCAACCGCTCACATCCATGTTTTTTTTTCCCCTTTAACTTCACTTCTTCTCTGCTTATATCTGCATCCTCCACCCTCAAAACTGAGGACATCGCCCCCTGGTGTAGCGGAAAAGCAATAGTAACTGTGAATTCAACCTAGAACTGTTACACTCCCACCCCTTTAGGAGAAGGCTGGACAGCCCCATAAAAGGGTTTCAACTTTTCAACATGATATGTGTCAATATTACCAGGATCATCAAGCAATTTTACCTTAAAGTTCACCCTGTTAATCTGTGACACGATCTCAGCAGGACCTTGCCATTTGGCTAACTTTGCCACAAAAGTGTTCGCTGTACAAGACAATGGGGGAGTGAGTATCCAAACTAAGTCTCCTACTTGATACTGTATTGATCTCCTACGTAGATTCTAATATCGGGCTTGTCGTTCTTGCTCTTTGCCCACAATCTCCTTTACTCTTTCGAGCATCGCTTTTTGCCGCTCTAGCAAAGTATATGCCAGCTGGTCAGGGTTTGGAGGTTTCCACACCAGCCGCTCTAATGGCTCTTTCAATTTCCGGCCTAAGGCAATCTCAGCTGGAGTATGGCCAGTACTCTCCTGCCAGGCGGAATTGATGGCATATCTAAACTCGGCAATCATGGACGTAAGAGGCAATCATCGTTTTAAGGACCTTGTTGACACGCTCCGTAAGATTGGTCTGGGGATGGTAGGCGGTGGTAAGTTTCTGTACCACTCCCCACTGTTTACAGGTCTCATTTAACAGCTAGGAAGTGAACTGGGGTCCCCTATCCGACACCAGATACACGGGTGTCCCCCACCTTGTGAAGATGTCTTTGATTAAGATGCTGGCTATAAAAGGGGTCTTTGGCGATCTCATCGGGAACATTTCTACCCACTTGCTGCAGTAGTCAACTACCACCAATAGATACTCATTCAATCGAGTGCTTTTGGGGAACGGCCCCATCAAGTCGATCCCCATGTATCCTGGTTCAACCACTGGTGTAGACTGTAGTCAACCTGTGAGCTTGGTAATGTTAGGTTTATATTGTTGGCATACTTGACATTCCTTACATATCCTCCAGACATCTTTACGAATCTCAGTCCTGTAAGTTACTTCCAATAGCCTCCTTAATGTCTTCATCCGTCCAAGATGACCACTTAATGGGTTGGCGTGTGCGTATTGCAAACACTGTTCACGAAACTTGGTCGGCATGACAACCTGTAAATTCTGGCCTCCGTTCTTATCCATAGTACTTCTGAAAAGGTAGGCATTTAGGTTGACACAACGTACATGGTTAGAAGATTTCGCATCACCCACCTTTACCTCACCCCACAGTGGCTTGAGAGTAGCATCTTCCTTTTGTTCATGACCAATATGTGACCAGTCACGGAAACTAGGGACACAATTCGGTTCTGGGGCATTTTGAGTTATTCATAGATTCTGAAAGTGTAGTCTCCAAGCTTTCCAACGATGTGTAACATGTGGAAATCTGATAATATTTGGAGAAGTTGTGGCCATTTGAAGGAAGGCACTTAAAAAAGCTCAAAGATGAGAAAACGACCTCGAAAGATTGTGCAGTTCTCACCTCTCTCTGCTGCTAGAAGTGACAATAGGGCTCATTTACATCTCATTTAGATAAGCCATACCCCCTGTAAAGCTCCCCCCTGTGCTTTACAGCTTTTTTTTGCACTTCGAATGAGTGCACTTCTGCAGCAGCTCTAGGCAAAAAACAATTGTGATGCCCCTCTATTTGCAACGTACCAGCAACAACACACAAAGACCAATATGCCATATAGCCTACATATAACGCAAAACCAGCAACAATACACAAAGACCAATATGCCATATACATATAACGCAAAACCAGCAACAACACACAAAGACCAATATGCCATACATATAACGCAAAACCAGCAACAACACACAAAGACCAATAAGCAAAAGGCCTACATATAACGCAAATAGTGCGCAACGCGCGTGTGCCCAAAATGTCAACAATATTAAAGTTTATGCAGGAGGCAAATGCCTGCTGGCATTTTTCTTTAAGCAGTCATGAGGGGAATTTTCCAAATAATCACATTTCACCTCCTCAAATTACTGTTGCAAATCTCTTTACACCACTTTCTTATGTGCGTATACTATACACACACAAATGAAATGTCCGCAAGCACATTATATCATCAGCAGGTTCAGCATCTTAAATAACGACTAAAGAGCAAATGAAGCTTAACTTACGTTTCAGAAACGTGCACGGCAGGCCTTCATCGCAGCAAAGGTCTTAACTGCATCCTCTATTTCGATTCTCTGTGCCAGTACATGTTCTATGGAGATTGTTGCCAGTCCATTAAGTCTGTTCAGTTCACAAAACTTTCCCTATTCAAAGCAATCGGGACGTCACATATGAAACAGCCAGCCACCGCTGTCAGCGAGCCGAGCCGCCATATTCAACACCGAGGGCGCGCGCGCCGCGCCCATACCTCCGGTTCAGTTTCCCGAGCGGCGAAAACATTTTCGGTGTAACTGCCACGGTTCAGCTCGTCTGCGACAATCTTTGCGCCGTCCATCTTCATTGAATTTTGATATTAGATAGAGCCTACCAGAGCACAGCATAATAAGTAGCCATGCGGTTCACTTGGAGGGCGGGGACAAAAGCGCCATATTCAGTATGGAAATACACACAGACAATAACACGCCACGCCCCTACTGCGTGCTAGAAAACAAGCCGATTTCAACCTGAAAATGTAAGCTTTTAAATATACCAATACTGCTATCTCAAACATGGAGAGGCTTCTTCGTGATTTCAACTAACAGATTCTGCAAAAAAATGAAATTCATCAATTTTGAAAAAAAAACTCTTCTTTCTGATTTTGCTCGAAAGTTGTGCTGCCGACTTGTGTCCCTGGTTTCTGTGACGGGTCACATATCTTCCCAGCTCACCGGTAAGTCATAGGATAGACTGTTGGCATGAGATAGAGCTATAGTGCCTTGACTTTCTTCTTCCACTCCCCTTGACAACGTATCTGGAACCAGATTACATTGGCCTTTTCGATACTTTACACTAAACTCAAAGCTCTGCAGTCTGATCGCCCAATTGTGAGATGAGAAGAAGGTTGAGGGTGATTAAAAACCCAGGTCAGGGCAGAATGGTCTGTCACTACCTCAAAACGACGCCCCTCTAGGTACTCACACCATTTCTCCACTGCCCACACGACCGCCATACACTCTTTCTCTGCTGCAGAATAATGCTTTTCAGTCCCTTGCAAAAGCCTTGAAGCGTATGCAACTACATTCTCCCCTTGCTCAGTCTCTTGCACAGCTCCAAGTCCTACATTACTAGCATCAGTCTGCACTCGAAAGTCTCGACAAAAGTCAGGAGGTCGCAGTGTTGGAGCAGTCTGAAGAGCATTTTTAGGGTTTCAGAGACGTGTTGACATTTGGCCGTCCAATCCCACCTAGCACCTTTTCTCTTCAGAGCATGAAGAGGTGCAGCTTGTTCAAAAAAATGTGAAATAAAGCGATGATACCATCCTGTTAGTCCTAGAAAGCGCTGAACTTCTTTCATTGACTTAGGAACAGGGAAGTTTTTTATGGCTTCAACCTTCGCAGGTTCTGTCCTCACTCCTCCTTCTGATACCACATGCCTAAGAAAAGTCCAGGATTTTTGCAGAAGATTACACTTCTTCAAATTCAGTGTCAGACCTGCAGTCTCCAGCTCAGCAAGCAATCGACAAAGATGCCCAAAATGTTCCTGAACACTGGAGGAATAGATCACAATATCGTCAATATAGACAAAGCAAAACTTGCCAATGAAGTCTTGCAGAATAGAATTCATCAGTCGTTGAAAAGTGGCTGCAGCATTTTTCAAACCGAAAGGTAGACGTAAAAATTCATATTGGGCATTTTTGGTCACAAAAGCAGTTTTAGCAATGCTGGCCTCATCCATTCCTACTTGCCAATAGCCACTTCTTAAATCCAACGTGCTGAATACGGTAGCCCCATACAGAGAAGTGAGAATATCATGTACTTGTGGCATCGGAAAGCCATCAAGGGGCGTCTTTGCGTTTAAAGCTCTGTAATCAACACAGAAGCGTTTGCTTCCATCCTTCTTCGGTACAAGTTCTATTGGAGCAGCCCATGGAGAAGTAGAACGTCTGATAATTCCTTTCTCCAGCATTTTAGCTACTTCATCATCAACAAACTTTTGCTTATGAATAGGTATTGGATATGCTCTCTTCCTCACCGGCACTTCGTCTTTGAAATTGATCTGATGAGTAACGATTGAAATACATCCCAATGAATCGGTGCACACTGTGGGCCACTCGAACAACAATTGTTCCAATTGTCTTTTTTGACTTCTTGAACCCTCCGCTACACTCACCAACGCCTTTACCATGGCTTGACTAATATCAGTCAGCGGTCTAGTTGGAAGTGCTACATGCAATCTTGTACTTGCGATTGATGTAACAGCAAGCTTCAAGTCACCAGGGTTAGTAAAATAATGTAGCTCCTCGTCTTCTGGGAACTTATATGATGTGGTGGAAAAATCCAACTTCACCCCATAAAGAGTAAGAAATTCAAGTCCCACAATGAGAGGAAATGCCAAATCATGATTTCGCATTACGAATGCTCTTAAAGAATAGGCTTTGCCATACACTATACACTGTAGAGAAACTTTAACAAGTGCATGTTGAATATGGCCATTTGCTAGGGAAAATGTTTGACCCTTGCTTGACTGAAAAACCTCCCCTTCATGCTTGATTTGATTCCAAAGAGACTCTTGGATCAAAGAATAAGTACTACCTGTCTCAATAATTGCCTCCAAATATTGGTTTAGAATATTTAAAGGCAGCAATAGAGTAGACATGGAGGACTTAGCATACACAGCAATGTTATGGTTGTTCGACCTCCCTTGATCATATTTTCCTCCACACAAAGTTGCTTGTCCGGCTTGCCTCTGCCTCCAGAAAACTCTCTCCTCATTCAGGTCCTGTTCCTCTATTGTGCCCACACGAACTAGTTCCTCTATTGTGGATACAGTCCCTCTCAATATGCTGGCAATACGTGGATTGCAGTTCCTAAATATAGCTTGAAGAATCTCACGTTCTGTCATGGTTGGCTTTGATCTCAAACACAATATACTCTATACTGATAGACAAAAGATCGAATATTCTCATCTACTCCCTGTTTTCTTTCTCTGATCCTTCTCTCTGCCTCCACCTCATGATCTTCAGGTAAAAATAACTTAAGAAAAATTGTCTTAAATTGTGTCCACGTCTTAATACGTGCTTTCTCGGCTATCCTTAGCCATATGGGTAAGCACAGATGACAACATAGACAAGATCTCAGCACTACTCAAAGGTTGGATAGCGAGATACTCTTCACATTTCTCTAAATATGCAATAGGATATTCTCCATCCAGACTACTGAATTTAGGAAACTCAAGATTTATGGGAGTTTTAAACTGAATGGATCGAGAATAATTTCCCAGCAGTGGAGTTGAATGCCTAACCGGTGTAGAAGTAGCATCTCTCCGCTTAAAGGCAGGGTAGGTAGGTTTGAGAAACTAGCAGAAAACTGCTGGATTTTGAAAGTATCCAACAGAGAAACTCCCACCTCTTCACTTCTGGGCTCCTTCCAAAGCCACGCCCCCAAAACACATGAACGCGTGATGCCGACCGCTCAGCTGGAGGATGCGTTTACCAGCGCCGAGCGGAGAGGAGCACAGTGCATGGAGTGACATCACCTTTTTTTGCATTGTTTGCCTGCTCTGACTGTATATGCAGGTACAGATAGTACTGGGAATTTTGACTGCTCTTTCTCTGCCATAATTGTGAGACTTCGTGGCTTGCGGTCGGTACGCACCTCTCCTCTTCCGAAATGAGCGAGTCAACCAAGTGCCCACATGTGGGCAGCTCCTGTTGGTAGCCATAGCAGCAAGGGAGAGTGACAGTCACCCAGTCAATCAGAGCACTCAGTCCGAATGGAATAATGAGCTGTGTTTATTGCAGCCCTGAGAGGACTACAGACACTCTATTTTTATAAACTCCTTTTCAGAGTACTTACATTTTAGATATGTATTGGCATATAAAGACAGTTTAAACAAATTTGGCAAAAAAGTGTTTTAGAAACGCATTGCCTACCCTGCCTTTAAAGCACTCCATAACGGCACGTCTCAGATCCTGAATGCTCTCCTCTAAGACTTGCATCACTAGTGTGACATTCTTTCTTGGACTCTGAAATTACCGTTACCTCTCGTTGTCTCAAGGATCTTTCACAGTCTTTGACTTGGACTTCTAAAGAACTGATTCTGTTCTGATAGGTATCTAAACTATCCAGCAACTGGGTTTCAAACTTATCAAAACGGGTGTTCAGTTTTTCCCCTACCTCACTCATCTTATTTTCCAAATATCTAACTCTATTGGCCAAAACCATAGAGATAAGACTTTCATCCTCCTCTTCAGGAGGCGGGGGAAGTGATAATTGAGAAATACCTTCAACCTCATTAGCCTCATCGTCCTGCTCAGGTTCTAAATAAAGACTACTAAAAGATTTAATCAAATCTCGTACGGGTTCTCGAAACGAGTCTGCCCTATAATTAGGTGCTCTTTGATCCCCACTCCTATCCTCATCAAGATCAGCCATTTAGAAATATTATAAGGAAATATAATTCTCAAGAGGCTAAACGCCAAACTTACATACAACAACTTATACCAATTTGCTGTTACATAAATTAAATACATGCACTACTTTCACTCAACATAATCCAGAAGGTCCCTGTTCGGGCGCAATTTATTGTAACATACCATCTTGAATTTGAAAAGATAGTACGAAATCATTGTAAAGAGGTAGCGTACCATCCATTGAGTTTTGCAGTGATTATATTTAAGTGCTGAACAACTAACATCAAACGTGTTCACCCTCCTCTCGAAAACATACCATATTTATATATCAGTTCAATCGTTTCTAAGATAGAAAAACCTGAGTTTCCAACGTCGCTTGTCACAAGTCCAGCGTTCTCAAAGTCAATGATGGCATGATGATTTCAGTCAATAAACATCTATAAGAAGTTCCACAGGTTTAAGCAGTTCGAAGACAACAAACTCAGTCAATAATCCATTGATAATTCCCACGCACATTAAGCGGTCGAACTTAGCATAAAAAAGTCCAATAGAGAAACTTGTCTCAAGACTTATTTAGCATGTGCTCAATTAGAACATAAGGCTTAAATGAGTGGCAAAGAAAACGTCTCGGTTACGTATGTAACCCTCGTTCCCTGAGTAGGGAACGGAGACGTTACGTCGGATGACGACGAATGGGGTTTCGCTTAGAAAGCCTATCAACTTCGAGTATTACAAAACGAGCAAATGGCAAAGAAATGCCATGGGTCTGCGGAATTTGCATGACGTAACTCCGCCCCACCTCGTGGGTATAAAAGGAGGAAGTCCGCAACAGCAGTTTATGTTTCTTCGCTGAGGAGCCAAGACTGAGCTCAGGCGATCCCCGCGGTACAGCGGAAAGTGGCAGGCAGACGTAATGTCTCCGTTCCCTACTCAGGGAACGAGGGTTACATACGTAACCGAGACGTTCCCTTTCGTTGTCACTCCGAGTTACGTCGGATGACGACGAATGGGGTTACCAGTCTAATCACGCCACCTTCTCAGCTGTCTTCCAGTGCCCTGCGTAAATCGAGATCCCTGTCATAGACTGGACGAAGGACTCCATTTAACACAGGAATACCAAGGTACACTGGGAAGCATATCCCAAGCTAGGGGAAGTATGCAATTAATGCCAACCCAGAGGGGGGGGGACTTAGAGAATACACATATGACCCGAAGGAAACATATGGAGAACACTGGGGTGTCCAGCCGCAGGTGGAATATTTCAACCCCAGGGGTGGCAAGGTGGCTTGCCAAGGGAAAGACACATGCTCAGAGAGGCTTACAGTGGAAATACACATGTGGGGGTCGCTCAGGGGAGGGACCATGCACACGGGAGGCACCTAGCCGACGCGCAGGCAATAGACACTGGCGCCGACGTCAGGAGTGCTGGAGGAACAAAGGGCTTTCGGGGAAGCTCACCTGAGGAGAATATCGCACGTATCCAGTCCGTGGAGTGGAAGGGCGAGCAAGCGAAGACACCTGAGCGGGTCCGGTACTAGCTAGTTGAAGCGAGTACATGAGAGGACACTGGCTCCACTCGGAGATTATAGAATCTGGCGAATGTGTTAGGTGTCGCCCAGCCTGCAGCTCTGCAGATGTCTGTTAGCGAGGCGCCATGCGCTAGAGCCCAAGAGGATGCCACACTCCAGGTGGAGTGGGCCGTCACACCAAGGGGGCACGGTCGACCTTGCTGCTGGTAAGCCAAGGCAATGGCGTCCACTATCCAGTGAGACAACCTTTGCTTGGAGAGAGCCTTTCCCTTCAGCTTCCCACCATAACAGACAAAGAGCTGGTCTGAGGTCCTGAAACACCGCGTCCTGTCTACATAGGCGCGAAGAGCGCGTACTGGACAGAGCAGTGCCAAGGCTGGGTCTGCCTCCTCCGGGGGCAGCGCTTGCAGGTTCACCACCTGGTCCCGAAAGGGAGTGGTAGGAACCTTGGGCACATATCCGGGCCGGGGTCTCAGGATCACGTGAGAGAAAGCCGGTCCGAATTCCAGGCACGCTTCGTCGACGGAGAATGCGTGCAGGTCCCCTACCCTCTTGATGGAGGCCAGTGCAACCAGGAGCGCTGTCTTCATTGACAGGAACTTAAGCTCAACTGATTGCAGGGGCTCAAAGGGAGCACTCTTCAGGGCAGTTAGAACCACTGAGAGGTCCCAAGAGGGAACGAGAGGAGGACGAGGAGGATTTAGTCTCCTCGCTCCTCTCAGGAACCTAATGACCAGGTCGTGCTTCCCTACCGACTTACCTTCGACTAGGTCATGGTGTGCGGCAATGGCGGCAACATAGACCTTAAGGGTGGAGGGAGACAGCCTTCGCTCCAACCCTTGCTGAAGGAGGAAAGCACAACGCTGATCGAGCATCTCCGGGGGTCTTCTCGGTGAGAAGAGCACCAGTCGACGAAGAGGTTCCACTTCAACGCGTAGACGTGTCTCGTGGACGACGCTCTAGCGGAAGTGATGGTAGCCGCCACCGCTGGTGGAAGGGTACTCAAACCTACCTCGAGCCGTCCAGGAGCCACACGTGGAGGCTCCAGAGATCGGGGCGAGGGTGCCACAGGGTGCCCCGTCCCTGAGAAAGAAGGTCCTTCCTCAGAGGAATGGGCCAGGGAGGTGCTGTCGCGAGGAGTGCAAGTTCGGGGAACCAGGTCCGGCCGGGCCAATACGGCGCGACCAAAATGACCTGCTCCTCGTCCTCCCTGACCTTGCGCAAGGTCTGCGCAAGAAGGCTCACTGGGGGAAACGCATATTTGCGGCCCGGCGGCCAGCTGTGCGCCAGTGCATCCGTGCCGAGCGTGCCCTCGGTCAGGGAAAAATACAGGGCGCAATGGGTCGAGTCGTGAAAGGCAAACAGATCTATCTGTGCGTCCCCGAACTGGTCCCAAACCAGCTGACCGACTGGGGATGGAGTCGCCATTCTCCAGGGAGGGGCTGAAGCCGTGAGCTCGTCAGCTGCACAGTTCAGGGCTCCGGGAATGAAAATGGCTCGAAGCGACCTCAGATGCTTCTGACTCCATAGAAGGAGGTGGCGGGCGAGTTGTGACATACGGCGGGAGCGTAGACCACCTTGATGGTTGATGTACGCTACAGTAGCGGTATTGTCTGAGCGGACTAGTACGTGTTGACCCCTGAGCAACGCCCGGAAGCGGTGCAGGGCAAGGCGTACTGCCAACAACTCGAGGCAATTGACATGCCATAGCCGCTGGGGTCCTGTCCAGGAGCCCGCAGCAGCATGTCCATTGCACATGGCGCCCCAGCCCGTGGTGGAGGCATCCGTGGAGACCACAACGTGCCGGGAAGCTCGTTCCAGGGGGACACCCGCCCTGAGAAACTGAGGTTCGACCACGGGGTGAGGAACTGACGGCAGGTCGGAGTAACTGGTACCCGGAGCGTGCCTTGATGCCATGCCCACCTCGGGACTCGGTCGCGAAGCCAAAGCTGAAGCGGTCTCATATGAAGCAACCCGAGCGGCGTGACCGCGGCTGCAGATGCCATATGCCCCAGGAGCCTCTGAAAATGTTTCAGTGGAACCACATTCTTGCTCCTGAGATGTCTCAGGCAAGTCAGCAGTGACTGCGCGCGCGCTCGCTCGTAAGCTGCGCGGACATGGCGACCGAGTCGATGTCCATACCGAGAAAAGAGATCCTCTGCACGGGGCAAAGTTTGCTCTTCCCCAGTTGACCCGAAGGCCCAGACGAGCTAGGTGCCGGAGCACTAGGTCCCTGTGTTCGCAAACCTGAACTCGAGAGTGAGCTAGGATCAGCCAGTCGTCGATATAACTCAGGATGCGAACCCCGTGTTCCCGAAGGGGAACAAGAGCAGCCTCGACGACCTTCGTGAAGGTGCGAGGAGACAGGGCTAGCCCGAAAGGGAGAACCGCGTACTGGTATGCCTGCCCCTCGAAAGCAAACCGTAGGAACGGTCTATGTCGAGGAAGAATGGAGACATGAAAGTAGGCGTCCTTCAGGTCGATCGCTGCAAACCAATCCTGGGGCCGCACGCATTCGAGAACGCGTTTGGCGGAGAGCATCTTGAACGGCAGCCTGTGAAGGGAGCGGTTCAGCACGCGCAAGTCCAGGATTGGCCGTAACCCACCGGTTTTCTTGGGGACAATGAAGTAGGGGCTGTAGAAGCCGGACCTCATCTCGGCTGGAGGGACAGTCTCGATCGCACCCTTCGCCCGCAGGGTGAGAATCTCAGCTCTCATGATGGGGGCATTGCCACCGACCACAATGGAGCGGACTCCCCGGAAGCGGGGAGGAGACCGTGCGAACTGAATCGCATAGCCGAGCCTGATGGCGCGCGTTACCCAGCGGGACAGACGGGGAGCTCTAGCCAGGCTCCCAGGAACTGAACCAGCGGGGTCACGCGGGCCACAGGCGTCCCCCCGGGGGGGCAGCGAAGCGGAGTAACTGGCCCAGACGTGGACGGCATAGCGGCCCGGTGTGGCAGAGGGGGCCAGGGGAGGACCATGCTGGTCGTCCCGCGGGGGCCTGCTCTGCCAGGGGTCTGGCGACAGAGGGGGACAGGGGCGAAGCGGTCCGTGGACGGCACGCCGTGTCAAGCACCTCTGGGACAGAGGGGGACGAGGAGAGCACGGCTTGTGGGCGGCGCTCTGTGTCGTCCGAGAACTCTGTCTTCCCAGAGAGGGGAGAGTCAGTTCTTAGGAGAATAAGGATTTTTCCCCGGCCCTCCACCGGGGAAAGGAGTGGTCCTGCTACCAACTCCTGGAAGAACTGAGTCCCATCTCTGTGGAGCCCGTCTCAGGAGCGCCGCTTAACCCGGCACGTAGCGGGGGGCGGGGCTGGAGAGGGCTGAGGGCTGTCGGCAGTGGGCAGACCGAGGGATCTGAGCGGACGGCGGGCCATCGGGACAGAATCACGTCAGTCTGCACATGGGCGGTTGAGAGCTGTTGGGCGAAGTTCTCAACCGCACCGCCGAAGAGGCCGACCTGGGATATGGGAACGTCGGGCAGACGGGGCCACGCGACATTCAGCACATCAGACAGGTTCAGCCACAGAATGGTAGGCATCACCTGACCCAGGGAGCGTACGGCCACTTTCGTCGCTCGGAGAGCAAGGTCAGTGGCGGCGCGCGACTCAGTGAAGAGCCCTGGGTCAGTCCCGCCCTCGTGCAAGTCCATGAGCATCTGGGTCGAGGACCAGCAGAATGGCCATGGCCTGCAGAGAGGCGGCTGCCAGTCCCGTGGTGCTATAGGATCTCGCCACAAATGTAGACGAAAACTATAGACCACGGGTGGGTGCTTAGGATTGCGCCGAGAAGAAGCACTCTGAGGACACATAGCATCGCAACAGAGCGTTCAGCCGGGGGAACCCCAGTGTACCCGTGACAGCGGCCCCATCGAGGGGGGAAAGGCGGATGAGATCAGCGAGCGGTCCCGAGAAAACCAGGGGGTCTTCTGGGACTTCGAGATCTCATCATGCACGTCCGGGAGGGAAGGTATTGGGGTTTGCCGTGGACGAGGGTCGGCGGCCTTACCCAAAAACCAATCGTCCCAGGAAAGCATGGCCGTCATCTCTGGATCAGGCTCAGGCACAGCCGTATGCACACCAGAGGGTGGCAGCTGTGACGAGTCGTCACTTCGCAGAGAATCAAACCCACCTTGTGAAGCTGCTACAAACATAGTATCATCCTCTGTAGCTTTAAATGAAACACACGGGCCACCAGAGGGTAGACTCGTGGGAATCACCTATTCACTAGCGGGCACCGCCATTGAGGGGAGGCTGGGGTCACGGACACGGAGTCGGCGCCTTGTTCCAGACCAACACCCTCAGGTCACCCTGGCCACCAGCCGAAGATCGGGGGGTGGATGAGGGGACTCTCACTCTTGCGAGTTCACAGAGTCTCGACCTATATGACGCGATGATCATGTTCCCACAGAGAGAACATGAGTCATCCACGAGCGCTGCTCTAGTATGATCAAGCCCAAACATACTAGACAACGCTCGTGCCCATCAGAGTCCGATACCAAGCTGCCGCAACCATTCGTTTTTTTTTTTTTTTTTTAAATGCACGGGCGAGCCGTCTTTAAAAAGACGTGCCGCGTGCGCTCTTTTAGAGAGAGAACTCACGTGTTGAAGCGCCCGGGGAAGCACGCACTCTCTGATGAACCACTGCAGAGATAAGCAGGAAGCACGCACTCGCCAGAGATCGCCGTCACACCAACACTCGAGGCACTCGTTCGTGAAGCTGATAATTCAGAGTTGGCTTGTGGAGAGAAGAATACACTTGGCTCCGAAGCGAAAACATAAACTGCTGTTGCGGACTTCCTCCTTTTATACCCACGAGGTGGGGCGGAGTTACGTCATGCAAATTCCGCAGACCCATGGCATTTCTTTGCCATTTGCTCGTTTTGTAATACTCGAAGTTGATAGGCTTTCTAAGCGAAACCCCATTCGTCGTCATCCGACGTAACTCGGAGTGACAACGAAAGGGAACCACAATTTCTCCTCAAAAAACAAACAACAGATGAATACCTTGAGCTACAGCTCACATCCATGTTTTTTTCCCCTTTTAACTTCTTCTCTGCTTATATCCGCATCCTCCACCCTCAAAACTGAGGACATCACCCCCTAGTGTACCAGAAAAGCACTAGTAACTGTGAATTCAACCTAGAACTGTTACACACTGACATCAATAATCAGCCTGTAAATCTCAACAATGGTGACAATAATAAAGCATGTTGCAGTGCATTCTGGGTGCAACTAATCAAAACTCATTCATGGCTCCTATCATGCATTGCGGTATGAATAAATTATGATCTGAATTGCCTTAGTAATTTCCTTTTCCTAATTGAATATTCTGTTTTTGTTGAGATTCATACACTGACTCTTGATGTCTGTATGTGCCTAAAAGAAAGATTTTTTTATCAGAACAGCTTCTGAAATCCTTTGGATTATATTGAAAGTTCTGGATCTTACACTGCAAAAAGAGATGTGTCAAAAAACAACACATGTGACTGTGTAGATAGCATTTTGACACATGTTGTGTAGATTTTTAACACACGATGTGCGTTAAAATGTACACTCAAAAAAGAGATGTGTTAAAAAACAACACACATCATGTGTTGATGGTATTTTGACACATGTTGTGTAGATTTTTACCACACAATGTGTGTTAAAATGTAACTGGATAGAATAGCACTGGGTGGAGGGAAGTTTGTGTTTATTGAAAATAATTATAGGTATATTTTATATGGTATCCCATAAAAAGCTCTAAAATAAATAAAACAATACATTACAATAAATAAATAAAATCTTAATTCATAAAAACTTGAAGATTAACTGGTGTTTTTGGCAGCCAATCACATCCTGCCTCTTTTGCAATGTCTTTTTCAAATGCTGCTTTCACTTGTTATTAATAACCAATTTATTATTACAAACTATTTATTTCTGTCAGACGTCTACAGAAGCTCTTAATGAGAATTACCAGGTTTTGTGTTGACGATTCATTGAATGTTTAATTTGAAGTCACCAGAATCGTGATTAATGTCAGCTTTAGTTGAGCTCTTGACCCTTGACTCTGTAACATTAGTTTTCTCTGTTTGCTGTGTCTGTGTATTTATTTTGCACATTTGAAACAGCAGAAATTACTATGAGAAAAAGATCATCGGATGATAATATTATCATCATGTAGTTTGGTTAAGCATAGCAAGAGTTTAATATCTAAAAGAAGACTTTTAGAAGGTTTAGCAAGTTAGCGTATTGCTATTGGTTTATAGTTTGATTTTAATTACCTGTAGTGTGTACAGGATATTGCAGTCTATGCTACCCTATCCTATATTTCTTAATAAAAGATGTTTTCAGAAAGTTTTAAGCTGCAGCAGAAGCTAGTCAAATACAGACATCAAGAATAAGCATATGAATCTCAACAATGATGACAAAGCTTCATGTCGCAATGCATGCTGGGTGCCACCATAGTACAAAGCTCATCCATGACTCCCAGCATGAATTGCGGCATGAAGCTTTTCGTTTGTCACCATTGTTGAGATTCATACGCTGATTCTTGATATCTGTGTTTGACTAGTTTCTGCTGCAGCTCAAATCTTTCTGAACTTTTTTTTTTTAATAAGTAATTCTGCACTTTTAGATAGCTTGATGTAGTTTCACAAGACCGTTATAACTATCAACAAATAAAATAAATACACACCATCCATATTCTCAAAAACTTGATCGGATCAGTACTCGTTGATTATGACATCATCAAGAACCATCTGATCATATTTTCTCTCGCCATAACAGATGTATGTTATTAAAATACAGTTAAAGCAGCCAGAAAAAAACTAAAAGAAGAGTAAAGGGTCAAGAGCACAAATAAAGGAGACATTAATCACGATTCTGGTGACTTCAAACATCAAACCTCTGTTAATTCTCAATAAGAGCTTGTCTATGTAGATTCATGATGTCTAAAATATCCAAATGTTCAAACAAACTCTATATTAAACATCACTGGACTACATAAACACAAGTTAACAAAACGTGTCAGTGTTCATCCAAACACACTTCTGTTTAAGAGGAATAACACATTAGTTGTGTTAAAGGGAACACAAAACGTGTAGTCCTTCTAAACACAGAGATGTGTTAAGAAACAACACAGGTTGTGTGTTAAATTTGACACAACATGTGTAGTCCCTGAGCACACTCACAACATGTGTTAAAATCTTCACAACATGTGTTAAAATCTACACAACATGTGTTAAAATCTACACAACATGTGTTGTCCCTGAGCACACACACTACATGTGTTAAAATCTAAACAACATGTGTTGTCCCTGAGCACACACACTACATGTGTTAAAATCTACACAACATGTGTCATCTTTAACATCTCTTTTTACAGGTTGTGTTGTTTTCAACACATCATTTTATAAGAGCGCGTCGAAACTCACCATCACTGTGAATGGTATGCAGTGTTTGCTATGTTTCTCAAACAAACAGGTCTGTGCAAATATAAGTTATTTATATACAATATTTTGTCAGTTGCTACATTTTAATCTAATTCAAAGTGCAAACTCGGTTAACTGTTATCTCTTCATGAACTTTTGTCAAAAGCAGCATTATTTATTAGGGGTTGATGCGTGAATAATGTACAGTACAGTGAGTCTGTCCAGTCATTGAGCTTGAAACATTGTCTTTGTGTGCACATGCATTCTGTACTCGACTATTGATTAAATTATTAATATTTTTACATCCGCCCCTTTCGCTTTATTTTTTAAAATGACACAATTTGTGTGTTAAATGACTTACACATTTACTGTGTTCAATTTGACACAAAATGTGTAGTCCCTGAGCACACTCACTATATGTGTTAAAACTGACACAACATGTGTAATTTTTAACACATCTCTTTTTAGAGTGTATGCTGTAGAATCACTGTGATGCTTTAATCAACAATATATATTTAAGTCAGAGATGTGTTCAGGGATTCAGATCAAATGATGATTATGGCAATACATAACCAATACCAGCTTTTCACCTTTTCTCTTTGTTCATCTGGCTGTTATAACTAAATTACAACAGCCACACACACTGATCCCCATAATGGTGACTAAAATTGTGATTTTTTCCTTCAGTGATTCTGCTTGTTAACATCAGGTGTCTTCAATAATGATATATGTAATGAATTATCCAACCTTGCACTGGTGTGTGATAGCAAAGTCTGTTTTCTCAACAGTGGAGCAAAACCTATGGGCCTGTAATGACAGTGTACCTTGGGCCTCAAAGAATGGTGGTTCTGGTCGGTTTTGATACAGTGAAAGAGGCTCTAGTGGACCAGGCAGATGACTTTGCACCCAGAGCCCCCATTCCCTTTCTAAACAGAGTTGTGAAAGGCTATGGTACAAGTGATGCTGGTTTACTTTTGTTTTATAAACAGATACTATCAATTTGAAGAAATTTAGTCTAGATTAAATGTTTGTAGGTCTGATCGTCAGTAATGGTGAACGCTGGCGTCAACTGAGGCGGTTCACACTCACCACACTGAGGGATTTTGGAATGGGCCGTAAAATAATGGAACAGTGGATTCAAGAAGAGAGCGAGCATTTGCTGAAGAGTTTTGAAGAAACCAAATGTGAGGAACAGACAAACACGCTCCATTTATTATGTACTAAGATTTGTATATGTTGACAGATCTGCGCTAAAAATTATAATGGTAAGGTTTTCTCCTTCAGCTAAACCAGTCGACCCAATCTTCTTCCTGAGCCGGGCTGTGTCCAACGTGATCTGTTCCCTGGTGTTTGGGCAGCGCTTTGATTATGATGACAAAAGCTTCCTGCACTTGCTCCAGATCATCTCCAGACTTGTGCGCTTTGTCAGCAGCCCTTGGGGCCAGGTAAGCAGATGATACAGGACAGGACACAAGAGAACTAAAAGAACAGGAAAGTATTATTTCAAATTCTGTTTAGAACCACTGCAGCTTTGCCCCTGGAACAAAGAACTTGATGTTTAAGAAACATAAATAAAAAGATATAGAACAGGGGGGAAAGATTTAACAGAGTAAATTAGCTAAAAATCTTTTAAAAACCTAAATTTTTCCCAAGCTCAGGTCAATCGTCAAAATCCTAACATTTGGCAGACAGCACCCTAACCGAAATTTCAACCCTTGTATGATTGATTTGAAATGCCCTTCATAAGGAGCAGCTTCATCAACAGTCACTCTTAAGCTCTCATAGGAATATCACAAGATTGTTGCACAAACTTTTTGTAAGGGTGTGTTCACACTTGTAGTTCGGTTTGTTTGGTCCGTTTGGTCCAGACCAAAAAAAAAAAACTTTCAGCGGTCCCGGTCTGGTCCGGATGGCAGCGATCACACGTTCAAATGAACCGCACTTACAAAGCAATCGCAACAGGATTCGTTTAATCGAACCAAATATGCTAAGTGTAAACACACACTAGTTTTGATTGCGAGTGGAGTGAACGCAGTGGAGTATCAAATATGTAATAATTCATTTTTTTTTATAATAATTCATTTTATTTATGGGCCCTTTCAAGACACTCAAGGACATTATAAACAGTAAAATACATTAACAATGAATATAAATATGAACAAAATTTTTAATAAAATACAAATACACTGTAAAAAAAATAATATCTTAAAAAAACGGTCAATGACTGTCTATAGCTGCCAAACAAAAACTGTAAAGTAAAATATTCTATTTCAAATAAAGTGCAAAAAACTTTCACATCTGGTCCAACAATTTTACAGCGATTTCCTGAATTGTTACTATTAAACACCTTCATTGTAAAAATATAATTTTAAAATATATATTTTGCAGTGAACTACATGCATGATTAGCAAATCTTTAAGTCAGAGATTAGGCTCTAAATGAGTTGAGTGATTCAGGTCAAATGATGATTATGTTAAAGCATAACCAACACCACCTTACCACCTTTCCACCTTTTCACCTTTTCTCTTTGTTCATCGGGCTGTTATAATTCAGTTACAACAGCCAAACAACAGATAAAAGAAAATATTAAATCTCTCAAGATCTCAGCAGAGGATTAAACAACGCCACAAACAGCATTACCAGTTTCACTTATTAATAACCAGATTAACTTTATTTCTGTTAGACGTCTCAAAACCGAACCAAGCGAACCGAACTATAAGTTAAATCCTAAGCCTCAAATCTCTTAGCTTAGATGAAATGGATATATGGAAATGGATATATATAAATTCTATTGACAAAATATCTATATATATAAAAAATATCTAGCAATATCTATTGATATATATTGTTAAATAGATTTCTATATAACAGTTGCGGCAGGTTTGAACTTTACATGTACTTTTGTCCATTTGACAGACACTTTTATCTACAGTGATTTGCAATTCATTCAAGGTACAAATTTGTTTATGTGCACTTCCAGACCATCAAACCCATATCCTGGCATTGCTAAAGCTATTCTCCAAACCAGTGTTTCCCAATTCAGGTCGTGGAACAGTCCCATCCCTGCACATTTTGTCTCCCTTATCTAACACAACTGATAAGTGTGTTATTTGACTCTCCTAAAATAAAGAGAGTCAAATAAGAGCCACAGACTGTTGTGTAAATACATTTTTAAAAATGTATTACAACTCAATTTTCTCATTCTCAACAGCTGTGCAACATCTTCCCTCGACTAATGGAGCACTTGCCAGGGAGTCATAACACCATCTTAAGAGAGATAGACGACATCAGATCCTTCATTATGAATAAGATTAAGGAGCATGAGCAGAATTTAGACTTCAGTGACCCAAAGGATTTTATTGATTGCTTCCTTATCAGACTCAAACAGGTATCTAATGTTTACAATGATTTTATATCAGTTTTTGTCATTGTCTTTTTGCTGTGTGAATATATATATATTAATCAGAAATATCACAAGTGTAGCCATGTTGCTTAAGGCCAAATCACAGCCATGCTGATATAGAACCATATCGCACGGCAACGAGTGTGATATTGCATTTATATAACAGTTCAACAGCACAAGTGTGTAAATAAATAAGAAACAACAAAGGAGTGTCTTTAAAAACCCTCTCTTGTGCGGAACTACTGCCTTCTGCCACAGATTAAAATCTCAAGCTGACAGTTTAACAGCTGAGACCAAGCCTCAGTTACCTCAGCGAAAGGTCTTGGGGGAAAAAAGTTCCAGGGACAAATTTTTGGACAAAATTCAGTTACCTATTGACTCATTCCATTGAGATAATTAAGTGAATATGTAAGTGATGATGAGCGTTAGTGATGAACACCTGCTGTCAACAAAGCAGAATTGCTAAAGAAAATAGGAACAACAAGAACAGAAAAAAAGAGATGAGCAGAAACACAAGAACTACAACTGACTTCCAGCCAGTGCACCTTATTATTACACTTATTACTGACCAGTTTGAATTTATTTCTGCCATACACCTTCCAAAGCTCTTATTGAGAATTAACAGATGTTTAGATATTGATGTTTAATTTTAAATGTTTAGTTTTATGTCACCATTATGGTGATTAGTGTTTAGTTGGGCTCTTGACCCTTGACTTTTTTCTCTGGCTCCTTTAACTGTGTGTTTACAAGGCACATTGTTATGGCAAAAAAAAAAATAATCAGGTTAGTTTGGCTGTGCTGTGCTGTGCTGTGATGTAGTTCTTGTGTTACTGCTTGTCTCTTCTCTTTTTTTGTTTGTTCTTGTTGTTCTTTCTTCCAGTGATTCTACTTGTTAACAGCAGGTGTTCATCACTAATGCTCAATCATCACTTACATATTCTATTCATTATCTCACTGCAACAATGTGTCAATGTTAGTTTTACTCTTTGTAGTGTGGATGTTCAGGATGTTCCTTTGGGGTTAAAAGGGTTAAAGACCCTTGCATTTATTAAAAAAAGGAGAGTAAATGCTCAATAAAAGGAGAGTAAAGAAGTGTATATGCTGAACTGAAATGTTATTTTGTGTTTTGCACATAATGATATAGTGGAGATCGTCTCGGTTACTAATGTAACCCTCGTTCCCTGAAGGAGGGAACGGGAGACGTGACGTCGACGTGGCGACGACGTGGCGACGTAATGGGATCACTTCAGGGAGCCCTATCAACTTCGAGTGTCTACAGAACAAGCCAATGAACGTTGGCGTGTGCACTCATTGTTTTTCGCTGAGGAGCGGAGATTGAGACGGCCGTACAGCGATGGTCAGCAACCGTGGCGATGGGACGTCACGTCTCCCGTTCCCTCCTTCAGGGAACGAGGGTTACATTAGTAATCGAGATGTTCCCTTTCAGTCGCTCACGTTCGATGTGACGTCGACGTGGCGACGTAATGGGATCCCTTGGAAAACGCCGCGGTTGCTGCCACATCCAGCGCCCTATGGAAGACTCTCAGACTCCCATCTGGCTGGGGCGGAAGACCTGAGTAGAGGGAGTTCACTGCTGTTCCATTATACCCCACACAGTGGAACTCTTTGGATAACACTGGGAAAGCGTGCCTTTCCAGGGGAGAGGGAAGCTGCGGAAGCCACATCCTACCCGAAGAGAGGTAACATGTGGAGAATACACATATGGACTGGCCGGAGGGCAGTGCAACATATGGAATGTCACTGGGGTGGCTCCAGCCTGAGAAGGGGGAGGCAACACCAGGCAGTGACGCCAGAGCGGACTCTGCCCAGGGAAAGACACAGGCTCACCGCAGGGAGCTGATCGTGGAAGAATACGCATATAGGATCGCCGCTAGGGATCACGACATATGGAACCCAGCCTAGCACAAGTTACACAAGCATACAAGCACTAGGCCTGGCGTCGGACGCTCCGCAACGGCTGACTGCCGAAGGGGTGCGGAGGAACTTTACAGGGTTCGTCTGAGTGGGGAACTCGACTGGAGCAGAGAAGCGCACGTATCCGCTCCATGTGGAGGGGAATGGCGCAGCAAGCCGACACAAGAGCGGGAACTTCGGTGTTACCGGCTGGTTGAAGCGAGCACACAGGAAGAAACCGGCTAAACACGTAGGCTATAAAACCTAGCGAACGTGTTAGGTGTCGCCCAGCCCGCAGCTCTACAGATATCTGTCAGCGAGGCGCCATGTGCCAGCACCCAAGAAGAAGCGACACCCCTAGTGGAGTGGGCTCTCAACCCGGGCGGGCAAGGCATGCCTTGGGTTTCGTAAG
The DNA here is from genome assembly GCA_026230005.1 of Gila orcuttii. Lineage (NCBI taxonomy): Eukaryota > Metazoa > Chordata > Actinopteri > Cypriniformes > Leuciscidae > Gila > Gila orcuttii. Next base: position 10,298,219 of record JAPDVR010000009.1, read on the forward strand.
CCAAGGCGATGGCATCCACTATCCAGTGGGCCATCCTCTGCTTGGAGACAGCCTTTCCTTTCTGCTGGCCTCCGTAAAAGACGAAGAGCTGATCTGAGGTCCTGAGGCTTTGCGTTTTGTCCACGTACAAGCACAGAGCGCGGATGGGACAGAGAAAAGCCAGGGGTGGGTCTGCCTCCTCCGAAGGCAGCGCTTGCAGGTTCACCACCTGGTCCCGGAAGGGAGAGGTGGGAACCTTGGGCACGTATCCGGGCTGGGGTCTCAGGATCACCTGAGAGTTAGCCGGGCTGAATTCGTCGACCGAAAATGCATGCAGGTCCCCTACTCTCTTGATGGAGGCCAATGCAACCAGAAGTACTGTTTTACAGGACAGAATTTTTAATGCTGCTGACTGCAAGGGCTCAAAGGGTGGTCTGTGAAGTGCCGAAAGGACTAGAGACAAATCCCAAGAGGGTATAAAGAGCCCCCCTCAGGATCCTGACGATCAGATTGTGCTTTCCCAGTGACTTACCTTCAACTGCATCGTGATTTGCAGCGATAGCGGCAACATAGACTTTAAGGGCGGAGGGAGACAGCCTTCGCTCCAACCCATCTTGCAGGAAGGAAAGCACGGTTCTGATCGAGCAAGTTCGGGGGTTCTCGTGAGAAGAACACCAGTCAACGAACAGGTTCCACTTCAACGCATAGAGGCGCCTTGTTGAGGGGGCTCTAGCGGAAGTGATGGTGTCGACTACCGCTGAGGGTAGGTTACCTAGAACCTCCGCGTCCCGTCCAGAGACCAGACATGGAGTTTCCAGAGGTCTGGATGCGGTGCCATAGGGTGCCCCGTCTTTGAGAGAGCAGGTCCACTCTCAGAGGAATGGGCCAGGGGGCGGCTGTTGCGAGGAGCACTAGTTCCGGAAACCAGGTCCGGTTGGGCCAATATGGCGCAACTAGCAAGACCTGCTCCTCGTCCTCCCTGACCTTGCAAAAGGTCTGTGCAAGAAGGCTCACTGGGGGAAGCGGATACTTGCGTAGGCTCGGGGGCCAGCTGTGTGCCAGGGCATCCGTGCCGAGAGTTCCCTCGATCAGAGAATAGAACAACTGGCAGTGAGACGTGTCCGGGGCGGCAAACAGATCTACCTGTGCGGTCCCAAAGCGCCTGAAAATCAGCTGGACCACCTGGGGATGGAGTTGCCATTCTCTCGGTAGCACCCACTGCCGTGAGAGCTCGTCGGCTGCACAGTTGAGCAGGCCCGGAATATAAATGGCACGAAGCGACCTCGGATGCTTCTGACTCCAAATCGGCATAGCGGCCCGGAGTGTGTGGTGCAACACGTACCTGCTTCCGTCGAAGGGCAGAGTGAGTGTGTGGAGGCGTCAGTGCGTCCGGAACACAGCCACTGCTGCTCGCTGGTGATAAAAGAGGGGCTTGAGGGTGACAAGGCATAGCGTCTTCGACCGCCAAGCGCGCCCTCTTGGGACCCAGAGTTTTCAGAAATTGCTCTTTTGTTGAAAATGTGGGTACCACTGGCCCGTGGGTCAGTGGCGAAATAAAAAGAAAAGGAAACAAAGGATTCTCCGGAAGGAGCGGTGCCTTCACCACCTCCTGAAGAGCAACTTGATCCAACTGTGGGTCGCCCATCTCAGTTTGTTTGCACTTGCACTTCCCTCCTGGTTTGGCAGCAGCCTGGATGGGCGTGGTCGACTTCCTGCGGCCTGCTCCACGCTGAGGCCTGGATGGTGGCTGCTGCTGCTGAGGCTTAGCAGCAGCGGAGGATGCCGCAGGAGGTCGACCTCGGCGACGAATGGATGGAGGGTCTGCGGCCAATGGACGGGTGGGAGCAGCAGCTGTCCGCCGGGGCAGGATGTGTCAGATGGCCGCCGTCTGCTTCTGGGCGACCGGGAACTGTTGGGCGAAACTCTCGAGCGCGTCGCCGAATAGCCCAACCTGGGAGAGAGGGGCATCCAGGAAACGATATTTATCGGTGTCCCTCATGTCGGCCAGGTTGAGCCAGAGGTGGCGCAACTGGACCACCCTTTTGGACATGACCGACTGAACGTGTGAACGTGTGGTTTCCTGAAGGTCGGTTGCCACGCGGAGCTCCCGGAGGAGCTCTGGTTCAGAACCACCCTCGTTCATGTCCATGAGCGCCTGGGCCTGGTGGACCTGCAGAAGCGCCATGGCATGGAGGGTGGAAGCAGCCTGTCCACAGGCTCTGTAAGCCTTCGCCGTGAGACCGGACGAAAACGTACATGCCTTAGACGGGAAGCGCGGATTGCCCCACCAGGAGGAAGCGGACGCCGGACACAGTTGCATCGCGACAGCACGCTTCACTGGCGGGACATCCACATACCCCTTAGCTGCTCCGCCGTCGAGGGTAGTAAGAAGGGAGTAGCCACTAGGACGGCTTCTGGCACTATACGGTGCCGTCCATGTCCTAGTAATCTCCTCATGCACTTCAGGAATGAATGGTACCGGGGCGGCGCGCTGAGAACCAGCACGGCCCGCCCTGAGAAACCAATCGTCCAACCGAGAAGGTTCGGGATGTGGTGGAGGGTTCCACGCAAGCCTGACCTTCTCGGCGGCCCAGGAAAGCATAGCCACCCATTCTGGATCGGACCTGGGGCAATGCCACACTCCCGGAAGGGGGCAACGCAGCCGAGTCTTCATCTCCAGAGGATTGAAACTCCCCCTCCGATGCTGCGATCGACCTCTGATCGTCAGGAGGGGCCCAAAGGACACAGCTGGTCGTCCATGAGAAGGACCAGCGCGTTCCTTTGGAAGCTCCAACGGTGGCAGCGCTTGAGAGGCGTGAGGGGCCCACGGAGATTGCCTCGGCGGGGAAGCCCTCACGGTAATCCTCAGATCACCCTGACCATGCGCAAAAGTAGGTTTATTCTGTGGTCCAGAATAAACACTAGATCTGGGCATCATTGAGGGGACTGCACCTCCCTTGAGGTAAGAAAGTCTTGATCTTATCGCTGCCATAGTCATATTCCCGCAATGAGAACATGAGCTATTCACAAAAGCTGCCTTAGCGTGCTGAACGCCCAAACATGAGATGCAACAATTGTGGCCGTCTGCTGGTGCCAGGGAACGACCGCACCCAGAAACGCACAAGCGGAATGACAACCTGAAAAGGACGCATGGTTGCTCTTTTAGTTTGAAAATAACAAACAAAGAAAAGAAATAAAAACTCTTTCAGTGCTGAAGCACCCAGGGATATGTAATCGGGGTACACTCTCAGTTTGAGGAACGCCCACGAGACCTACACACTCACACACACACACACACAAACAATGCTGTGAAAACAGCAGTTGTGGGTTGAAAATGCTCGCGGCCACAGCTGATCACGCCGTCACACCAGCACTGGAACAGAGTTTTCTTTTTCATCTTCTAGATCGTTTGCAAAACGTGCAGCAGTCTGTAGAACTCAGAGTCAAACAAAGCTCGGCTCCGAAGCGAAAGACAATGAGTGTGTGCGCCCGCTTCCTGTTTATACCCGCGCTGCGGGGCGGGCGCGTGACGCTTTTCACGCACGCCAACGTTCATTGGCTTGTTCTGTAGACACTCGAAGTTGATAGAGCTCCCTGAAGTGATCCCATTACGTCGCCACGTCGACGTCACGGCGAATGTAAGCGACTGAACGGGAACTGTTAGTGTTTAATGGGATTTAAAGGGTTTCTGTTGTGTGAGTTTTGTGACTCACCATTGTGCTGAAGAGTAGAGCCTTTGGTTAAGTCCAGGAGAAGACCAAGAAACACTGATGTTATACTGCATGTTACTTTATCTAAAAGGCGGAGACCATAGTTACTGATGCTGCAAAAAACTTTTAGCTAGTTCTAGTTGCACGTGCATGTGTCTTGTTGTTAGCTAGCAGTTGTTTGCGAGATATTTAAGTTAATTTGATGTTTCTAGTTTTAATGATTTTAATTCAGTTAATTTTAAGGTATGTTTACACTTTTTATATGTTTTGGCCGTTCGTTTACACGACAACAGTGTTTTGGCTGCCTGAAAACGCAAAGTTTTGAAAACGGGTTTTCAAAGAGCAAGTTTCTGAAAGCAGTCTCCATGTAAACAACAAAGAAGCAAATCTCTGAAGACATCATGCACATGCGTATTACGTGTTCAGTCTATAGTGTTTCATCACCATCTAATGGCCTGGTACAGAATACAGTGTTTTTAGTCGTTTTCGCGTATCCGTGTGAATGGGGATCGTTTTGACAATGATGTTCTCTGTACGCGGAAAAAAGCTTCTCCGATTTAAACACATCGTTGTTGCGTAAACGTACCCTGACTTTAGGAAACACTTTTTTAGTGGACTGAAATTTATTAAGTTTACAGTATTAATATGCTCACACATTATTAGCAGATTATACATATTAGTTTATAAACGTAAATGCCAGTTGGCCAATTTAAGGCAATCGTTTTTTAACAATTTTGTATTTGACCCACTGGAATCCTTAAAGAAATTAAAAAATAGGGCCCAGTTTTTATCAACTGTGTTCCCACAATAAAACCTTAATGGGGACATTAGTGGGTCCAGTGGGATCACCCATGTGGGCCCCAAAAAGATGTTTGTGTGTAGCCCACCTCGGCCCCATTATTAGCACCCATTTGCGACCAAAGTGAGCCCATATAATGAACATCTAAATGGGCCCCACTTAGAGCCCACTATGGACCCATCATGTGCCCCTTTTGGCAAACATACATGTGGCCCATGTGGAGCTGATGGACAATTTTATTTGGGCCCCCTTTGGGTTGCCAAAGCAGGGCCCAAGTGAAAGCCCATCAAAAACCCACATGGGGCCCAAATGGACATGTTGGCTGGGATGGCACCAAATTTACATATAATATTATTTATTGAAAAATGATTTTTAAATAAACAATATTAGCCATTATAAAAGTATAACTTCAAAGTACAAAAGGAAATAAACACAAGCAAACAGTTCAGTCAAAAGCAGTGCCAATTATGGTACAGGATTTTAGTTAAATAAAAATATAAAGTTATTAAAATTAACTTTGCCCTTAGCTAAATTGATTTTCTTTAGAACAAGTAATATATCAATTAGACCAAAGATTGCCCATTTGATATACCCAAAATGAATTATTCCTAATGTTTAAACACTATCTACATAAGCGGAAAATTCCTGAAGGACTGGCCGAAATAAAGATGTTCTTGACGGGTACATGAGTGCTGAATGGCAGCTGACGGCCTTGGAGGTCACATCTCTGGCAACGTCTAGGCAAACTGTCACACAGGAGCTATATTTATATATAAGTCGCATATTTGAGGTCTAAATAACATTCTCACCTAATCAACTCTTAAAACTACATTTCAAGACAAACCAATAGTACTATTTGTAAAATTATGTTAGGTTTGCTCATCCACCATGACACTCGCTGAGAGAAATGCTGCAAGTGGAGTGATACAAATGGCTAAATGGGTGATACTGGTAGAGCATCGTATGGCTGGAAAGGCTCTCTCAGATTTGAGAACCAGAACGAACTGTTGTATAAATAAATAAATATATACAGTATATGTGTGTGTGTGCACAATAAATTAAAAAAACTGTACCCTATAGCACAAGTTAACTATACATTGAAGGACTGTAGCCTACATATAATTTCTGTTCTACTGTTTCTTTGTGTGGTTCAACAGGAAAAAGACAATCATGACACAGAATTCCACAAAAATAACTTGATAGCGACTGTTTTAAATCTGTTTGTAGCTGGTACGGAGACCACCAGCACAACTCTCAGATATTCCCTGATGCTGTTGATCAAACACCCCCACATACAGGGTAAGACAAAGGTTACACAATTAATCTCAAACCTAGTGTGATGCTATTATTTGTTGGGGTCTACATAGTCTCACGTAGCCAGATCTTTGAATCATGGCAAAAAGTATGGTTAGGGTTGCACCTGTCATTCATAAGTTCATACTTATAATAAAATTTAAAATGTAATGTAAATTCCACCCTTTGTAGTCTCACATAGCCAGAACTTGAGTGATAGCATGGTCTGGGCTCTTTAGCTGCTTCAATTGGCCAAGGACCACCCACTTAGATAGAAAGAGGTATTCTGACTGACATGTAAAGCGATCAGTTACAGTTTCTCTTGTTTAACGTCATGTTTAGTGGCGGGTAAATGTCACTACAATAACAGACAGTGTTGGAGAAGCTATTTTGAAACTGTGGTTTGACAAGCTACAAGCTACTCATAAGTTAAAGTAGTTAAGATACAGTCAAGCTACCCTATTGAAAAAGTAGTTAACTACTCTACAAGTTACTATTAAAAAGTAGCTAGCTACATTAAAACTACATGTTACAATTGCATTGTTACAAATAAGTGAATAGTTGTTAAAGAAGAATGTTTTAAGGTAAGATTTGGGGTTTAAACAACGTATTGCAATACAACTATGATCTCAAAGAATATTGTTTAATTTTGTAAACTATCTCAAGCTGACTGCAAGAATAAATGCAAGTACAAAATGTAAGCAAATTAAATTGCATACACAGGTGTAGTCAAACATGCACGATAAACTCACAGCACATGCAGTGATTTAGCTCGCAGCATTTACTGTGAATGGAGCCGCTCTGAGATGCGCTCATGAGCTTTTTGCGTGAACACAGTGCGCTTCACTCTGAAACCTGCCAAAACCTATTTAATTAGATCACAACCTTTGCCATGTGACAAGCGCACTAAGCTATATCGCGATTTTGTTTTCTCTTCGATTGACAGGTGCAATGCCAAAGCAATGGTGCATAACACAATGTTAGTGACCTTTTAGGTTTATTACAAAACAGTGGCGGGACAGAAAAAACTATGACGGGTCATTATTGTAAATAAATCAGAAATAGACATTTGAAATAGGGTGCAATAAAGCAGGATAATTAAGGAAGCAACACCCCGAGTGGAGTGAGCTCTCACCCCTAGGGGGCATGGCTCGCCTTGGGATGGGTACGCCAAGGCAATGGTATCCACTATCCAGTGGGCTAACCTCGGCTTGGAGAGAGCCTTTCCCTTCTCTTGACCTCCAAAGCAGACAAAGTGCTGCTTTGAGGTTCTGAAGCTCTGAGTGCGGTCCACGTAAACACGCAGTATGCGAACGGGGTTCGCAAGGGCTGGGTCTGCCTTCTCCGGGGGCATTGCTTGCAAGTTCACCACCTGGTCCCAGAAGGGAGTGGTGGGAACTTTGGGTACGTATCCAAGCCGGGGTCTCAGGAAGACGTTAGACAAGGCTGGTCCAAATTCTAGTCATGATTCGCTGACCAAAAATACTTGCAGGTCTGCCACCCTCTTGAAGGAAGCGAGTGTGGTCAGGAGCGCTGTCTTTAAAGACAGAACTTTAAACTCAGCTGACTCTAGAGGCTCAAAGGGAGCTCTCTGTGGGCCTGAAAGGACAGGGGATAAGGCGTGGCCTTGGAGGAATCAACCCGTCGGGAAGAACACCCCTCAGCTAACAGACTCCACTACAAAGCATAAGCGCACCTTGTAGAGGGGACTCTAGTTGAAGTGATAGTGTCAACTACCGCTGGTGGTAGGTTACTTAAGTCCCATAAGCGGGTGCCATATGGTGCCTCGTCCCTTAGAAAGCAGGTCCTTCCTCAGGGGAATCCGCCATCGGAGGAGCTGTCGCGAGGAGCACCAGTTCTGGGAACCAGGTCCGATTGGGCCAGTATTGCGCAACTAGCAATACCTGCTCCTCGTCCCACCTGACCTTGGACAGTGTCTGTGCGAGAAGGTTTACTGGGGGATGTGCATATTTGCATAGATCCCAGGGCCAGCTGTGTGCCAGTGCATCCGTGCTGAGGGTCCCGTCGTTCAATTACACAACTGGCAGTGGGCAGACTCCTGGGAGGCAAACAGGTCTACCTGCGCATCCCCGAATCGGATCCAAATCAGCTGGACCGTCTGGGGATGGAGTCTCCATTCTCCTGGGAGAGTGAGCTGTCGTGAGAGCATGTCGGCTGCACGATTGAGCTCACCGGAATATAAAGGGCACGCAGCAATCTGAGCCACCGCTGACTCCAGAGGAGGAGATGTCGGGCGAGTTGCGACATGCGACGGTAGCGTAGACCACCCTGATGGTTGAAGCGTTGTCCGTCCGGACCAGTTAATGCTTGACTTTGGTAAAGACCTGGGGAGACAGGGACAGCCCGAAGGGGAGGACCTTGTACTGATATGCTCGACCCTCAAACGCAAAGCGAAGAAAGGGACTGTGCTGAAGGGAGAGTTGAGACATGAAAGTACGCATCATTCTGGTCGATCGAGAAACACATGGATGGAAAGTCATCTTAAAAAAGATGCTGACCGCCCATGCTGCTCTTTTAGGGAAACTGCTCTTTTAGCTTAAGCACCCAGGGACGAATGCTGCGCTATCTTTGCCCAGCGCACTGAACACACACATCGCAGGAATGCGGCTTTACACCAGCCGAGAAGAACCCACGACGAGCTGAAAGGAAAGCCTACAGTAGCAATAACAATTGCTGTTTTCGGAGGAGAACTCCTAATAGCAATGAAAATTACTGTTTTGCTCTCTTAATTTTCTTTGAATATTTGCACTCTTCTTTGGAGGTGATCTAAAAATGAGTGATCGCTTGACAACCACTCGGCTCCGAATCAAAATATATGCCGGAAAGAGTATGCCGGTCCTATTTATACCCGTATGTCTGGGTGGGTGTGACTCAGCATGCAAATCTCACTAGCCAATATCCATTGGCTCATTTTGTTACCACTTGGAGGTGATTGGGCTCCCAGGCGAGACCCCATTACGTCAGTATCGACGTAACGCCGAACGTGACTGACTGATTGGGAACAGACTGGGGTGCAAACATATGTCATTCACTCAAGATTGACGTTAAAGTCAAGTCAAGTCACCTGCTTCACAGAGATAACAGGAAAATAATGTTGTAATAATATTGTTAAATATAAAATTAAAAGTCCCTAACATAAAGCAAATTGTTAGCGATCACCCTCGCGATTGAAGGTATAATAAGACCAAGGTGACAGGAAATCCCAGTTGAGGGGAGTTATTGTGCAGACAGTGCAAAATCCACAGAAATTCCATAGCAATTTGCAATATATGTGTGTGTTAGATATGGTGTACGTGCATACAGTCCATTCATGATCACAGGGTTGCTCCGACACACAAACAATGGCACAACAATCTGCACAAAAAACAACTAAGAAGTTAGATGGAGATGTCTGTCATTCTGTTTCCATAATGTTTATATATATATTGTAACAAAAGAAGCAGAAACTGGCAAACTGATTCAAAATAAAGTGTAATCACTAAATAAAACAAACAATAAAATGAACTGAATCAGAAGCCACCTTACAGCACAGGCCTGGTTTTCTCACGGCCTTCACTGTTTTTTCCCCATCTTATATTCTTCTGGAGCTTCTCTGTTGGACTCGAGACCGAGTGTCGCACAGGTGTCACTAATTAGCATATATGCAGCCATTTAAATCAGACACTTCATGTCCATTTGGAGCAACGTTTCTCCTTTTTTTTAGTGCAATTCTCAATAATAACTTTTTAGACGTCTGACAGAAATAAAGTAAATTGGGTTAGTAATAAGTGAAGCTGGTAATGCTGTTTGTGGAGTTGTTTAATCCTCCTCTGCTGAGATCTTCAGAGATTTAATGTTTTTTATCTTCAGTTGATTTCATCTAAGGCTATGGCTGAAGTCAGTTGTAGTTTTTGTGTTTCTGTGCATCTCTTTTTCTGTTCTCTTCTTTTCTTCAGTGATTCTGCTTGTTAACAGGCTTACTAAGGCTGAGGTGACTCCATATTTTATATACACAGATTTTGTGGCTCAGATAAGGTCCAGTTGCTATCATTCCACGCAGCATGTGGGCCAGATCAGTATTCCACAAGTGCCAGATGTGGGCCGGATCTGTAGGCACCCGTAAATATCCTAAATATTGTGTCATCAAAGTCTGTTTTATTATTAATAGTATGTTCAAAATGATTACGGATTTGAAGATATCCATAAAAATCAAATTTCTCAAGGCAATATTCTTTCTTTTAGCTTTCAAAGTCTGTTAAGTTTCCCTTTTCTGTAAGTGAATAGAATGTTGATATTCCTTTTAAACCCCAGGACTTGAATCTATGATCCATTATATTAGGTTTGAATTCAGGATCATAGGCACATCATTGAATTATTTGAAGTTTATGGACCAGTTTATATTCTTCTCTTATCATATTCCATATTTTTTATTGGGCTTTAATCCATGGATTTTGCACCTTATCTATAAATCTTCCCAAGTTTTTATGTGTTAATACCGCCTGAATTCTATCCACCTAGCATGATATGTTGGATTGCATATATGTTAAATAATCCTTAAAATGGGGTAATGCCATACCTCCTTCCTCTGTTGAAACCTGTAATGTTTTAAATTTAACCCTGGGTTTTTCCCCTTGCCAAATATATCTGGAAATTATCTTATTTAATTCAGACCATTGTTTTGAGGAAATTTATACAGGGAGTGCTTGAAATAAATAAGAGATATTGTGGAAGGATTTTCATGGAATCAATTATATGACTGAGGCCAAGGACTGTGTATATCACTTTTAACTTTTGTTAAGAGTGGGTCAAAATTTAACTCTGCCAGTGCTGGGATTTATTTTGGTAAATATATTCCTAAATATTTCAGTGAGTGTAACAAATGTTTTTAACAAATGTAATTTTACTAGTTTATTAATGTTTTTTTTTGGTGGATTTATTATATTTTTAAAATTTATATAAATCAATTAAAATATATATTTTTTTATATATTTCTGTTTTTATGTCAAATTCTCTTTATAAAACATTTCTAACTTTCCTTCATGTAGATAACATGGATAATTTGACATGTTTTAGTGTAAGATTTTGTGTTAATTTGTCTTTGAGAAATAAACCCAGTCTGGTCGTTATGTATAAACTGGGGGAGAATCTTTACCTGTCTTTTGGCAAGAATGGCTGTGTATAATTTGTAATCAACGTTCAGCACCGAAATTGGTCTATATAAACTGCATTCCAATTTATCTTTTGGGATAACTGAGATCACTGCCTCGCTCCATGATGGAGGCATCTTAGCCTCCATTAAAGATGTATTGCAAGAGGCTTGGTATTAATTCAGGTCGGAAGGCCTTATACCACTCCGATGGGATGGGATGGGAGACTTATTCGCCTTGAGCCTGGAGATGGCGCTATTTAACTCTGTCTGAGTTATTGCAGCTGTTAATGTTTGATTTTGATCCTCTGATAAAACTGGTAAATTGAGGGAATCAAGGAGTTTTCCGATCTGTTGCTCATCCTCTAGACTTGGCTGTGTGTACAGTATTTTGTAGTACCTATTAAACGTTTTTTGTATTTTGTCTTGTTTATATTGTATAGTTTTAGAGTTCAGGTCCCTTATTTTGTATATTGTATTATCCGCTTGTTGTTTTTGCAGTTTCCTTGCCAGAAGTTTAGTTGGAGCCTGATTCATAGTATTTCTGTTTTGTAAATACCATCTTCCTTTCAGTTTCCTGTGAATACAATATATTTATTTAATTTCTAATTTTCTTTATTTTAGTCATCAGATTTGGTTTTTGTTCCTTTTTATGTTGGGTCTCAAGGTCTTTTAGTTCATTATTGAGATTCATTAATCTTAATTGCTTCAATTTCTTTTCATAGGCACAAAAGTATATAACTCTCCCCCTAATGGCTGCTTTTAAAGGGTTAGTTCACCTAAAAATGTAAATTCTCTCATTAATTACTCACCCTCATGTTGTTCCAACCCCGTAAGACTTTCGTTCATCTTCAGAACACAAATGAAGATATTTTTTGATGAAATCCGAGAGCTGGATCACTCCTCCATAGGCTTCTAGGTAATTGCATCTGCCGGCCCAGAAAGTTATTAAAGACATTCAAACATTCAGACATCGTTAAAATAGTCTAAGTGACTACAGTGGCTCAACCTTAAGTTTATCAAACGACGAGAATACTTTTTGTGCACAAAAAAACAACTAAAATAACGACTTTATTCAACTATTGATTTTCTTCTGTGTGGGCCTCTGAGTGAGTTTAGTCGTGCTGTAGAGACGGATTGGCAAGGAGGACGAGAAGCTCAGACTTTGCCAGGTTGAGCTGCATGAGCAGCTGTATCAATGAAGGGATACAAACATGAGCTTATTGATGCAGTTTTATTCTAATCGTTGCCCCTTCTGGAATATTTAGTTTGAATGCAAAGTTGTGTTTCTGCTCAATTTAATGCTGCAACACACAACTATTAAGAAGTGCATAAATTGTAACTTAGTGCCTCTTTATGCATAGTTGGTGCAACTGGCCCCTGGTCCTTTTCACAGCTTATTCTGGTCAAGAACCGGACACTTAGAAAGAAAAAGACTGTCATATTGACAAAGTAACCAACCACAATTCTCAGCCCACAGACTACCTACCTCTGCTTTGAATCAAATGTCCACCTATGTGAGACAACCTCCAAAATAATTATCGATAAAAATGCAGAAAAAAAAAAAATTGTTTTGCATAGAGGTAGCTGTACTTTTTGTATGTATACATTACTTTTGTATTACTTTTCTTTTTCTTCATTAATTGTGTTGAACTTTTCACAATTAAGAGAAAAAAAAACTACTTTTCGTGTTTGATCTGTTTTTTATTGTGTTGCTTAAGGGCAAATGCAAAGGGAGATTGACAGAGTTATTGGAAGGAACAGGGTCCCTACAATGGAAGACAGGAAGTCCCTCCCCTTTACTGATGCTGTGATTCATGAAGTACAACGTTTTCTGGATATTGTCCCACTAAATGTTCCCCATTATGCCATGAAAGACATTACATTCAGAGGTTATGTAATTCCAAAGGTAACAATTAACCACACAATATTCAGCTGTTTATTTTATTGTATAGTTGTTGAGTATTGTTGAGTTTGGAAATATTCATATAATTTTAAATAAGCATTTTCATTCTTTCTTTCAGGATACAGTGATTATTCCCATGCTGCACTCTGTCCTAAGGGATGAGGCACACTGGGAAACCCCTTGGACATTTAACCCAGAGCACTTTCTGGATGCCAACGGCAACTTTAAAAAGAATCCAGCCTTTATCCCCTTTTCTGCAGGTAAACACTGTACAGTCTACAATCTCACATCAAACTAAAGTTTTAAAGTTGTTAATTTAAAAAAATATAATTAAATATTGTGAAAATGGTTAAATTTCTTTTAAATTTTCATATAAAAAATGCATTAATAAAATTTGTTCTTTTGATAATCAGTCCTTAAATCAAGCATTAGTCAAATAATGTTTAACCCAGACCTATAGCACTACAGAATAGCTCCAGATGTACACAAAGCTTCTTCACGCAATTTAACTTTATATGAAGTAACTCTAATTTAAGCTGCTTGTTTCAAAAATTACTCAAACATGTCAACGTGGCTAATTCTTGTTCAACACTTGTTCAATAATTAATTAATTCTTGGTTCAAGTTCAACAAGCTTGAATCCGATGTGACATTGTAATAGGAACCCAGTAATGGGCACCAAAAAATGTGTGGCCCAAATAAACAGAGGCAGAGTGAACACAAAACCTTTGAAGAATAAATGATTATTTATTCAAACAGGCAAAATCATGAAAAATCCTAACCCAAATACAAAAAACCCAAAACAAAAAAGGGGAAAAATCTTATCCAAAAACATCCAAATTAGATTCAAAAGCAATAATGCCAAATGCAAATTTTCCACAAATAACTTCCTGAAAATAACACCAAATAAAGACAAATCAAGTACAAAATACCTGCAGCACTCAGACCACACTCTCCATTGCAGCAACCAACACAGACTAACTCCATTAAACACAGACGAGCAGGTTTACTGGCGGCCAGCACCTCACATACAACACATTTTCCCATAAATATAGAGTCTAGAAGAAACATTTTGTCATACTGTTCAAAACAGATAATCTACTCTCTTATGCAACAGTTGATATAATTTACAATACATTGAACATGAAATTAATAAGTGGTAGATTTCAATTTTTAGTGGAACCAAAGATTTCCCACCACCGTTTCCCCTCTCGGACCTCTAAAATTATAGGACAAACAATACTGCATAAAGACAACAGGTATTTCATTCACTCATTTCGATTTCGATCGTTAATCATAATAAACTCTTATGTCAGTAAACAGTCTCTCTGTGTGTGTGTGTGTGAGTGCATTTATTAACTCAAGTCCATGTTAAATGTGCATGCAATGAAGCCAGCTGAAGGGAATAACTGAAATTGTAACTTAAATTGGAGCGATATCATAGGCATTGTATTCCTAAGTAGATCAGATACTGAGTATCAACTGGTGACGCTTAACTGATAATTATCAATTATCACAGTGCCTGACTGACACTATACACTTAACAATATGCTAAACACATATACGCAAAACTAAATATTTATATAAAAAAATAAATTATAAATAATTATTTATAAATTAATTAAATATATATTTTGAGTAATTTCTTTTTTTAGCACAACTGCCTGTTAGAAAAGGATTTTGTGACTAGTTGTCACTGCCGATGTCACTAGTTCATCTCCTCTACATTCTATCTCTGCAGGTAAACGCTCTTGTGTGGGTGAGTCTCTGGCTCGTATGGAGCTCTTTCTGTTCATCGTGTCTCTGCTTCAGAAGTTCAGCTTCAGTAGTCCAAAGGGTCCAGATGGCATAGACACCAGTCCTGAACTCAGCAGCTTTGCCAACATGCCTCGATTCTATGAGCTCATTGCCTCCCCCCGCTGAACAACATGTTATTGCATCTTATTTTATTCTTATTTTAAAAGATTCCGGACATATATTTAGGGTGGGGGAACATGACCATAATTCATACTAATTACAAGTTCTTTGAAGCTGGATCAGTTTAGAAGAGTATTCGTATATAATTTGATTAGATCTTTTATTTAATACATTTAGAAAAACACCATTATTTCCAATTTGTCAGAGAAATAGTTACAGTGAAAACTGAAAAATTGGTATTAATGAAAAATGTGTCAGCATGCTGTGAGCAATGTTCTCGTTCTTATTTCAGAATCTACAGGTTTATTTGAGAGTTGTTGTGAAGAGATTGAAGGAAAGTATTTTTTCTGGAGTCTGTTTCTGATTCTTATATATGTGTTACTTGCTCCTGGGTGTCAGTCAAACGCTCCATTAATAAATTGCTCAGCAGTCAGCAGTCAACGCCAGGATGAATTACTAGAAAGGCCATTTGAAATTTCAAAGGGGGCACATTTGTCAATTTATCCTAACATGTACTGTAACATTGCTGAGATTCTGATTGTTTTTTCATCAACAACATCACCAAATAAAAATGTATCATATGAAAAATAATTATCACAAACAATTTTGTGTATGTTTGAATTACGTAAAAATTATGAAGTATGAAGTACATTTTATTATGAATTATGAAGTATGAAGTACATATGAAGTACATTTTAATAAAAAAACAAATCAAGGGTTAGTTCACCCAAAAATGAAAAATCTGTCATTTACTCACCCTCATGTCGTTCCAAACCCGTAAGACTTTCGTTCATCTTAAGAACACAAATTAAGATGTTTTTAATGAAATCTGAGATTCCCTTTCGTTCGGGAACTCCTACGTCGGAGGATTTACCAATGAATTGGGATCACGCTAGGGAGATCAATTGCCTTCGAGTGAAACTAAAACGAGGCAATGAACATTGGCATGCAAGATTTGCATTCCGCGCCCTGCCTTGCCAGTGCGGGTATAAAGCGGAAGCGAGCGCACACACAATTGCTTTTTGCTTCGGAGCCGACCGGTTGTGTCCTCTGACTGAATGAGCTTAAAGAGATAAATTCTATTTTCTTCACGCTCAACGAGTCTGCTGTTTCCCAGGACCTCTCTGTGTTGGTGTGACGGCGCTTCAGTGATCTTCGCGAGCTCTCAGGTGCTGGCTGTTACTGCATGCGGTCTATATCTTTCAAAGAGCTGTTGTCACAGCTGGTAATCGGTTAAGTGCACACAGCGGGCTTGCAGTTTCCCTGCTGTGTTGCTGCGTTGATCCCTGTGTGCTTCAGCACAATAAGACACCGTTTTTTGTGTGAAAGAGCAACACGGGTGAAGATCGCGTCCTTTTCAGGATGACGTTTCACCCGTGTGTTTCTGGATGCGGTCAAATTCTGCTTTCTGTTGATGGTCATAATCGCTGCCTCTCGTGCTTGGGCCTCGCGCACGCTGAGGCAGCGTTCGTGAACGAGTCATGTTCTCACTGTGGGAACATGACTGCCCTGGTGCTAAGATTGAAACTGAGAACCCTCAAGCGAGGGGCAGTCCCTTTGGAGATTCCCCGATCTAGTTCTTCTGCTTCACTTCAGAAAAAGGCTACTTCGGCTAATCCCATTGGTGGTCTGAGGGTTACAGTGAGGAATGATCCGCCGGGTGCAAGACCCCCGCGGGCTCCTCACTCCTCTGCATCGCTGCCATTGGAGCCTCTGGAGGAGCGCGCTGGGCCATCTCGTGTGGTCCCAGTTGTTTCCTTCGGGGCTCCGCCGGAGGACCAGATGTTGATTGCTGCATCGGAGGGAGAGCGGTCATCTTCTGGAGATGAGGACTCGGCTGCGTTGCCCCCTTCGTGTGTGGCAGCATTGGCCGAGCCGGATCCAGAAATGGCCGCTATGCTTTCCCGGGCGGCCGCAAGTGTCGGGCTCGTGTGGAACCCTCCACCGTGTCCCGAACCTTCGCGGCTCGATGATTGGTTTCTTGGGGCGGGCTGTGCTGGTTCTCAGCGCCCCACCCTGGTTCCTTTATTTCCAGAGGTCCCCTTGCGGCTAGACACAGGTCGACTCCCTCCTCCTCCCTTATCACTCTCGATGGCGGGGCAATGAAGGGATACAAAGGCGTCCCCCCAGTGGAAAGGTCGGTTGCGATGCAGTTGTGTCCTAAGACCGCGTCCACCTGGCGGGGTAACCCTACACTCCCCTCTCGCACATGTAGGTTTTCTTCCAGTCTGACTGGGAAGGCTTACAGTGCGTGTGGAGAAGCTGCTTCTGCCCTGCATGCCATGGCTCTCCTCTAGGTCCACCAGGCCAGGCTGCTAAAACACATCATGTCACTCACGGTCGAGACTGGCAGTCAAGGTCGACGCTCAATTGCCTCGCCGCTCCCAGTCTCCCCCTTCCAAGAGGGTCAGAATGACAGTGTGCGCCACCACGTTGCCTCGCCACTCTCATTCCCCTCGCCCCAGCGCTCAGATGTCAATGACGCCGCTACGGCCTCGCCACTCTCGTCTCCCGCTGGGCAAGGAGGCGCGGAAACCAGGACTTGACGCCCCCGGGCCTCGCTCCTCGTTTCCCCTCCTTCCTCCTTCCTTTGCCTCAGGACAGCCAGCAGGGCCTTCCCTGCTGTCTGCCCCCCGGTGGAAGCAGTTAGGTGTTGCCCCGCACACCGAGACCCCTCTCTCGGCCGCAGAAATGCCTCCGTAGTCCGGTCCCTGCCTTCCACCTCGCTGCCCCTCCGCGGGTACGCCGGTGGTCCGGGTGGGCTCGCTGGTACGGTCTCTTGAAGCCTGGCTAGCGCTTCCAAGGCCGTCCCGCTGGCTCATCCGTACCATTCGGCTCGGCTATGCAATTCAGTTTGCCTGCCGGCCTCCCAAGTACAGGGGCATCCGCTTCACCCAAGTGCGGAGTGTCGATGCTCCTGTCATGAGGAAAGAGATCGACGTCCTGCTGGCGAAGGACGCGAGCCGGTCCCTCCAGCCGAGATGAGGTCTGGGTTCTACAGCCCTTACTTCATTGTACCCAAGAAAGGCGGTGGGTTACGGACGATCCTGGACCTGCGAGTTTTGAATCGGGCCCTACACAAGCTCCTGTTCAAAATGCTCACACAGAAACGCATCTTCGAATGCATCCATCCACAGGATTGGTTTGCAGTGATCGACCTGAAGGACACGTACTTTCATGTCTCGATTCTTCCTCAATACAGACCGTTTCTTCGGTTTGCGTTCGAGGGTCGAGCATATCAGTACAAGGTCCTACCCTTCGGCTTGGCCCTGTCGCCCCGTGTCTTCACGAAAGTTGTGGAGTCGGCCATTGTTCTCATGAGAGAACATGGCGTTCACATTCTCAACTAGCTCAACGACTGGCTCATAATAGCTCACTCGCGATATCTGTTGTGCGAACACAGGGACATGGTGCTCCGGCACCTCAGCCGCTTGGGGCTTCAGGTCAACTGGGACAAGAGCAAACTCTGCCCCACGCAAAGGATCTCTTATCTCGGTATGGAGTTGGACTCGGTCGGTCAGACTGCGCGCCTCACCGAGGAGCGTGTCCAGTCAGTGCTCAACTGCCTCAAGTCTTTTCAAGGCAGGTCAGCGGTCCCACTGAAACAGTTTCAGAGGCTCCTGGGGCATCTGGCAGCTGCAGCCGCAGTAACGCCGCTCGGCCTGCTTCATATAAGACCACTTCAGTGCTGGCTTCACGATCGAGTCCCGACATGGGCGTGGCAGAGCGGCACGTTCCGGGTCAACGTTACCCCGCACTGTCGCCAAACCTTCAGTCCTTGGTCGGACCCTGCATTTCTACGGGCCGGAGTGCCCTTAGTCCAGGTGTCCAGGCATGCTATGGTTTTCACAGATGCCTCTGCCAACGGGTTGGGGGGCACGTACAACGGGGATGCAGTTTCAGGTCTGTGGACGGGGCCCCAACTGCATTGGCACATCAACTGCCTAGAGTTGCAAGCAGTACGTTTAGCCTTGTGCCGCCTCAAGGGGCTGCTTCTGCACAAGCATGTACTGGTCCTTACGAACAGCACTGTGACCGTTGCGTACATCAACCGCCAAGGTGGTCTATGCTCCGGTCGTATATCGCGACTCGCCCGCCATCTCCTCCTATGGAGTGCTCCTCCCTGGTGTGCTCAACCGTGTATCCGACGAGCTCTCATAGCAGAGCTCTTTCTTTTCCGGGAGAATGGCGACTCCATCCGCAGGCGGTTCAGCTGATATGGGGAATCTTCGGAGCTGCTCAGATAGATCTGTTTGCCTCTCTGGACACGACCTATTGCCTGTTGTTTTATTCCCTGACCGAAAGATCCCTCGGTACGGATGCATTGGCACACAGCTGGCCCCAGGGCCTTCGCAAATATGCGTTTCCCCCAGTGAGCCTTCTTGCACAGACTTTGTGCAAGGTCAGAGAGGACGAGGAGCAGGTCCTGCTCGTTGCACCGTATTGGCCCAACCGGACTTTGTTCATGGAACTCATGCTCCTCGCAACAGCCCCTCCTTGGCCCATTCCTCTGAGGAAGGACCTGCTTTCTCAGAGACGGGGCACTCTATGGCACCCGCGTCCAGACCTCTGGAATCTCCATGTCTGGTCCCTGGACCAGGTGACTACCACAGGCTGTGGTAGACACCATCACTTCTGCTAGAGCCCCCTCTACGAAGCGCCTCTATGCGTTGAAGTGGAACCTATTCGTCGATTGGTGTTCTTCCCACCGGGAAGACCCCCGAACTTGCCCGATCGGAGTCGTGCTTTCCCTCCTGCAAGATGGGTTGGAGTGAAGGCTGTCTCCCTCCACCCTCAAAGTGCATGTTGTCGCAATAGCCGCTCATCACGATGCAGTAGAAGGTAAGTCATTGGGAAAGCACGACCTGGACATCAGATTCCTTAAGGGTGTCAGGAGGCTAAATCCGCCTTGTAATCCGCACCCCGTACCCTCTTGGGACTTAACTTTAGTGCTCAGAGCACTCCAGAGGCCCCCTTTTGAGCCCTTACCTACGGTTGAGTTAAATATCCTGTCTATGAAGACAGCTCTCCTGTTGGCTTTGGCTTCTTTCAAGAGGGTAGGGGATCTTTTTCGGTCGACGAATCGTGCCTTGAGTTTGGACCGGGCCTTTCTCACGTTGTGCTGAGACCCCGGCTCGGATATGTGCCCAAGGTTCCTCCCACTCCGTTTGTACATCAGGTAGTGAACCTGCAAGCGCTGCCCCCAGAGGAGGCAGACCCAGCCCTGGCTTTTCTCTGTCCCGTCCGTGCCCTGCGTTGTTACGTGGACAGAACGCAAAGCTTCAAGTCCTCAGATCAGATCTTCGTCTGTTATGGAGGCCAGCAGAAGGGGAAGGCTGTCTCCAAGCAGAGGAGGCGCGCCCACTGGCTAGTGGATGCTATCGTCCGGGCTTATGAGTCCCAGGACGTGCCTTGCCCACCTAGGTTGATGGCACACCTAGTAGTGTCGCCTCCTCCTGGGCGTTGGCGCAAGGCGCCTCGTTGACAGACATCTGCAGAGCTGCGGGCTGGGCGACACCTAACACGTTCGCTAGGTTTTATAGCCTCCGTGTTAAACCTGTTTCCTCCCGTGTACTCACTACGGCCAGTAGCGCGAGGAATTAGGTTATGTCGGCTTGCGACGCCATTCCCACCACATGGCCGGATACGTGCATCTTTTTCTCCGTTGGTTCCCCAACATATGGTTAACCTCGTGAGTTCCTCCATCACCCCTTCAGCACCAGGCGAGGCAGATCACTCGGTGCCAGGTCTATTACCTCTCGTAGGAGTTGCTATTAGACTGGGTGGCCTTACAGTGGTCCCTACGGCGACCTATTTCTTTCACGTTCCAGCTACCCTCCGGGTTAGCATCGTGTCTTCCCCTCGACAGACCCGTTCTGTCATCCCTGCTGAGTACGCTCCCACCCCTCGGGCTGGGACTACCTCAGGGACTGCCATGTGTTCACTACCCCACGGGTTAGTACATATGTGTATTCCAGTGTCTCCCTTCGGGCGGGCAGGGGCTCCGCAGCGTTCCCTCCTACGGGTTGGGCACGCTTTCCCAGTGTTATCCATATCCACTGAGCGGGTCTTGCAGAACAGCAGTGTGATTCTTCCAAGATAGCTCCCGCCAAAAGAAGAGAAGAAACTGCTCAGGCGGGAAGCTAAGCTGGGCGCTGGAAGGGGCCAGCACCATGGTGTTTTATTCGGGATCCCAATTCGTTGGTAAGTCCTCCGACAAGACATAGGAGTTCCCGAACGAAAGGGAACGTCTCGGTTACGTATGGTAACCCTCGTTCCCTGAGGAGGGAACGGAGATGTCTCGTCCCGTCGCCATGCTTGCTGTACCTTTGCAGAGGACTGGACACCGTCCGGCTCCTCAGCGAAAAGCAATTGTGTGTGCGCTCGCTTCCGCTTTATACCCGCACTGGCAGGCGGGGCGCGGAATGCAAATCTTGCATGCCAATGTTCATTGGGTCGTTTTATTTTCACTCGAAGGCAATTGGTCTCCCTAGCGTGATCCCAATTCGTTGGTAACTCCTCTGACGAGACGTCTCCGTTCCCTCCTCAGGGAACGAGGGTTACCATATGTAACCGAGACGGTTTCCTGTACCTCCATTGACAGTCCATGCAACTACCACTTTGATGCTTCAAAAAGTTCATAAAGAGATTGTAAAATAAATCCATATGAATCGAGCGGTTTATTCCAAATTGTCTGAAGAGACGCGATTGCTTTATATTGATGAACAGAATTAATTTAGGCTTTTATTCACATATAAATATTGATCAATGCACACATCAGTTATGGTAAACGGAAGCTCAAGCATGCTTGCTTGACGTGCAAGAACCAATGAGGTTCATTCCCGAGTATCACACAGCACGTTTGAGCTTCCGCAAAAACCAATAAGGTTTTTTCTCACTTGTCAAGCATGTTCAGTTGAGTTTCTGTTTATGTTCACTGATTAAGGTTTATATGTAATTAAAAGCCTAAATTCAATCTGTTCATCATATAATGCCCAGAAAGGCCATGGCGATGGTAGAGCAACGACTTACCAAGGTGGAGCCAGAGGGAAGAGGAAGCCTGGTGAAGCCGTAGGGATGACGGTCCCAGGTGGAGCTGAGGGAGTGAGTAACCAAGGTGGAGCCAACTGTTCAACGGGCCGAGGTGGAGTTACGGGCTTGGAGGTTCTAGGCGGACCTAGAGGGTCAACACTCCAGGGCAGAGCTGGTGAACTGGAAGCCCCAGGCAGAGCCGAAGGGCAGTAAGGAGCTAGCAAAGACAGGGCCATAAAACTGAGTAGCACAGGCAGGGGTTTACAAAACAGCCTCCTTGGCCGATACAGGGCAGAAAGAGAGTTTAAAAGTGGCCACCTTGGCCGACATGGGACAGGCAAATAATTCAGGAACTGCCTCCTTGGTGGAGGTGGAGGTGGAGGTGGAGGTGGGAGTGTGAGGCAGGGTGGGAACATCACAGACAATACTAACTCAGTGCTGGACGATGAAACAGGCATAGTGCTCTGCGATAAAACAGGCATGAAGTTGGGCTACTAAACAGGCATGGTGTTTATTCTTGCAAACTCCACACTTAAGGTTCAGAGTCAGCACATTCACGTCAGCCTAGGCAGTAGAGTCTGAGCTCCACTCCATTACCTCATATTCTACCAACACGCCCACTGGAACAGATAATGTTATCGGGCACCATGATGGAGATCAGTATTTTCTTTAGTTGGTCTCTTGACTCTTTGGCATAAGTTTTTCTCTGGCTGCTGTAACTGTGAGTTTATAAAACAATATAAAATTTTATTAAATTGTTATGGCAAGAAAAAGTCAAGAGTAAGATGCTCAGGATTATTTTGGCTGTTGTGATGATGCCATTATCATTCTGGACATGTCTGATTCTC
This sequence comes from Gila orcuttii, assembly GCA_026230005.1. Taxonomy (NCBI): domain Eukaryota; kingdom Metazoa; phylum Chordata; class Actinopteri; order Cypriniformes; family Leuciscidae; genus Gila; species Gila orcuttii. Next base: position 10,320,848 of record JAPDVR010000009.1, read on the forward strand.
TGATCTCATCCTGTGTATAAGCTTTGAATTTAAGGTTACTTCAAATTTATCACACAAACCGTGTGTGTGAAAGAGTGTTGTTTGCAAAAACACAGTTCAAGCAGCAAGAAAAAAACTGATGTTAAAAAGTCAAGGGACATCATCCCAACTAATGCAAACACTGATCTCTATAATGGTAACATTATACCAAACATTTTCAATTAAACATCTCAATAACAACTTTTGTAGATGTATGACAGAAATAAAGTCATACTGGTTAATAATAAGTGTAATAATGTTAATGCTGTAAGTCAGTTGTTGTTCTTGTGTTTCTCAATTTTCTGTTCGTGTGTTCCTTTCCTTCAGTGATTCTGCTTGTTAACAGCAGGTGTTCATCACTAATGCTCAACAATCACTTACATATTCCCTTAATTATCTCACCACTGCGTCAATGTTACTTTTTACTCTTTGTGGGGTTGAAAGGGGTAACAGGGTTTTTGTAAAAAAAACACACCCACGGAATGTATTTTAACAGTAATAAACTGTATGTTATAAAACAGGTATCAAAGTCAAAGTCAAAGTATCTTTATTTGTCTCCCCAAGGAGAAATTAGTTTTGGATAAAGAGATTGCTACATTGAAGATTTCAACAAAGACAAAGCACAGGTATAGGGTCAAAACAGTTAAAGACAAAAAGTACATAAAACATTAAGGCTACTCAGAGAACTGTGCAAAATAGCAAATCACCAATTCCTAAATTCTGCTTATGCAAAAGTGATATCATATCATGTCCATGCATAACATTCAATCACAGATATACAGTATACGGCTATACAGAGTTAAAAACAATTAAAAAACAAAAAAGTACATAGAATATTCAAGCTACCCGCAGAGCTGTGCAAATTGCAAATCACCTTTTTCTAAAATCTGCTTATGCAAAATTAATATCCTAACATGATCATACATAACATTTTAAATCACGGATATACAATACATTAATAAATTCATAGTCACATGTTCATCGCTGATCATTTATGAGCTTAATTGAGAGAGGAACAAATGAGCGCTTATACCTATTATATTTGCACAGAGGAACCCTGTACCTCTTTCCTGAGTTCAGTAACTCAAACTCTGAAAACAACGCATGAGTATTATCAGATATAATGTTTTTAGCCTGCCTAATTGTTGTCTGGTCAAAAAGCTCCTGCGGGTTGAGGGGTGGCGATGTACCCATAATTTTGCCTGCCGTCTTGACCAAATTAAAAATCTGAGTTTTTGATTTGACTGTCAAATTTCCAAACCAACTGGTGATACCATATCGAAGAATGGACTCTATTGTTGCTCTATAAAAGATTAACATAATATTTTTACAGACCCCAAACACTCTAAGTCTACGCAAAAAATAGAGGCGCTGATGGGTTCTGGCACAAACATTTGTAACATGTGTGCGCCAACTCAGGTCATTATCAATAAACACCCCTAAGTAGTTAAAAGATGTCACCTGCCTGATATCATGACCATGACTGACCACAGGGCTCTGATCTCCAACTGATTTGGGGTCAACCAACATTTCCACAGTTTTTTGTGTGTTAATCTGAAGTTGATGTGAATCACACCAGTTGACAAACTTGTCCACAGCAACTTGGTGGATATTCATGTTGCTTTCTTTATTAAGCAAACTGAGAAGGACAGTATCATCAGAGAATTTGACTATATATTGGCTTGGCTCATAGCTGACACAATCATTAGTATACAATGTAAACAGGAGAGGAGAGCTGACACACCCTTGAGGGGCGCCAGTGCTGCACACCGCTAGATCAGACAGAGAGGAGTTAAACTTCACCTGCTGTGGCCTGTTCGACAAAAAGGAATGATACCATTTGATTAAAAAAGGATTTACTTTTAACTGAGTTAATTTCCTAAGAAGGATGTCTGGCTGGACTGAATTAAAAGCAGAGCTAAAATCAAGAAAAAGCAGTCTAGCATATGCAACAGGACTTTCAAGGTGCTTCAAGGTTAGGTGCGTTATTGTCGATAAAGCATCACTTGTACTATGTTTTTTTGTATTTAAGCGAATTGGTATTTATCTAATTTTTTTTCCACATCTGTGTGGAGTTTCTCTATCATAAGCCTCTCTAAAGATTTAAAAACATTGGAAGTAATGGCCACTGGCCGATAGTCATTATTCTCCTGGGGGCATGCCTTTTTGGGTACTGGAATAATGATAGATTTTTTCCAGAGTTGTGGTACTGTACATGTATCTATAGAAAGCTGAAATAATTTATGCCAGGCTGGTGACAGTTCTTCTGCAAAAGTTTTTAAAAGAAAAGCAGACAGGTTATCAGGGCCTGCTTGCTTTAGTTATCTGCATATTTTTAAACACCTTAATAACAGTATGTGGTTCAATTACAATTCTATCCAAATCAACATTACAAAATACATTCTCTAGAACTGCAGCACATTCCCTAATATTATCTGAATTAAAACGCATATAAAAAGTATTCAATTAATTTGCCTTTGCAATTTCATTGTGAGCAAACAGGGGCTTCTTTTTAATGTCCATATTAGTCATTTTTCTGATAGAGTCCCAAAGTGTCTTTGTGTTTGAGTCTGACAGCTCTTTTTCTGCCCGCTCCTTGTACTGCTGCCGAGCTGCTCTCATTTGCAGATTAAGGTCTTTTTGTGCAGCTTGGACTTCTGCTTTGTTCCCAGTTCTGAAAGCTAGTTTCTTCCTGTTAATACATTCCTTAATGCCCTTTGTGATATAGGGTTTGTTATTAGGATACCGTTTAACTGTTTTCTGGGGTATAACAGAGTCAATACAGAAAGAAATGTATGCGGTGATTGATTCAGTAGCACTATCAATGTCTGCATCCTTAAAAAAGATATTCCAGTCTGTGCAGAGGAAGCACCCCTTCAGCTCCTCTGTTTTATCACTAGACCATACTTTCACAGACTGGATTTCCGGTTTACTGGACTTAAAAACTGTGCAATATGTGGGCAGCAGCTGGATAACATTATGATCAGAATTATTCAAAGGCGGTCTGGCTCTAGCTGTATAGGCATCCTTGATATTGCCATAGCATTTATCAAGTATACTGTTGTTTCAAGTGTTACATTTAACATATTTATGAAATCCAGGTAAAGTTTTATCCAAGCTACAGTGGTTAAAATCACCAAGTATCAGCATGGGAGCGTCAGGTTTGTTTTGTAGATGGCGATGGATGCAGTCTGTAATTGCCTTAGCTGCCATGCTAGCGCTCCCACTTGGGGGGACGTACACAACGCACACAAATATATTGGTAAATTCTCTAGGCAGATAATATGGCCGCAAGGTAACACATAACAGCTCCAGGTTGGGGTTGCATATTTTGTCTCTCACTGTAAAGTTACGACACCAACTGTCCTTAATATACATACACACCCCACCCCCCTGTGTCTTGCCCGAGTTTGCGTCTCTGTCTAACCGTAGGTGGGTGAAACCTTCAATTTGAATAAAGTTGTCTGGCACCTCGTCGCTAAACCAGGTTTCTGTAAAAGCCATTAAACCGGACTCACAATATTCGTAGCAGGCTCCAACCTGTTGACGCAGATCATCCAGTTTGTTTTTTAAGGATCGTGGATTGCAGAGAAGCATTTGTGGTAGCGGTAGCTTGACAGCTCTTCGGATGCGCTGTTTTATTTATTTATTTACTTATTTATTTATTTATTTGACAGGGACAATGCAAACAAACATAGTGTCAAAACCAAGCGTGTCACTGATGTGTTGCACATAAAGTTTATAGCTATTGCTAATTTTCAACTCCTGTCCCTGGAAGGGCTTTTATACACAATAAAATTTACATGATTAACTACTTCAATAAAATAAAAAAATAATAAAAAAAAAAATAATAGTAATAATATAAACATACATACATATCATATACAACTTTTGTAATAATTAAAAATGAGTACACTTTTGGTTTATTTTTAACCAGTTTTTAAGTCTGGAAGTGAACATCTTAAAGTCAGGCACAGTCTTGATTTCAAAAGGTAATGAGTTCCAGAGTTTAGAACTCTTCACAGAGAAGGTCGTCTGTCCAAAGCTGGTCCTGCAGTATGCTATTTTACAGTCATGATTTGTGAAGCTCCTAGTGACTCGGATGTTGTCCTGTCTCTCAATAAATGTACTTAGTGGCTCAGGTGCTAAATGATTAATGCACTTATAAATTAGTTTAAGAAAGGAAAAATTGCTAAAGCTATCAAAATTCATTAAATTATATTTCTTAAAGATGCTGCAATGATGATAACGTAATGGTTTTTTATCCAAAAGTTTTATTGCTCGATTATATAAAGAACCTATGCGTTTGATTGCAGTGGGAGCGGCTTGTGCCCATGTTGTCATGCAATATGATATATGAGAAAATATCATAGCATGCATGTACAGCAGGGCTGCCTGACTTGGTATGTAGCTTCTAATTAGTTTAAAACAATTGAGATTACTTTGTAATGTTTTTAGGATTTTCTTTATATGTTTTTCAAATTTAAGTTGAGGATCTAAAACTAATCCTAAATATTTAAATTCTGTAACTGGATGAATTTCTTTATTTTGTAACTTAATATTAAATCTTCCTTTTATATCTATTTTTTTAATGGAAAAACACATGGAAACTGTTATTGAGAAATTTAAAACTAACTGATTTTGAATGAGCCACTGTTGAATGTCAGACATACTAGTGGACAGTACAGCTGCAGCCTGCTCAGGTGACTTGGCGGGTACATAAAGAACTGCATCATCCGCATAGAGCTGACATCTGGCACCTGAGCAGTGCAGAGGTAAGTCATTTATAAAGAGACTAAACAGCAAAGGGCCAAGTATAGAGCCCTGTGGAATGCCCATTTTTATGTTTGAAAGTGCAGATACCTTTTGATCAACTTTAACACACTGCACTCTAGAGTGGAGATAAGATGTAAACCACAACACTGCCTCATTTGAAAAATTAAAATTTAACATTTTGGATAAAAGCAAACTATGATTGACCGTATCGAATGCTTTTGTAAGGTCGATAAATACGGCTCCTACCACATTACCTTTGTCTAGGGACTTTTTTACATTTTCAATTAAACAGCAGTTTGCTATTTCTGTCGAGTAACCTGGTCTAAACCCAAACTGGTGACAATGGAGGAGCTGTCTGGCTTCTAAATGGTCCACCAGTTGCACTACTACTACTTTTTCAATTATTTTTGATAAAACCGGTAAAATCGATATAGGGCGATAGTTGCTCATAGAGTTTTGGCTACCACCTTTAAACACAGGGATAATTATTCCTTTCTTCCATGCACTGGGAAATGTACTGGTTCTTATGGAGAGATTAATGAGATGGGTCAATGGTTTGACGAGAACATCTTTATAATTTTTAAGAAAACAACTATTCATCATAAAAATGTCATTTGACTTGGAATTTGCAAGTTTATTAATTATTTCTGCAACTTTTGCTTCCAACACCTCTTTAATATGAAATGAATCTGTTGAGGTGTCTCTCAATGAAAGATTAAAAGGATTAACGGGCTGGAAATCTTTTGATAATTGTTCAACTGACTGTACAAAATAGGAGTTGAATTCATCAGCCATAGTGGCACGATCGGTTATACTATTGCCATTGATATTAATTTCTGTGATCTTTTTATGTTTATTTGATTTGTTAGTCAAATTGTTTAAATGCTTCCATAGTGAGTTATTTATGCCTTTGGAACTATCAATTAAATTAGTGTAATATGTTACTTTTGCTTTCCGCAACTCAAATACAACTTTATTCCTTAAACCTTTATAAATCAAGAAATCTGTATTGAGTTTAGATCTTAAAGATATTTTCAAGGCTAAATCTTGCTTCTTCATGAGAATCCGTAATTCATTATTTATCCAAGGCACCGTATAATCCTTTTTTTTCCAATTTGATTTGCTTTGTAAATTTTTCCATCAGACATGTAATAGCTGTAGTCAAGGAATTACAACATTCCTCTACATCATCTAGTGTCAAAATTTGTCCCCAGTTTATATTTTTAAGTTCTCTTTCAAATTGCGCAGTTTTACATTTAGGAAGAATGAAATGTGTTTTTTCATGATCAGATTTACCAAAGTACTGTAGGCGCTTCTTCGTCAGTTTCCTAACAGTCAAAGTCATGTTATGGTCGGAGAGTCCGGTAATCAAATTATAAGCCCTTGTAATTCGTTCTGGTCTATTAGTAAATGCCAAATCAATGAGGGTCTTAGTCTGTCTTGTTATTCTTGTAGGTCCTTCAATCATTTGTCTATAGTTAAATTTTGTCATAAGTGCTTTGAGTTTATGTTTACATTTTTTATCAGACCAACAAATATTGTAGTCTCCATACCATATTGTCTCTCTATAAGAGTCCAGTTGTTTAACTACAACATTTAGGTCATCATAAAACTTGACCTTATAAGAAGGGGGATTATAGAGGACAGCAATATTAAAGTTCATAGTAGGTGATAGAGTTACATTTAATGCTAGACATTCCAGGGGGGTGTTCAATTTAATTAAGTGACATTTTAATTTGTCTTTAATGTATATTAATACTCCTCCTCCCTTACCTGTAATTCTATCCTTTCCAAAACATTGATACCCAGCAATGTCAATCATATTCGTTGGAATGTTTCTATGAAGCCATGATTCCGTTAAACAGAGATAATCCAAGTTAGAGTCCAGGAGAAGTGCAGAGACCTGATCACGTTTAGGGATAAGGCTGCGTATGTTTAACTGTCCACCTAATATTCCCTTTGGTTTGCACTTTACATCCCAGAGCACACGGGCGTGATTAGCAGTTTGAACTTGTAGATAATACCTTTGTTTCTGTGCAGCACGACTATCCGAGCGTGTATGTAGCGTGTTGACTGTTACCCCAGACTCAGAGAGGTTAGCATGCTCCGCCATAGCTAACGCCGCTGCATAATCATCCGACCGAGAGCAGAAGCTCTCGGCGCCTCCTACAGTCGCAGTAGCTCCCGGTCCAGTCCTTAGCTGGTGATCAATCAAGCGGGATAACTCACCGGAGAGGTCACAATCCGATGGTCTCACACGGGGCTCTGATGTGCTCCGCATCCCCGCATGACGCTGCTCTGGCAGCTCCTGGCACTGGGCCAACATTTCCTTCAACTCCACTGCGTGAGTCGCCGGTGTAATCAGGGGCGGTATCTCCTGCAGGGTTATGTCAGGCATTACCTCCTCTCGGCTCGCCTGGTGTTCAAGCGTGGGGCCTGGGTTCAGATGTATGTCTCCAGCCAAAAGTATTAGCACCATACTGTCTAAGGCCGTCTCTCCTACCCCGTTTCCTGGCCTTCCTGCCTCGACGAAGCCCCGGGCCATGATGTTGTCATAGCTCCCCGGGCACCTCATGTAGCAGATCAGGTGACGGTAGCACTCCGCTATCCCGCAGTCCCAGCAGCTTGGTCCGACTATATATTAGAAGGCCACTGCCGCTGGTTAGCCCGTCAGCGGAGCTCTGAATGACTTGACCAAACAGGATTAGCCATGCCAGTGGTGCCATTCTCCTCCGATTCACTTTGCACAGTCGCAGCATACAGTTCACAACGCAAGTGGTATCCAGCAAATTTGCACACTGAGTCCGCCAATACAAAATATAAGAGAGGGACATAACAGACGCCATAACAAACGAACAAAAAAAAAAAAAAGCAGCAAGAGCTCTCCTCCATGTCGCCAGCAGAGCAGCGCCAATCACCGCTCATGGAGCTCATGCTCATTTTGGAGCTCATTTTGGAGTATTACTGTAAAAAAGCCTGGTAAGGTATATACTGGCAACACTGTTGCCAGTAATTTACTGTAAGATTTAGTTTTTTGGGTCACCATTGTGCTGAAGAGTAGAGCCTGTGCTTCAGTCCAGGAGAAGATCTGGAAACATTGATGATACGCTTCATGTGGCTTTATTTAACAGGTGGTGATTGTGTAGTTGTTCATCCAGTGGAAATCTCTTTATTAACAATATTTTTTAAGTGTTCTCAGATTAAATACGTTCACAGTAATACTTGCTCACATTTTTTGTGCATTATACATTTTAGTTAATACATTTAAATGACAGTTGGTTTCTGCAAGTGAAATTAGTTAGCTAAAATTTGTATTTAGTGCAGTGTAGATTACAGTAAATAACTGTACAATTAACAGTAAATTACTGGCAACAGTGTTGCCAGTATTTTACTGTAAAAAAGCCTGGTAAGGTCTAACAGTGTAGGCTCAGACTTCAGTTCGAACGTTGGCATGTGGCTAGCTCATGCTCTGTGTCTGCGTGAGCTCAGGCTAGCATTCTGTTGGGCCGTGGCTGAAAACGCAATATGCGCATCATGGACTGTGGCTTTATGATCCTCCTCCATCTCACAGACAGTAAATGGAGATCTGCAATGAAACAGAACCCAATCCATGTACTCCATGAATATCCCTCAGGGTCTGTCTCCAGTCAGGAGTGTTTTCATCCGCTGATTACAAACCTGCCAGGAAAAAACATGCAGAAGTGTGTTCCTCGAGGAACAGATCCCCCTCTGAGAGGAGGAGCCGTGGAGGATTTACGTTGTGGCAACGTCTGTGGCACGTTGCATTTCTATTACATAGAATCTCTTTTTCTGTTCTCTTCTTTCCTTTAGTGATTCTTCTTGTTAACAGGCTTATTAAGGCTGAGATGACTCCATATTTAATATATGCAGACTTTGTGGCTCAGATAAGGTCCAGTTCTGGTTTATTTCTTTCCTCTGGCTGACATGTGGCATTGTCAGTCAAAGGAGACACAGTGCTGTGACAAAATATTGCATGTCAACAAATCATCTGCACAAAAACACAAAGTGAGCTTTAGTGGATGTCAAGCTGATGAGGGAAAGTACATGCCTTTTACCGTCTATTTGTGGCTGTCAGACTACATATGAGATTTTATGGCGTTGATTCCCATTGTAGCTACCCAACTTAAATACCTTTTTACAAAGGCAGCTAAATCCTTCATCATTTTGACAACCAACGGGCTGCAGCCATGTCCTAAATTGTTTGTCTTCCAGCAACTTCTGCTGGAATTTGCAATTTCCCATTTTTCTGGTCTAGTTTTATTCCTGTTGTTCCTGTAAAAAATGACTAGCCTGGTCCCACCAGACTCTCGTACATTTCATTTGTACATAGAGTCTGGCACCGCTCCATTGACAAGCGTTAACTTTCTTGTAGGCGGGAACTCTATTGAAGTCTAAAACTATTGGATCTGCCCTGAGTCACTCTGTATCTGCCACAACCAATCGCTAACGTTTGGTCGTGACATATGTATTTTCCCGAACCCCGTGGGGAGGATGGCCACCAACAAAACTAAGCAAAGATTGTTCTTGCTCCGGCTTTAACGTCTTGATATTTGGCAGCGTTGCCACAACGGACCGAATGGCTTCGCTCGCATCTTTCTCCGCTGCCATTACAGAACTTCAGCTCAAAATAACGCACGAGTCGACGTCATCGCTCTCAGCCACTCCCTCTGTTCACTGATTGGCCCGGTAAAAAATTGATCAGAGAAAACCAAAGTCTACAGCACAATCCCAGACGTAGTACTGAAGGAAAATGAAAACTGAGCGGAAGTACAAAGGAGGGCGGAGCCAGGCTACAAAATGACCCGCGTCATCTCCGCATCACGGCAATTTTGCTCCGGCCGGAAGCAGTTATCAAACTGGTTCTGCGTGTTTATCACACTAACGTACATATTTTGCGACAGCAAATAAAAATGATTAATTATGAAGGCTATATTCAAATAAATTGATAATATACAATTTTCTTCAAAACTATCTAAATTTTGAATGCCTGTAGGATTAAAATGTAATTTAAGGCCTTAATTTGAGCAAAATCCATTTAATGACTTTTAATGCTTTTTAATGCCCTACGGAAACCCTGTATAAAATAATTAATTAAGAATATCCACCATAAGATACCAGGTAACAGATATAGATATAGATAGATAGATATAGGGGGTGCTTGCTAACAGGTTAAACTTTTTTCACTTCAGCAATAATCTGACAAGTGCCGTCTTTAAAAAAAGACCAAACTTACGTCTGTGCTCCAAAGCATTCAAGATTTATCACAGTTGAAGTTGAAAATGTAATTTTCAGGTATATGCTCAAAAAAATGCATAAATGGATTATAACTACTGCATAAATATAATTTAGTACCATAAAATCCCCTAAAAAATACAAAATATTAAATAAAAAACATTAACAAACTAAAATATAGTATAATCATTTCATTAAAAAAAAAATATATATATATATATATATATATTTCTGTCATTTTTGACAGACACGAGAACAGCACCAGAGGGTTAATATTATTAAATAGTATTATGTTGTAAAGAAATCAAAAATCCATTTTTAGTTGTCAAATGATTCCAGGTAAAGTTCACTCTCAACCAATAAAATTTCATGAGATAACATTTGCAAAAGATTTGCAAGTGCAACAACATTTTATCTTATGCTTGCGGTTGTCTCCGCATACTGAAGGTGTCCACAAGGGATTCATTTTGAGCATTCAATGACCTTTTTAATTTGCAGTGAACGTTTTATAATAGTTATGTGCGGGCTCGGTGTAACAAGATGGACCTCAAAATCACAGTCACCGTTGGAAAGGGTTCAAATATGCAAAAAATGCTGAAAAAACAAATAATGTGTAGGACCTAGAGGATTTTCTGAAAAACAGTGGGTAGTTTAACTGCTTTAGGACAAATAATCACAATTATCACAAAACAAACAAAGAAAAAAAGTTGTGAATCATCCAGGTAATAACACAACATTATGAATCAAGCGCATGTCAACTTTTAAACAGGTTAATTTTTATAAATTCACCTAATATTTTCTGTTGTGGACTATATTTAATCATCTATTATGTAAAATAGTTTATTCAGGGCAGTAAATAAACAAGCAGCATTTTTTTATAATTCCTCTTATTTATTTATTTTTAACATTTTACAGATTCTGTAAGATGTATGTAAACTTATGACAACAGTACATAAGGAAAGTAAATGATGAAAAAATTCCAAAACTAGTGTAAAAATCAATCAACTATTTCCAGAGCAGAGAGAATATAAATCTTATATTAAAAAAAAAAAAAAAATGAATTCAGAAAGGCTAAAAAAAATGTCAATATCAATTTTTGGCAGAAACCACAGATGATCCATGGTCTAATATTTTATTTAATATCTCTTTCCACAATTCATATTTCAAAGAGAAGCTCTGTGGGTTAACATTTTCTTTCAGTTTATTATCCCCCCCCCCTTTAAATAGGCAAATGCTTAAGAGTCTATGATTGGATCATTATTGCAGTGATTATTGTTTCTAGCATGTTGTATGTTTGGCAACAGGAAGACATGGCCATATTCCAGGATGTCAAATTCAAGATTCATCAAGCTCAAAGTGTGAAAGAATGGTTGGGAGGGAGCATGAAGAACTGTTTTACACAGAGTCCAGACCTTACATTCATTGAAAGTCTTTGGGATGTGCTGGAGACTTTACAGAGTGCTGGACTCTTGCATTGTCAATATAAGATCTTGACCAAAAATGTAAGCACCTCTTGTTGGAAATAACATCATTTATTTCTCATCAATTTTTTGGTCAAGATCTTGTATTGACAATGCAAGAGTAATAATCACTGCAATAATGATCCAATCAAAGACTCTTAAGCATTTGCCTATTTGAAATCCAAACAAATGACTTTTTTTAGGGGCCGGCCCCAAACTTTTATGTAAATTTGACCAGATCAACCTAAATTGTTGTTACAGCGATAAATAGCAGAATAACTGTTCCAGCCAGATATATTTTCTGCAGTGAAAATGTTACTGCAAAAGGTACTTTGAAATCGAATGTGGAAAACTGAAGTAATATTAAAAGTTAGCACATCACCCCCACAACAAGAAGAACCAAAATAGAGTTTGACTCCAATCTTAGTGGATCTTAGTTATGCATTTATGAAAAGACGAGACTTCCACAGTTTTCCGTCTTTAGCGCAAACTGTATTCCTCCATTATTTCCAGAAGTCTCCACAGACATTCAGATCACCCTCTGGCGCACAGCCTTCTCGTCTTCATCTTTTTTCAAGCAGTCCCCCTGCATCAGTGGAGAAATCTCTGAGGAAACACATGGATGCAACATTTCTGTACTAGGGCTTTAACAATACATCATTAACTTGCAATATAAAAATGTGAAGATATGTATCGTTGATGTAAAGAATATGATTTGCGATATTGAGGTATTTGTATATAAGGCTTAGCTTACTGTATCTATAAGCTATAATTCACCCATAAATGTAAATTCTGCCATCATGTCGTTTTAAACCTATAAGATTTTCATTAAACTTTCAAACACAAATGAAGATATTTGTGAAACAACATGAGAGTGAGTAAATGCACAATTAAAATTTTTAGATGGACTAACCATTCACAGTTTGGGAATAGTCATTTTGACATGCTTTCTTGCGATTAGACTGTGATGGATTGCACTGATCATCTGAAGCGCATACTTTTCTAAGGAAACTTGACAGATTCAACGAATGCCATTGAAAGCGCAAGTGCTGATTGAGGAAAATCATTTCAGTAACATTACTACGTTAAACTACTATATATAATGTTGAATATAATGTATGATAATGCAATTGGGGAATATTTGGGAGTCCTGATAATAATATAATAACAAAAATATTACTTTAATTATAATAAAAAAAACCTCTCTTTTATGTTTTGTTCAGTATCGCGATTTGTATCGAATCGTGACGTGTATTCGTTACTCTTCTAAAATTTACATTTGTTTACATCAAAGGTTCAGAGATCAATGTAAAGCCTAAACTAAATCTGTTCTTCATATAAAGCAATCGTGTCTCTTCAAACTATTCAGACTAAACCACTCGAATCATATGGATTAGTTTTACGATCTCTTTATAAACTTTTTGAAGAGTCATAGTGGTAGTTGCTTGGAATCGTCAATGAAATCTCTCAGATTTCATTAACATATCTTCATTTGTGTTTCAAAGATGAATAAAACAACATTATTTTGGCTACATCTCTCAGGGCATCATCTTCCTGTAGCAGTGCTTCTCAAACCCTGTAAGCATGTAAGCTGACATAAACCCCAATCAACAGGCCAGGGTAATACACTTTCTATTTTCACATATCAGCATCTTTGGGAAAACTTGCTGCCCTCGTAAATGCCTTCTGAGCCCTATTTGTTTTTGCCACATAAGAAACACTTCCAATGAACGCTCGTTTTTCGGTAACACAGGCATCTTCAGAGAGACAATGCCCATCTTAATATGTGAATTTATGTGTAAATCAAAGAGTAACAGTAATCCGCAAACACACATACCTTTCATCTCTGTGTCACCATTGTTGGTGCTGGAGATGTTCCTGTCCTTCTCTGGCAATCTGCTGTCCACCACATCTGTTTTTACCTGTCCCAGCGTCTGCAACAGCAGCATGGTGTCAAAAGACTCGTCTCCCCCTTCTTTTAACAGCTCCAACACCTGCAAACACAGAGCACACACTTTACAAGACATTCGCTAGGAAATTCTGATAGTCAGACAATAGATCTGATTCATTCAGTCAGCTTTTAAAATATCCAGAATAATAGTCAATATAAATTTAAAACCAATGCATTAATATGCTTTATTATTGCTTTAAGTATGGTAACTACTTAACTACATTTCACATTGAAATTACTTAAATCAGGAACACAAATTTACTATAATTCATCTGTAAATTCAGGAACAGTGCTTTTATAGTAATTGGATGAACTGCCATAAGATTATAAGATGATAAAAGCCAAATTCATCAGAAGCATTTGATGAAGCATTTTACCTCTTGCTGTCACGCTTTTGAAGGCTTTGCTGCTAAATGAAACTCAATTTGAAGTTTCGGTTTCATTTTATTTTGATGGTCCCTTTAAAGGACCATCAAACTTTTATATGGTGTTTGCATATAAATGTGTCTTTGCAGTGTGTGGACACAACCACCATACTATGAAAAAAATCCATTCACTCCTTTTTTATAATCCTCAAAAAGTCTAAACACTCTCAATAATAATAATAATAATAATAATAATAAGGCCATTTGGATTTTCTGAGCAATATGATGTCATAATGCTCATGCTCCGCCCATGACCACTGACGGACTGTCCCGTATCAGCATATTTCCTGTATTAGCATATTTCTGTCCTCAGCCATTGGACAACCGCCATGGAAGAGAGCGGTGGGGTGAGCAGTTGCTCATTATCATTTAAAGAGACATGCCCTGAAACGGGTCGCTGTAAACAGAGCTGTTTTTGAGGAGGTAAAAAGGGTGTTGTTTTACACAACCATTGAGGAATTTTAACCGAAGTATATTACAAACTTGACACCTATTACACGATCACCTTAAAGAATCATACCAACTTGTTGAAAATGGGCATCCGATGACCCCTTTAACACATTCTGTTGACTATAAGTAACGTTGCTCCTACATGTCTACTATCTCTCATTAGAGTTTTAGTAGAGTATTAGTAGACTGGTTGGGTTAGAATAAGTTGACTCATGTAGTTTAAAGTGAATTATAGTCAGTATAGTGTCTGTTGCAGGACCATCACAATAAAGAGTTGGCAGATATTAAGACAGTCTACTAATACTCTAATGAGAGTTATTTGACATCTAGTTGCAAACTTATAGTCAACAGAATGTTCAAAAGGGACCATCAATATAAAGTATTACCGAAGTTTCAAATATGCAGATGTTCTGATACCTACCAATCAGAGCTGACATTGTTAAAGCGATAGTTCACCCAAAAATGTAAATTCTGTCAGTATTTACTCACCCTCATGTTGTTCAACCCCGTAAGACCTTCGTTCATCTTCAGAACACGAATTAAGATATTTTTGATTAAATCTGAGAGCTGGATCACTCCTCCATAGGCTTCTAAGGGATTGAAACTTGCCAGCCCAGAAAAGTTATTAAAGACATCGTTAAAATAGTCCAAGTGACTACAGTGGCTCAATCTTAAGTTTATCAAACGACGAGAATACTTTTGTGGGCAAAAAACAACAAAAATTATTAACTATTAACAACTATTAATTCCTTTCTCTGTGGGCCTCGAGTGTAACAGCGTAAGCTTCTGTGTTGTACGTCACACGTAGGCTCACTATTGGCCAGTACAACAACAGAAGCGCTGCGCTGTTACACTAGTGAACTCACTCGAGGCCCACAGAGAAGGAAATGAATAGTTGAAATAAAGTCGTTATTTTTGTTGTTTTTTGCTCACAATAAGTATCCTCGTCGCTTGATAAACTTAAGATTGAGCCACTGTAGTCACTTGGACTATTTTAACAATATCTTTAATAACTTTTCAGGGAACAAGTTTCAATCCCTGAAGAAGTCTATGGAGGAGTGATCCAGCTCTCAGATTTCATCAAAAATATCTTAATTTGTGTTCTGAAGATGAACGAAGGTCTTACGGGGTTGAACAACATGATGGAGAGTAAATACTGACAGAATCTTCATTTTTGGGTGAACTATCCCTTTAAGGCCCTTTCACACTGAGCACGATGCGATAAAGCTAAGCGAATTGCAGACGAACATAGCTTTCTCATTGAACGTGAACCGACTGATTGCCTTCACGCCTGCAGGATAGGGGGAACACTGACCGAGAACACACTCTTCCTCGTGTATTGATCTCACAGGTTTTCCCATTTGGCTTTAACCTCGTCCGCTGCACAACATAACACATAAAGTTTGATACTACACAGAAACCATCACTGAGTGTGTATAATCACTTTAGACTGCGATCTAAAGTGGATTTTGATTATATAATGGGCAGAAGTACATTAATTGTAGTGTTTTACAACAAACTGAATGCTACACCTGCTTAGCATTTCTTATGTAAACATTTCTTGTTCTTTATTGATATAACAATACTGCATGAAATAACATTATCTGCCTTTATGTTTCATCTGTAGAAACGTCTCTCTCAGTTGTTTATGTGCAGAACCGAGCGGGACTCAGAAATGAACACAACGTCGTCTTTCGGAAGGCCAGGAGTTATGATCACATAATATGATTGACAGCTCTAAAGCGAATGAGCTCTCTGACTCATGGAAAATGATAATCTTTATAAAGAACATGTAAGATTAAATCTGTTCTCAGACACCAATAACACTCAACATCATTCTCTTCTCTCTTCCAGAATACTTTTCTTCAGTGTTTACACTTCTGTGTAACAGCAGAGGCTCGGATAAGCTCAAATCTAATTGGACGGTTCGTTTCATCGTGGGGTGAAGAAGAAAAGAACCAACACACTGGTCAAAAATCTTGCTTTGTCGCGCTCAGTGTTGCCAACTTAGTGACATTTTTTCAAAAAAGTGCCTAGCGGCAAATCTAGCTGACGGTGCCGGCAGACGTGAACGGACTTATCACTTATCTGCTTCTCCTTTGTTTTAGATTTAAAGAAATTAGTTTGACCATTTTAATTTCCATTCTTCTCTTGTATTACTCACTAATCACAGAGCTTTAGTTCATCCAGTTTGCGAACTCTCTCAATTCAGATAATTTTACACATAAAAAATGTAGTCATTCACTTCATACTCGTTCTATTGTCTGACAAAAGAAACATATAGGAAATGAGAACAGCTTTATTGGACATTCAGCTATATTATATTATATTTATATTATTATATTAAAATACAGTATGTGAGCACGGATTAGGCAAGAAAACACATTAGGCAGGCAGAACGATGATGACGTCATCAATATGCTAATTAACGCCTTCTAGTGACATTTAGTGACTTTTTGGGCAGGCTTTAGCTACTTTCCTTTGAAAATATTGAAAATAATAGAATATCTACGCTTATTTCACGCAGCCGTTATTTTGAAATCGAAAGTGAGGCTCCGGTGGGAAGAAAACCGGAAGTGTCACCTTTAATCATAGGAGAGTCGCGAATGCGATGGCGTATTGTTATGTTTAATGTAGAAATTAGTTATTCTAAAAATGTACATACATTTCTTTCATACTTTAGACTATATACAGTAAAATTCATTTATAATTTTTTTTTTCAGAAAGTAAAAAAATAAGCAGGAACGAACTATATCCTATATTGGATATTAACATCCAATAGTGTAAATCGCGGCAGCAGCTTCAGGTTGGTAGTCCAAGGCATTGTTGTTTATCTTTACTTCCGGGGTTCGTCCCACCGGAGCCTCGCTTTCGATTTCAAAATAACGGCTGCGTGAAATAAGCGTATTGTTCCGATTCAAGGGCATCATCATCATGACGTACATTTGCATCGCTTAATCGCGCTCAGTGTGAAAGGCCTGACACTTTTCTACGAAATTATTACAAATTTGAATTCAAATACTTTTTAAAAAATGAATCTGAAATTAATCGACCAATTAAAAGTTAATTTAAATGAACGCCCCGTATCCAGAGTCTACACAACAAATAGAGCAAACCTGATCAACACACCTTCAGGCACTTATAACTCTTCAGCTCACTGAGGTTCTCCTCCAGAAACAGCAGATATAACGCAAGATCATCCCAGGTCACCTGTCCAAACTGCATTACCCCTAATGTGGGCAACATCTCGTAAGGCTTCAAGAACCCCATGGTCCTTCTGAATGGAACCAACATGGCGTACAAGCACAAGGGCAACAGCAGCAAATACACACACAGATTTATGTAGCTCAGGAGCTGAAAGATGCCCACGGCAACTAGCTTGCACTGCATGGCCGGAGGGACCGAGGAGTCGTTGATCACCACTCCAGACCGAATGTCACATTGAAACTCATCTGTGATGGAGAGACGGATGTAATAGCAGAGGTAGATGCAGGCTAATATGAGGGCCAAGAAAGTGACGGCGCGGCAGAGGAGGTATCGGATCAGTAATCCTCGAGAGAAGCGTTTGGTCCTCAAGTATTGCTCCACCAGAGGATATTTAAAGCAGCTCTCGGTAACGTCTATCACAGAGCTAAAGAAAAAAAAACATGCAAGCATAACAGTATTTAAATGTTACAGGAATGATTGGTGAGAGATTATGGTAAGTGTGAAAATGGCAGAGATATTTATAGAAAGTTAGTTTGTGAATGCGTGCCAATAACTCTCACAGAGTGAAGCCATGTGAGTGTGTGTCAGCTCTGTGCAGTGTAAACCCAACACCCTGAAACGTCAACAAGGACCACCAGGCCTGCGTGTTCAGTTCACCTGTATGAGCCCACACGGGCTGACTGGGAGTCCTGCTTTCCTGCAGTGTGAAGGCATTTGGCCAGTTTAATGGCTCTGTTGTAGGAACGGTCCAGTTCTTCCATTATAAAGGTCAGATCAGAAGAAAGCACAGGGGCTCCGGTGAACCGCCAAAACAACGCTGGCAAGTAAACTGATATCGCCACCAGCAACAGGATATAAGGAAAAAACTGCAGAGAGAGAGAGGGGTTCCATTTTAATAATAATATTATTATGATGAGGTGAAGGTGGTTTTTGTGAACTCTATGACTAATCTCTTAAGCCTCTTTATACTTCTGTATGGTGAGAAATCCATTATTTTAATAATTTATTCGAGTAATGCACAAATTCCACATTTAATCAACAAGGAAAATGAATTATTGTTTTTAAGGGGACCATCAAAATAGAGCGTTACCATAATACTTTCTTTTTTTATGTTAAATAATCTAACTTCTATTTTGATGGAAAACTTATAAATGCTTCTCATTAGTTGCAAGTTGCATTTCTGAATGCAGTGTGATTAGCTGTGCAAATGAACACAGTGCTGCACTTCACTCTGAAACACACAGCATATACTTTTAATTAAACCATAGCCTTTGTGATTTCATAATCACATTAATCACAGCACAAATGAATTAAGGTAAATCTCAGTGAAATACATCGCTTGTGGAATTTCACCGATTACTCGACACAGGTAATGTGGGATTTTTTTTTAATCGAGTAATCATGACAGCCCTAGACCAGTGTTTCCCAAACCTGTCCTGAAGGACCATCAACACTGCACGTTTTCTGTGTCTCCCTAATCAAACACACTTGATTCAACTCATCAGCTCATTAACCCATGTGATAATGAGCTGAGGAGTTGAATCAGGTGTGTTTGATTAGGGAGACACAGAAAACGTGCAGTGTTGATGGTCCTTCAGGACAGGTTTGGGAAACACTGCCCTACACTACAACACTAAGGACAACTTAGTAAAAAGTGTGAGAACATGTTTGTATGGCTTTACCTTGTGCAGCCACAGTGGCAGGCCTCCCGTGTCCTGTGTTTGCACTGCCGCCCAGCAGTACGAGTCCACATAACCAGCCTGACGCCACGAGAACTTTGTAGGAGGGAAACAACTAATCTGTGTACCTGGAGAAAAAGAGAATCAACAGTTTTACAGTAGATGGAGACTAAGGGGGCTTTCACCTTGGCCGTTTAGTTCGGAACGGGGCACGGTTCGCATGAAAAATCGCTAATGTGAACGCTGTCATGTGGACCCGAGCGCGCACTGGGTCCCGAACCCGACACTACCTGGAGGAGGTGGTCTGAGTTCGGTTGCTCCCGAACCGTGCTGCGGTTCGCGTGTATGTGAAAGCAACACGGACTCGGGTGCGCACTTCTTCAGGAAGTAAAGTATCCTGCGCATGCGTTTTAGCCGATTATGATGTATTTAGTTAAATAAAACACACGTGAGGGATGAAGATTTACCCTTGGATACGAGCAAGAGTGAGTCTGCAGTGTTTTCGCGCATAGTGCGTGCAATCAGGGCAACAAATTAATGGAAATCCACTGTCTCCTCAAAAGAGTCCATTTGCAAGCAGCGGAAAGACAGCTTATGCGACACACACACACACACACACACACACAGTTAACCTTAGTTGTTTACTCAGCTATGCATAATAGCACCAAATAAAAAACACAATATATTGACCTGCGTCGTGTTTTCTATCATGCGCTGTGCACGTTTGCAATGACGTAAGATGCACGCAAACGCACCAGAGTTCGATAGAATCAAGTTGAGTGTGAAACCAGACCAACGTTGCGGGGGGGCGCCGGGAACAAACGCGCTCGGGCTCGGACCGCCGCAAACGAGCCCAGTGTAAAAGCCCCCTAAGTGTGTGTGTGTGTGTGTGTGTGTGTGTGTGTGTTTAGGGGGGAAACAACTAATCTGTGTACCTGGAGAAAAAGAGAATCAACAGTTGTACAGCAGATGGAGACTAAGTGTGTGTGTGTGTGTGTGTGTGTGTTTTGACAGTGAGACAGTTGCATTGGGTGCATTATCAGCAGGAGCTCAATGTGAAATCAGTGATCTTCATCAGTGTTGGGCAGTAATGCGTTAGTAGTAACGCATTACAGTAATAATATTACTTTTTGCAGTAACAAGTAGTATAAACAATTACTATTTCAGTAACAATATTATAGTTACCATCCATAAAATAGCTTGTTACAACATTATTTTTGTTGCCTCAACCCCTACTGATCTGAAATCCACCAATCCAACCATAGATTCATTTCCATAATATATTCAAGACCTGTACGTGCATGTGACGTCACGTCACTATTGCAGCAAACTAGCTTGAAAGATAGAAAAGCTTACATTTAGCAGCTGGAATTATTGCCATCCCTTTGATTGTCAGGAGAATAGACCATTGTCAAATCCAAGTTGTGACATTACTTTACTCTGCCATTACACAGTTTGACCATCCACATCCCTTTGATTACTATATACCCACCTATTATCAAAAATCCTTCTAGAAAACATTTATTTTTCTTATTATAGCTACAATTAGAATCAAGTTACTCGTGACAATTTATGATATTAATACTTCCAGTACTCAAAACTCACTGTAAACCACCACTGTGTTTGTAATAACTTCCGATTGTGATCTAATGTAGATTTTGGTCATATGATTAGGCAGAAATATGTTGTTTGTAGCATTTTAGAATAACCTAATCACTACACCTGCTTAGCATTTCTCATGTAAACATCATTTATTCTTTTAAAAATATCCCAATGTTAAAATAATTTCAACACTTTTTTAATTCATGAATGAATCCGTGTTTTTGAATACATGTATTACTTGAACGAAGTTTAAGGATTTTAGCCAATCCCTTAGTAACGATGTAACTGCTCCAGAACCAGCGGAGACAAAGCTGCGCTGATACTGGTGAAATATCAGCAGTCCAAGAAAGCAACAAGCTTATTGTCAGCTTATGAGGAACCTTATTTTGACAGTGTTGTTTCCACACTCTGTTTAGTTTTGGTTTCACTGGTTACTGATTATGTCCTCATTTGTTTAGTCTAGTTTACTTTCCTTTGTTCTGCCCTTGTTTATATAGCCCTGAGTTTCAGTTGTTCTTTGTCAGTTGTCGTTTATGCATTGGTTTGTGTGGTTTGCGTTGTTCTCCTGCATGTTCATTCAGAGTGTTTGGAGAATTAATAATAAAGCTTCTTTTGTTTTTGAATCTCCCTCATCTTCATGCTAGCTGACCACATCGAAACACTTATTTATAGAGGAAAAAATATTAAAAATGGTGATAATATCATATATCGAAATCCCGTCACCGCGACAGCCCTAGTAATAAGAGTAGGCCTATTATCCCGAATCACCCAGCCCATCATTTATTTGAACTGCTGCCATCTGGAAAGTCTAAAAATGTTGTTGTATGTAAAATTGTACAATAACAATAAAGAAATCTATCTATCTAAAAAATTACTATTAGTATCCGTCTGTTGTGCAAAGCTGTGCATTCATGAGACAATGTCAGCACAGTAATTCACTCACACAAGAGCACAATTTCAAGAAATCAAGATAAATATCTGGATTTTGTTCCGGTTGTCACAATAACAAAAGGTCCTTGCGTTCACAACTGTCATTCTGAATGTCCTCTAACTGGAGATCCGGTCCGGAGATAGTCACCTCAGAGTAGAAAATACACATATACTTTTGGGGTTTTCTAGGTGTTGTCTTTTAAGTAGTTTTTTAATTAGTCTTGATTTCTCAAAATAGTGCACTTGTGCGCTTTACTCGGGCGGGTGGAGTGGTGCGCTAATACGATCTCATGAACATGCAGTCGTGTACACCAGACCAACAGCCAAAGTCATGATTTTCGCTAACAATAATTTCAATTTTGGTTTGCTTTTCACCAGCCCCTATCGTATATCTTCGGGACACTTAGAAAATTTGGTATGAATAGCATGTGTTCGTTCTGTGAGACTTCAGCCAGTATAAGGCCAAGCGCAAGCAGAATTTTTATTTTTTAATTACTTTTTGTGATCTGAAAAAAAAAGTCATACATGTTCCCGTTTCAATAGTAGAGAGGCGTGCCAAGCGTGTTCATGAGAATCATGCGGCTTTGTCGTGCACAACTGCTATAGCTGCATTTTTATAGTGTCTCCCATCAAAAAATCCCAATGAGATTTGTCACTTTTAATAAGGAAACGTTTCAGCTTTCAAAATCTGTCCATTTTATCATGAAATTAAAACAAATGTACCAGAAATATTTCAAAATAAATCAATATTGAATTGAATTATGAAATAATGTGTACTGTGAAACCATGATATGTTTTGAGACTATTATCATACCATAAAAATCACATACCATTGCAACCCTATTATTACAATATAGCTAATTATATGGTTACCGTTTATTTTTAGGTGGTCTTGTTACGGAGCAATTATACAATTAAGTAAACAGTTGCTTTATATAATGAACAGATTTAATTGAGGCATTTATTCACACTTAAACATTGATTGATGCATTCATGTAGACTGAGCACATCAAATATGGTAAACGGAAGCTCAAACTTAGTTGTTTGTGGGGGTTTGTTCTTGCACATCAAATAATTAACTTACTGAAATATCACTATTTGCACTTGTAACCAAGAGGATTTTTTTGCTGCAAACAATAGCTACCACTATTAACAGTGTAAACAGCATACATTTTTACGATTTACATTTAGCGTACATCATCACCTACTGGGCTGTTTTTAAATTTCAATGAATGTTTAATTTTCATGCCATACTTTCAGAACTTGATGTATTAGAGAGATTATATAAAAATACGTTAAATCTTTTGAATGCAGATGTGTGAGATGACTAAATGTTAATTTTGTGAGATAATACAATAAACATCGCTTTTATAGTTCATAGATTTATAATTATATAACTCGATGTAATGACATAACATTCAGCATAATTTGTGCTGTCACACACTGGAGCTTCATCAAAAGGCCACGCATGCGCCAAACACCTCTGAAGCATACCTATATTTAAGTAACTTAACCTGTTTTTTGGAGAAAAAAAAAAAAACCCAGGAATGGGGTGTTAGCATTACAGCACAATTTAGTCAATGTGGAAACTGATGTGTCATTGCTTATGCTATACAAAAAAAAAAAAGTATAAAACAAAAGCAATGCATAAAATACTAACATCAAACTGCAGTTCAGGTCATATGCATTTACTGCACTTCACACTGAACAGATCGGCATCAACAGTTGGAAATTGTAACAGGTTCAAAAAGAAACTCAGAAAAGTAAGTAGACTAGCAAAACATGACTTGTGTTTCAGATCTCTGATGATGAGTGTGAGAAAAAGCACATACCGACAGACACTTCCTGAGCGAAGGCTAGAGAAATGAGGAGCAGAGGCAGACCCACCGCGATACAGGTGACCATCTTATCCAGAGCCAGCTCTAACCTGATGCCCTTATACTTGTTCTCAGACGCGGGCTCCTTCAGCACGAAATCCGAGAACACATACTCTGTGGCGGCGTGCGCTATAGCCATGACTTTCCTCTGTTATCATCCATACATCTAATCACGAACATCCATCTAACTTTCGATTGATTGATTGAAGAAGAAAAAGCGGGTGACTGTTCAAAAGGTTCTCATCCACTGAACAGGCATTGAATGGTAAAAAGCTTTAAGTATGAACGGATACAGTAATTGGCGTTAGATGTGATTATGAAAACAACGACACAATTTCCGAAAGCATTTCTCTGTTGTTTTCGTGCTGTTCTTCTTCGTTTTCTATTTCTTCCTCTTCTTCTTCTCGCATTTTCTTGGCGGTTGGCAAACCAGCTTAAAGTTGCTTTACTGTCATCTACTGGACAGGAGTGTGGATCATAAGATTTGGCATGATAAGGGGGAAGGGAAAATAATTAAAATAATAATAGTTAACCATAACCTTTTATACGTTTTTTTAAAGTGAAGTTTAGTTTTCACTTAAAAAAATAACTAATTCCTCTCTTTCCCTTTCATATGTATAACAATACATAATAACATGTTGGAAAGATTTCAGTTAATTGCAATGTAAGCACATTCCATTTGTATGTCTATCTAATAGGCTAAATTAAGTGTCTTGTGTGAAGTCTCCTTTGTGTCCTTCTGAGATGTGTGATAACCCTTTCTTCAGATCTCTCTTTCAAAACCAACAGAGCTTTGAATATTATACAAAAGTCTTCCTGTGTCATTAATATCCCAATATTCCTGCCATATTTTTCTTTGAGTTTGATCTTTGGTCTATGATTGCTTTAGCGTCAGCTTTCCTTAATGCAAATATATTGTTGGTGACTAAGATTGTTTAGGTAACATATTTACTTCGTCATTTCCTTTCACAGGAACCCAAATTCGATATTTCTATATTTAATTGAGTCTTTCAAGAAGGGATATCTGAATATGGGACAGGACAATATTGGGTAGCACTTTAAAAAAAAATGTTTAGTCAGTTACGTAACGTCGACGTGACGTCGTAATTGGGGTCACTTCAGGGAGCCCTATCATCTTCGAGTGTCTACAGAACGAGCCAATGAACGTTGCCATGCGTGAATCGCTTCACACGCAGCGCGTGTATAAACAGAAAGTGGGCGCACGCACTTATTGTCTTTCACTTCGGAGCCGAGCTTCTGTCTGACTTCTGCAAGTTCTACAAGACTGCTGTAACGTTGAAGACTTTGTTCCAGTGTTGGTGTGACGGCACGATCAGCGGTGGCCGCGAGCATCTAGCACACAAATTGCTGTTTTACAGCGTTCAATTGGGTGTGTGTGTCGGTCTCGGTGGGCGTTCCATTGAGTGTGTACCTCGATTACACCGCGGCTACCCCTGGGTGCTTCAGCACTAAAAGAGTTTTTCTGTTTTTTACTAAAAGAGTAACAAAAGCGTGACCCTGCGTCCTTTTCAGGATGTCATTCCGCTTGTGCATTTCTGGCTTGTTACAAAGCCTGTGGACAGGCTGCTTCCGCCTTCCATCCCATGGCGCTGTTGCAGGTCCACCAGACCTAGGCGCTCATGGACATGAACGAGGGTGGTTCTGACCCAGAGCTCCTCCGGGAGCTCCGTGTGGCAAATGACCTCGCTCTCCGGGCGACGAAGGAAACCGCAAGTTCTGTTGGTCAGGCGATGTCCACCTTGGTGGTCCAGGAACGCCACTTCTGGCTCAACCTGGCCGATATGAGGGACACTGATAAATATCAGTTCCCGGATGCCGATCTGTCCCAGGTTGGGTTGTTTGGCGACGTGGTCGAGAGTTTTGCCCAGCAGTCAGTGTTGAACTGCGTGAGCACGCTCAGACGCAGAACAGCGGCAGGGGCGGATCTACCGGGGTGGCATGGGGTGGCAAATGCCACCCTAAAAGAAAGCCTTGCCACCCCTGCTGCCACCCCAGTTGGCAGCAACAAATTAAAAGTTGTGGCCAATTTGACAATTTACGAGCGCAAATCTCCAATGTCCGACTGCAGTGAATGCAGCACGAGATTACGTCAGAGCGGCAAGAGACTAATTTGATTTGAAAACTCTCACACATCTGCCACTAATCAGCTGTGTCTTACCTTAATGTTTTTCCTGTGATAATGCCCCTTATTTCTATCATACTTCTATCTCCTATTTCGTGAGATGACATTGTATGGTCACTTATTCCCAGTGGTTAAATTGGGCGGGGGCTTAATCTCGTTGTCAGTCGACCATGATCGCGCACCGCTCGCGCACGCGCATCTAGGTGACACGGATGTGTACGCAGCAATATGTAATGAATGTTCCTTGGAGATCCGTAGTTGCGCGGGATGTGGAAGCGCGCAAACGTTCCAGAAATGTACAAAAAGTGCCCTGGCCTTGAATGACAAGGTAAGGAAAATAAGATTAAATTAAATAAAAATTAAATAACCAAGACTTGGTTGACCATGTGATGATTTTTCTCAGGAGATGTTTTGAGCATTTTACTTCAGACACCGGATTATCAGCAAACAAGAGAACTGGTAGCTGGCTACTCAAAATAAACTAGCAATCTATTCAGTCAGCATATTTGTATTTGATCTGTGTGAATTACAGAAATGTAAGACTTGCTAGACCTACTTTTAGCTACCAAGCAACCTTTCCACAAGGATAGATTGATTAAAATTTTTGTGACTTGTGCATACCTGGATGTGAAATGATGCAGAGTAGGCTGTGTGTGTGTGTGTGTGTGTGTGTGTGTGTGTGTGTGTGTGTGTGTGTGTGTGTGTGTGTGTGTGTGTGTGTGTTGTAGTAGTAAAGAGAGAGAATGGGAGAAGGAAGTGTGTGTGAGGTGGACCTGGTCACCACAGACCCAAATCTTCTCAGCTGTTTCTACTCTCATATGCTGCACTGTCTCTTCATGTGGCACATTATGTTTGGCACATTGTATGGGTCACTATATCATAACAAGGTAATAAATGTGTAATCAAGTGATGACTGATTAACAGTAATGTAAATGCTAAATGTCCTAATACCTGTTGATACTACAACAATGCAAAGTATATGCTTTTAACCTTGCAGTTTTTCACATATCATGTAATACTCAATGTATCAATTTCTTTGCACAAAACTCTCCAGAAAGTGCCATTTAATGGTTTATTTAAAAAAGAAAAATGGGGGGGGGGGGGGGGGGTGGTTGGGGGTCATACCCCCGGACCCCCTAGGGAGAGCACCGGCCCCCACATTATAAATCCCAATTTAACCCCTGCCTAATATGAACTGTTTCACATGAAACTTCAAATGCAAGACATTGATTCCATGAGACTGAGTTTGTCTGTACGGGTTTGTAAATGGCAGTCTGTGCCCTTTTGTAGTGTGTACATACCATTTCTCATCAAACAGTGATAACTGTGATTAAATTCAGTATATACGTCTGCCATATGTTGCCACCCCTCAAGAATTCCTGCCTCCCTCTCGCCACCCCATAAATGTTTTTCTAGATCCGCCCTGAACAGCGGCACCACTGAAACTGTTTCAGAGGCTCCTGGGGCATATGGCATCTGCAGCCGCGGTAACACAGCTCGGATTGCTTCATATGAGGCCGCTCCAACACTGGCTCCATGATCGAGTCACGAGATGGGCGTGGCATAGCGGCTCGTGCCGGGTTCAAATCACCCCGCACTGTCGCCAAACTCTCAGCTTGTGGTCGGACCCCTCGTTCCTACGGGCAGGTGTTCCCCTAGAACAAGTGTCCACTGTCCAGGCATTCTGTGGTCACCACGGATGCCTGGGGGGCCACGTACAACGAGCATGCAGCTTCAGGTCTGTGGACGGGGCCACAACTGCATTGGCACATCAACTGCCTCGAGTTGTTAGCAGTACATCTTGCGCTGGGCCGCTTCAAAACGCTGCTACTAGGCAATCATGTACTGTTCCGTACGGACAGCACTGCAACCGTTGCGTACATCAACCGTCAAGGTGGTCTACGCTCCCGACGTATGTCACAACTCGCCCGCCATCTCCTCCTTTGGAGTCAGAAGCATCTGAGGTCACTTCGTCCCATTTATATTCCGGGCCTGCTCAACCGTGCAGCCGACGAGCTCTCACGGCAGCAGGTGCTACCAGGAGAATGGCGACTCCATCCCCAGGTGGTCCAGCTGATTTTCAGGCACTTCAGGACCGCACAGATAGATCTGTTTGCTGCCCCGGACACGTCGCACTGCCAGTTGTTCTACTTCCTGACCGAGGGGACCCTCGGCACGGATGCTCTGGCACACAGCTGGCCCCCGGGCCTACGCAAGTATGCGTTTCCCCCAGTGAGCCTACTTGCACAGACCTTGTGCAAGGTCAGGGAGGACATGGAGCAGGTCTTGTTAGTTGCGCCATATTGGCCCAACCGGACCTGGTTCCCGGAACTGGTGCTCCTCGTGACAGCCCCTCCTTGGCCCATTCCTCTGAGAGAGGATATGCTCTCTCAGAGACGGGGCACCCTATTCTAGGTTCTAGGTGACCTACCCCCAGCTGTACTTGACACCATCACTTCTGCTAGAGCCCCTTCTACGAGACGCCTCTATGTGTTGGTGGAAGTGGAACTTATTCGTTAACTGGTGTTCTTCTCACGAGGAGAACCCCTGAACTTACTCGATCAGAGCATAAAATCAACAGTAACTTACTGGCAACAAATAGCCAGCCTGCTTCTGTATTTTATACCACAGTAAAATTACTGTCAAACTAACTGCAGTAGTTTTAAGCATAGGCCTATTGTAAAATAAATTATACTGTTATTTTACTCAATAATTACATATTCAATAACACCAGTTATTGCTTCACATCAGCAGCTTCATTCAGATTTCATCTCTTACATTTCATAGCTGAACTTTAATAGAATATAACAGATTTACCAGCATATTAGCCATATTTCATCAATGAACAAAATACAATTATAGCCATACTAGTAAAATCTCAGTAGCCTAACACTCTGTGCCAGTGGGAAATAAATGT
Source organism: Gila orcuttii (assembly GCA_026230005.1). Taxonomy (NCBI): domain Eukaryota; kingdom Metazoa; phylum Chordata; class Actinopteri; order Cypriniformes; family Leuciscidae; genus Gila; species Gila orcuttii. The sequence goes on from JAPDVR010000009.1 coordinate 10,349,536, forward strand.
TAGAATTGGAAATATTAAAATAAATGTCTGAAGAGTTAAAGTACCCTACTTAATAATTAGTAGGCCTACTATACAACAATAACCAGCAAATACACAAAACCCCATGCTGTAAAGAAAAAGGCAACTCTTGCTGCTTGTCTCACGATGGTCCCGTCGGTCTGCCAGCGTCGCTGCGGGGGGGGGGGGGGGGGGGGGTATGCTGTCAACACGGCTTAAATGAGAAATGAGCACCCGCTCCAATGTTTTTACAGATATTCATTAACACAAACATATACCTTGCAAATGACATTTGTATAAAACAAATAAGGGGATTGCTTGTGTGTTGAAGTATACCTACCAATTTAACGTAGCTACTCCTAGGACTTTTATCTTCACGACACTGCGGGAGGAAAAGGCCAGAAAATGAACGCTTGTTCATGAAACGTATTAAATATTGCAAATAACATCAGAATAAAATATATAAGTGATTTAAAAAGTTAACCTACCTACTCTTGTGGGCTTTCATCTTCATGATGAGTCTGTTACAGAGAGCTGTTGCGTGAGCTGGTGTGTGGTTGTTTTTTCACGGACATTTAGTACGGGAGAGTGGAGTAAGATGAGCCTTTTTTTTATTTATGTTTTTACTTATGTGGTCCTCAAGATAAGACAAAATTAGGCAGTACAATGAAAGTATATATAAAGTAATGTCAGGATGTTTCCTATCATTTTAAATTATCCGAATGCATCTGTGACGATCGGCAGCTGTAGTGCCCTCGAGAGCCTCTGGAGGACACTCTCTCTTTATGTTATGTTTCATTATGGACTCATTATGTTTATTATGTTCAGGTATGTTTTATTAAGCTGATTAAGTTTTCCTGTCTTAAGCCCGTGTTTTCCCTGTGTTCAGTGCGAAGTATTGTATAGCGTAAGCGTACCATTCCCGAGCATTATTCTCTGATTCTAGTTCTTTGTATTTTGTGTTTCCCTGGACTTTTGACCTTAGCCTGTTATCTGGACTCTGTTTATGAACCTGTGCTGCCTGCCTCGACTTTTGCCTGTTTGACTTCGATTCTGATGTTCCCTTTCAATAAAGTTCTGCAAATGGATCCGACCGCCTCTGTCCGTACGTCACAGAATGCTTCGCCAAACGTGGATCCAGCAGACTTTCAGCATCTATCCACCGTGGTCAAGACCCGAGCTTCCATGCTAGCCTCTCATCGTTCTCAGCTGGCGAGACTAACTTCTCTCCTCGAGGAACTAGCAAGCTCCGTGCAATCCTGGTCTACGCAGAGCTCAAGCACAGCAGCTAATCAAGCCCAAACTGCTGCTGCACCTGTTCCACCGCAACCCAGTGTGAGTACCGCATCTAACTATCCCAGTCTGTCATTTCCTGAGAAGTTTGATGGCTCACCTGTGGTGTGTGAGGGATTCTTTCAGCAGTGCAGCTTGTATATGAATCATCAGCCCAAGTTTTACACCTCGGATGACGACCGCGTTTCCTTTATCTGCTCACTGTTCACTGGAAAGGCTTTGGAGTGGGCAGGTGCGTTCTGGGAACAAGGTTGAATTTCGTTCCCTTCTTATGACGTCTTTATCGCCCTATTCAGAGAGGCTTTTGAACTCTCCGCAGGAGAGGAGGATCCTGAGGAACTGCTCTTGTCCCTGCGTCGGGGAGGTTCGTATGCAGCGGATTTCTCTCGCTCATTCCGCATGCCGCTAAAGCCTCATCTCCCCAAACCGTTTGATCCTCCCTTGATGACCGTCAGAGGGGCTTTCAAGTATTCAGTTTCTGCCAAACCCACTCATCGTGTCAGACCCCTCAAGCCCGTATTCCGCGCTGGTCCTGTTGAACTTGCTAATCCAGAGACCGCGGAGGTTTCGCCGGCCGAACTGGAGTTTGAGCGCGTGCCAGCCGACTCGAAAGAATCAAGTACCGAGTCGAGTGCATTAAGTGAGTCTACCGAGTCAAGTGAGTCTACCGAGTCAACCGAGTCTACCGAGTCAACCGAGTCTACCGAGTCAACCGAGTCAACCGAGTCAAGCCCAGTGAAGCGCCGTCGCAGAAGGAAGAGAAGGAGGCCTCGCTCGGCTCATCAGGCTCCAGTGAGCGTACCCAGACTTCTCGCCCTGCCGGCCCTGCCTCTGCGCCTCGCCCTGCCTGCGCCCTTCAAGCTCCGGGAGGCCTTTCCTGAACCCGTGGATTTCCCCAAGTATTTTTTGGGGGGGGGGGGCAGTAGGTACTCTGTGAGGGCCATGTAGGCGACGCTGACATGGACCTCATCTCAGTCTGCTCCGTCCTGGTACCCTTCCAAGTGTGCTCCCCCATGGTCTCTTGCCCTGCTCTGGTCTCCAGGCCCCAGGCCTCTCCATGGGCCTGACCTCTTGCCTCTCCACGGGCCTGGCCCTCCATCCCAGCCCCCGTTGACCTCCCCCGGAGCTCTTAGGAGCGTCTGGAAGCCGCTCCTTAGAGGGGGGGTTATGTGACGATCGGCAACTGTAGTGCCCTCGAGAGCCTCTGGAGGACACTCTCTCTTTATGTTCATTATGGACTCATTATGTTAATTATGTTCAGGTGTGTTTTATTAAGCTGATTAAGTTTTCCTGTCTTAAGCCTGTGTTTTCCCTGTGTTCAGTGCGAAGTATTGTATAGCGTAAGCGTACCATTGCCGAGCATTATTCTCTGATTCTAGTTCTTTGTATTTCGTGTTTCCCTGGACTTTTGACCTTAGCCTGTTATCTGGACTCTGTTTATGAACCTGTGCTGCCTGCCTCGACTTTTGCCTGTTTGACTTCGATTCTGATGTTCCCTTTAAAATAAAGTTCTGCAAATGGATCCGACCGCCTCTGTCCGTATGTTACAGCATCTATGATGAAGGGTTCTAAAAATATGGCTTCTTATAATAAAAGTCTTCATGTGGTTCAATTTAACCCAGGTTAGGGGTAAGTTGATCCGAGTCAGTGGGTAAGTTGTACCATCTGGGTGTAAACTACAGTATGTATATAAATGAATCTGATTCAAACACATGTGAAATTTTAAAGATAATTTACCTCTTTTAAAAACTTATTTAATAATCAAATTTCCTTTTAAAAATAGGCATATTTCTTTTCTTAAAGCTAACTTTAACATAACATAAAACCTTACAACATAAAACCAAATTAAGTTGTCATTTCAATATCTATAATTGTTTGCATTTCTAAAACAATTAGTTGAATTCCAAAGTTGTAACCTTCCCAAAAACAAGTAATTTTAATTCAAATCTGAGAATGAATGAATAAATGTCACTGAAACTAATAAACATTTAGTCAAAAGGTTCTTGGCATGGTTTTCTGCAATGCCAAACATGTTAGACCATTATGGACTACAGGTGGAAAGATACCAGGTAAAATGGGCCATTTAAGGTTTGAGTGTCGTATCTCTTTAAAAGTTAACAGCCAATGGGCCCTATTTTAACGATCTGAAACGCAAGTGTCAAAGCGCAAAGCGCAAGTAACTTTGTGGGCGGATCCCGACGCTGTTGCTATTTTCCAGGCGGGATTAATGACTCTTGCGCCCGACGCAAGTTTAAAAGGGGTTGGTCTGAAATAGCTTCATTATTCATAGGTGTGGTTTGGGCGTTACGTGAAATAAACCAATCAGAGCGTCATCCAACATACCCTTTAAGAGCAGGTGCGCATGTTGCATGGCGGATTGTTATCATTATGGTGCATTTACCAGGTGCGCTTCAGAATCGGTTCACAGCCGAGGAGATCAGTTCTCGTCAGGGCCGTAAAAGAAAGAGAAGTGACATTGGGGATGGGACAAACCCACCCAAATCAATATAAAAAATATGAGAAAGCTTAACTTAACTGGTAAGTTAAAGAGTAAGGTTTTTAATGTACTTGCATTATGGTAAAGGTGATTTCGCAGTCTTCAGATTTTTTTTTTCCTGGTTCTTGACGGACAAACTAATTTGTCAGATGTCCTTATATACATATGTGTCTTGCCAGTATTGGGCAAACAGGTCTGATCCGTCATTACTACAATTTGCCTGAAAAATTTGGGTAAATGTATAAGCTAGATTTATGCCTATTTTTTCACATCTTCATGGACAACACAATGATTTCCCTCGTGTGGTAATATTTTTCCTTGTTATAATGTATGATTTGCAAAAATAAAAACTGCTGCATCTGTGTTGATGAGAGAATCAAAGTGTATGCGAGGTGTGCACGCTATACATTATGGTCAAGCAAGCGCCCTTAAAATAGCATAATGAACAACGCGCAACGCGCCACTGACTTTAGACTAGGGCTGCGTTCGGAATCGCATACTCAATGAGTAGGTACTTAATTTCAATGAGTACTTACTTAACGAGCGCTAAAAGAGTAGGTACTTAATGGCCAAATCTCGTTAAGTATGAATGCGATCCGGACATCATTCGCCATGTTGACGTTACATGTGACCTATGACGTTTTCACAAGCGCAACAATTTAAAAGTCATGAGCGACAGGTGCACTAACAGCTGATTGCATCAGTAACTCGACAACTTTACTAGAACGGTTTAGTTCAGCGTTTGAAATGGTTGGCATGTCTGCAATTGTTAGATTAAGGTGTGCACAAAGGAGATGTCGGGCAGCTGCTCGAAGATCTCGCCTTTGGAGAAGACTGATGATTTTATTCTCAAACAAAGCAAGTATTACTACTTAAACAATTAAGATTACCCCAGAAAGAATTTCATTACTAGCCCATCCCAACACTTATGCACAATAATTATGACAAATGCTGTGACCAACAGTTAATTATATAACATTATTATAATATATATACATTATTAATTATGTAGTTTTGTAAAACAAGCAAACTTTTGTATTATCATATGACATAGCTATGCATGAATACACGCTAGACAAATGCAGATGATGTAAATACATTTTTATTCATGAAATTCATATTTTATTTACTGACAACTATATGAAACATGAATAAAAATAAGTGAATGAATAAAAGAAATCATCACAATAAATAAATACATATACAAGTCAATACCACATGAAACATTGTTTTTGATTGTTTTGTTCTAACAAACTATGATGTATTTATTGCAGGCAGTGAACCCCACATCATACTGCCATCTCAATAGAGCTGTTCCCATTTTGCGGCTTTATCTTGATGAGGCAGCTGACCACCGTGCCCACCTTCGCCTGTCTATGCCGTCCATCAGGTCCCTGATTGCTGCAGTCAGACCTGGATCTGACCTTGGATGGGAACGGGAGATTGAGGTCCTTGTGTTCCTGCACTGGCTGGCCCATGCAGCATCCTACAGGGTGGTGTCGCAGACCTTCGATATCCCAAAGACCTCTGTGCATGACATTGTGCACAGAGTGAGCAAGGCCATCATGGGAATTTTGAGGAGGGTGATCTGCTTTCCGACCGGAGATGACCTGGAGGCAGTGGGAGCCGGATTTGCACAGCTGTCTGGGTCACCAGCTTTCAGCAGAGTAGTTGGTGCAATAGACAGCTGTCATATCCGTATCAAACCTCCAGCAAATAACTCCCACTGTTACTTCAACAGGAAGCTGTTTCACTCCATCCAACTCCAGGCCATCTCTGATCACCGGGGGAAATTCCTTGATGTCTTTGTGGGATATCCTGGGTCTGTGCACGATGCCAGGGTGCTGAGGAACAGCCCTGTGTATGCTGGCAACCTTTACCCACCTGCAGGCAAGTGCATCCTCGGGGATGGAGGCTATCCTTGCCTGAGTGCACCCATCTGCCTCATCACCCCTTACAGAGAGCCTGTACAGAACCCTGTGCAGGCTCGTTTCAACAGCAAGCACTCCCGTGCCCGCAACATCGTGGAGAGAGCTTTTGGGATGCTGAAGACACGCTGGTGCTGCATTTTCTTCAAGGCCTTGGAGGTGAGCCCTGCCTTCGTGCCTGAGATTGTTGCGTGCTGCGCTGTGCTTCACAATCTCGCTCTAGCCAATGGGGACATCGTTGAGCCAGAGGATGAGGAAGACCATGATGACGGCCCTGTGCCGGCTCTCCATGAGCATGACTACCTTTAAAACATTAAGAAAGATAAAAATGTTTTAAAATTCATGTTGTCAGCATTCAGTTTCTTGACAAATGTAATTTTATAGGTTTACAATTACATGCAAATATTTGTTAGAGCTTTAAAACCTTTTGTAGTGTAGAGGGATAAACCAATGAACTGGTTAGAAGAAGATTGCTGGTCAATCAGCAAGGCTCTTTACTCCAGGTTTGTCCAGGGTCATTGTCCCTGTAAATAAATGGAGTTAATCACTTTTGATAAAAAATATGTCAAATGCATAAATGTGATTGATACTTGTAAAGCATTTTTTGAACCAGTCATGGGCATAAACAGTCAAAGCTGCTTAGTTTGTCAAGGAATTACTATAATGCAAAATGCATACATAAATTTACTACAATTTATATTTGGTGGGTTAAAGGGTTAGTTCACCTCAACATATAAATACAGCAATTATTTACGGTTTACTATTTACTTATTTAATGTTTTTTATTGTTTAAATACAAAAGGGAATTTTTGTCAAGTTTGTTCTGCTGGTTTCATACAATATCAGTCAATGGAGCCCAACTTTCAGAAGCTTCATGGCATTATTTAATGACGCTTTTGAAGCTTCTGAAAGTCCATTGACTGATATTGTATTAAACCAAACAGTACAAACCTGACCAAAATCACCTTTTGTGTTCAGGAAAACAAAAAACAGAGGGATCAAACAACATCAAGGCGAGTAAATAATGACTATTGAATTATTACGATTATGATTTATTTGCTTGGGTTAAGTAACCCTTTAGTCACTATTTTACTGTGTGTAATTTGTGTAAACAGTCTCAAGTTCAGCTTTGGTCATGGAGGGCTATTATCCAGCAGAGTTTTTCCAACCCTAATTATACACCCCTGAATCAATTTAAACCAATTAATAACTGACTACTTGAAATTTACTGACAGGTGTGCTGGAACTTAACCCTCCATGACCTGCCTTTAAGATCCTTGCATGAACTCTGTAAACCTTTAAAAGTCATATAATACACTCCAGTAAAACCAGTGTTTTAAAGTGTTTTTTCTTCTTACATTACACCATACATTCACTAATTATTAATCAACGTTTCATAAATATTTAATTTATGAATTTGATTACAATCTTAAAGTATCACTAAATTTCTAGAAGTCTATAATGTACTGTGAATGCCTAGGAATAGTTTGTTTTATATACATATTATTGTACAAAATTCTTAGGCCACCATTTGTAGTTGTTGCACAGTACTGTGTGTATATATATATATATATATATATATATATATAGATTCCCATTTTTATTCACAAATTTAATTCACATCAACCCAAATGTGCAAAAGATCAGAAGATGTTTTTTGTCAAATAATTTATTTTTTGGCGAGCATCTGAAGAACAGAAAGGAACCTTTCATCCCTTTCGTTGGTTTCTCTTTCTCTCCTTTCCTCTCTCTCGACTGCCTCCCGGTGCCATCTCTCTTCTCTTTCTCTTTCTTGTCTTTCCTCTCTCTCTCGTCTCTCCCGTTCTCTTCTGTCCTCCTTCTCCTCCATTTCTCTCCACAGCCTCTCCTCCCTCTCAGCTGCCTTCCGCTCTCTCTCCTCTTCTCGCTCCTCCATGTCCCGGATCAGCTCCTCCACATCTATAGCCCTTTTCCTGGCTCTTGCTGGCTCTGGCCTCACTGAGGATGAAGAGACCACAGCAGCATCCGGCCCACATGAGGCAACGAGGGCAGGAGGAGAGATGGAGGGTCTGCCCCCAGTGTACCACTTCCAGGATGCTGCTGTGGCCTCTCCATCCTCAGTGCTCACCCCCGTCTGCGGACATTTCAGATCCTGCAAAAATGCACAAGCATGATACAAAAGCAGTCATTTTAACAGCACAATATTTAATCATTTAATTTATGTATTAGAAGTAACAAAATGATCTTACTTTGTATTTTTGTTTCAGGTTTTCCCATTTTTTTTTTAACAAACGCCGCCATCACCCTGCCTTGCAGGCTCTGCTCCTCCACAAAAGATCTGCAGCAAGAGAGAAATCAAGAATGAAAAAGTTATATCTCTGTTTGAAAATACAATAATTGAAATGTACTGCAAATAAAGTATTCAATTGATTTTTAAATATTTCTGTATACTCACTCAAAGCCTTTGATGGCAGCATTACGCTTTCCAGTGAAGAGCGCTTCATGAGCCACTCTCCACCGGATAAGCAGCCGCGTGTGCTCATCCGTCCCTGTAACATCCAGACAAGACTCACGTTACCTCTGTGATTTATGAGCTCAATACTACATTTACATGTTGAGGTTGTTGCTAATAAATAGCTTTTTATCCATCATAAATGTTCAACAATTTTTCAACAGTACTAATGGATAAATGAAATAGATTACTTATGTTTAGTTACTTTATGTAAAATGCATTAAACTAATAAAAACAGTGTTAACAACAGTGAATTCTCCTAAACAATAGTACACACACGTCACTCAGATGTCTATTTCATATCAGTTACACGTAGTAATCTTGCCAGATTTTGAATAAATATTTAGTAATGGTATTTCAGATGTATATGGTTTAAAATGTATGCAAATACAGTTTAAAGACGTATGTGTCCTTATGGAGCTCCTCTATCCAATAAAATGTGATTTACGGCAAAATCACAAATTTAACATATTATATAGCGTCTTTGCACCTTCAACAGTTCAACAATTTACTGTACAGAAAGTTAGTTCAACACATGCGATTTGGTTTGTATTTGTAATACTCACATTTGAAAACACTCTCGTCCACCCTTTCCGTCATGTTTGAGTATGAAATATCTACTTCTTCTTGTTCTTTTTTATATCGTATCCTCTCGCGTGGCCTCCTGGGATAGATGAGTACAAGCTGAAAAACACTCAAATGTCTGGGCGAAAGCAGGAGATCATCCGGGAACTTCTCGCCTACTCTTTTAGGAATACTGATGTTTCGAACGTACTGCTTCCCTCACGTACTGTTTTCGCCTACTATATAGTAGGAAAGTAGGCATATTCGAACGCACTATCGTCCAAATCTCGCGATAATTAGTACGTCAACCAGGTAATTCTCGCCTACTCTTTTATGAATACTGAGGATTCGAACGTACTTTTTCGCTCGCCTACTCTTTTCGCCTACTATATAGTAGGGAAGTATGCGATTTTCCGAACGCAGCCTAGGTTTTTTTCTGGCCAGTGGCGCAATTGTTTTATAGAACAGCAAAATAGCATTAAGGAAAGTTTGCGCCGGAACACGCCTCCTCTTTGCGCTGAACCGCCCCGGGGAGCGCAAGTGTATTTCTTAGTTAACCGACATGTGTCTGTGGAGGGAAAAGTCCGCTTTGCGCGGGTGCAAAATAGGAATGATACATGCGTCAGTGTACAAAGTCATTTACGCCGGGTGCAAGATAGGGCCCAATGACTGCAAAGAATTTCAAACTGTTGCCATAACAGTACTTGACAACTGGCAAATTATTTTATTGGTCTGAGGTTGCAAAGGGGGACGGGGCAATGCCTCATGCCAGAAAAAAGTAAGGTGAGTCAAATCTTACTTCTCAATAAGGAATCAATAAAAAAAACAAATGGACATTTAGAAATAATGATTCATAACCCATGTCTCTATCGCCTCTGTGAGATAAAATGCTGGTATTTTGCTAAATAATCCAGATTTTTATAATTGAAAAAAAAAATGTTTTGTTACTGGCCCAATTTACCTGAATGTGTTAGATAAAATGGGCCAATAATTTCAGTTAAAATGGCCACCTTCCGAGTTGAGTTTAAGCAGAAATTCTGGTGGTTCCTCAAAGAGGCCTAAAGGCAAATGTACGCTTTCTTGCGAGAGCTTGGGATATCCTACGAGCCACGCTGCAAAGGCGTATAAGTGGAAATATCGCTGGCATAGACCATGTTTTTGGTCAAAAACCCTTCCTCCCAGAAGCAGCTGAAAAAGAGCTTGCCACAATGCTGAAGCTAATGTCCGAGAGAGGGTTCCCACTCACCAAAAAGGATGTCCAAAAGCTAGCCTTCCAGTAAGCCAAAGAGAATAACATCAGTGGGTTTTCACAGAAAACTGGCAAGGCAGGTTACTACTGGTTCCAAAACTTATTGAAACGCAATGCAAATCTAAGCATGAAAAAGCCAGAAGCACTGTCAGCTGCACGAGCTGCAGGACTAAATGAGCAAGTGTTGAGCTAATGGTCTCATCATTATGAAAAATTATTGAAGGAACTCGGCATCGAGGACAACCCATCACATATATACTCGCTACCCGAGAATGGATGGATAAATGCTGAACTTTTTTTGGAGTGGGGTCAGATGTTCCTCCAGGCACTCCCAAATGAGGACCCCTGGCCCCACCTCCTAATCTTAGATAGGCACAGCGGTAATGTTTATAATCTACAATTCCTCAGCCTTATGAAAAGCAGGAATATTCACATCATGTGCTACCCTCTGCACACCACCCATGCTCTGCAGCCTGCAGACAAAGCATATTAATAGCTATATATATATATATATATATATATATATATATATATATATACAAATAGATAGATGTAAATGTACTAAATGTTGTTATGGAAATGAAATCGACAGTTATAGTTACTCCACCACGTTTCTTTAGTTGTCTGTGGCAGGGCTGTACTTTTGTTGGTTTTGGAGCAGATAGTGAATGAGCTGATGATGATAACATATGAGTTCCCGCAATGCATCATCTGCACCTAGCATTGACCAGCTATAGAGGGATTGGCCTCTCTTGTTTATGAAGAGGTACTGATCCAGTACACTTGAACTAGAATCTAGTCTGGGAGTCTATCACTGGAAAAGGAAGAAGTGTGCTCCAATTCTTTAAGACTCAGCTGCTGCGATGGAGACAAGAGGTGAGGACAGATCCTGGCCTTGCTGCCATATTGGTGATGATGGCCTTCTTCAAAAACAAAGAAGATTCACTTTTCCACCTGGCTGATGTAAGAACAATAATTGTTTTATGATCTGTCATAACATATAGGAAATTTAGATGTTTACTTCAAATTAGGACACACTCCAATTAATTATTGTAAATTTAATTGAAAAATTAACATATCAATAATACACAAGCTCATATGCTGCAACATTGAGGTCCAGCTCTTTCTTCTGTATTACTGATTTGTTCATTTCTTAACTAAATCTACAGAGACAGATTGATGAGTACATCCCAAATTTTTTTTTACAATGAAATACACTTATTTTTTAGGACCACAGATGTCATTTAAGCACCCTCTTTATTCTTATTATTAGTGTTTAAATTTCCAGTATGATCTCAGATCTAACCACTATTTTTTTTTCCCTTTGTGTTGACTTTTTTGTGCAGGTCACCACAACGCAGGCAGACGCAGCAGACCTGGCCAGCACACCACGGATAATCCTGCTGGGTAAGATTTCTATACCTGATTTACACAATCACTAAATAACACTGGGCTGTGGCCCTGGCCCTCCAGGAAATGAGTTTGACACCCCTGACTTAGGGATAGAACCCAGTCACCTCCAGCTGGACTTCACCTCTGCCCTGGCTGTCCTTATGGGATCATTTTATGTGTTCAACATTGAGTACCAAGCGGAGGCAGCTTCAACAATGGAGTTCATCCAGAGGTACATACTCTGCATGTTATGTAAAGAAACAGCTGGTGAGCTACATTCAATAAATGAAGAGCGTGCCTTTATTAAATAGGGAGGCTAGCCATTTCAAGAATTCACATATGTTTTTCCTGTTCCTCAAGATATATTTTCCATCTTTTGAGGTCAATATTATTAGAGTCAGGATAGTTAGTTTAGTTTACTTGGCTCCCACACATTTAATTTAATTCATACACTGGGTGTTTGGGTTTTGAACACCAATATTGTCCAGCTTAAGTAAGTTCAGTATTGATTGATTTCCGTTGTAAAAACATGAGTTATAAGTAATTAATTTAGTTAATTTATCTATACACCAGCTCTGGAGAAAACAGTGATGTCATCCTCCAGCTTAGTTCAGGTCTCAAACAATGGTGCCAACGCAGTCAGATCAATAATATTGTTGAATATTAAGTGTCCCCGACTAAGCAAGACAGTGGCAAGGAACCCAAACTCCCATCAGTACAGTACTTAACCATGTACAGACCAAGTGACTAACTGCAGCCCTCCTGTGGCCAGACAGGTTCAATTAAAAGTGTTTTGATAATGTGAGTTTTAGATAATTTGTTGACTTTTTGCCTCAGTGATTGATTTTTGCTTATCATTTCTTGCAGGATTTTTCACAAGTGCTGTTGCCCCTGCTCCATGTTATGTGGCTGCCAGCACCCACCACCACTACCCTCATCTATTATTTTTACACCCATAATATCTAGAGTAAGAAACTTTTGTGTTTTTCTATGTGTTTTATTCATTCAGAGTGCTGACTGATTTTTAATTGTAAATTATTGTTAATGATTTTAATGTTAACTTGTATTTTTAATCTTGTTTTAAAACAGATGTTTCTGTCAGGACCACTATCATCAAATACGATTGACAATTAGCATACAGTTTGGATTGGCGGTATAGTTCTGTTCTGGGCGAGAACTCCCTGCGCATCCAGTCAGTCTAACATGGATAAGAGCAGGGAGGGCAGCAATAACCCCCCATTAGGGTAAACAGACCAGAACCAACGTGAATGTATGCAGATATCATTAATTCAAGATTATAAAGTACAACATAATTCGAAAATTTATTTTGATTCAAGGGGAAATCTAAATCCTGACTGGGTGAGAGGAGGAGCTGGGGATGGAGGGGGGTAATTAGCTCCTGAGAAATGCGATAGCTGCTGATAATACTGAAGGAGGTTATATATGTATACAGTGAAAGAAATAAACATTTCTTATTTTACATATTTTTCTTTAGCGTTAATCCCACATAGTAGCAGCTGGCGCCATTTGATGCGATCGTTGGCTTGATTGGGGTGCAAACCGGTAAGCTTGAGATCGTTGTGCAGCGTGTCGAGCCACCACTGCTTCGGTCATCTCTTCGATCGCTTTCTGCTGACTTTCAGCTGGAAGCCCATTTTGGCGAGCATTGTATACTGCATATTATACATATACTGCAGGTTATAAAATAAATTGCAGTAACTGATAAAGTTTGTAATAGGTGTGCCCTTCATACTGCTCATGTCACGTGTATGTGACCTGCTATCCATAAATGGATATATGCAAATAAAAGATGTTCCAGTCCAACAGAATACTGAGTGGTGTATGTGTGTTTTTACCTCCTTATAATTTATTAAAATGAACCGTTTATCATTCACGAAAATGGCTGCAGCAACAGGTTATGGAAAGCTCTACAGATTTTGAGAGGTTATTATGCTGGTAAAGGAAAACCTTGAATAATCAGCCTGTACACAGAGTTAACGTCGCTGCAGAAAATGGCAAATAAGAGCGTCACAGATTATATTATTCGAGCAGAAACCGCAATCACGGCACTGAGAAATGCAGAAGAAAGTCTCAGTGATGGACTGCTAATTGCGATGATTTTGAAAGGTTTGCCAGACTCGTTTAAACCGTTCGCCATCCATATCACACAAAGTGATGTAAACATAACGTTTGCAGAGTTACCAAGTTGAGAAATTTTGAAAGTACTGAAAAGTTTCACATCAGCACGAGTGACAACGTGATGAGAGAGAGTGCCTCAGCTCCGGAACGGAGGGGGAGAGAACGACTAACGTCAGCAGTCATAAAGCCTGTGCTTAACTGACTCAAAATCACAAAAGACTGTGGTGTAATTACTGTAAAAGCTTGATGCACAAAACCAAAAATGAAAATGCAAAAAGAGAGAACTCATGAGGCTCACCGACGTAGGGCGCCAACGGAGCAGAGAACGCACGTATCCGCTATGAGGCGGAGTGGCGTAGCAAGCCGACACGACCTATTCCCTCGACCCACTGGCCGTAGCCAGAACTCGGGAGGAGTCAGCGAGGCGCCTTGAGCCAAAGCCCAGAAAGCGGCAACACCTCTAGTAGAGTGAGCACGCAACCTGGGAGGACAAGGCTCACCCAGAGACTCATACACTCGGGTGATAGCATCCACTAACCAGTGGGCTAACCTCTGCTTGGAGACGGCCTTCCCCTTCTGCTGGCCTCCGTAACAGACAAAGAGCTGATCTGAGGTTCTGAAGCTTTGCGTTCTGTCAATATAAACCCGCAGAGCGTGGACGGGACAGAGAAAAGCTAGGGCTGGGTCTGCCTCCTCCTGAGGCAGCGCTTGCAGGTTCACTACCTGGTCCACGAAGGGAGTGGTTGGAACCTTGGGCACATATCCGAGCCGGGGTCTCAATACAACATGAGAAAGGCCCGGCCCGAACTCTAGGCACGATTCGTCGACCGAAAAAGCTGCCTGTGGTAGACCACCTAGAACCTCCGCGTCCCGTCCAGGGACCAGACATGGAGTTTCCAGAGGTCTGGACGCGGGTGCCATAGAGTGCCCCGTCTCTGAGAAAGAAGGTCCTTCCTCAGAGGAATCGGCCAAGGAGGGGCTGTCGCGAGGAGCATGAGTTCCGTGAACCAAGTCCTGGTGGGCCAATACGGCACCACTAGAAGGACCTGCTCCTCGTCCTCCCTGACCTTGCACAGAGTCTGTGCAAGAAGGCTCACTGGGGGAAACGCATACTTGCGCAGGTCCCGGGGCCAGCTGTGAGCCAGGGCGTCCGTGCCGAGGGTTCCCTTCGTCAGGGAGTAAAACCACTGGCAATGGGTCGTGTCTGGAGACGCAAACAGATCTACCTGTGCGGCTCCGAAGACACTCCAAATCAGCTGGGCCGCCTGGGGATGGAGTCGCCATTCTCCTGGCAGGGGAGGCAATCGCGAGAGCTCGTCTGCCACACGGTTGAGCTCCCCTGGAACGTGAACGGCACGAAGCGACCTCAGATGCTTCTGACTCCATAGGAGGAGGTGGGAGGCGAGTCGCGACATGCGACGGGAGCGTAGACCACCTTGATGGTTGATGTACGCAACGGTCGCAGTGCTGTCCGTACGGACCAGTACGTGCCTGTGTCTAAGAAACCCCTTGAGGCGACGCAGCGCTAGACGTACTGCTTGCAACTCTAGGCAGTTGATGTGCCAATGCAGTTGAGGCCCCGTCCACAGACCTGAAACTGCATGCCCTTTGTACGTGGCCCCCCACCCGGTGGCAGAGGCATCCGTGAAAACCACAGCATGCCTGGAAACCTGGACTAGGGGCACTCCGGCCCGTAGAAACGCAGGATCCGACCACGGGGAGAAGGTTTGGCGACAGTGCGGGGTCACTTTGACCCGGAATGTGCCGCTGTGCCACACCCACCTCGGGACTCGATCGTGAAGCCAGCGCTGAAGCGGTCTCATATGTAACAGGCCGAGCAGCGTTACTGCGGCTGCGGCTGCCATATGCCCCAGGAGCCTCTGAAACTGTTTCAGTGGGACCGCTGTCCTGCCTCGAAAGGACCTGAGGCAGGTGAGCACTGACTGGACGCGTTCCTCCGTGAGGCACGCAGTCTGGGCGACCGAGTCCAACTCCATACTGAGATAAGAGATCCTCTGCACGGGGCAGAGTTTGCTCTTGTCCCAGTTGACCTGAAGCCCCAACCGGCTGAGGTGCCGGAGCACCATGTCCCTGTGATCGCACAACACATCTCGCGAGTGAGCTAGAATGAGCCAGTCGTCGAGATAGTTGAGAATGCGAACGCCTTGTTCTCTCATGGGAACAATGGCCGCCTCCGCGACTTTCGTGAAGACACGAGGCGACAGGGCCAGCCCGAAGGGTAGGACCTTGTACTGATACGCTCGACCCTCGAAAGTAAACCGAAGAAACGGTCTGTGTCGAGGGAGAATCGAGACGTGAAAGTACGCGTCCTTCAGGTCGATCGCTGCAAACCAATCCTGGGGACGGATGCACTCGAAAATGCGCTTCTGCGTAAGCATTTTGAACGGGATTTTGTGCAGGGCCCGATTCAAAACACGCAGGTCCAGGATAGGTCGTAACCCACCGCCTTTCTTGGGTACAATGAAGTAGGGGCTGTAAAACCCAGACCTCATCTCGGCAGGAGGGACCGCCTCGATCGTGTCCTTCGCCAGCAGGACATCGATCTCTTTCCTCAAGACAGGGACATCCAGTGACCGCACATGGGTGAAGTGGACGCCCCTGAACTTGGGAGGCCGGCGTGCAAACTGAATTGCATAAAAAACTCAAATATTTATTTATTTTCATCAGATTGAAGGATTCATGAAAATGAATCAGAAAAGGTACATTTGAAAGGTACTAGAGAGATTCAATACGTCAGACTGTAAACCCAGATCAACACCATGTGAGCAGAAGCTTGACTACAACAGTGATGATGATCCGGTTGATCCTAAGGTATCGTGATGCAGTGGGTAGTTTGATCTATCTGATGACATGTACTACACCTGATCTAAGTTGGATTATCAGTAAACTATCTCAATATCTGTCTGATCCAAATGAACAAAACTGGTCTACAGTGAAACATGTAGACCAACATTGTTCAACTGATAGAGTTAACAGTGCCATGGGAAGATGCAGTAGATGAGGCTTATGAGAGGAAGAAACTGCGGTATGCTCATCTGGCCACTGAAGCAGAACAGCGAGGATGGAGAGTCCAGGTTTATCCAGTGGAAGTGGGTTGTCGAGGTTTTGTGGCACACTCTAGAACCCGGTTCCTCAGAGACGTCGGATTCAGTGGCCAAGAGTTGCGTCACACAGTAAAGAACTTATCTGAAGCAGCAGAAAGGAGCAGCAACTGGCTGTGGTTGAGACGGAAAGATTCTAGCTGGCTGTGTACAGGCCGCCATGCTACGGTTTCGTAGAATTTTTGAAAACTTGAAGAGTCTGTTGGTTTATTTGTATAGGTTGTATAGTATTTCCAGTCATTACGTTCCTGTGTATATTGCGTGAATGACGAGTGGTTGGGCAGATATTGTGTTTTGCTGTAGGTGGTATGCCATATGGAACCGTTGCCACTGAAACTGCATATTAACGCACCAGTGGGGCTCGACAGCCTTAGTCAAACGGGTTGGCGCGTATGGTTGGGTTGCGGAGAGATTGTGAGATTGTGGTTAGGTCTAAGCAGCAGGAGGGATGTAGAGGCAATGAACACAATGGCAATAATGGCAAAAAGGCAATGAACAATGGCAGTAATGGCAAAATGGCAAAGAACACAATGGCAGTAATAGCAATGAACTCAATGGCAGTAATAGCAAAGAACACAATGGCAAAATGGCAATGAACACAATGGCAGTAATGGCAATGAACACAATGGCAGTAATGGCAAAATGGCAATGAACACAATGGCAATAATGGCAATGAACACAATGGCAGTAATGGCAATGAACATAATGGCAGTAATGGCAAAATGGCAATGAACACAATGTCAGTAATGGCAATGAACACAATGGCAATAATGGCAATGAACACAATGGCAGTAATGGCAAAATGGCAATGAACACAATGGCAGTAATGGCAATGAACACAATGGCAGTAATGGCAAAATGGCAATGAACACAATGCCAGTAATGGCAATGAACAATGGCAGTAATGGCAAAATGGCAATGAACACAATGGCAGTAATGGCAAAATGGCAATGAACACAATGGCAGTAATGGCAAATAACACAATGGCAGTAATGGCAAAATGGCAATGAACACAATGGCAGTAATGGCAAAATGGCAATGAACACAATGGCAGTAATGGCAAAATGGCAAAGAACACAATGGCAGTAATAGCAATGAACACAATGGCAGTAATGGCAAAATGGCAATGAACACAATGGCAGTAATGGCAATGAACACAATGGCAGTAATGGCAACAATAGCAATGAACACAATGGCAGTAATGGCAATGAACACAATGGCTGGATGAAAGGCTGGATGACGCGTAATTTCCTGCTACTAAATTCAGATAAAACGGAGGTATTACTTATTGGTCCAAAAAACTACCCACAAAACCACTTACAATACATTTAATACTTTAATATAGAAGGATGTCCTGTTACTTTATCCACTACAGTAAAAGACCTGGGAGTTATACTAGACCGCAACTTGTCTTTCGAAAATCATATTTCATATGTTACAAGAACAGCCTTTCCCTTTCGTTGTCACTCCGAGTTACGTCGGATGACGACGAATGGGGTTTCGCTTAGAAAGCCTATCAGCTTCGAGTATTACAAAACGAGCCTATTGGCAGTAATGGCAAAATGGCAATGAACACAATGGCAGTAATGGCAAAATGACAATGAACACGATGGCAGTAATGGCAAAATGGCAAATAACAAAATGGCAGTAATAGCAATGAACACAATGGCAGTAATGGCTGTAATCGCAATGAACACAATGGCAGTAATGGCAAAATGGCAATGAACACAATGGAAGTAATGGCAAAATAGCAATGAACACAATGGCAGTAATGGCAAAATGGCAATGAACAAAATGGCAGTAATGTTAAAATGGCAATGAACACAATGGCAGTAATCGCAATGAACACAATGGCAGTAATGGCAAAATGGCAATGAACACAATGGCAGTAATCGCAATGAACACAATGGCAGTAATGGCAAAATGGCAATGAACACAATGGCAGTAATAGCAATGAACACAATGGCAGTAATGGCAAAATGGCAATGAACACAATGGCAGTAATGGCAAAATGGCAATGAACACAATGGCAGTAACGGCAAAATGGCAATGAACACAATGGCAGTAATGGCAAAATGGCAATGAACACAATGGCAATGAACACAATGGCAGTAATGGCAAAATGGCAATGAACACAATGGCAGTAATAGCAATGAACACAATGGCAGTAATGGCAAAATGGCAATTAACAATGGCAGTAATGGCAAAATGGCAATGAACACAATGGCAGTAATGACAAAATGGCAATGAACACAAATGACAAAATGGCAATGAACACAATGGCAGTAATGGCAAAATGGCAATTAACCATGGCAGTAATGGCAAAATGGCAATTAACAATGGCAGTAATAACAATGAACACAATGGCAGTAATAGCAATGAACACAATGGCAGTAATGGCAAAATGGCAATGAACACAATGGCAGTAATGGCAAAATGGCAATGAACACAATGGCAGTAATGGCAAAATAGCAATTAACAATGGCAGTAATGGCAATGAACACAATGGCAGTAATGGCAAAATGGCAATTAACAATGGCAGTAATGGCAAAATGGCAATTAACAATGGCAGTAATGGCGAAATGGCAATGAACACATTGGCAATAATGGCAAAGAACACAATGGCAGTAATGGCAAAATGGCAATTAACACAATGGCAGTAATGGCAAAATGGCAATGAACACAATGGCAGTAATGGCTAAATGGCAATTAACAATGGCAGTAATGGCAAAATGGCAATTAACAATGGCAGTAATGGCAAAATGGCAATTAACACAATGGCAGTAATGGCAAAATGGCAATTAACACAATGGCAGTTATGGCAAAAAGGCAATGAACACAATGGCAGTAATGGCAAAATGGCAATAAACACAATGGCAAAATGGCAATGAACACAATGGCAGTAATGGCAAAGAACACAATGGCAGTAATGGCAAAATGGCAATGAACACAATGGCAGTAATGGCAAAATGGCAATTAACAATGGCAGTAATGGCAATGAACACAATGGCAGTAATGGCAAAATGGCAATTAACAATTGCAGTAATGGCAAAATGGCAATGAACACAATGGCAATAATGGCAAAATGGCAAATAACACAATGGCAGTAATAGCAATGAACACAATGACAGTAATGGCAGTAATCGCAATGAACACAATGGCAGTAATGGCAAAATGGCAATGAACACAATGGCAGTAATAGCAATGAACACAATGGCAGTAATGGCAAAATGGCAATGAACACAATGGCAGTAATCGCAATGAACACAATGGCAGTAATAACAATGAACACAATGGCAGTAATGGCAAAATGGCAATGAATACAATGGCAGTAATGGCAAAATGGCAATGAACAATGGCAGTAATGGCAATGAACACAATGGCAGTAATGCAAAATGGCAATGAACACAATGGGGCAGTACTGGCAAAATGGCAATGAACGCAATGGCAATAATGGCAAAATGGCAATGAACACAATGGCAGTAATGGCAAAATGGCAATGAACGCAATGGCAGTAATGGCAATGAACACAATGGCAGTAATGGCAAAATGGCAATGAACACAATGGCAGTAATGGCAAAATGGCAATGAACACAATGGCAGTAATGGCAAAATGGCAATGAACACAATGGCAGTAATGGCAAAATGGCAATGAACACAATGGCAGTAATAGCAATGAACACAATGGCAGTAATGGCAAAATGGCAATTAACAATGGCAGTAATGGCAAAATGGCAATTAACACAATGGCAGTAATGGCAAAATGGCAATGAACACAATGGCAGTAATGACAAAATGGCAATGAACACAAATGACAAAATGGCAATGAACACAATGGCAGTAATGGCAAAATGGCAATTAACCATGGCAGTAATGGCAAAATGGCAATTAACAATGGCAGTAATAACAATGAACACAATGGCAGTAATAGCAATGAACACAATGGCAGTAATGGCAGTAATAGCAATGAACACAATGGCAGTAATGGCAAAATGGCAATTAACAATGGCAGTAATGGCAAAATGGCAATTAACAATGGCAGTAATGGCAATGAACACAATGGCAGTAATGGCAAAATGGCAATTAACCATGGCAGTAATGGCAAAATGGCAATTAACAATGGCAGTAATAATGAACACAATGGCAGTAATGGCAGTAATAGCAATGAACACAATGGCAGTAATGGCAGTAATCGCAATGAACACAATGGCAGTAATGGCAAAATGGCAATGAACACAATGGCAGTAATGGCAAAATGGCAATTAACAATGGCAGTAATAGCAATGAACACTATGGCAGTAATGGCAAAATGGCAATTAACCATGGCAGTAATGGCAAAATGGCAATTAACAATGGCAGTAATGGCAATGAACACAATGGCAGTAATGGCAAAATGGCAATTAACCATGGCAGTAATGGCAAAATGGCAATTAACAATGGCAGTAATAACAATGAACACAATGGCAGTAATGGCAGTAATAGCAATGAACACAATGGCAGTAATAGCAATGAACACAATGGCAGTAATGGCAGTAATCGCAATGAACACAATGGCAGTAATGGCAAAATGGCAATGAACACAATGGCAGTAATGGCAAAATGGCAATTAACAATGGCAGTAATAGCAATGAACACAATGGCAGTAATAGCAATGAACACAATGGCAGTAATGGCAATTAACACAATGGCAGTAATGGCAAAATGGCAGTAATGGCAAAATGGCAGTAATGGCAAAATGGCAATTAACAATGGCAGTAATGGCAAAATGGCAATGAACAAAATGGCAGTAATAGCAATGAACACAATGGCAGTAATGGCAAAATGGCAATTAACACAATGGCAGTAATGGCAAAATGGCAATGAACACAATGGCAGTAATGGCAAAATGGCAATGAAGACAATGGCAATAATGGCAAAATGGCAATTAACACAATGGCAGTAATGGCAAAATGGCAATTAACACAATGGCAGTAATGGCAGTAATGGCAATGAACACAATGGCAGTAATGGCAAAATGGCAATGAACACAATGGCAGTAATGGCAAAATGGCAATTAACAATGGCAGTAATGGCAAAATGGCAATTAACACAATGGCAGTAATGGCAAAATGGCAATTAACACAATGACAGTAATGGCAATGAACACAATGGCAGTAATGGCAAAATGGCAATGAACACAATGGCAGTAATGGCAAAATGGCAAAGAACACAATGGCAGTAATAGCAATGAACACAATGGCAGTAATGGCAATGAACACAATGGCAGTAATAGCAATGAACACAATGGCAGTAATGGCAGTAATAGCAATGAACACAATGGCAGTAATGGCAAAATGGCAATTAACAATGGCAGTAATGGCAGTAAAGGCAATGAACACAATGGCAGTAATGGCAAAATGGCAATGAAAACAATGGCAGTAATGGCAATGAACACAATGGCAGTAATAGCAATTAACACAATGGCAGTAATGGCAAAATGGCAATTTACACAATGGCAGTAATGGCAAAATGGCAATTAACAATGGCAGTAATGGCAAAATGGCAATGAACACAATGGCAATAATGGCAAAGAACACAATGGCAGTAATGGCAAAATGGCAATTAACACAATGGCAGTAATGGCAAAATGGCAATGAACACAATGGCAATGGCAGTAATGGCAAAATGGCAATGAACACAATGCCAGTAATGGCAATGAACAATGGCAGTAATGGCAAAATGGCAATGAACACAATGGCAGTAATGGCAAAATGGCAATGAACACAATGGCAGTAATGGCAAATAACACAATGGCAGTAATGGCAAAATGGCAATGAACACAATGGCAGTAATGGCAAAATGGCAATGAACACAATGGCAGTAATGGCAAAATGGCAAAGAACACAATGGCAGTAATAGCAATGAACACAATGGCAGTAATGGCAAAATGGCAATGAACACAATGGCAGTAATGGCAATGAACACAATGGCAGTAATGGCAACAATAGCAATGAACACAATGGCAGTAATGGCAATGAACACAATGGCTGGATGAAAGGCTGGATGACGCGTAATTTCCTGCTACTAAATTCAGATAAAACGGAGGTATTACTTATTGGTCCAAAAAACTACCCACAAAACCACTTACAATACATTTAATACTTTAATATAGAAGGATGTCCTGTTACTTTATCCACTACAGTAAAAGACCTGGGAGTTATACTAGACCGCAACTTGTCTTTCGAAAATCATATTTCATATGTTACAAGAACAGCCTTTCCCTTTCGTTGTCACTCCGAGTTACGTCGGATGACGACGAATGGGGTTTCGCTTAGAAAGCCTATCAGCTTCGAGTATTACAAAACGAGCCTATTGGCAGTAATGGCAAAATGGCAATGAACACAATGGCAGTAATGGCAAAATGACAATGAACACGATGGCAGTAATGGCAAAATGGCAAATAACAAAATGGCAGTAATAGCAATGAACACAATGGCAGTAATGGCTGTAATCGCAATGAACACAATGGCAGTAATGGCAAAATGGCAATGAACACAATGGAAGTAATGGCAAAATGGCAATGAACACAATGGCAGTAATGGCAAAATGGCAATGAACAAAATGGCAGTAATGTTAAAATGGCAATGAACACAATGGCAGTAATCGCAATGAACACAATGGCAGTAATGGCAAAATGGCAATGAACACAATGGCAGTAATCGCAATGAACACAATGGCAGTAATGGCAAAATGGCAATGAACACAATGGCAGTAATAGCAATGAACACAATGGCAGTAATGGCAAAATGGCAATGAACACAATGGCAGTAATGGCAAAATGGCAATGAACACAATGGCAGTAACGGCAAAATGGCAATGAACACAATGGCAGTAATGGCAAAATGGCAATGAACACAATGGCAGTAATGGCAAAATGGCAATGAACACAATGGCAGTAATAGCAATGAACACAATGGCAGTAATGGCAAAATGGCAATTAACAATGGCAGTAATGGCAAAATGGCAATGAACACAATGGCAGTAATGACAAAATGGCAATGAACACAAATGACAAAATGGCAATGAACACAATGGCAGTAATGGCAAAATGGCAATTAACCATGGCAGTAATGGCAAAATGGCAATTAACAATGGCAGTAATAACAATGAACACAATGGCAGTAATAGCAATGAACACAATGGCAGTAATGGCAAAATGGCAATGAACACAATGGCAGTAATGGCAAAATGGCAATGAACACAATGGCAGTAATGGCAAAATAGCAATTAACAATGGCAGTAATGGCAATGAACACAATGGCAGTAATGGTAAAATGGCAATTAACAATGGCAGTAATGGCAAAATGGCAATTAACAATGGCAGTAATGGCGAAATGGCAATGAACACATTGGCAATAATGGCAAAGAACACAATGGCAGTAATGGCAAAATGGCAATTAACACAATGGCAGTAATGGCAAAATGGCAATGAACACAATGGCAGTAATGGCTAAATGGCAATTAACAATGGCAGTAATGGCAAAATGGCAATTAACAATGGCAGTAATGGCAAAATGGCAATTAACACAATGGCAGTAATGGCAAAATGGCAATTAACACAATGGCAGTTATGGCAAAAAGGCAATGAACACAATGGCAGTAATGGCAAAATGGCAATAAACACAATGGCAAAATGGCAATGAACACAATGGCAGTAATGGCAAAGAACACAATGGCAGTAATGGCAAAATGGCAATGAACACAATGGCAGTAATGGCAAAATGGCAATTAACAATGGCAGTAATGGCAATGAACACAATGGCAGTAATGGCAAAATGGCAATTAACAATTGCAGTAATGGCAAAATGGCAATGAACACAATGGCAATAATGGCAAAATGGCAAATAACACAATGGCAGTAATAGCAATGAACACAATGACAGTAATGGCAGTAATCGCAATGAACACAATGGCAGTAATGGCAAAATGGCAATGAACACAATGGCAGTAATAGCAATGAACACAATGGCAGTAATGGCAAAATGGCAATGAACACAATGGCAGTAATCGCAATGAACACAATGGCAGTAATAACAATGAACACAATGGCAGTAATGGCAAAATGGCAATGAATACAATGGCAGTAATGGCAAAATGGCAATGAACAATGGCAGTAATGGCAATGAACACAATGGCAGTAATGCAAAATGGCAATGAACACAATGGGGCAGTACTGGCAAAATGGCAATGAACACAATGGCAATAATGGCAAAATGGCAATGAACACAATGGCAGTAATGGCAAAATCGCAATTAACACAATGGCAGTAATGGCAAAATGGCAATGAACGCAATGGCAGTAATGGCAATGAACACAATGGCAGTAATGGCAAAATGGCAATGAACACAATGGCAGTAATGGCAAAATGGCAATGAACACAATGGCAGTAATGGCAAAATGGCAATGAACACAATGGCAGTAATGGCAAAATGGCAATGAACACAATGGCAGTAATAGCAATGAACACAATGGCAGTAATGGCAAAATGGCAATTAACAATGGCAGTAATGGCAAAATGGCAATTAACACAATGGCAGTAATGGCAAAATGGCAATGAACACAATGGCAGTAATGACAAAATGGCAATGAACACAAATGACAAAATGGCAATGAACACAATGGCAGTAATGGCAAAATGGCAATTAACCATGGCAGTAATGGCAAAATGGCAATTAACAATGGCAGTAATAACAATGAACACAATGGCAGTAATAGCAATGAACACAATGGCAGTAATAGCAATGAACACAATGGCAGTAATGGCAAAATGGCAATTAACAATGGCAGTAATGGCAAAATGGCAATTAACAATGGCAGTAATGGCAATGAACACAATGGCAGTAATGGCAAAATGGCAATTAACCATGGCAGTAATGGCAAAATGGCAATTAACAATGGCAGTAATAATGAACACAATGGCAGTAATGGCAGTAATAGCAATGAACACAATGGCAGTAATGGCAGTAATCGCAATGAACACAATGGCAGTAATGGCAAAATGGCAATGAACACAATGGCAGTAATGGCAAAATGGCAATTAACAATGGCAGTAATAGCAATGAACACTATGGCAGTAATGGCAAAATGGCAATTAACCATGGCAGTAATGGCAAAATGGCAATTAACAATGGCAGTAATGGCAATGAACACAATGGCAGTAATGGCAAAATGGCAATTAACCATGGCAGTAATGGCAAAATGGCAATTAACAATGGCAGTAATAACAATGAACACAATGGCAGTAATGGCAAAATGGCAATGAACACAATGGCAGTAATGGCAAAATGGCAATTAACAATGGCAGTAATAGCAATGAACACAATGGCAGTAATAGCAATGAACACAATGGCAGTAATGGCAATTAACACAATGGCAGTAATGGCAAAATGGCAGTAATGGCAAAATGGCAATTAACAATGGCAGTAATGGCAAAATGGCAATGAACAAAATGGCAGTAATAGCAATGAACACAATGGCAGTAATGGCAAAATGGCAATTAACACAATGGCAGTAATGGCAAAATGGCAATGAACACAATGGCAGTAATGGCAAAATGGCAATGAAGACAATGGCAATAATGGCAAAATGGCAATTAACACAATGGCAGTAATGGCAAAATGGCAATTAACACAATGGCAGTAATGGCAGTAATGGCAATGAACACAATGGCAGTAATGGCAAAATGGCAATGAACACAATGGCAGTAATGGCAAAATGGCAATTAACAATGGCAGTAATGGCAAAATGGCAATTAACACAATGGCAGTAATGGCAAAATGGCAATTAACACAATGACAGTAATGGCAATGAACACAATGGCAGTAATGGCAAAATGGCAATGAACACAATGGCAGTAATGGCAAAATGGCAAAGAACACAATGGCAGTAATAGCAATGAACACAATGGCAGTAATGGCAATGAACACAATGGCAGTAATAGCAATGAACACAATGGCAGTAATGGCAGTAATAGCAATGAACACAATGGCAGTAATGGCAAAATAGCAATGAACACAATGGCAGTAATGGCAAAATGGCAATTAACAATGGCAGTAATGGCAGTAAAGGCAATGAACACAATGGCAGTAATGGCAAAATGGCAATGAACACAATGGCAGTAATGGCAATGAACACAATGGCAGTAATAGCAATTAACACAATGGCAGTAATGGCAAAATGGCAATTAACACAATGGCAGTAATGGCAAAATGGCAATTAACAATGGCAGTAATGGCAAAATGGCAATGAACACAATGGCAATAATGGCAAAGAACACAATGGCAGTAATGGCAAAATGGCAATTAACACAATGGCAGTAATGGCAAAATGGCAATGAACACAATGGCAATGGCAGTAATGGCAAAATGGCAATTAACACAATGGCAGTTATGGCAAAAAGGCAATGAACACAATGGCAGTAATGGCAGTAATGGCAATGAACACAATGGCAGTAATGGCAAAATGGCAATGAACACAATGGCAGTAATGGCAATGAACACAATGGCAGTAATGGCAATGAACACAATGGCAGTAATGGCAATGAACACAATGGCAGTAATGGCAAAATGGCAATGAATACAATGGCAAAATGGCAATGAACACAATGGCAGTAATGGCAAAGAACACAATGGCAGTAATGGCAAAATGGCAATGAACACAATGGCAGTAATGGCAAAATGGCAATTAACAATGGCAGTAATGGCAATGAACACAATGGCAGTAATGGCAAAATGGCAATTAACAATGGCAGTATTGGCAATGAACACAATGGCAGTAATGGCAAAATGGCAAATAACACAATGGCAGTAATAGCAATGAACACAATGACAGTAATGGCAGTAATCGCAATGAACACAATGGCAGTAATGGCAAAATGGCAATGAACACAATGGCAGTAATGGCAAAATGGCAATGAACACAATGGCAGTAATGGCAAAATGGCAATGAACACAATGGCAGTAATAGCAATGAACACAATGGCAGTAATGGCAAAATGGCAATGAACACAATGGCAGTAATCGCAATGAACACAATGGCAGTAATGGCAAAATGGCAATGAACACAATGGCAGTAATAACAATGAACACAATGGCAGTAATGGCAAAATGGCAATGAACACAATGGCAGTAATGGCAAAATGGCAATGAACAATGGCAGTAATGGCAATGAACACAATGGCAGTAATGCAAAATGGCAATGAACACAATGGGGCAGTACTGGCAAAATGGCAATGAACACAATGGCAATAATGGCAAAATGGCAATGAACACAATGGCAGTAATGGAAAAATCGCAATTAACACAATGGCAGTAATGGCAAAATGGCAATGAACGCAATGGCAGTAATGGCAATGAACACAATGGCAGTAATGGCAAAATGGCAATGAACACAATGGCAGTAATGGCAAAATGGCAATGAACACAATGGCAGTAATGGCAATGAACACAATGGCAGTAATGGCAAAATGGCAATTAACAATGGCAGTAATGGCAAAATGGCAATTAACACAATGGCAGTAATGGCAAAATGGCAATGAACACAATGGCAGTAATGACAAAATGGCAATGAACACAAATGACAAAATGGCAATGAACACAATGGCAGTAATAGCAATGAACACAATGGCAGTAATAGCAATGAACACAATGGCAGTAAGGGCAGTAATAGCAATGAACACAATGGCAGTAATGGCAAAATGGTAATTAACAATGGCAGTAATGGCAAAATGGCAATTAACAATGGCAGTAATGGCAATGAACACAATGGCAGTAATGGCAAAATGGCAATTAACCATGGCAGTAATGGCAAAATGGCAATTAACAATGGCAGTAATAATGAACACAATGGCAGTAATGGCAGTAATAGCAATGAACACAATGGCAGTAATGGCAGTAATCGCAATGAACACAATGGCAGTAATGGCAAAATGGCAATGAACACAATGGCAGTAATGGCAAAATGGCAATTAACAATGGCAGTAATAGCAATGAACACAATGGCAGTAATGGCAAAATGGCAATTAACCATGGCAGTAATGGCAAAATGGCAATTAACAATGGCAGTAATGGCAATGAACACAATGGCAGTAATGGCAAAATGGCAATGAACACAATGGCAGTAATGGCAAAATGGCAATGAACAATGGCAGTAATGGCAATGAACACAATGGCAGTAATGCAAAATGGCAATGAACACAATGGGGCAGTACTGGCAAAATGGCAATGAACACAATGGCAATAATGGCAAAATGGCAATGAACACAATGGCAGTAATGGCAAAATCGCAATTAACACAATGGCAGTAATGGCAAAATGGCAATGAACGCAATGGCAGTAATGGCAATGAACACAATGGCAGTAATGGCAAAATGGCAATGAACACAATGGCAGTAATAGCAATGAACACAATGGCAGTAATGGCAAAATGGCAATTAACAATGGCAGTAATGGCAAAATGGCAATTAACACAATGGCAGTAATGGCAAAATGGCAATGAACACAATGGCAGTAATGACAAAATGGCAATGAACACAAATGACAAAATGGCAATGAACACAATGGCAGTAATGGCAAAATGGCAATTAACCATGGCAGTAATGGCAAAATGGCAATTAACAATGGCAGTAATAACAATGAACACAATGGCAGTAATAGCAATGAACACAATGGCAGTAATGGCAGTAATAGCAATGAACACAATGGCAGTAATGGCAAAATGGCAATTAACAATGGCAGTAATGGCAAAATGGCAATTAACAATGGCAGTAATGGCAATGAACACAATGGCAGTAATGGCAAAATGGCAATTAACCATGGCAGTAATGGCAAAATGGCAATTAACAATGGCAGTAATAATGAACACAATGGCAGTAATGGCAGTAATAGCAATGAACACAATGGCAGTAATGGCAGTAATCGCAATGAACACAATGGCAGTAATGGCAAAATGGCAATGAACACAATGGCAGTAATGGCAAAATGGC
This sequence comes from Gila orcuttii, assembly GCA_026230005.1. NCBI lineage: Eukaryota > Metazoa > Chordata > Actinopteri > Cypriniformes > Leuciscidae > Gila > Gila orcuttii. The sequence continues at coordinate 10,379,229 of JAPDVR010000009.1, forward strand.
AATTAACAATGGCAGTAATAGCAATGAACACAATGGCAGTAATGGCAAAATGGCAATTAACCATGGCAGTAATGGCAAAATGGCAATTAACAATGGCAGTAATGGCAATGAACACAATGGCAGTAATGGCAAAATGGCAATTAACAATGGCAGTAATGGCAAAATGGCAATTAACACAATGGCAGTAATGGCAAAATGGCAATGAACACAATGGCAGTAATGACAAAATGGCAATGAACACAAATGACAAAATGGCAATGAACACAATGGCAGTATTGGCAAAATGGCAATTAACCATGGCAGTAATGGCAAAATGGCAATTAACAATGGCAGTAATAACAATGAACACAATGGCAGTAATAGCAATGAACACAATGGCAGTAATGGCAGTAATAGCAATGAACACAATGGCAGTAATGGCAAAATGGCAATTAACAATGGCAGTAATGGCAAAATGGCAATTAACAATGGCAGTAATGGCAATGAACACAATGGCAGTAATGGCAAAATGGCAATTAACCATGGCAGTAATGGCAAAATGGCAATTAACAATGGCAGTAATAATGAACACAATGGCAGTAATGGCAGTAATAGCAATGAACACAATGGCAGTAATGGCAGTAATCGCAATGAACACAATGGCAGTAATGGCAAAATGGCAATGAACACAATGGCAGTAATGGCAAAATGGCAATTAACAATGGCAGTAATAGCAATGAACACAATGGCAGTAATGGCAAAATGGCAATTAACCATGGCAGTAATGGCAAAATGGCAATTAACAATGGCAGTAATGGCAATGAACACAATGGCAGTAATGGCAAAATGGCAATTAACCATGGCAGTAATGGCAAAATGGCAATTAACAATGGCAGTAATAACAATGAACACAATGGCAGTAATGGCAGTAATAGCAATGAACACAATGGCAGTAATAGCAATGAACACAATGGCAGTAATGGCAGTAATCGCAATGAACACAATGGCAGTAATGGCAAAATGGCAATGAACACAATGGCAGTAATGGCAAAATGACAATTAACAATGGCAGTAATAGCAATGAACACAATGGCAGTAATCGCAATGAACAAAATGGCAGTAATGGCAAAATGGCAATGAACACAATGGCAGTAATGGCAAAATGGCAATGAACACAATGGCAGTAATGGCAAAATGGCAATTAACAATGGCAGTAATGGCAAAATGGCAATTAACACAATGGCAGTAATGGCAAAATGGCAATGAACACAATGACAGTAATGGCAATGAACACAATGGCAGTAATGGCAAAATGGCAATGAACACAATGGCAAAAATGGCAAAATGGCAATGAACACAATGGCAGTAATGGCAAAATGGCAAAGAACACAATGGCAGTAATAGCAATGAACACAATGGCAGTAATGGCAATGAACACAATGGCAGTAATAGCAATGAACACAATGGCAGTAATGGCAGTAATAGCAATGAACACAATGGCAGTAATGGCAAAATGGCAATTAACAATGGCAGTAATGGCAGTAAAGGCAATGAACACAATGGCAGTAATGGCAAAATGGCAATGAACACAATGGCAGTAATGGCAATGAACACAAAGGCAATAATAGCAATTAACACAATGGCAGTAATGGCAAAATGGCAATTAACACAATGGCAGTAATGGCAAAATGGCAATTAACAATGGCAGTAATGGCAAAATGGCAAAATGGCAATTAACACAATGGCAGTTATGGCAAAAAGGCAATGAACACAATGGCAGTAATGGCAGTAATGGCAATGAACACAATGGCAGTAATGGCAAAATGGCAATGAACACAATGGCAGTAATGGCAAAATGGCAATGAACACAATGGCAGTAATGGCAATGAACACAATGGCAGTAATGGCAATGAACACAATGGCAGTAATGGCAAAATGGCAATGAACACAATGGCAAAATGGCAATGAACACAATGGCAGTAATGGCAATGAACACAATGGCAGTAATGGCAAAATGGCAATGAACACAATGGCAGTAATGGCAATGAACACAATGGCAGTAATGGCAATGAACACAATGGCAGTAATGGCAAAATGGCAATGAACACAATGGCAAAATGGCAATGAACACAATGGCAGTAATGGCAAAGAACACAATGGCAGCAATGGCAGTAATGGCAATGAACACAATGGCAGTAATGGCAAAATGGCAATTAACAATGGCAGTAATGGCAATGAACACAATGGCAGTAATGGCAAAATGGCAATTAACAATGGCAGTATTGGCAATGAACACAATGGCAGTAATGGCAAAATGGAAATTAACAATGGCAGTGATGGCAAAATGGCAATGAACACAATGGCAATAATGGCAAAATGGCAAATAACACAATGGCAGTAATAGCAATGAACACAATGACAGTAATGGCAGTAATGGCAATGAACACAATGGCAGTAATGGCAAAATGGCAATGAACACAATGGCAGTAATGGCAAAATGGCAATGAACACAATGGCAGTAATGGCAAAATGGCAATGAACACAATGGCAGTAATAGCAATGAACACAATGGCAGTAATGGCAAAATGGCAATGAAAACAATGGCAATAATCGCAATGAACACAATGGCAGTAATGGCAAAATGGCAATGAACACAATGGCAGTAATAACAATGAACACAATGGCAGTAATGCAAAATGGCAATGAACACAATGGGGCAGTACTGGCAAAATGGCAATGAACACAATGGCAGTAATGGCAAAATGGCAATGAACAATGGCAGTAATGGCAATGAACACAATGGCAGTAATGCAAAATGGCAATGAACACAATGGGGCAGTACTGGCAAAATGGCAATGAACACAATGGCAATAATGGCAAAATGGCAATGAACACAATGGCAGTAATGGCAAAATCGCAATTAACACAATGGCAGTAATGGCAAAATGGCAATGAACGCAATGGCAGTAATGGCAATGAACACAATGGCAGTAATGGCAATGAACACAATGGCAGTAATGGCAAAATGGCAATGAACACAATGGCAGTAATGGCAATGAACACAATGGCAGTAATGGCAAAATGGCAATTAACAATGGCAGTAATGGCAAAATGGCAATTAACACAATGGCAGTAATGGCAAAATGGCAATGAACACAATGGCAGTAATGACAAAATGGCAATGAACACAAATGACAAAATGGCAATGAACACAATGGCAGTAATGGCAAAATGGCAATTAACCATGGCAGTAATGGCAAAATGGCAATTAACAATGGCAGTAATAACAATGAACACAATGGCAGTAATAGCAATGAACACAATGGCAGTAATGGCAGTAATAGCAATGAACACAATGGCAGTAATGGCAAAATGGCAATTAACAATGGCAGTAATGGCAAAATGGCAATTAACAATGGCAGTAATGGCAATGAACACAATGGCAGTAATGGCAAAATGGCAATTAACCATGGCAGTAATGGCAAAATGGCAATTAACAATGGCAGTAATAATGAACACAATGGCAGTAATGGCAGTAATAGCAATGAACACAATGGCAGTAATGGCAGTAATCGCAATGAACACAATGGCAGTAATGGCAAAATGGCAATGAACACAATGGCAGTAATGGCAAAATGGCAATTAACCATGGCAGTAATGGCAAAATGGCAATTAACAATGGCAGTAATGGCAATGAACACAATGGCAGTAATGGCAAAATGGCAATGAACACAATGGCAGTAATAACAATGAACACAATGGCAGTAATGGCAAAATGGCAATGAACACAATGGCAGTAATGGCAAAATGGCAATGAACAATGGCAGTAATGGCAATGAACACAATGGCAGTAATGCAAAATGGCAATGAACACAATGGGGCAGTACTGGCAAAATGGCAATGAACACAATGGCAATAATGGCAAAATGGCAATGAACACAATGGCAGTAATGGCAAAATCGCAATTAACACAATGGCAGTAATGGCAAAATGGCAATTAACGCAATGGCAGTAATGGCAATGAACACAATGGCAGTAATGGCAAAATGGCAATGAACACAATGGCAGTAATGGCAAAATGGCAATGAACACAATGGCAGTAATGGCAAAATGGCAATGAACACAATGGCAGTAATAGCAATGAACACAATGGCAGTAATGGCAAAATGGCAATTAACAATGGCAGTAATGGCAAAATGGCAATTAACACAATGGCAGTAATGGCAAAATGGCAATGAACACAATGGCAGTAATGACAAAATGGCAATGAACACAAATGACAAAATGGCAATGAACACAATGGCAGTAATGGCAAAATGGCAATTAACCATGGCAGTAATGGCAAAATGGCAATTAACAATGGCAGTAATAACAATGAACACAATTGCAGTAATAGCAATGAACACAATGGCAGTAATGGCAGTAATAGCAATGAACACAATGGCAGTAATGGCAAAATGGCAATTAACAATGGCAGTAATGGCAAAATGGCAATTAACAATGGCAGTAATGGCAATGAACACAATGGCAGTAATGGCAAAATGGCAATTAACCATGGCAGTAATGGCAAAATGGCAATTAACAATGGAAGTAATAATGAACACAATGGCAGTAATGGCAGTAATAGCAATGAACACAATGGCAGTAATGGCAGTAATCGCAATGAACACAATGGCAGTAATGGCAAAATGGCAATGAACACAATGGCAGTAATGGCAAAATGGCAATTAACAATGGCAGTAATAGCAATGAACACAATGGCAGTAATGGCAAAATGGCAATTAACCATGGCAGTAATGGCAAAATGGCAATTAACAATGGCAGTAATGGCAATGAACACAATGGCAGTAATGGCAAAATGGCAATTAACCATGGCAGTAATGGCAAAATGGCAATTAACAATGGCAGTAATAACAATGAACACAATGGCAGTAATGGCAGTAATAGCAATGAACACAATGGCAGTAATAGCAATGAACACAATGGCAGTAATGGCAGTAATCGCAATGAACACAATGGCAGTAATGGCAAAATGGCAATGAACACAATGGCAGTAATGGCAAAATGACAATTAACAATGGCAGTAATAGCAATGAACACAATGGCAGTAATGGCAAAATGGCAATGAACACAATGGCAGTAATAACAATGAACACAATGGCAGTAATGGCAAAATGGCAATGAACACAATGGCAGTAATGGCAAAATGGCAATGAACACAATGGCAGTAATGCAAAATGGCAATGAACACAATGGGGCAGTACTGGCAAAATGGCAATGAACACAATGGCAATAATGGCAAAATGGCAATGAACACAATGGCAGTAATGGCAAAATCGCAATTAACACAATGGCAGTAATGGCAAAATGGCAATGAACGCAATGGCAGTAATGGCAATGAACACAATGGCAGTAATGGCAAAATGGCAATGAACACAATGGCAGTAATGGCAAAATGGCAATGAACACAATGGCAGTAATGGCAAAATGGCAATGAACACAATGGCAGTAATAGCAATGAACACAATGGCAGTAATGGCAAAATGGCAATTAACAATGGCAGTAATGGCAAAATGGCAATTAACACAATGGCAGTAATGGCAAAATGGCAATGAACACACAATGGCAGTAATGACAAAATGGCAATGAACACAAATGACAAAATGGCAATGAACACAATGGCAGTAATGGCAAAATGGCAATTAACCATGGCAGTAATGGCAAAATGGCAATTAACAATGGCAGTAATAACAATGAACACAATGGCAGTAATAGCAATGAACACAATGGCAGTAATGGCAGTAATAGCAATGAACACAATGGCAGTAATGGCAAAACGTCTCGGTTACGTATGTAACCCTAGTTCCCTGATAGGGAACGAGACGCTGCGTCAAGCTGTGGGAACGCCTCTGCGTGTGTGCGTCATGAAGCACGTATGGAATCAGTCCAATGGAGAGACGGAACGTCATAGGCGGGTGACGTCATCGACCAGGAAACTATAAAGCACCCCCAAAACACAAGCGCGACAGCTTCTGATAGGCCTGAAGGAAGCGCTAACGGGCATGCTGGGAGTATGGCAGAACGACGCAGCGTCTCGTTCCCTATCAGGGAACTAGGGTTACATACGGAACCGAGACGTTCCCTTTCAAGGGAACTCGAGCTGCGTCAAGCTGTGGGAACGCCCATACCCACGTCGCCATAGGAGCAAATGACCGTCATGTGGGAACTAGCGCACAGAGGACGAGAGCACCTGTGCCCCAGGAGTGGAACTCAAGTCCAATTCGTAGAACTTAACAAATGTATGCGGTGAGGACCACCCAGCCGCATCACAAACATCACTCAGCGATACTCCTGACAATAATGCCTTAGAGGCAGCCATACTCCTAGTAGAGTGGGCTCGTACAGCCAAAGGTGAAGGCTGACCAGCCGACTCATAAGCAAGTGAGATGGCCTCAACCACCCACTTGCTCATTCTCTGTTTAGACGCGGGACACCCCTTCCTGGGTGGCCCAAAGCACACAAATAACTGTTCTGATTTCCTCCACAGGGCAGCTCTGTGGACATAAGCGTCTAACGCCCTAACAGGGCAGAGAAGGTTAAGTTTCTCCTGATCTGATGACACAAAAGGAGGAGGATAGAAAGCCTGCAGCACTGTAGGTCTAACAGCATTAGTAGGGACCTTAGGGACATAACCTGGTCTAGGGTATAGAAAAGCCTTAACCATACCAGGCGAAAACTCCAGGCACGAGGGTGCAACCGACAGAGCCTGCAAATCTCCGATTCTTTTAACTGAGGATATTGCAAGCAGAAAGAGAGTCTTATATGTGAGGAATTTCTCAGAAACTTCCTCAATAGGTTCAAAGGGGGCCAAAGAGAGGCCCTCTAATACAATGGACAAATCCCAAGTCGGCACCCTCATGCGAACTGCAGGCCTCAGCCTCAAAGTACCACGAAGGAAGCGAGTTATAAGTGGGTGTCTCCCAAGAGAAACTCCACTGAAAGGGACATGGTAAGCAGCTAGTTCCGCCACATACACCTTTAGTGTGGAGGGGGATAACCCTGCAGAGAAACGCTCCTGCAGGAACTCCAGCACTGCACCCACTGGGCCGTTAACTGGGTCCTGCCGGTGTTCTGCACACCAAGAAGTGAAAAGTTTCCACTTCAGGGCATATAACTTCCTCGTGGACGGAGCTCTGGAGTGAAGGATGGTCTCAACAACCTCAGATGAGAGACCAGTTTCTATGAGCTGGGCCCCCTCAGAGGCCAAGCCCACAGTTTACACAACTCTGGGCGGGGGTGAAATATCGTACCGCCCTCCTGAGAGAGTAGATCCCTCCTGATCGGAATCTCCAAGGGAGAGCCGTCCAGAAGAGATATTAGGTCCGTGAACCATACTCGGGCCGGCCAGAACGGGGCTACTAGAAGTAGGCTGACCCCGTCCCGGCGAACCCTCTCCAGAACTCCTGGTAGCAGAGCAATCGGGGGAAAAGCATACAGACGTGACCTCGGCCACGGCTGTACCAGAGCGTCCAACCCCAGAGGGGCTGGCTGACTGATGGAGAACCACAGATGACAGTGCGTTGTCTCCTTGGAAGCGAATAGGTCCACCTCGGCGCGACCGAAACTCAACCAAAGGAGCTCCACCACCTCGGGGTGGAGCCTCCATTCCCCCGGCCTCGGCCCCTGCCTCGACAGGGAGTCTGCTACCACATTCAGATAACCAGGAAGATACATAGCTCTCAGAGACTGTAATCTCCCCTGGGACCACAGGAGGATCTCACGGGCCAACTTGTAAAGTGGACGCGACCGCAGGCCCCCCTGATGATTTATATACGAGACCACCGACATGTTGTCTGACTGAACTAGCACGTGATGACCTCTGAGGTCTGCTAGGAAGTGTTTCAAAGCTTGGAACACCGCCAACATCTCTAGACAATTTATATGCCATAATAGATGATGGTCCTGCCACAGACCTTGGGCTGGACGACCACTCATGACCGCCCCCCACCCTGTGAGGGAAGCATTCGTCGTTAGCGTCACGCGACGACAAAGAGCCCCCAACACAGGCCCCTTGGATAGGAACCAGGTTTCTTTCCACATGACCAGAGCACGAAGGCAGCGCCGCGTGACTTTGATCGTGCGGAGGGGATTTCCCCTCAGGGAGAATCCCCTGGTCCGGAGCCACCACTGCAGTGGTCTCATGTACAGCAGGCCGCAAGGTATAACGTTGGACGCTGCTGCCATCAGACCCAACAGTCTCTGAAACTGTTTTACAGTGAGTAGCTGGCCTAGCTTTACTTGTTTCACGGCTGCGAGAATCGAAGCGATGCGGGTCGGGGAGAGCCGTGCCCGCATCGAGACCGAATCCCAAACGACGCCCAGAAAAACGGTCTTCTGAGAAGGAGATAGCACACTTTTCTTCGCGTTCAGCCTTAACCCCAACTTTCTTATATGAGCGAGAACGACATCTCGATGCCGAACCGCCATCTGCTCCGTCTGAGCTAAAATCAACCAATCGTCGATGTAATTGAGGATACGAATGCCCTGAAGCCTCAGGGGCACTAGAGCTGCATCCATGCATTTCGTGAAAGTGCGGGGAGATAAAGCTAGGCCAAATGGAAGAACCTTGTACTGGTACGCCTCGCCCCCGAAGGCGAACCTCAGGAACTTCCTGTGCTGTGGAAGGATGGAAATATGGAAGTACGCGTCCTTCAGATCTATCGTGACAAACCAGTCCTCGGATCTGATTTGTGCCACAATCTGCTTGATAGTGAGCATCTTGAATTTTAGCTTCCCTACCACGCGATTCAACAGGCGCAGATCTAAAATTGGACGCAACCCCCCATCCTTCTTTGGAACGATGAAATATCGGCTGTAAAAACCCGACTCCAAACTGGGAGGAGGAACCCGTTCTATAGCCTCCTTCTGAAGGAGCGCTTTCACCTCTCGTTCCATTACCAGAGCCTGCTCGGGGCCCACCACTGTGGGCAGAACCCCTCTGAATTTTGGTGGATGACACCTGAATTGGATAGCATAACCTTTTTCTACTATGTGCAGAACCCACTGAGATATTTTTGGAAGGTTTTTCCACTCTGCCAGAAATACTACTAAGGGTACCAGTCTCTCGAGACTGGCCTCTGGTGTAACTTGAGCAGCAAACGCAGCGCCCTGTAACGGCGCACCGGCAGGGAACGACTGGCTTAACTGCTCTGAGACCCTCCTCAGAGGGGGCGAGCGTCCCTCGGGAAAGCGCTCGCTGGGACCGTCTGTGCCCCGGCATGAAGGCGGGGTTGGCAGAACGGGCCCCTGAGGGCACCGAAGAAGAGCGGGCACCGTGTAATGCGGTGAACACCTCTCTCCCACGGCAGGGACCACCCTCAGCATCCTGACGCCAGTGGCGTCAGGACTTCTTCTTTGCCGAAGCCTTCTTGGCCATAATAACTGTCCTCAGATCAGTTTTCGGCTGAGAGTGCCGCGTCTGGTCCCACTGTTTGGAAGGGGGAGCGCGAGACGCGACACTCTGCTTCTGTTGCGCCCTATGTGAGGAGCTGACTGACGGCCTGGACTGCTCCCGCCCAGCAGTACCGGGGACATGAATTTTAAGAGGCATAAATTTCTGAAACGCTGCTGATTGTTTCTTCTCTTCCTGAAATCTATCTATGACAGTATTCACAGAATCACCGAACAGACCATGAGGAGAGAGAGGAGCGTCTAAAAGAAAAGCTTTATCTTTTTCTTTCATGCCAGAGAGATTTAACCATAGATGTCTCTCTGCGGCCACCAGGGCTGCCATAGTACGGCCCATTAGCTTGGCCGACTCCTTGGTGGCGCGCAGAGATAAATCTGCAGCCTGACGCAGTTCGCGAACTACATCAGTGCTGACCTCTTGAGAATCACTCACGTCCTTTAATAGGTCAGCCTGGTATGCCTGCAAGATGGACATAGTATGCAGGCACGCCGAGGCTTGACCGGCCGCCGAATACGCCTTACCCACTAAAGCAGACGTACTTCTGAGGGGTTTAGAGGGTAAAAGTGGTGCTTTAAAAGAAGATGCAGCTTCAGCAGAAAGGTGACTAGCAAGCGCCTCTTCTGCTTTAGGCATCGCCCCATAACCGTGAGATTTAGCCCCCACGATATTCGAATATGTGGACGTTTGAGGGCTAAAAACACGATAAGAGAACACGAAACCTCTGTGTGTAAATCAGGAAAAAAGGGCAAGCACCGGCGTGGAGGTTGGGAACGGGAAGGCAAAAATCTCTCATCTAGTTTAGATTTTTCTCTAGACTCCTGCCTAACAGCTGGCCACTCGATGCTTAATTTAGAAACAGCACGAGTGAGCACCTCCATAAGCTCCTCACTTTCGGGAGAGCGAGATGGCGAATCATCGACATCTCCCGCATCCAGACTAACAACATCCAGATCCTCAGAACTGGATAGTTGCAGTACTGGGGCCTCAGTTCGGGGGGAAGAAACCGCAGAGCGTGCTTCCGAACCCGAGACTGAGGCACTGGATCTAACAGGTAAGGGCTGAGATAGGGCAAAGCCCGTCTCAAGCCCCGCTGTTAGATCCATCTGCGATCCCCACGAATGACGTCGGCGCTCAGCCTCGGCATGAGCGGGACCCGATCCGCGGGGATCGCGAACCGAACCACTCTCCTCAAAGAGTGATCGGCGGGAGCGGAGCGTTCTAAGAGGCAAACGCTCGCAATGCTCACAATCAGCCCCCTCGAGAGCTGACTGGGCATGCTGCACTCCCAAACAAACAACACATAAGCTGTGTGTATCCCCGCCCGTTAAATAGCGCGAGCAGGGAGGAACACACTTCTTAAATTGCTGTTCGCTCGCCATTGTCTCTCAATATAATATATATATATATATAGTTTTTTGAAATAGTGAAACTCCTGCTTAGTGACAGACAAAAACACTTGAGACAGATCCACATATAGCGCTTACTGAAGGCATAGAAGCTGTCGCGCTTGTGTTTTGGGGGTGCTTTATAGTTTCCTGGTCGATGACGTCACCCGCCTATGACGTTCCGTCTCTCCATTGGACTGATTCCATACGTGCTTCATGACGCACACACGCAGAGGCGTTCCCACAGCTTGACGCAGCTCGAGTTCCCTTGAAAGGGAATGGCAATTAACAATGGCAGTAATGGCAAAATGGCAATTAACAATGGCAGTAATGGCAATGAACACAATGGCAGTAATGGCAAAATGGCAATTAACCATGGCAGTAATGGCAAAAGGGCAATGAACACAATGGCAGTAATGGCAATGAACACAATGGCAGTAATGGCAATGAACACAATGGCAGTAATGGCAAAATGGCAATTAACACAATGGCAGTAATGGCAAAATGGCAATGAACACAATGACAGTAATGGCAATGAACACAATGGCAGTAATGGCAAAATGGCAATTAACAATGGCAGTAATGGCAATGAACACAATGGCAGTAATGGCAAAATGGCAATGAACACAATGGCAGTAATGGCAAAATGGCAATGAACAATGGCAGTAATGGCAAAATGGCAAAGAACACAATGGCAGTAATGGCAAAATGGCAATGAACACAATGGCAGTAATGGCAAAAAACACAATGGCAGTAATGGCAAAACACACAATGGCAGTAATGGCAATGAACACAATGGCAGTAATGGCAAAATGGCAATGAACACAATGGCAGTAATGGCAAAAAACACAATGGCAGTAATGGCAAAACACACAATGGCAGTAATGGCAATGAACACAATGGCAGTAATGGCAAAATGGCAATTAACAATGGCAGTAATGGCAAAATGGCAATTAACACAATGGCAGTAATGGCAAAACGGCAATGAACACAATGGCAGTAATGGCAAAATGGCAATAAACACAATGGCAGTAATGGCAATGAACACAATGGCAGTAATGGCAAAAGGGCAATGAACACAATGGCAGTAATGGCAAGGAACAAAATGGCAGTAATGGCAATGAACACAATGGCAGTAATGGCAATGAACACAATGGCAGTAATGGCAAAAGGGCAATGAACACAATGGCAGTAATGGCAATGAACACAATGGCAGTAATGGCAATGAACACAATGGCAGTAATGGCAAAATGGCAATTAACAATGGCAGTAATGGCAAAATGGCAATTAACACAATGGCAGTAATGGCAAAATGGCAATGAACACAATGGCAGTAATGGCAATGAACACAATGGCAGTAATGGCAAAATGGCAATGAACACAATGGCAGTAATGGCAAAATGGCAATGAACACAATGGCAGTAATGGCAAAATGGCAATTAACAATGGCAGTAATGGCATAATGGCAATTAAAAATAGCAGTAATGGCAATGAACACAATGGCAGTAATGGCAATGAACACAATGGCAGTAATGGCAAAATGGCAATGAACACAATGGCAGTAATGGCAAAATGGCAATAAACACAATGGCAGTAATGGCAATGAACACAATGGCAGTAATGGCAATGAACACAATGGCAGTAATGGCAATGAACACAATGGCAGTAATGGCAAAATGGCAATTAACAATGGCAGTAATGGCAATGAACACAATGGCAGTAATGGCAAAATGACAATGAACAATGGCAGTAATGGCAAAATGGCAAAGAACACAATGGCAGTAATGGCAAAATGGCAAAGAACACAATGGCAGTAATGGCAAAATGGCAATGAACACAATGGCAGTAATGGCAAAATGGCAATGAACACAATGGCAGTAATGGCAATGAACACAATGGCAGTAATGGCAAAATGGCAATGAACAATGGCAGTAATGGCAAAATGGCAATGAACACAATGGCAGTAATGGCAAAATGGCAATGAACACAATGGCAGTAATGGCAAAAAACACAATGGCAGTAATGGCAATGAACACAATGGCAGTAATGGCAATGAACACAATGGCAGTAATGGCAAAAAACACAATGGCAGTAATGGCAATGAACACAATGGCAGTAATGGCAATGAACACAATGGCAGTAATGGCAAAATGGCAATTAACACAATGGCAGTAATGGCAAAATGGCAATGAACACAATGGCAGTAATGGCAATGAACACAATGGCAGTAATGGCAAAATGGTAATTAACAATGGCAGTAATGGCAAAATGGCAATTAACAATGGCAGTAATGGCAAAATGGCAAAGAACACTATGGCAGTAATGGCAAAATGGCAAAGAACACAATGGCAGTAATGGCAAAATGGCAATGAACACAATGGCAGTAATGGCAAAATGGCAATGAACACAACGGCAGTAATGGCAAAATGGCAATGAACAATGGCAGTAATGGCAATGAACACAATGGCAGTAATGGCAAAATGGCAATGAACAATGGCAGTAATGGCAATGAACACAATGGCAGTAATGGCAAAATGGCAATGAACAATGGCAGTAATGGCAATGAACACAATGGCAATAATAGCAAAATGGCAATGAACAATGGCAGTAATGGCAAAATGGCAATGAACACAATGGCAGTAATGGCAAAAAACACAATGGCAGTAATGGCAAAAAACACAATGGCAGTAATGGCAATGAACACAATGGCAGTAATAGCAATGAACACAATGGCAGTAATGGCAAAATGGCAATTAACAATGGCAGTAATGGCAAAATAGCAATTAACACAATGGCAGTAATGGCAAAATGGCAATGAACACAATGGCAGTAATGGCAATGAACACAATGGCAGTAATGGCAATGAACACAATGGCAGTAATGGCAAAATGGCAATTAACAATGGCAGTAATGGCAAAATGGCAAAGAACACTATGGCAGTAATGGCAAAATGGCAAAGAACACAATGGCAGTAATGGCAAAATGGCAATGAACACAATGGCAGTAATGGCAAAATGGCAATGAACACAATGGCAGTAATGGCAAAATGGCAATGAACAATGGCAGTAATGGCAATGAACACAATGGCAGTAATGGCAAAATGGCAATGAACAATGGCAGTAATGGCAATGAACACAATGGCAGTAATGGCAAAATGGCAATGAACAATGGCAGTAATGGCAATGAACACAATGGCAGTAATGGCAATGAACACAATGGCAGTAATGGCAAAATGGCAATGAACAATGGCAGTAATGGCAATGAACACAATGGCAGTAATGGCAAAATGGCAATGAACACAATGGCAGTAATAGCAATGAACACAATGGCAGTAATGGCAAAATGGCAATTAAAATGACAGTAATGGCAAAATGGCAATTAACAATGGCAGTAATGGCAATGAACACAATGGCAGTAATGGCAAAATGGCAATGAACACAATGGCAGTAATAGCATTGAACACAATGGCAGTAATGGCAGTAATAGCAATGAACACAATGGCAGTAATGGCAGTAATAGCAATGAACACAATGGCAGTAATGGCAAAATGGCAATTAACAATGGCAGTAATGGCAAAATGGCAATTAACAATGGCAGTAATGGCAATGAACACAATGGCAGTAATGGCAAAATGGCAATTAACAATGGCAGTAATGGCAAAATGGCAATTAACAATAGCAGTAATGGCAAAATGGTAATGAACACAATGGCAGTAATGGCAATGAACACAATGGCAGTAATGGCAAAATGGCAATAAACACAATGGCAGTAATGGCAATGAACACAATGGCAGTAATGGCAATGAACACAATGGCAGTAATGGCAAAATGGCAATTAACAATGGCAGTAATGGCAATGAACACAATGGCGGTAATGGCAAAATGGCAATGAACACAATGGCAGTAATGGCAAAATGGCAATGAACACAATGGCAGTAATGGCAAAATGGCAATGAACACAATGGCAGTAATGGCAAAATGGCAATGAACAATGGCAGTAATGGCAAAATGGCAATGAACACAATGGCAGTAATGGCAAAATGGCAAATAACACAATGGCAGTAATGGCAAAATGGCAATGAACACAATGGCAGTAATGGCAATAAACACAATGGCAGTAATGGCAATGAACACAATGGCAGTAACGGCAATGAACACAATGGCAGTAATGGCAATGAACACAATGGCAGTAATGGCAAAATGGCAATTAACAATGGCAGTAATGGCAATGAACACAATGGCAGTAATGGCAATGAACACAATGGCAGTAATGGCAAAATGGCAATGAAAAATGGCAGTAATGGCAAAATGGCAATGAACACAATGGCAATAATGGCAAAATGGCAATGAACAATGGCAGTAATGGCAAAATGGCAATGAACACAATGGTAGTAATGGCAAAAATCACAATGGCAGTAATGGCAAAAAACACAATGGCAGTAATGGCAATGAACACAATGGCAGTAATAGCAATGAACACAATGGCAGTAATGGCAAAATGGCAATTAACAATGGCAATAATGGCAAAATGGCAATTAACACAATGGCAGTAATGGCGAAATGGCAATGAACACAATGGCAGTAATGGCAATGAACACAATGGCAGTAATGGCAATGAACACAATGGCAGTAATGGCAAAATGGCAATTAACAATGGCAGTAATGGCAAAATGGCAAAGAACACAATGGCAGTAATGGCAAAATGGCAAAGAACACAATGGCAGTAATGGCAAAATGGCAATGAACACAATGGCAGTAATGGCAAAATGGCAATGAACACAATGGCAGTAATGGCAAAATGGCAATGAACAATGGCAGTAATGGCAAAATGGCAAAGAACACAATGGCAGTAATGGCAAAATGGCAATGAACACAATGGCAGTAATGGCAAAATGGCAATTAACAAAATGGCAGTAATGGCAAAAGGGCAATTAACAATGGCAGTAATGGCAATTAACACAATGGCAGTAATGGCAAAATGGTAATTAACAATGGCAGTAATGGCAAAATGGCAATTAACACAATGGCAGTAATGGCAATGAACACAATGGCAGTAATGGCAAAAGGGCAATGAACAATGGCAGTAATGGCAATGAACACAATGGCAGTAATGGCAAAATGGCAATGAACACAATGGCAAAATGGCAATGAACACAATGGCAGGAATGGCAAAATGGCAATTAACAATGGCAGTAATGGCAATGAACACAATGGCAGGAATGGCAAAATGGCAATGAACACAATGGCAGTAATAACAATGAACACAATGGCAGTAATGGCAGTAATAGCAATGAACACAATGGCAGTAATGGCAGTAATAGCAATGAACAATGGCAGTAATGGCAAAATGGCAATTAACAATGGCAGTAATGGCAAAATGGCAATTCACAATGGCAGTAATGGCAATGAACACAATGGCAGTAATGGCAAAATGGCAATAAACACAATGGCAGTAATGGCAAAATGGCAATTAACAATGGCAAAATGGCAATTAACCATGGCAGTAATGGCAAAATGGCAATTAACACAATGGCAGTAATAACAATGAACACAATGGCAGTAATGGCAGTAATAGCAATGAACACAATGGCAGTAATGGCAGTAATAGCAATGAACACAATGGCAGTAATGGCAAAATGGCAATTAACAATGGCAGTAATGGCAAAATGGCAATTAACAATGGCAGTAATGGCAATGAACACAATGGCATTAATGGCAAAATGGCAATTAACAATGGCAGTAATGGCAAAATGGCAATTAACACAATGGCAGTAATGGCAAAATGGCAATGAACACAATGGCAGTAATGGCAATGAACACAATGGCAGTAATGGCAATGAACACAATGGCAGTAATGGCAAAAGGGCAATGAACACAATGGCAGTAATGGCAATCAACACAATGGCAGTAATGGCAAAATGGCAATTAACAATGGCAGTAATGGCAAAATGGCAATTAACACAATGGCAGTAATGGCAATGAACAATGGCAGTAATGGCAAAATGGCAATGAACACAATGGCAGTAATGGCAAAATGGCAATGAACACAATGGCAGTAATAGAAATGAACACAATGGCAGTAATGGCAAAATGGCAATTAACAATGGCAGTAATGGCAAAATGGCAATGAACACAATGGCAGTAATGGCAATGAACACAATGGCAGTAATGGCAAAATGGCAATAAACACAATGGCAGTAATGGCAATGAACACAATGGCAGTAACGGCAATGAACACAATGGCAGTAATGGCAATGAACACAGTGGCAGTAATGGCAAAATGGCAATGAACACAATGGCAGTAATGGCAATGAACACAATGGCAGTAATGGCAAAATGGCAATAAACACAATGGCAGTAATGGCAATGAACACAATGGCAGTAACGGCAATGAACACAATGGCAGTAATGGCAATGAACACAGTGGCAGTAATGGCAAAATGGCAATTAACAATGGCAGTAATGGCAAAGAACACAATGGCAGTAATGGCAAAATGGCAATGAACACAATGGCAGTAATGGCAATGAACACAATGGCAGTAATGGCAAAATGGCAATGAACAATGGCAGTAATGGCAATGAACACAATGGCAGTAATGGCAAAATGGCAATGAACACAATGGCAATAATGGCAAAATGGCAATGAACAATGGCAGTAATGGCAAAATGGCAATGAACACAATGGCAGTAATGGCAAAAAACACAATGGCAGTAATGGCAAAAAACACAATGGCAGTAATGGCAATGAACACAATGGCAGTAATGGCAAAATGGCAATTAACAATGGCAGTAATGGCAATGAACACAATGGCAGTAATGGCAAAATGGCAATTAACAATGGCAGTAATGGCAAAATGGCAATTAACAATGGCAGTAATGGCAATGAACACAATGGCAGCAATGGCAAAATGGCAATTAACAATGGCAGTAATGGCAAAACGGCAAAATGGCAATGAACACAATGGCAGTAATGGCAATGAACACAATGGCAGCAATGGCAAAATGGCAATTAACAATGGCAGTAATGGCAAAACGGCAAAATGGCAATGAACACAATGGCAATGAACACAATGGCAGTAATAGCAATGAACACAATGGCAGTAATGGCAAAATGGCAATTAACAATGGCAGTAATGGCAAAATGGCAAAGAACACAATGGCAGTAATGGCAAAATGGCAATGAACACAATGGCAGTAATGGCAAAATGGCAATTAACACAATGGCAGTAATGGCAAAAGGGCAATTAACAATGGCAGTAATGGCAATTAACACAATGGCAGTAATGGCAAAATGGCAATTAACAATGGCAGTAATGGCAAAATGGCAATGAACACAATGGCAGTAATGGCAATGAACACAATGGCAGTAATGGCAAAAGGGCAATGAACAATGGCAGTAATGGCAATGAACACAATGGCAGTAATGGCAAAATGGCAATGAACACAATGGCAAAATGGCAATGAACACAATGGCAGTAATAGCCATGAACACAATGGCAGTAATGGCAAAATGGCAATTAACAATGGCAGTAATGGCAAAATGGCAATTAACAATGGCAGTAATGGCAATGAACACAATGGCAGTAATGGCAAAATGGCAATGAACACAATGGCAGTAATAGCAATGAACACAATGGCAGTAATGGCAGTAATAGCAATGAACACAATGGCAGTAATGGCAGTAATAGCAATGAACACAATGGCAGTAATGGCAAAATGGCAATTAACAATGGCAGTAATGGCAAAATGGCAATTAACAATGGCAGTAATGGCAATGAACACAATGGCAGTAATGGCAAAATGGCAATTAACAATGGCAGTAATGGCAAAATGGCAATTAACACAATGGCAGTAATGGCAAAATGGCAATGAACACAATGGCAGTAATGGCAATGAACACAATGGCAGTAATGGCAAAAGGGCAATGAACACAATGGCAGTAATGGCAATCAACACAATGGCAGTAATGGCAAAATGGCAATGAACACAATGGCAGTAATGGCAATGAACACAATGGCAGTAATGGCAAAATGGCAATTAACAATGGCAGTAATGGCAAAATGGCAATTAACACAATGGCAGTAATGGCAATGAACACAATGGCAGTAATGGCAAAATGGCAATTAACAATGGCAGTAATGGCAATGAACAAAATTGCAGTAATGGCAAAATGGCAATGAATACAATGGCAGTAATAGCAATGAACACAATGGCAGTAATGGCAAAATGGCAATTAACACAATGGCAGTAATGGCAAAATGGCAATGAACATAATGGCAGTAATGGCAAAATGGCAATGAACAATGGCAGTAATGGCAAAATGGCAAAGAACACAATGGCAGTAATGGCAAAATGGCAAAGAACACAATGGCAGTAATGGCAAAATGGCAAAGAACACAATGGCAGTAATGGCAAAAAACACAATGGCAGTAATGGAAAAAAAACACAATGGCAGTAATGGCAATGAACACAATGGCAGTAATGGCAAAATGGCAATTAACAATGGCAAAATGGCAAAGAACACAATGGCAGTAATGGCAAAATGGCAATGAACACAATGGCAGTAATGGCAAAACACACAATGGCAGTAATGGCAAAAAACACAATGGCAGTAATGGCAATGAACACAATGGCAGTAATGGCAAAATGGCAATTAACAATGGCAGTAATGGCAAAATGGCAATTAACACAATGGCAGTAATGGCAAAACGGCAATGAACACAATGGCAGTAATGGCAATGAACACAATGGCAGTAATGGCAAAATGGCAATGAACACAATGGCAGTAATGGCAATGAACACAATGGCAGTAGTGGCAAAGTGGCAATTAACACAATGGCAGTAATGGCAAAATGGCAATGAACACAATGGCAGTAATGGCAATGAACACAATGGCAGTAATGGCAAAATGGCAAAGAACACAATGGCAGTAATGGCAAAATGGCAAAGAACACAATGGCAGTAATGGCAAAATGGCAATGAACACAATGGCAGTAATGGCAAAATGGCAATGAACACAATGGCAGTAATGGCAATGAACACAATGGCAGTAATGGCAAAATAGCAATTAACAATGGCAGTAATGGCAAAATGGCAATTAACACAATGGCAGTAATGGCAAAAGGGCAATGAACACAATGGCAGTAATGGCAATCAACACAATGGCAGTAATGGCAAAATGGCAATTAACAATGGCAAAATGGCAAAGAACACAATGGCAGTAATGGCAAAATGGCAATGAACACAATGGCAGTAATGGCAAAAAACACAATGGCAGTAATGGCAAAAAACACAATGGCAGTAATGGCAATGAACACAATGGCAGTAATGGCAAAATGGCAATTAACAATGGCAGTAATGGCAAAATGGCAATTAACACAATGGCAGTAATGGCAAAACGGCAATGAACACAATGGCAGTAATGGCAATGAACACAATGGCAGTAATGGCAAAATGGCAATGAACACAATGGCAGTAATGGCAATGAACACAATGGCAGTAGTGGCAAAGTGGCAATTAACACAATGGCAGTAATGGCAAAATGGCAATGAACACAATGGCAGTAATGGCAATGAACACAATGGCAGTAATGGCAAAATGGCAAAGAACACAATGGCAGTAATGGCAAAATGGCAAAGAACACAATGGCAGTAATGGCAAAAAACACAATGGCAGTAATGGCAATGAACACAATGGCAGTAATGGCAAAATAGCAATTAACAATGGCAGTAATGGCAAAATGGCAATTAACACAATGGCAGTAATGGCAAAAGGGCAATGAACACAATGGCAGTAATGGCAATCAACACAATGGCAGTAATGGCAAAATGGCAATGAACACAATGGTAGTAATGGCAATGAACACAATGGCAGTAATGGCAAAATGGCAATTAACAATGGCAGTAATGGCAAAATGGCAATTAACACAATGGCAGTAATGGCAAAATGGCAATGAACACAATGGCAGTAATGGCAATGAACACAATGGCAGTAATGGCAAAATGGCAATGAACACAATGGCAGTAATGGCAAAATGGCAATGAACACAATGGCAGTAATGGCAAAATGGCAATTAACAATGGCAGTAATGGCATAATGGCAATTAAAAATAGCAGTAATGGCAATGAACACAATGGCAGTAATGGCAATGAACACAATGGCAGTAATGGCAAAATGGCAATGAACACAATGGCAGTAATGGCAAAATGGCAATAAACACAATGGCAGTAATGGCAATGAACACAATGGCAGTAATGGCAATGAACACAATGGCAGTAATGGCAATGAACACAATGGCAGTAATGGCAAAATGGCAATTAACAATGGCAGTAATGGCAATGAACACAATGGCAGTAATGGCAAAATGACAATGAACAATGGCAGTAATGGCAAAATGGCAAAGAACACAATGGCAGTAATGGCAAAATGGCAAAGAACACAATGGCAGTAATGGCAAAATGGCAATGAACACAATGGCAGTAATGGCAAAATGGCAATGAACACAATGGCAGTAATGGCAATGAACACAATGGCAGTAATGGCAAAATGGCAATGAACAATGGCAGTAATGGCAAAATGGCAATGAACACAATGGCAGTAATGGCAAAATGGCAATGAACACAATGGCAGTAATGGCAAAAAACACAATGGCAGTAATGGCAATGAACACAATGGCAGTAATGGCAATGAACACAATGGCAGTAATGGCAAAAAACACAATGGCAGTAATGGCAATGAACACAATGGCAGTAATGGCAATGAACACAATGGCAGTAATGGCAAAATGGCAATTAACACAATGGCAGTAATGGCAAAATGGCAATGAACACAATGGCAGTAATGGCAATGAACACAATGGCAGTAATGGCAAAATGGTAATTAACAATGGCAGTAATGGCAAAATGGCAATTAACACAATGGCAGTAATGGCAAAATGGCAATGAACACAATGGCAGTAATGGCAATGAACACAATGGCAGTAATGGCAAAATGATCATAACATTACTGTTAGATCCATCTGCGATCCCCACGAATGACGTCGGCGCTCAGCCTCGGCATGAGCGGGACCCGATCCGCGGGGATCGCGAACCGAACCACTCTCCTCAAAGAGTGATCGGCGGGAGCGGAGCGTTCTAAGAGGCAAACGCTCGCAATGCTCACAATCAGCCCCCTCGAGAGCTGACTGGGCATGCTGCACTCCCAAACAAACAACACATAAGCTGTGTGTATCCCCGCCCGTTAAATAGCGCGAGCAGGGAGGAACACACTTCTTAAATTGCTGTTCGCTCGCCATTGTCTCTCAATATAATATATATATATATATAGTTTTTTGAAATAGTGAAACTCCTGCTTAGTGACAGACAAAAACACTTGAGACAGATCCACATATAGCGCTTACTGAAGGCATAGAAGCTGTCGCGCTTGTGTTTTGGGGGTGCTTTATAGTTTCCTGGTCGATGACGTCACCCGCCTATGACGTTCCGTCTCTCCATTGGACTGATTCCATACGTGCTTCATGACGCACACACGCAGAGGCGTTCCCACAGCTTGACGCAGCTCGAGTTCCCTTGAAAGGGAATGGCAATTAACAATGGCAGTAATGGCAAAATGGCAATTAACAATGGCAGTAATGGCAATGAACACAATGGCAGTAATGGCAAAATGGCAATTAACCATGGCAGTAATGGCAAAATGGCAATTAACAATGGCAGTAATAATGAACACAATGGCAGTAATGGCAGTAATAGCAATGAACACAATGGCAGTAATGGCAGTAATCGCAATGAACACAATGGCAGTAATGGCAAAATGGCAATGAACACAATGGCAGTAATGGCAAAATGGCAATTAACAATGGCAGTAATAGCAATGAACACAATGGCAGTAATGGCAAAATGGCAATTAACCATGGCAGTAATGGCAAAATGGCAATTAACAATGGCAGTAATGGCAATGAACACAATGGCAGTAATGGCAAAATGGCAATTAACCATGGCAGTAATGGAAAAATGGCAATTAACAATGGCAGTAATAACAATGAACACAATGGCAGTAATGGCAGTAATAGCAATGAACACAATGGCAGTAATAGCAATGAACACAATGGCAGTAATGGCAGTAATCGCAATGAACACAATGGCAGTAATGGCAAAATGGCAATTAACAATGGCAGTAATGGCAGTAAAGGCAATGAACACAATGGCAGTAATGGCAAAATGGCAATGAACACAATGGCAGTAATAGCAATTAACACAATGGCAGTAATGGCAAAATGGCAATTAACACAATGGCAGTAATGGCAAAATGGCAATTAACACAATGGCAGTAATGGCAAAATGGCAATGAACACAATGGCAGTAATGGCAAAATGGCAATGAACACAAAGGCAGCATTGGCAATGAACACAATGGCAGTAACGGCAATGAACACAATGGCAGTAATGGCAAAATGGCAATGAAGACAATGGCAATAATGGCAAAATGGCAATTAACACAATGGCAGTAATGGCAAAATGGCAATGAACACAATGGCAGTAATGGCAGTAATGGCAATGAACACAATGGCAGTAATGGCAAAATGGCAATGAACACAATGGCAGTAATGGCAAAATGGCAATTAACAATGGCAGTAATGGCAAAATGGCAATTAACACAATGGCAGTAATGGCAAAATGGCAATGAACACAATGACAGTAATGGCAATGAACACAATGGCAGTAATGACAGTAATGGCAATGAACACAATGGCAGTAATGGCAAAATGGCAATGAACACAATGGCAGTAATAGCAATGAACACAATGGCAGTAATAGCAATGAACACAATGGCAGTAATGGCAGTAATAGCAATGAACACAATGGCAGTAATGCCAAAATAGCAATGAACACAATGGCAGTAACGGCAAAATGGCAATTAACAATGGCAGTAATGGCAGTAAAGGCAATGAACACAATGGCAGTAATGGCAAAATGGCAATGAACACAATGGCAGTAATAGCAATTAACACAATGGCAGTAATGGCAAAATGGCAATTAACACAATGGCAGTAATGGCAAAATGGCAATGACCACAATGGCAGTAATGGCAAAATTGCAATGAACACAATGGCAGTAATTGCAAAATGGCAATAAACACAATGGCAATGAACACAATGGCAGTAATGGCAAAATGACAATGAACACAATGGCAGTAATGGCAAAATGACAATGAACACAATGGCAGTAATGGCAAAATGGCAATGAACGCAATGGCAGTAATGGCAAAAATGGCAGTAATGGCAAAAATGGCAATTACTGCCATTGTGTTCATTGCCATTTTGCCATTACTGCCATTGTGTTCATTGCCATTTTGCCATTACTGCTATTAACACAATGGCAGTAATGGCAATGAACACAATGGCAAAATGGCAAAGAACACAATGGCAATAATGGCAAAATGGCAAAATGGCAAAGAACACAATGGCAGTAATGGCAAAATGGCAATGAACACAATGGCAGTAATGGCAAAGACCACAATGGCAATGGCAGTAATGGCAAAGAACACAATGGCAGTAATGGCAAAGAACACAATGGCAGTACAATGAACAAAATGGCAGCAATGGCAAAATGGCAAAGAACACAATGGCAGTAATGGCAATGAAAACAATGGCAGTAATGGCAAAATGGCAATGAACACAATGGAAGTAATGGCAAAAAAACACAATGGCAGTAATGGCAAAAAACACAAAGGCAGTAATGGCAATGAACACAATGGCAATAATAGCAAAATGGCAATGAACAATGGCAGTAATGGCAAAATGGCAATGAACACAATGGCAGTAATGGCAAAAAACACAATGGCAGTAATGGCAAAAAACACAATGGCAGTAATGGCAATGAACACAATGGCAGTAATAGCAATGAACACAATGGCAGTAATGGCAAAATGGCAATTAACAATGGCAGTAATGGCAAAATAGCAATTAACACA
Source organism: Gila orcuttii (assembly GCA_026230005.1). Classification (NCBI taxonomy): domain Eukaryota; kingdom Metazoa; phylum Chordata; class Actinopteri; order Cypriniformes; family Leuciscidae; genus Gila; species Gila orcuttii. The sequence goes on from JAPDVR010000009.1 coordinate 10,404,028, forward strand.
ATGGCAGTAATGGCAAAATGGCAATGAACACAATGGCAGTAATGGCAATGAACACAATGGCAGTAATGGCAATGAACACAATGGCAGTAATGGCAAAATGGCAATTAACAATGGCAGTAATGGCAAAATGGCAAAGAACACTATGGCAGTAATGGCAAAATGGCAAAGAACACAATGGCAGTAATGGCAAAATGGCAATGAACACAATGGCAGTAATGGCAAAATGGCAATGAACACAACGGCAGTAATGGCAAAATGGCAATGAACAATGGCAGTAATGGCAATGAACACAATGGCAGTAATGGCAAAATGGCAATGAACAATGGCAGTAATGGCAATGAACACAATGGCAGTAATGGCAAAATGGCAATGAACAATGGCAGTAATGGCAATGAACACAATGGCAATAATAGCAAAATGGCAATGAACAATGGCAGTAATGGCAAAATGGCAATGAACACAATGGCAGTAATGGCAAAAAACACAATGGCAGTAATGGCAAAAAACACAATGGCAGTAATGGCAATGAACACAATGGCAGTAATAGCAATGAACACAATGGCAGTAATGGCAAAATGGCAATTAACAATGGCAGTAATGGCAAAATAGCAATTAACACAATGGCAGTAATGGCAAAATGGCAATGAACACAATGGCAGTAATGGCAATGAACACAATGGCAGTAATGGCAATGAACACAATGGCAGTAATGGCAAAATGGCAATTAACAATGGCAGTAATGGCAAAATGGCAAAGAACACTATGGCAGTAATGGCAAAATGGCAAAGAACACAATGGCAGTAATGGCAAAATGGCAATGAACACAATGGCAGTAATGGCAAAATGGCAATGAACACAATGGCAGTAATGGCAAAATGGCAATGAACAATGGCAGTAATGGCAATGAACACAATGGCAGTAATGGCAAAATGGCAATGAACAATGGCAGTAATGGCAATGAACACAATGGCAGTAATGGCAAAATGGCAATGAACAATGGCAGTAATGGCAATGAACACAATGGCAGTAATGGCAATGAACACAATGGCAGTAATGGCAAAATGGCAATGAACAATGGCAGTAATGGCAATGAACACAATGGCAGTAATGGCAAAATGGCAATGAACACAATGGCAGTAATGGCAAAATGGCAATTAAAATGACAGTAATGGCAAAATGGCAATTAACAATGGCAGTAATGGCAATGAACACAATGGCAGTAATGGCAAAATGGCAATGAACACAATGGCAGTAATAGCATTGAACACAATGGCAGTAATGGCAGTAATAGCAATGAACACAATGGCAGTAATGGCAGTAATAGCAATGAACACAATGGCAGTAATGGCAAAATGGCAATTAACAATGGCAGTAATGGCAAAATGGCAATTAACAATGGCAGTAATGGCAATGAACACAATGGCAGTAATGGCAAAATGGCAATTAACAATGGCAGTAATGGCAAAATGGCAATTAACAATAGCAGTAATGGCAAAATGGTAATGAACACAATGGCAGTAATGGCAATGAACACAATGGCAGTAATGGCAAAATGGCAATAAACACAATGGCAGTAATGGCAATGAACACAATGGCAGTAATGGCAATGAACACAATGGCAGTAATGGCAAAATGGCAATTAACAATGGCAGTAATGGCAATGAACACAATGGCAGTAATGGCAAAATGGCAATGAACACAATGGCAGTAATGGCAAAATGGCAATGAACACAATGGCAGTAATGGCAAAATGGCAATGAACACAATGGCAGTAATGGCAAAATGGCAATGAACAATGGCAGTAATGGCAAAATGGCAATGAACACAATGGCAGTAATGGCAAAATGGCAAATAACACAATGGCAGTAATGGCAAAATGGCAATGAACACAATGGCAGTAATGGCAATAAACACAATGGCAGTAATGGCAATGAACACAATGGCAGTAACGGCAATGAACACAATGGCAGTAATGGCAATGAACACAATGGCAGTAATGGCAAAATGGCAATTAACAATGGCAGTAATGGCAATGAACACAATGGCAGTAATGGCAATGAACACAATGGCAGTAATGGCAAAATGGCAATGAAAAATGGCAGTAATGGCAAAATGGCAATGAACACAATGGCAATAATGGCAAAATGGCAATGAACAATGGCAGTAATGGCAAAATGGCAATGAACACAATGGTAGTAATGGCAAAAATCACAATGGCAGTAATGGCAAAAAACACAATGGCAGTAATGGCAATGAACACAATGGCAGTAATAGCAATGAACACAATGGCAGTAATGGCAAAATGGCAATTAACAATGGCAATAATGGCAAAATGGCAATTAACACAATGGCAGTAATGGCGAAATGGCAATGAACACAATGGCAGTAATGGCAATGAACACAATGGCAGTAATGGCAATGAACACAATGGCAGTAATGGCAAAATGGCAATTAACAATGGCAGTAATGGCAAAATGGCAAAGAACACAATGGCAGTAATGGCAAAATGGCAAAGAACACAATGGCAGTAATGGCAAAATGGCAATGAACACAATGGCAGTAATGGCAAAATGGCAATGAACACAATGGCAGTAATGGCAAAATGGCAATGAACAATGGCAGTAATGGCAAAATGGCAAAGAACACAATGGCAGTAATGGCAAAATGGCAATGAACACAATGGCAGTAATGGCAAAATGGCAATTAACAAAATGGCAGTAATGGCAAAAGGGCAATTAACAATGGCAGTAATGGCAATTAACACAATGGCAGTAATGGCAAAATGGCAATTAACAATGGCAGTAATGGCAAAATGGCAATTAACACAATGGCAGTAATGGCAATGAACACAATGGCAGTAATGGCAAAAGGGCAATGAACAATGGCAGTAATGGCAATGAACACAATGGCAGTAATGGCAAAATGGCAATGAACACAATGGCAAAATGGCAATGAACACAATGGCAGGAATGGCAAAATGGCAATTAACAATGGCAGTAATGGCAATGAACACAATGGCAGGAATGGCAAAATGGCAATGAACACAATGGCAGTAATAACAATGAACACAATGGCAGTAATGGCAGTAATAGCAATGAACACAATGGCAGTAATGGCAGTAATAGCAATGAACAATGGCAGTAATGGCAAAATGGCAATTAACAATGGCAGTAATGGCAAAATGGCAATTCACAATGGCAGTAATGGCAATGAACACAATGGCAGTAATGGCAAAATGGCAATAAACACAATGGCAGTAATGGCAAAATGGCAATTAACAATGGCAAAATGGCAATTAACCATGGCAGTAATGGCAAAATGGCAATTAACACAATGGCAGTAATAACAATGAACACAATGGCAGTAATGGCAGTAATAGCAATGAACACAATGGCAGTAATGGCAGTAATAGCAATGAACACAATGGCAGTAATGGCAAAATGGCAATTAACAATGGCAGTAATGGCAAAATGGCAATTAACAATGGCAGTAATGGCAATGAACACAATGGCATTAATGGCAAAATGGCAATTAACAATGGCAGTAATGGCAAAATGGCAATTAACACAATGGCAGTAATGGCAAAATGGCAAAGAACACAATGGCAGTAATGGCAATGAACACAATGGCAGTAATGGCAATGAACACAATGGCAGTAATGGCAAAAGGGCAATGAACACAATGGCAGTAATGGCAATCAACACAATGGCAGTAATGGCAAAATGGCAATTAACAATGGCAGTAATGGCAAAATGGCAATTAACACAATGGCAGTAATGGCAATGAACAATGGCAGTAATGGCAAAATGGCAATGAACACAATGGCAGTAATGGCAAAATGGCAATGAACACAATGGCAGTAATAGAAATGAACACAATGGCAGTAATGGCAAAATGGCAATTAACAATGGCAGTAATGGCAAAATGGCAATGAACACAATGGCAGTAATGGCAATGAACACAATGGCAGTAATGGCAAAATGGCAATAAACACAATGGCAGTAATGGCAATGAACACAATGGCAGTAACGGCAATGAACACAATGGCAGTAATGGCAATGAACACAGTGGCAGTAATGGCAAAATGGCAATGAACACAATGGCAGTAATGGCAATGAACACAATGGCAGTAATGGCAAAATGGCAATAAACACAATGGCAGTAATGGCAATGAACACAATGGCAGTAACGGCAATGAACACAATGGCAGTAATGGCAATGAACACAGTGGCAGTAATGGCAAAATGGCAATTAACAATGGCAGTAATGGCAAAGAACACAATGGCAGTAATGGCAAAATGGCAATGAACACAATGGCAGTAATGGCAATGAACACAATGGCAGTAATGGCAAAATGGCAATGAACAATGGCAGTAATGGCAATGAACACAATGGCAGTAATGGCAAAATGGCAATGAACACAATGGCAATAATGGCAAAATGGCAATGAACAATGGCAGTAATGGCAAAATGGCAATGAACACAATGGCAGTAATGGCAAAAAACACAATGGCAGTAATGGCAATGAACACAATGGCAGTAATGGCAAAATGGCAATTAACAATGGCAGTAATGGCAATGAACACAATGGCAGTAATGGCAAAATGGCAATTAACAATGGCAGTAATGGCAAAATGGCAATTAACAATGGCAGTAATGGCAATGAACACAATGGCAGCAATGGCAAAATGGCAATTAACAATGGCAGTAATGGCAAAACGGCAAAATGGCAATGAACACAATGGCAGTAATGGCAATGAACACAATGGCAGCAATGGCAAAATGGCAATTAACAATGGCAGTAATGGCAAAACGGCAAAATGGCAATGAACACAATGGCAATGAACACAATGGCAGTAATAGCAATGAACACAATGGCAGTAATGGCAAAATGGCAATTAACAATGGCAGTAATGGCAAAATGGCAAAGAACACAATGGCAGTAATGGCAAAATGGCAATGAACACAATGGCAGTAATGGCAAAATGGCAATTAACACAATGGCAGTAATGGCAAAAGGGCAATTAACAATGGCAGTAATGGCAATTAACACAATGGCAGTAATGGCAAAATGGCAATTAACAATGGCAGTAATGGCAAAATGGCAATGAACACAATGGCAGTAATGGCAATGAACACAATGGCAGTAATGGCAAAAGGGCAATGAACAATGGCAGTAATGGCAATGAACACAATGGCAGTAATGGCAAAATGGCAATGAACACAATGGCAAAATGGCAATGAACACAATGGCAGTAATAGCCATGAACACAATGGCAGTAATGGCAAAATGGCAATTAACAATGGCAGTAATGGCAAAATGGCAATTAACAATGGCAGTAATGGCAATGAACACAATGGCAGTAATGGCAAAATGGCAATGAACACAATGGCAGTAATAGCAATGAACACAATGGCAGTAATGGCAGTAATAGCAATGAACACAATGGCAGTAATGGCAGTAATAGCAATGAACACAATGGCAGTAATGGCAAAATGGCAATTAACAATGGCAGTAATGGCAAAATGGCAATTAACAATGGCAGTAATGGCAATGAACACAATGGCAGTAATGGCAAAATGGCAATTAACAATGGCAGTAATGGCAAAATGGCAATTAACACAATGGCAGTAATGGCAAAATGGCAATGAACACAATGGCAGTAATGGCAATGAACACAATGGCAGTAATGGCAAAAGGGCAATGAACACAATGGCAGTAATGGCAATCAACACAATGGCAGTAATGGCAAAATGGCAATGAACACAATGGCAGTAATGGCAATGAACACAATGGCAGTAATGGCAAAATGGCAATTAACAATGGCAGTAATGGCAAAATGGCAATTAACACAATGGCAGTAATGGCAATGAACACAATGGCAGTAATGGCAAAATGGCAATTAACAATGGCAGTAATGGCAATGAACAAAATTGCAGTAATGGCAAAATGGCAATGAATACAATGGCAGTAATAGCAATGAACACAATGGCAGTAATGGCAAAATGGCAATTAACACAATGGCAGTAATGGCAAAATGGCAATGAACATAATGGCAGTAATGGCAAAATGGCAATGAACAATGGCAGTAATGGCAAAATGGCAAAGAACACAATGGCAGTAATGGCAAAATGGCAAAGAACACAATGGCAGTAATGGCAAAATGGCAAAGAACACAATGGCAGTAATGGCAAAAAACACAATGGCAGTAATGGCAAAAAACACAATGGCAGTAATGGCAATGAACACAATGGCAGTAATGGCAAAATGGCAATTAACAATGGCAAAATGGCAAAGAACACAATGGCAGTAATGGCAAAATGGCAATGAACACAATGGCAGTAATGGCAAAAAACACAATGGCAGTAATGGCAAAAAACACAATGGCAGTAATGGCAATGAACACAATGGCAGTAATGGCAAAATGGCAATTAACAATGGCAGTAATGGCAAAATGGCAATTAACACAATGGCAGTAATGGCAAAACGGCAATGAACACAATGGCAGTAATGGCAATGAACACAATGGCAGTAATGGCAAAATGGCAATGAACACAATGGCAGTAATGGCAATGAACACAATGGCAGTAGTGGCAAAGTGGCAATTAACACAATGGCAGTAATGGCAAAATGGCAATGAACACAATGGCAGTAATGGCAAAGAACACAATGGCAGTAATGGCAAAATGGCAAAGAACACAATGGCAGTAATGGCAAAATGGCAAAGAACACAATGGCAGTAATGGCAAAATGGCAATGAACACAATGGCAGTAATGGCAAAATGGCAATGAACACAATGGCAGTAATGGCAATGAACACAATGGCAGTAATGGCAAAATAGCAATTAACAATGGCAGTAATGGCAAAATGGCAATTAACACAATGGCAGTAATGGCAAAAGGGCAATGAACACAATGGCAGTAATGGCAATCAACACAATGGCAGTAATGGCAAAATGGCAATTAACAATGGCAAAATGGCAAAGAACACAATGGCAGTAATGGCAAAATGGCAATGAACACAATGGCAGTAATGGCAAAAAACACAATGGCAGTAATGGCAAAAAACACAATGGCAGTAATGGCAATGAACACAATGGCAGTAATGGCAAAATGGCAATTAACAATGGCAGTAATGGCAAAATGGCAATTAACACAATGGCAGTAATGGCAAAACGGCTATGAACACAATGGCAGTAATGGCAATGAACACAATGGCAGTAATGGCAAAATGGCAATGAACACAATGGCAGTAATGGCAATGAACACAATGGCAGTAGTGGCAAAGTGGCAATTAACACAATGGCAGTAATGGCAAAATGGCAATGAACACAATGGCAGTAATGGCAATGAACACAATGGCAGTAATGGCAAAATGGCAAAGAACACAATGGCAGTAATGGCAAAATGGCAAAGAACACAATGGCAGTAATGGCAAAATGGCAATGAACACAATGGCAGTAATGGCAAAATGGCAATGAACACAATGGCAGTAATGGCAATGAACACAATGGCAGTAATGGCAAAATAGCAATTAACAATGGCAGTAATGGCAAAATGGCAATTAACACAATGGCAGTAATGGCAAAAGGGCAATGAACACAATGGCAGTAATGGCAATCAACACAATGGCAGTAATGGCAAAATGGCAATGAACACAATGGTAGTAATGGCAATGAACACAATGGCAGTAATGGCAAAATGGCAATTAACAATGGCAGTAATGGCAAAATGGCAATTAACACAATGGCAGTAATGGCAAAATGGCAATGAACACAATGGCAGTAATGGCAATGAACACAATGGCAGTAATGGCAAAATAGCAATTAACAATGGCAGTAATGGCAAAATGGCAATTAACACAATGGCAGTAATGGCAAAATGGCAATGAACACAATGGCAGTAATGGCAAAATGGCAATTAACAATGGCAGTAATGGCAATGAACACAATGGCAGTAATGGCAAAATGGCAATTAACAATGGCAGTAATGGCAAAATGGCAATTAACACAATGGCAGTAATGGCAAAATGGCAATGAACACAATGGCAGTAATGGCAATGAACACAATGGCAGTAATGGCAAAAGGGCAATGAACACAATGGCAGTAATGGCAATCAACACAATGGCAGTAATGGCAAAATGGCAATGAACACAATGGCAGTAATGGCAATGAACACAATGGCAGTAATGGCAAAATGGCAATTAACAATGGCAGTAATGGCAAAATGGCAATTAACACAATGGCAGTAATGGCAAAATGGCAATGAACACAATGGCAGTAATGGCAATGAACAATGGCAGTAATGGCAAAATGGCAATGAACACAATGGCAGTAATGGCAAAATGGCAATGAACACAATGGCAGTAATGGCAAAATGGCAATGAACACAATGGCAGTAATGGCAAAATGGCAATGAACACAATGGCAGTAACCGCAATGAACACAATGGCAGTAATGGCAATGAACACAGTGGCAGTAATGGCAAAATGGCAATTAACAATGGCAGTAATGGCAAAGAACACAATGGCAGTAATGGCAAAATGGCAATGATCACAATGGCAGTAATTGCAATGAACACAATGGCAGTAATGGCAAAATGGCAATGAGCAATGGCAGTAATGGCAATGAACACAATGGCAGTAATGGCAAAATGGCAATGAACACAATGGCAATAATGGCCAAATGGCAATGAACAATGGCAGTAATGGCAAAATGGCAATGAACACAATGGCAGTAATGGCAAAAAACACAATGGCAGTAATGGCAAAAAACACAATGGCAGTAATGGCAATGAACACAATGGCAGTAATGGCAAAATGGCAATTAACAATGGCAGTAATGGCAATGAACACAATGGCAGTAATGGCAAAATGGCAATTAACAATGGCAGTAATGGCAAAATGGCAATTAACAATGGCAGTAATGGCAATGAACACAATGGCAGTAATGGCAAAATGGCAATTAACAATGGCAGTAATGCCAAAACGGCAAAATGGCAATGAACACAATGGCAGTAATGGCAATGAACACAATGGCAATGAACACAATGGCAGTAATGGCAAAATGGCAATGAACACAAGGGCAGTAATAGCAATGAACACAATGGCAGTAATGGCAAAATGGAAATTAACAATGGCAGTAATGGCAAAATGGCAATTAACACAATGGCAGTAATGGCAAAATGGCAATGAACACAATGGCAGTAATGGCAAAATGGCAATGAACACAATGGCAGTAATGGCAATGAACACAATGGCAGTAATGGCAAAATGGCAATGAACACAATGGCAGTAATGGCAAAATGGCAATAAACACAATGGCAGTAATGGCAATGAACACAATGGCAGTAATGGCAAAAGGGCAATGAACACAATGGCAGTAATGGCAATGAACACAATGGCAGTAATGGCAAAATGGCAATGAACACAATGGCAGTAATGGCAAAATGGCAATTAACAATGGCAGTAATGGCAAAATGGCAATTAACACAATGGCAGTAATGGCAAAATGGCAATGAACACAATGGCAGTAATGACAATGAACACAATGGCAGTAATGGCAAAATGGCAATGAACACAATGGCAGTAATGGCAAAATGGCAATGAACACAATGGCAGTAATGGCAAAATGGCAATTAACAATGGCAGTAATGGCATAATGGCAATTAAAAATAGCAGTAATGGCAAAATGGCAATGAACACAATGGCAGTAATGGCAATGAACACAATGGCAGTAATGGCAAAATGGCAATTAACAATGGCAGTAATGGCAATGAACACAATGGCAGTAATGGCAATGAACACAATGGCAGTAATGGCAATGAACACAATGGCAGTAATGGCAAAATGGCAATTAACAATGGCAGTAATGGCAATGAACACAATGGCAGTAATGGCAAAATGGCAATGAACACAATGGCAGTAATGGCAATGAACAAAATGGCAGTAATGGCAAAATGGCAATGAATACAATGGCAGTAATAGCAATGAACACAATGGCAGTAATGGCAAAATGGCAATTAACACAATGGCAGTAATGGCAAAATGGCAATGAACACAATGGCAGTAATGGCAAAATGGCAATGAACAATGGCAGTAATGGCAAAATGGCAAAGAACACAATGGCAGTAATGGCAAAATGGCAATGAACACAATGGCAGTAATGGCAAAATGGCAATGAACAATGGCAGTAATGGCAAAATGGCAAAGAACACAATGGCAGTAATGGCAAAATGGCAATGAACACAATGGCAGTAATGGCAAAAAACATAATGGCAGTAATGGCAAAAAACACAATGGCAGTAATGGCAATGAACACAATGGCAGTAATGGCAAAATGGCAATTAACAATGGCAGTAATGGCAAAATGGCAATTAACACAATGGCAGTAATGGCAAAATGGCAATGAACACAATGGCAGTAATGGCAATGAACACAATGGCAGTAATGGCAAAAGGGCAATGAACACAATGGCAGTAATGGCAATGAACACAATGGCAGTAATGGCAAAATGGCAATGAACACAATGGCAGTAATGGCAATGAACACAATGGCAGTAATGGCAAAATGGCAATTAACACAATGGCAGTAATGGCAAAATGGCAATGAACACAATGGCAGTAATGGCAATGAACACAATGGCAGTAATGGCAAAATGGCAATTAACAATGGCAGTAATGGCAATGAACACAATGGCAGTAATGGCAAAATGGCAATGAACACAATGGCAGTAATGGCAATGAACAAAATGGCAGTAATGGCAAAATGGCAATGAATACAATGGAAGTAATAGCAATGAACACAATGGCAGTAATGGCAAAATGGCAATTAACACAATGGCAGTAATGGCAAAATGGCAATGAACACAATGGCAGTAATGGCAAAATGGCAATGAACAATGGCAGTAATGGCAAAATGGCAAAGAACACAATGGCAGTAATGGCAAAATGGCAATGAACACAATGGCAGTAATGGCAAAAAACACAATGGCAGTAATGGCAAAACACACAATGGCAGTAATGGCAATGAACACAATGGCAGTAATGGCAAAATGGCAATTAACAATGGCAGTAATGGCAAAATGGCAATTAACACAATGGCAGTAATGGCAAAATGGCAATGAACACAATGGCAGTAATGGCAATGAACACAATGGCAGTAATGGCAAAAGGGCAATGAACACAATGGCAGTAATGGCAATGACCACAATGGCAGTAATGGCAAAATGGCAATGAACACAATGGCAGTAATGGCAATGAACACAATGGCAGTAATGGCAAAATGGCAATTAACACAATGGCAGTAATGGCAAAATGGCAATGAACACAATGGCAGTAATGGCAAAATGGCAATGAACAATGGCAGTAATGGCAAAATGGCAAAGAACACAATGGCAGTAATGGCAAAATGGCAATGAACACAATGGCAGTAATGGCAAAAAACACAATGGCAGTAATGGCAAAAAACACAATGGCAGTAATGGCAATGAACACAATGGCAGTAATGGCAAAATGGCAATTAACAATGTCAGTAATGGCAAAATGGCAATTAACACAATGGCAGTAATGGCAAAATGGCAATTAACACAATGGCAGTAATGGCAAAATGGCAATGAACACAATGGCAGTAATGGCAATGAACACAATGGCAGTAATGGCAAAAGGGCAATGAACACAATGGCAGTAATGGCAATGAACACAATGGCAGTAATGGCAAAATGGCAATGAACACAATGGCAGTAATGGCAATGAACACAATGGCAGTAATGGCAAAATGGCAATGAACACAATGGCAGTAATGGCAAAATGGCAATAAACACAATGGCAGTAATGGCAATGAACACAATGGCAGTAATGGCAATGAACACAATGGCAGTAATGGCAATGAACACAATGGCAGTAATGGCAAAATGGCAATTAACAATGGCAGTAATGGCAATGAACACAATGGCAGTAATGGCAATGAACACAATGGCAGTAATGGCAATGAACACAATGGCAGTAATGGCAATGAACACAATGGCAGTAATGGCAAAATGGCAATTAACAATGGCAGTAATGGCAATGAACACAATGGCAGTAATGGCAAAATGGCAATGAACACAATGGCAGTAATGGCAATGAACAAAATGGCAGTAATGGCAAAATGGCAATGAATACAATGGCAGTAATAGCAATGAACACAATGGCAGTAATGGCAAAATGGCAATTAACACAATGGCAGTAATGGCAAAATTGCAATGAACACAATGGCAGTAATGGCAAAATGGCAATGAACAATGGCAGTAATGGCAAAATGGCAAAGAACACAATGGCAGTAATGGCAAAATGGCAATGAACACAATGGCAGTAATGGCAAAAAACACAATGGCAGTAATGGCAAAAAACACAATGGCAGTAATGGCAATGAACACAATGGCAGTAATGGCAAAATGGCAATTAACAATGGCAGTAATGGCAAAATGGCAATTAACACAATGGCAGTAATGGCAAAATGGCAATGAACACAATGGCAGTAATGGCAATGAACACAATGGCAGTAATGGCAAAAGGGCAATGAACACAATGGCAGTAATGGCAATGAACACAATGGCAGTAATGGCAAAATGGCAATGAACACAATGGCAGTAATGGCTATGAACACAATGGCAGTAATGGCAAAATGGCAATTAACACAATGGCAGTAATGGCAAAATGGCAATGAACACAATGGCAGTAATGGCAATGAACACAATGGCAGTAATGGCAAAATGGCAATTAACAATGGCAGTAATGGCAATGAACACAATGGCAGTAATGGCAAAATGGCAATGAACACAATGGCAGTAATGGCAATGAACAAAATGGCAGTAATGGCAAAATGGCAATGAATACAATGGCAGTAATAGCAATGAACACAATGGCAGTAATGGCAAAATGGCAATTAACACAATGGCAGTAATGGCAAAATGGCAATGAACACAATGGCAGTAATGGCAAAATGGCAATGAACAATGGCAGTAATGGCAAAATGGCAAAGAACACAATGGCAGTAATGGCAAAATGGCAATGAACACAATGGCAGTAATGGCAAAAAACACAATGGCAGTAATGGCAAAACACACAATGGCAGTAATGGCAATGAACACAATGGCAGTAATGGCAAAATGGCAATTAACAATGGCAGTAATGGCAAAATGGCAATTAACACAATGGCAGTAATGGCAAAACGGCAATGAACACAATGGCAGTAATGGCAATGAACACAATGGCAGTAATGGCAAAAGGGCAATGAACACAATGGCAGTAATGGCAATGAACACAATGGCAGTAATGGCAAAATGGCAATGAACACAATGGCAGTAATGGCAATGAACACAATGGCAGTAATGGCAAAATGGCAATTAACACAATGGCAGTAATGGCAAAATGGCAATGAACACAATGGCAGTAATGGCAATGAACACAATGGCAGTAATGGCAATGAACACAATGGCAGTAATGGCAAAATGGCAATTAACAATGGCAGTAATGGCAAAATGGCAAAGAACACTATGGCAGTAATGGCAAAATGGCAAAGAACACAATGGCAGTAATGGCAAAATGGCAATGAACACAATGGCAGTAATGGCAAAATGGCAATGAACACAATGGCAGTAATGGCAAAATGGCAATGAACAATGGCAGTAATGGCAATGAACACAATGGCAGTAATGGCAAAATGGCAATGAACAATGGCAGTAATGGCAATGAACACAATGGCAGTAATGGCAAAATGGCAATGAACAATGGCAGTAATGGCAATGAACACAATGGCAGTAATGGCAATGAACACAATGGCAGTAATGGCAAAATGGCAATGAACAATGGCAGTAATGGCAATGAACACAATGGCAGTAATGGCAAAATGGCAATGAACACAATGGCAGTAATAGCAATGAACACAATGGCAGTAATGGCAAAATGGCAATTAAAAATGACAGTAATGGCAAAATGGCAATTAACAATGGCAGTAATGGCAATGAACACAATGGCAGTAATGGCAAAATGGCAATGAACACAATGGCAGTAATAGCATTGAACACAATGGCAGTAATGGCAGTAATAGCAATGAACACAATGGCAGTAATGGCAGTAATAGCAATGAACACAATGGCAGTAATGGCAAAATGGCAATTAACAATGGCAGTAATGGCAAAATGGCAATTAACAATGGCAGTAATGGCAATGAACACAATGGCAGTAATGGCAAAATGGCAATAAACACAATGGCAGTAATGGCAATGAACACAATGGCAGTAATGGCAATGAACACAATGGCAGTAATGGCAAAATGGCAATTAACAATGGCAGTAATGGCAATGAACACAATGGCAGTAATGGCAAAATGGCAATGAACACAATGGCAGTAATGGCAAAATGGCAATGAACACAATGGCAGTAATGGCAAAATGGCAATGAACACAATGGCAGTAATGGCAAAATGGCAATGAACAATGGCAGTAATGGCAAAATGGCAATGAACACAATGGCAGTAATGGCAAAATGGCAAATAACACAATGGCAGTAATGGCAAAATGGCAATGAACACAATGGCAGTAATGGCAATAAACACAATGGCAGTAATGGCAATGAACACAATGGCAGTAACGGCAATGAACACAATGGCAGTAATGGCAATGAACACAATGGCAGTAATGGCAAAATGGCAATTAACAATGGCAGTAATGGCAATGAACACAATGGCAGTAATGGCAATGAACACAATGGCAGTAATGGCAAAATGGCAATGAAAAATGGCAGTAATGGCAAAATGGCAATGAACACAATGGCAATAATGGCAAAATGGCAATGAACAATGGCAGTAATGGCAAAATGGCAATGAACACAATGGTAGTAATGGCAAAAATCACAATGGCAGTAATGGCAAAAAACACAATGGCAGTAATGGCAATGAACACAATGGCAGTAATAGCAATGAACACAATGGCAGTAATGGCAAAATGGCAATTAACAATGGCAATAATGGCAAAATGGCAATTAACACAATGGCAGTAATGGCGAAATGGCAATGAACACAATGGCAGTAATGGCAATGAACACAATGGCAGTAATGGCAATGAACACAATGGCAGTAATGGCAAAATGGCAATTAACAATGGCAGTAATGGCAAAATGGCAAAGAACACAATGGCAGTAATGGCAAAATGGCAAAGAACACAATGGCAGTAATGGCAAAATGGCAATGAACACAATGGCAGTAATGGCAAAATGGCAATGAACACAATGGCAGTAATGGCAAAATGGCAATGAACAATGGCAGTAATGGCAAAATGGCAAAGAACACAATGGCAGTAATGGCAAAATGGCAATGAACACAATGGCAGTAATGGCAAAATGGCAATTAACAAAATGGCAGTAATGGCAAAAGGGCAATTAACAATGGCAGTAATGGCAATTAACACAATGGCAGTAATGGCAAAATGGCAATTAACAATGGCAGTAATGGCAAAATGGCAATTAACACAATGGCAGTAATGGCAATGAACACAATGGCAGTAATGGCAAAAGGGCAATGAACAATGGCAGTAATGGCAATGAACACAATGGCAGTAATGGCAAAATGGCAATGAACACAATGGCAAAATGGCAATGAACACAATGGCAGGAATGGCAAAATGGCAATTAACAATGGCAGTAATGGCAATGAACACAATGGCAGGAATGGCAAAATGGCAATGAACACAATGGCAGTAATAACAATGAACACAATGGCAGTAATGGCAGTAATAGCAATGAACACAATGGCAGTAATGGCAGTAATAGCAATGAACAATGGCAGTAATGGCAAAATGGCAATTAACAATGGCAGTAATGGCAAAATGGCAATTCACAATGGCAGTAATGGCAATGAACACAATGGCAGTAATGGCAAAATGGCAATAAACACAATGGCAGTAATGGCAAAATGGCAATTAACAATGGCAAAATGGCAATTAACCATGGCAGTAATGGCAAAATGGCAATTAACACAATGGCAGTAATAACAATGAACACAATGGCAGTAATGGCAGTAATAGCAATGAACACAATGGCAGTAATGGCAGTAATAGCAATGAACACAATGGCAGTAATGGCAAAATGTCAATTAACAATGGCAGTAATGGCAAAATGGCAATTAACAATGGCAGTAATGGCAATGAACACAATGGCATTAATGGCAAAATGGCAATTAACAATGGCAGTAATGGCAAAATGGCAATTAACACAATGGCAGTAATGGCAAAATGGCAATGAACACAATGGCAGTAATGGCAATGAACACAATGGCAGTAATGGCAATGAACACAATGGCAGTAATGGCAAAAGGGCAATGAACACAATGGCAGTAATGGCAATCAACACAATGGCAGTAATGGCAAAATGGCAATTAACAATGGCAGTAATGGCAAAATGGCAATTAACACAATGGCAGTAATGGCAATGAACAATGGCAGTAATGGCAAAATGGCAATGAACACAATTGCAGTAATGGCAAAATGGCAATGAACACAATGGCAGTAATAGAAATGAACACAATGGCAGTAATGGCAAAATGGCAATTAACAATGGCAGTAATGGCAAAATGGCAATGAACACAATGGCAGTAATGGCAATGAACACAATGGCAGTAATGGCAAAATGGCAATAAACACAATGGCAGTAATGGCAATGAACACAATGGCAGTAACGGCAATGAACACAATGGCAGTAATGGCAATGAACACAGTGGCAGTAATGGCAAAATGGCAATGAACACAATGGCAGTAATGGCAATGAACACAATGGCAGTAATGGCAAAATGGCAATAAACACAATGGCAGTAATGGCAATGAACACAATGGCAGTAACGGCAATGAACACAATGGCAGTAATGGCAATGAACACAGTGGCAGTAATGGCAAAATGGCAATTAACAATGGCAGTAATGGCAAAGAACACAATGGCAGTAATGGCAAAATGGCAATGAACACAATGGCAGTAATGGCAATGAACACAATGGCAGTAATGGCAAAATGGCAATGAACAATGGCAGTAATGGCAATGAACACAATGGCAGTAATGGCAAAATGGCAATGAACACAATGGCAATAATGGCAAAATGGCAATGAACAATGGCAGTAATGGCAAAATGGCAATGAACACAATGGCAGTAATGGCAAAAAACACAATGGCAGTAATGGCAAAAAACACAATGGCAGTAATGGCAATGAACACAATGGCAGTAATGGCAAAATGGCAATTAACAATGGCAGTAATGGCAATGAACACAATGGCAGTAATGGCAAAATGGCAATTAACAATGGCAGTAATGGCAAAATGGCAATTAACAATGGCAGTAATGGCAATGAACACAATGGCAGCAATGGCAAAATGGCAATTAACAATGGCAGTAATGGCAAAACGGCAAAATGGCAATGAACACAATGGCAGTAATGGCAATGAACACAATGGCAGCAATGGCAAAATGGCAATTAACAATGGCAGTAATGGCAAAACGGCAAAATGGCAATGAACACAATGGCAATGAACACAATGGCAGTAATAGCAATGAACACAATGGCAGTAATGGCAAAATGGCAATTAACAATGGCAGTAATGGCAAAATGGCAAAGAACACAATGGCAGTAATGGCAAAATGGCAATGAACACAATGGCAGTAATGGCAAAATGGCAATTAACACAATGGCAGTAATGGCAAAAGGGCAATTAACAATGGCAGTAATGGCAATTAACACAATGGCAGTAATGGCAAAATGGCAATTAACAATGGCAGTAATGGCAAAATGGCAATGAACACAATGGCAGTAATGGCAATGAACACAATGGCAGTAATGGCAAAAGGGCAATGAACAATGGCAGTAATGGCAATGAACACAATGGCAGGAATGGCAAAATGGCAATGAACACAATGGCAAAATGGCAATGAACACAATGGCAGTAATAGCCATGAACACAATGGCAGTAATGGCAAAATGGCAATTAACAATGGCAGTAATGGCAAAATGGCAATTAACAATGGCAGTAATGGCAATGAACACAATGGCAGTAATGGCAAAATGGCAATTAACAATGGCAGTAATAGCAATGTACACAATGGCAGTAATGGCAGTAATAGCAATGAACACAATGGCAGTAATGGCAGTAATAGCAATGAACACAATGGCAGTAATGGCAGTAATAGCAATGAACACAATGGCAGTAATGGCAAAATGGCAATTAACAATGGCAGTAATGGCAAAATGGCAATTAACAATGGCAGTAATGGCAATGAACACAATGGCAGTAATGGCAAAATGGCAATTAACAATGGCAGTAATGGCAAAATGGCAATTAACACAATGGCAGTAATGGCAAAATGGCAATGAACACAATGGCAGTAATGGCAATGAACACAATGGCAGTAATGGCAAAAGGGCAATGAACACAATGGCAGTAATGGCAATCAACACAATGGCAGTAATGGCAAAATGGCAATGAACACAATGGCAGTAATGGCAATGAACACAATGGCAGTAATGGCAAAATGGCAATTAACAATGGCAGTAATGGCAAAATGGCAATTAACACAATGGCAGTAATGGCAATGAACACAATGGCAGTAATGGCAAAATGGCAATTAACAATGGCAGTAATGGCAATGAACAAAATTGCAGTAATGGCAAAATGGCAATGAATACAATGGCAGTAATAGCAATGAACACAATGGCAGTAATGGCAAAATGGCAATTAACACAATGGCAGTAATGGCAAAATGGCAATGAACACAATGGCAGTAATGGCAAAATGGCAATGAACAATGGCAGTAATGGCAAAATGGCAAAGAACACAATGGCAGTAATGGCAAAATGGCAAAGAACACAATGGCAGTAATGGCAAAATGGCAAAAAACACAATGGCAGTAATGGCAAAAAACACAATGGCAGTAATGGCAATGAACACAATGGCAGTAATGGCAAAATGGCAATTAACAATGGCAAAATGGCAAAGAACACAATGGCAGTAATGGCAAAATGGCAATGAACACAATGGCAGTAATGGCAAAAAACACAATGGCAGTAATGGCAAAAAACACAATGGCAGTAATGGCAATGAACACAATGGCAGTAATGGCAAAATGGCAATTAACAATGGCAGTAATGGCAAAATGGCAATTAACACAATGGCAGTAATGGCAAAACGGCAATGAACACAATGGCAGTAATGGCAATGAACACAATGGCAGTAATGGCAAAATGGCAATGAACACAATGGCAGTAATGGCAATGAACACAATGGCAGTAGTGGCAAAGTGGCAATTAACACAATGGCAGTAATGGCAAAATGGCAATGAACACAATGGCAGTAATGGCAATGAACACAATGGCAGTAATGGCAAAATGGCAAAGAACACAATGGCAGTAATGGCAATGAACAAAATGGCAGTAATGGCAAAATGGCAATGAATACAATGGCAGTAATAGCAATGAACACAATGGCAGTAATGGCAAAATGGCAATGAACACAATGGCAGTAATGGCAAAATGGCAATGAACACAATGGCAGTAATGGCAAAATGGCAATGAACAATGGCAGTAATGGCAAAATGGCAAAGAACACAATGGCAGTAATGGCAAAATGGCAATGAACACAATGGCAGTAATGGCAAAAAACACAATGGCAGTAATGGCAAAAAACACAATGGCAGTAATGGCAATGAACACAATGGCAGTAATGGCAAAATGGCAATTAACAATGGCAGTAATGGCAATGAACACAATGGCAGTAATGGCAATGAACACAATGGCAGTAATGGCAATGAACACAATGGCAGTAATGGCAATGAACACAATGGCAGTAATGGCAAAATTGCAATGAACACAATGGCAGTAATGGCAAAAAACACAATGGCAGTAATGGCAATGAACACAATGGCAGTAATGGCAATGAACACAATGGCAGTAATGGCAAAAAACACAATGGCAGTAATGGCAATGAACACAATGGCAGTAATGGCAATGAACACAATGGCAGTAATGGCAAAATGGCAATTAACACAATGGCAGTAATGGCAAAATGGCAATGAACACAATGGCAGTAATGGCAATGAAGACAATGGCAGTAATGGCAAAATGGTAATTAACAATGGCAGTAATGGCAAAATGGCAATTAACAAAATGGCAGTAATGGCAAAATGGCAATGAACACAATGGCAGTAATGGCAATGAACACAATGGCAGGAATGGCAAAATGGCAATGAACACAATGGCAGTAATGGCAAAATGGCAATGAACACAATGGCAGTAATGGCAATGAACACAATGGCAGTAATGGCAAAATGGCAATGAACACAATGGCAGTAATGGCAAAATGGCAATTAACAATGGCAGTAATGGCAAAATGGCAATGAACACAATGGCAGTAATGGCAATGAACACAATGGCAGTAATGGCAAAATGGCAATAAACACAATGGTAGTAATGGCAATGAACACAATGGCAGTAATGGCAAAAGGGCAATGAACACAATGGCAGTAATGGCAATGAACACAATGGCAGTAATGGCAATGAACACAATGGCAGTAATGGCAAAATGGCAATGAACACAATGGCAGTAATGGCAATGAACACAATGGCAGTAATGGCAAAATGGCAATTAACAATGGCAGTAATGGCAAAATGGCAATTAACACAATGGCAGTAAAGGCAAAATGGCAATGAACACAATGGCAGTAATGACAATGAACACAATGGCAGTAATGGCAAAATGGCAATGAACACAATGGCAGTAATGGCAAAATGGCAATGAACACAATGGCAGTAATGGCAACATGGCAATTAACAATGGCAGTAATGGCAAAATGGCAATTAAAAATAGCAGTAATGGCAAAATGGCAATGAACACAATGGCAGTAATGGCAATGAACACAATGGCAGTAATGGCAAAATGGCAATAAACACAATGGCAGTAATGGCAATGAACACAATGGCAGTAATGGCAATGAACACAATGGCAGTAATGGCAATGAACACAATGGCAGTAATGGCAAAATGGCAATTAACAATGGCAGTAATGGCAATGAACACAATGGCAGTAATGGCAATGAACACAATGGCAGTAATGGCAATGAACACAATGGCAGTAATGGCAATGAACACAATGGCAGTAATGGCAAAATGGCAATTAACAATGGCAGTAATGGCAATGAACACAATGGCAGTAATGGCAAAATGGCAATGAACACAATGGCAGTAATGGCAATGAACAAAATGGCAGTAATGGCAAAATGGCAATGAATACAATGGCAGTAATAGCAATGAACACAATGGCAGTAATGGCAAAATGGCAATTAACACAATGGCAGTAATGGCAAAATGGCAATGAACACAATGGCAGTAATGGCAAAATGGCAATGAACAATGGCAGTAATGGCAAAATGGCAAAGAACACAATGGCAGTAATGGCAAAATGGCAATGAACACAATGGCAGTAATGGCAAAAAACACAATGGCAGTAATGGCAAAAAACACAATGGCAGTAATGGCAATGAACACAATGGCAGTAATGGCAAAATGGCAATTAACAATGGCAGTAATGGCAAAATGGCAATTAACACAATGGCAGTAATGGCAAAATGGCAATTAACACAATGGCAGTAATGGCAAAATGGCAATGAACACAATGGCAGTAATGGCAATGAACACAATGGCAGTAATGGCAAAAGGGCAATGAACACAATGGCAGTAATGGCAATGAACACAATGGCAGTAATGGCAAAATGGCAATGAACACAATGGCAGTAATGGCAATGAACACAATGGCAGTAATGGCAAAATGGCAATGAACACAATGGCAGTAATGGCAAAATGGCAATAAACACAATGGCAGTAATGGCAATGAACACAATGGCAGTAATGGCAATGAACACAATGGCAGTAATGGCAATGAACACAATGGCAGTAATGGCAAAATGGCAATTAACAATGGCAGTAATGGCAATGAACACAATGGCAGTAATGGCAATGAACACAATGGCAGTAATGGCAATGAACACAATGGCAGTAATGGCAATGAACACAATGGCAGTAATGGCAAAATGGCAATTAACAATGGCAGTAATGGCAATGAACACAATGGCAGTAATGGCAAAATGGCAATGAACACAATGGCAGTAATGGCAATGAACAAAATGGCAGTAATGGCAAAATGGCAATGAATACAATGGCAGTAATAGCAATGAACACAATGGCAGTAATGGCAAAATGGCAATTAACACAATGGCAGTAATGGCAAAATTGCAATGAACACAATGGCAGTAATGGCAAAATGGCAATGAACAATGGCAGTAATGGCAAAATGGCAAAGAACACAATGGCAGTAATGGCAAAATGGCAATGAACACAATGGCAGTAATGGCAAAAAACACAATGGCAGTAATGGCAAAAAACACAATGGCAGTAATGGCAATGAACACAATGGCAGTAATGGCAAAATGGCAATTAACAATGGCAGTAATGGCAAAATGGCAATTAACACAATGGCAGTAATGGCAAAATGGCAATGAACACAATGGCAGTAATGGCAATGAACACAATGGCAGTAATGGCAAAAAGGGCAATGAACACAATGGCAGTAATGGCAATGAACACAATGGCAGTAATGGCAAAATGGCAATGAACACAATGGCAGTAATGGCAATGAACACAATGGCAGTAATGGCAAAATGGCAATTAACACAATGGCAGTAATGGCAAAATGGCAATGAACACAATGGCAGTAATGGCAATGAACACAATGGCAGTAATGGCAAAATGGCAATTAACAATGGCAGTAATGGCAATGAACACAATGGCAGTAATGGCAATATGGCAATGAACACAATGGCAGTAATGGCAATGAACAAAATGGCAGTAATGGCAAAATGGCAATGAATACAATGGCAGTAATAGCAATGAACACAATGGCAGTAATGGCAAAATGGCAATTAACACAATGGCAGTAATGGCAAAATGGCAATGAACACAATGGCAGTAATGGCAAAATGGCAATGAACAATGGCAGTAATGGCAAAATGGCAAAGAACACAATGGCAGTAATGGCAAAATGGCAATGAACACAATGGCAGTAATGGCAAAAAACACAATGGCAGTAATGGCAAAACACACAATGGCAGTAATGGCAATGAACACAATGGCAGTAATGGCAAAATGGCAATTAACAATGGCAGTAATGGCAAAATGGCAATTAACACAATGGCAGTAATGGCAAAACGGCAATGAACACAATGGCAGTAATGGCAATGAACACAATGGCAGTAATGGCAAAAGGGCAATGAACACAATGGCAGTAATGGCAATGAACACAATGGCAGTAATGGCAAAATGGCAATGAACACAATGGCAGTAATGGCAATGAACACAATGGCAGTAATGGCAAAATGGCAATTAACACAATGGCAGTAATGGCAAAATGGCAATGAACACAATGGCAGTAATGGCAATGAACACAATGGCAGTAATGGCAATGAACACAATGGCAGTAATGGCAAAATGGCAATTAACAATGGCAGTAATGGCAAAATGGCAAAGAACACTATGGCAGTAATGGCAAAATGGCAAAGAACACAATGGCAGTAATGGCAAAATGGCAATGAACACAATGGAAGTAATGGCAAAATGGCAATGAACACAATGGCAGTAATGGCAAAATGGCAATGAACAATGGCAGTAATGGCAATGAACACAATGGCAGTAATGGCAAAATGGCAATGAACAATGGCAGTAATGGCAATGAACACAATGGCAGTAATGGCAAAATGGCAATGAACAATGGCAGTAATGGCAATGAACACAATGGCAGTAATGGCAATGAACACAATGGCAGTAATGGCAAAATGGCAATGAACAATGGCAGTAATGGCAATGAACACAATGGCAGTAATGGCAAAATGGCAATGAACACAATGGCAGTAATAGCAATGAACACAATGGCAGTAATGGCAAAATGGCAATTAAAAATGACAGTAATGGCAAAATGGCAATTAACAATGGCAGTAATGGCAATGAACACAATGGCAGTAATGGCAAAATGGCAATGAACACAATGGCAGTAATAGCATTGAACACAATGGCAGTAATGGCAGTAATAGCAATGAACACAATGGCAGTAATGGCAGTAATAGCAATGAACACAATGGCAGTAATGGCAAAATGGCAATTAACAATGGCAGTAATGGCAAAATGGCAATTAACAATGGCAGTAATGGCAATGAACACAATGGCAGTAATGGCAAAATGGCAATTAACAATGGCAGTAATGGCAAAATGGCAATTAACAATAGCAGTAATGGCAAAATGGTAATGAACACAATGGCAGTAATGGCAATGAACACAATGGCAGTAATGGCAAAATGGCAATAAACACAATGGCAGTAATGGCAATGAACACAATGGCAGTAATGGCAATGAACACAATGGCAGTAATGGCAAAATGGCAATTAACAATGGCAGTAATGGCAATGAACACAATGGCAGTAATGGCAAAATGGCAATGAACACAATGGCAGTAATGGCAAAATGGCAATGAACACAATGGCAGTAATGGCAAAATGGCAATGAACACAATGGCAGTAATGGCAAAATGGCAATGAACAATGGCAGTAATGGCAAAATGGCAATGAACACAATGGCAGTAATGGCAAAATGGCAAATAACACAATGGCAGTAATGGCAAAATGGCAATGAACACAATGGCAGTAATGGCAATAAACACAATGGCAGTAATGGCAATGAACACAATGGCAGTAACGGCAATGAACACAATGGCAGTAATGGCAATGAACACAATGGCAGTAATGGCAAAATGGCAATTAACAATGGCAGTAATGGCAATGAACACAATGGCAGTAATGGCAATGAACACAATGGCAGTAATGGCAAAATGGCAATGAAAAATGGCAGTAATGGCAAAATGGCAATGAACACAATGGCAATAATGGCAAAATGGCAATGAACAATGGCAGTAATGGCAAAATGGCAATGAACACAATGGTAGTAATGGCAAAAATCACAATGGCAGTAATGGCAAAAAACACAATGGCAGTAATGGCAATGAACACAATGGCAGTAATAGCAATGAACACAATGGCAGTAATGGCAAAATGGCAATTAACAATGGCAATAATGGCAAAATGGCAATTAACACAATGGCA
Organism: Gila orcuttii; assembly: GCA_026230005.1. Classification (NCBI taxonomy): domain Eukaryota; kingdom Metazoa; phylum Chordata; class Actinopteri; order Cypriniformes; family Leuciscidae; genus Gila; species Gila orcuttii. Next base: position 10,429,237 of record JAPDVR010000009.1, read on the forward strand.
GTAATGGCGAAATGGCAATGAACACAATGGCAGTAATGGCAATGAACACAATGGCAGTAATGGCAATGAACACAATGGCAGTAATGGCAAAATGGCAATTAACAATGGCAGTAATGGCAAAATGGCAAAGAACACAATGGCAGTAATGGCAAAATGGCAAAGAACACAATGGCAGTAATGGCAAAATGGCAATGAACACAATGGCAGTAATGGCAAAATGGCAATGAACACAATGGCAGTAATGGCAAAATGGCAATGAACAATGGCAGTAATGGCAAAATGGCAAAGAACACAATGGCAGTAATGGCAAAATGGCAATGAACACAATGGCAGTAATGGCAAAATGGCAATTAACAAAATGGCAGTAATGGCAAAAGGGCAATTAACAATGGCAGTAATGGCAATTAACACAATGGCAGTAATGGCAAAATGGCAATTAACAATGGCAGTAATGGCAAAATGGCAATTAACACAATGGCAGTAATGGCAATGAACACAATGGCAGTAATGGCAAAAGGGCAATGAACAATGGCAGTAATGGCAATGAACACAATGGCAGTAATGGCAAAATGGCAATGAACACAATGGCAAAATGGCAATGAACACAATGGCAGGAATGGCAAAATGGCAATTAACAATGGCAGTAATGGCAATGAACACAATGGCAGGAATGGCAAAATGGCAATGAACACAATGGCAGTAATAACAATGAACACAATGGCAGTAATGGCAGTAATAGCAATGAACACAATGGCAGTAATGGCAGTAATAGCAATGAACAATGGCAGTAATGGCAAAATGGCAATTAACAATGGCAGTAATGGCAAAATGGCAATTCACAATGGCAGTAATGGCAATGAACACAATGGCAGTAATGGCAAAATGGCAATAAACACAATGGCAGTAATGGCAAAATGGCAATTAACAATGGCAAAATGGCAATTAACCATGGCAGTAATGGCAAAATGGCAATTAACACAATGGCAGTAATAACAATGAACACAATGGCAGTAATGGCAGTAATAGCAATGAACACAATGGCAGTAATGGCAGTAATAGCAATGAACACAATGGCAGTAATGGCAAAATGTCAATTAACAATGGCAGTAATGGCAAAATGGCAATTAACAATGGCAGTAATGGCAATGAACACAATGACATTAATGGCAAAATGGCAATTAACAATGGCAGTAATGGCAAAATGGCAATTAACACAATGGCAGTAATGGCAAAATGGCAATGAACACAATGGCAGTAATGGCAATGAACACAATGGCAGTAATGGCAATGAACACAATGGCAGTAATGGCAAAAGGGCAATGAACACAATGGCAGTAATGGCAATCAACACAATGGCAGTAATGGCAAAATGGCAATTAACAATGGCAGTAATGGCAAAATGGCAATTAACACAATGGCAGTAATGGCAATGAACAATGGCAGTAATGGCAAAATGGCAATGAACACAATGGCAGTAATGGCAAAATGGCAATGAACACAATGGCAGTAATAGAAATGAACACAATGGCAGTAATGGCAAAATGGCAATTATCAATGGCAGTAATGGCAAAATGGCAATGAACACAATGGCAGTAATGGCAATGAACACAATGGCAGTAATGGCAAAATGGCAATAAACACAATGGCAGTAATGGCAATGAACACAATGGCAGTAACGGCAATGAACACAATGGCAGTAATGGCAATGAACACAGTGGCAGTAATGGCAAAATGGCAATGAACACAATGGCAGTAATGGCAATGAAGACAATGGCAGTAATGGCAAAATGGCAATAAACACAATGGCAGTAATGGCAATGAACACAATGGCAGTAACGGCAATGAACACAATGGCAGTAATGGCAATGAACACAGTGGCAGTAATGGCAAAATGGCAATTAACAATGGCAGTAATGGCAAAGAACACAATGGCAGTAATGGCAAAATGGCAATGAACACAATGGCAGTAATGGCAATGAACACAATGGCAGTAATGGCAAAATGGCAATGAACAATGGCAGTAATGGCAATGAACACAATGGCAGTAATGGCAAAATGGCAATGAACACAATGGCAATAATGGCAAAATGGCAATGAACAATGGCAGTAATGGCAAAATGGCAATGAACACAATGGCAGTAATGGCAAAAAACACAATGGCAGTAATGGCAAAAAACACAATGGCAGTAATGGCAATGAACACAATGGCAGTAATGGCAAAATGGCAATTAACAATGGCAGTAATGGCAATGAACACAATGGCAGTAATGGCAAAATGGCAATTAACAATGGCAGTAATGGCAAAATGGCAATTAACAATGGCAGTAATGGCAATGAACACAATGGCAGCAATGGCAAAATGGCAATTAACAATGGCAGTAATGGCAAAACGGCAAAATGGCAATGAACACAATGGCAGTAATGGCAATGAACACAATGGCAGCAATGGCAAAATGGCAATTAACAATGGCAGTAATGGCAAAACGGCAAAATGGCAATGAACACAATGGCAATGAACACAATGGCAGTAATAGCAATGAACACAATGGCAGTAATGGCAAAATGGCAATTAACAATGGCAGTAATGGCAAAATGGCAAAGAACACAATGGCAGTAATGGCAAAATGGCAATGAACACAATGGCAGTAATGGCAAAATGGCAATTAACACAATGGCAGTAATGGCAAAAGGGCAATTAACAATGGCAGTAATGGCAATTAACACAATGGCAGTAATGGCAAAATGGCAATTAACAATGGCAGTAATGGCAAAATGGCAATGAACACAATGGCAGTAATGGCAATGAACACAATGGCAGTAATGGCAAAAGGGCAATGAACAATGGCAGTAATGGCAATGAACACAATGGCAGGAATGGCAAAATGGCAATGAACACAATGGCAAAATGGCAATGAACACAATGGCAGTAATAGCCATGAACACAATGGCAGTAATGGCAAAATGGCAATTAACAATGGCAGTAATGGCAAAATGGCAATTAACAATGGCAGTAATGGCAATGAACACAATGGCAGTAATGGCAAAATGGCAATTAACAATGGCAGTAATAGCAATGTACACAATGGCAGTAATGGCAGTAATAGCAATGAACACAATGGCAGTAATGGCAGTAATAGCAATGAACACAATGGCAGTAATGGCAGTAATAGCAATGAACACAATGGCAGTAATGGCAAAATGGCAATTAACAATGGCAGTAATGGCAAAATGGCAACTAACAATGGCAGTAATGGCAATGAACACAATGGCAGTAATGGCAAAATGGCAATTAACAATGGCAGTAATGGCAAAATGGCAATTAACACAATGGCAGTAATGGCAAAATGGCAATGAACACAATGGCAGTAATGGCAATGAACACAATGGCAGTAATGGCAAAAGGGCAATGAACACAATGGCAGTAATGGCAATCAACACAATGGCAGTAATGGCAAAATGGCAATGAACACAATGGCAGTAATGGCAATGAACACAATGGCAGTAATGGCAAAATGGCAATTAACAATGGCAGTAATGGCAAAATGGCAATTAACACAATGGCAGTAATGGCAATGAACACAATGGCAGTAATGGCAAAATGGCAATTAACAATGGCAGTAATGGCAATGAACAAAATTGCAGTAATGGCAAAATGGCAATGAATACAATGGCAGTAATAGCAATGAACACAATGGCAGTAATGGCAAAATGGCAATTAACACAATGGCAGTAATGGCAAAATGGCAATGAACACAATGGCAGTAATGGCAAAATGGCAATGAACAATGGCAGTAATGGCAAAATGGCAAAGAACACAATGGCAGTAATGGCAAAATGGCAAAGAACACAATGGCAGTAATGGCAAAATGGCAAAGAACACAATGGCAGTAATGGCAAAAAACACAATGGCAGTAATGGCAAAAAACACAATGGCAGTAATGGCAATGAACACAATGGCAGTAATGGCAAAATGGCAATTAACAATGGCAAAATGGCAAAGAACACAATGGCAGTAATGGCAAAATGGCAATGAACACAATGGCAGTAATGGCAAAAAACACAATGGCAGTAATGGCAAAAAACACAATGGCAGTAATGGCAATGAACACAATGGCAGTAATGGCAAAATGGCAATTAACAATGGCAGTAATGGCAAAATGGCAATTAACACAATGGCAGTAATGGCAAAATGGCAAAGAACACAATGGCAGTAATGGCAATGAACACAATGGCAGTAATGGCAAAATGGCAATGAACACAATGGCAGTAATGGCAATGAACACAATGGCAGTAGTGGCAAAGTGGCAATTAACACAATGGCAGTAATGGCAAAATGGCAATGAACACAATGGCAGTAATGGCAATGAACACAATGGCAGTAATGGCAAAATGGCAAAGAACACAATGGCAGTAATGGCAAAATGGCAAAGAACACAATGGCAGTAATGGCAAAATGGCAATGAACACAATGGCAGTAATGGCAAAATGGCAATGAACACAATGGCAGTAATGGCAATGAACACAATGGCAGTAATGGCAAAATAGCAATTAACAATGGCAGTAATGGCAAAATGGCAATTAACACAATGGCAGTAATGGCAAAAGGGCAATGAACACAATGGCAGTAATGGCAATCAACACAATGGCAGTAATGGCAAAATGGCAATGAACACAATGGTAGTAATGGCAATGAACACAATGGCAGTAATGGCAAAATGGCAATTAACAATGGCAGTAATGGCAAAATGGCAATTAACACAATGGCAGTAATGGCAAAATGGCAATGAACACAATGGCAGTAATGGCAATGAACACAATGGCAGTAATGGCAAAATAGCAATTAACAATGGCAGTAATGGCAAAATGGCAATTAACACAATGGCAGTAATGGCAAAATGGCAATGAACACAATGGCAGTAATGGCAAAATGGCAATTAACAATGGCAGTAATGGCAATGAACACAATGGCAGTAATGGCAAAATGGCAATTAACAATGGCAGTAATGGCAAAATGGCAATTAACACAATGGCAGTAATGGCAAAATGGCAATGAACACAATGGCAGTAATGGCAATGAACACAATGGCAGTAATGGCAAAATGGCAATTAACAATGGCAGTAATGGCAAAATGGCAATTAACACAATGGCAGTAATGGCAAAATGGCAATGAACACAATGGCAGTAATGGCAATGAACAATGGCAGTAATGGCAAAATGGCAATGAACACAATGGCAGTAATGGCAAAATGGCAATGAACACAATGGCAGTAATGGCAAAATGGCAATGAACACAATGGCAGTAATGGCAAAATGGCAATGAACACAATGGCAGTAACCGCAATGAACACAATGGCAGTAATGGCAATGAACACAGTGGCAGTAATGGCAAAATGGCAATTAACAATGGCAGTAATGGCAAAGAACACAATGGCAGTAATGGCAAAATGGCAATGATCACAATGGCAGTAATGGCAATGAACACAATGGCAGTAATGGCAAAATGGCAATGAGCAATGGCAGTAATGGCAATGAACACAATGGCAGTAATGGCAAAATGGCAATGAACACAATGGCAATAATGGCCAAATGGCAATGAACAATGGCAGTAATGGCAAAATGGCAATGAACACAATGGCAGTAATGGCAAAAAACACAATGGCAGTAATGGCAAAAAACACAATGGCAGTAATGGCAATGAACACAATGGCAGTAATGGCAAAATGGCAATTAACAATGGCAGTAATGGCAATGAACACAATGGCAGTAATGGCAAAATGGCAATTAACAATGGCAGTAATGGCAAAATGGCAATTAACAATGGCAGTAATGGCAATGAACACAATGGCAGTAATGGCAAAATGGCAATTAACAATGGCAGTAATGCCAAAACGGCAAAATGGCAATGAACACAATGGCAGTAATGGCAATGAACACAATGGCAATGAACACAATGGCAGTAATGGCAAAATGGCAATGAACACAAGGGCAGTAATAGCAATGAACACAATGGCAGTAATGGCAAAATGGCAATTAACCATGGCAGTAATGGCAAAATGGCAATTAACACAATGGCAGTAATGGCAAAATGGCAATGAACACAATGGCAGTAATGGCAAAATGGCAATGAACACAATGGCAGTAATGGCAATGAACACAATGGCAGTAATGGCAAAATGGCAATGAACACAATGGCAGTAATGGCAAAATGGCAATAAACACAATGGCAGTAATGGCAATGAACACAATGGCAGTAATGGCAAAAGGGCAATGAACACAATGGCAGTAATGGCAATGAACACAATGGCAGTAATGGCAAAATGGCAATGAACACAATGGCAGTAATGGCAAAATGGCAATTAACAATGGCAGTAATGGCAAAATGGCAATTAACACAATGGCAGTAATGGCAAAATGGCAATGAACACAATGGCAGTAATGACAATGAACACAATGGCAGTAATGGCAAAATGGCAATGAACACAATGGCAGTAATGGCAAAATGGCAATGAACACAATGGCAGTAATGGCAAAATGGCAATTAACAATGGCAGTAATGGCATAATGGCAATTAAAAATAGCAGTAATGGCAAAATGGCAATGAACACAATGGCAGTAATGGCAATGAACACAATGGCAGTAATGGCAAAATGGCAATGAACACAATGGCAGTAATGGCAAAATGGCAATAAACACAATGGCAGTAATGGCAATGAACACAATGGCAGTAATGGCAATGAACACAATGGCAGTAATGGCAATGAACACAATGGCAGTAATGGCAAAATGGCAATTAACAATGGCAGTAATGGCAATGAACACAATGGCAGTAATGGCAATGAACACAATGGCAGTAATGGCAATGAACACAATGGCAGTAATGGCAATGAACACAATGGCAGTAATGGCAAAATGGCAATTAACAATGGCAGTAATGGCAATGAACACAATGGCAGTAATGGCAAAATGGCAATGAACACAATGGCAGTAATGGCAATGAACAAAATGGCAGTAATGGCAAAATGGCAATGAATACAATGGCAGTAATAGCAATGAACACAATGGCAGTAATGGCAAAATGGCAATTAACACAATGGCAGTAATGGCAAAATGGCAATGAACACAATGGCAGTAATGGCAAAATGGCAATGAACAATGGCAGTAATGGCAAAATGGCAAAGAACACAATGGCAGTAATGGCAAAATGGCAATGAACACAATGGCAGTAATGGCAAAAAACATAATGGCAGTAATGGCAAAAAACACAATGGCAGTAATGGCAATGAACACAATGGCAGTAATGGCAAAATGGCAATTAACAATGGCAGTAATGGCAAAATGGCAATTAACACAATGGCAGTAATGGCAAAATGGCAATGAACACAATGGCAGTAATGGCAATGAACACAATGGCAGTAATGGCAAAAGGGCAATGAACACAATGGCAGTAATGGCAATGAACACAATGGCAGTAATGGCAAAATGGCAATGAACACAATGGCAGTAATGGCAATGAACACAATGGCAGTAATGGCAAAATGGCAATTAACACAATGGCAGTAATGGCAAAATGGCAATGAACACAATGGCAGTAATGGCAATGAACACAATGGCAGTAATGGCAAAATGGCAATTAACAATGGCAGTAATGGCAATGAACACAATGGCAGTAATGGCAAAATGGCAATGAACACAATGGCAGTAATGGCAATGAACAAAATGGCAGTAATGGCAAAATGGCAATGAATACAATGGCAGTAATAGCAATGAACACAATGGCAGTAATGGCAAAATGGCAATTAACACAATGGCAGTAATGGCAAAATGGCAATGAACACAATGGCAGTAATGGCAATGAACACAATGGCAGTAATGGCAAAATGGCAATTAACACAATGGCAGTAATGGCAAAATGGCAATGAACACAATGGCAGTAATGGCAATGAACACAATGGCAGTAATGGCAAAATGGCAATGAACAATGGCAGTAATGGCAAAATGGCAAAGAACACAATGGCAGTAATGGCAAAATGGCAATGAACACAATGGCAGTAATGGCAAAATGGCAATGAACACAATGGCAGTAATGGCAATGAACACAATGGCAGTAATGGCAAAATGGCAATGAACAATGGCAGTAATGGCAAAATGGCAAAGAACACAATGGCAGTAATGGCAAAATGGCAATGAACACAATGGCAGTAATGGCAATGAACACAATGGCAGTAATGGCAAAATGGCAATTAACAATGGCAGTAATGGCAAAATGGCAATTAACACAATGGCAGTAATGGCAAAATGGCAATGAACACAATGGCAGTAATGGCAAAATGGCAATTAACAATGGCAGTAATGGCAATGAACACAATGGCAGTAATGGCAATGAACACAATGGCAGTAATGGCAAAATGACAATGAACAATGGCAGTAATGGCAAAATGGCAAAGAACACAATGGCAGTAATGGCAAAATGGCAAAGAACACAATGGCAGTAATGGCAAAATGGCAATGAACACAATGGCAGTAATGGCAAAATGGCAATGAACACAATGGCAGTAATGGCAATGAACACAATGGCAGTAATGGCAAAATGGCAATGAACAATGGCAGTAATGGCAAAATGGCAATGAACACAATGGCAGTAATGGCAAAATGGCAATGAACACAATGGCAGTAATGGCAAAAAACACAATGGCAGTAATGGCAATGAACACAATGGCAGTAATGGCAATGAACACAATGGCAGTAATGGCAAAAAACACAATGGCAGTAATGGCAATGAACACAATGGCAGTAATGGCAATGAACACAATGGCAGTAATGGCAAAATGGCAATTAACAATGGCAGTAATGGCAAAATGGCAATTAACACAATGGCAGTAATGGCAAAATGGCAATGAACACAATGGCAGTAATGGCAATGAACACAATGGCAGTAATGGCAAAATGGTAATTAACAATGGCAGTAATGGCAAAATGGCAATTAACACAATGGCAGTAATGGCAAAATGGCAATGAACACAATGGCAGTAATGGCAATGAACACAATGGCAGTAATGGCAAAATGGCAATGAACACAATGGCAGTAATGGCAAAATGGCAATGAACACAATGGCAGTAATGGCAATGAACACAATGGCAGTAATGGCAAAATGGAAATGAACACAATGGCAGTAATGGCAAAATGGCAATGAACACAATGGCAGTAATGGCAAATCGGCAATTAACAATGGCAGTAATGGCAAAATGGCAATTAACAATAGCAGTAATGGCAAAATGGCAATGAACACAATGGCAGTAATGGCAATGAACACAATGGCAGTAATGGCAAAATGGCAATAAACACAATGGTAGTAATGGCAATGAACACAATGGCAGTAATGGCAAAAGGGCAATGAACACAATGGCAGTAATGGCAATGAACACAATGGCAGTAATGGCAATGAACACAATGGCAGTAATGGCAAAATGGCAATGAACACAATGGCAGTAATGGCAAAATGGCAATTAACAATGGCAGTAATGGCAAAATGGCAATTAACACAATGGCAGTAATGGCAAAATGGCAATGAACACAATGGCAGTAATGACAATGAACACAATGGCAGTAATGGCAAAATGGCAATGAATACAATGGCAGTAATGGCAAAATGGCAATTAACAATGGCAGTAATGGCAAAATGGCAATTAAAAATAGCAGTAATGGCAAAATGGCAATGAACACAATGGCAGTAATGGCAATGAACACAATGGCAGTAATGGCAAAATGGCAATGAACACAATGGCAGTAATGGCAAAATGGCAATAAACACAATGGCAGTAATGGCAATGAACACAATGGCAGTAATGGCAATGAACACAATGGCAGTAATGGCAATGAACACAATGGCAGTAATGGCAAAATGGCAATTAACAATGGCAGTAATGGCAATGAACACAATGGCAGTAATGGCAATGAACACAATGGCAGTAATGGCAATGAACACAATGGCAGTAATGGCAATGAACACAATGGCAGTAATGGCAAAATGGCAATTAACAATGGCAGTAATGGCAATGAACACAATGGCAGTAATGGCAAAATGGCAATGAACACAATGGCAGTAATGGCAATGAACAAAATGGCAGTAATGGCAAAATGGCAATGAATACAATGGCAGTAATAGCAATGAACACAATGGCAGTAATGGCAAAATGGCAATTAACACAATGGCAGTAATGGCAAAATGGCAATGAACACAATGGCAGTAATGGCAAAATGGCAATGAACAATGGCAGTAATGGCAAAATGGCAAAGAACACAATGGCAGTAATGGCAAAATGGCAATGAACACAATGGCAGTAATGGCAAAAAACACAATGGCAGTAATGGCAAAAAACACAATGGCAGTAATGGCAATGAACACAATGGCAGTAATGGCAAAATGGCAATTAACAATGGCAGTAATGGCAAAATGGCAATTAACACAATGGCAGTAATGGCAAAATGGCAATGAACACAATGGCAGTAATGGCAAAATGGCAATTAACAATGGCAGTAATGGCAATGAACACAATGGCAGTAATGGCAATGAACACAATGGCAGTAATGGCAAAATGACAATGAACAATGGCAGTAATGGCAAAATGGCAAAGAACACAATGGCAGTAATGGCAAAATGGCAAAGAACACAATGGCAGTAATGGCAAAATGGCAATGAACACAATGGCAGTAATGGCAAAATGGCAATGAACACAATGGCAGTAATGGCAATGAACACAATGGCAGTAATGGCAAAATGGCAATGAACAATGGCAGTAATGGCAAAATGGCAATGAACACAATGGCAGTAATGGCAAAATGGCAATGAACACAATGGCAGTAATGGCAAAAAACACAATGGCAGTAATGGCAATGAACACAATGGCAGTAATGGCAATGAACACAATGGCAGTAATGGCAAAAAACACAATGGCAGTAATGGCAATGAACACAATGGCAGTAATGGCAATGAACACAATGGCAGTAATGGCAAAATGGCAATTAACAATGGCAGTAATGGCAAAATGGCAATTAACACAATGGCAGTAATGGCAAAATGGCAATGAACACAATGGCAGTAATGGCAATGAACACAATGGCAGTAATGGCAAAATGGTAATTAACAATGGCAGTAATGGCAAAATGGCAATTAACACAATGGCAGTAATGGCAAAATGGCAATGAACACAATGGCAGTAATGGCAATGAACACAATGGCAGTAATGGCAAAATGGCAATGAACACAATGGCAGTAATGGCAAAATGGCAATGAACACAATGGCAGTAATGGCAATGAACACAATGGCAGTAATGGCAAAATGGCAATGAACACAATGGCAGTAATGGCAAAATGGCAATGAACACAATGGCAGTAATGGCAAATCGGCAATTAACAATGGCAGTAATGGCAAAATGGCAATTAACAATAGCAGTAATGGCAAAATGGCAATGAACACAATGGCAGTAATGGCAATGAACACAATGGCAGTAATGGCAAAATGGCAATAAACACAATGGTAGTAATGGCAATGAACACAATGGCAGTAATGGCAAAAGGGCAATGAACACAATGGCAGTAATGGCAATGAACACAATGGCAGTAATGGCAATGAACACAATGGCAGTAATGGCAAAATGGCAATGAACACAATGGCAGTAATGGCAATGAACACAATGGCAGTAATGGCAAAATGGCAATTAACAATGGCAGTAATGGCAAAATGGCAATTAACACAATGGCAGTAATGGCAAAATGGCAATGAACACAATGGCAGTAATGACAATGAACACAATGGCAGTAATGGCAAAATGGCAATGAACACAATGGCAGTAATGGCAAAATGGCAATTAACAATGGCAGTAATGGCAAAATGGCAATTAAAAATAGCAGTAATGGCAAAATGGCAATGAACACAATGGCAGTAATGGCAATGAACACAATGGCAGTAATGGCAAAATGGCAATGAACACAATGGCAGTAATGGCAAAATGGCAATAAACACAATGGCAGTAATGGCAATGAACACAATGGCAGTAATGGCAATGAACACAATGGCAGTAATGGCAATGAACACAATGGCAGTAATGGCAAAATGGCAATTAACAATGGCAGTAATGGCAATGAACACAATGGCAGTAATGGCAATGAACACAATGGCAGTAATGGCAATGAACACAATGGCAGTAATGGCAATGAACACAATGGCAGTAATGGCAAAATGGCAATTAACAATGGCAGTAATGGCAATGAACACAATGGCAGTAATGGCAAAATGGCAATGAACACAATGGCAGTAATGGCAATGAACAAAATGGCAGTAATGGCAAAATGGCAATGAATACAATGGCAGTAATAGCAATGAACACAATGGCAGTAATGGCAAAATGGCAATTAACACAATGGCAGTAATGGCAAAATGGCAATGAACACAATGGCAGTAATGGCAAAATGGCAATGAACAATGGCAGTAATGGCAAAATGGCAAAGAACACAATGGCAGTAATGGCAAAATGGCAATGAACACAATGGCAGTAATGGCAAAAAACACAATGGCAGTAATGGCAAAAAACACAATGGCAGTAATGGCAATGAACACAATGGCAGTAATGGCAAAATGGCAATTAACAATGGCAGTAATGGCAAAATGGCAATTAACACAATGGCAGTAATGGCAAAATGGCAATTAACACAATGGCAGTAATGGCAAAATGGCAATGAACACAATGGCAGTAATGGCAATGAACACAATGGCAGTAATGGCAAAAGGGCAATGAACACAATGGCAGTAATGGCAATGAACACAATGGCAGTAATGGCAAAATGGCAATGAACACAATGGCAGTAATGGCAATGAACACAATGGCAGTAATGGCAAAATGGCAATTAACACAATGGCAGTAATGGCAAAATGGCAATGAACACAATGAGAGTAATGGCAATGAACACAATGGCAGTAATGGCAAAATGGCAATTAACAATGGCAGTAATGGCAATGAACACAATGGCAGTAATGGCAAAATGGCAATGAACACAATGGCAGTAATGGCAAAATGGCAATGAACAATGGCAGTAATGGCAAAATGGCAAAGAACACAATGGCAGTAATGGCAAAATGGCAATGAACACAATGGCAGTAATGGCAAAAAACACAATGGCAGTAATGGCAAAACACACAATGGCAGTAATGGCAATGAACACAATGGCAGTAATGGCAAAATGGCAATTAACAATGGCAGTAATGGCAAAATGGCAATTAACACAATGGCAGTAATGGCAAAACGGCAATGAACACAATGGCAGTAATGGCAAAAGGGCAATGAACACAATGGCAGTAATGGCAATGAACACAATGGCAGTAATGGCAAAATGGCAATGAACACAATGGCAGTAATGGCAATGAACACAATGGCAGTAATGGCAAAATGGCAATTAACACAATGGCAGTAATGGCAAAATGGCAATGAACACAATGGCAGTAATGGCAATGAACACAATGGCAGTAATGGCAAAATGGCAATGAACAATGGCAGTAATGGCAAAATGGCAAAGAACACAATGGCAGTAATGGCAAAATGGCAAAGAACACAATGGCAGTAATGGCAAAATGGCAATGAACACAATGGCAGTAATGGCAAAATGGCAATGAACACAATGGCAGTAATGGCAAAATGGCAATGAACAATGGCAGTAATGGCAAAATGGCAAAGAACACAATGGCAGTAATGGCAAAATGGCAATGAACACAATGGCAGTAATGGCAATGAACACAATGGCAGTAATGGCAAAATGGCAATTAACAATGGCAGTAATGGCAAAATGGCAATTAACACAATGGCAGTAATGGCAAAATGGCAATGAACACAATGGCAGTAATGGCAATGAACACAATGGCAGTAATGGCAAAATGGCAATTAACACAATGGCAGTAATGGCAAAAGGGCAATGAACACAATGGCAGTAATGGCAATGAACACAATGGCAGTAATGGCAAAATGGCAATGAACACAATGGCAGTAATGGCAATGAACACAATGGCAGTAATGGCAAAATGGCAATTAACAATGGCAGTAATGGCAATGAACACAATGGCAGTAATGGCAATGAACACAATGGCAGTAATGGCAATGAACACAATGGCAGTAATGGCAATGAACACAATGGCAGTAATGGCAAAATGGCAATTAACAATGGCAGTAATGGCAATGAACACAATGGCAGTAATGGCAAAATGGCAATGAACACAATGGCAGTAATGGCAATGAACAAAATGGCAGTAATGGCAAAATGGCAATGAATACAATGGCAGTAATAGCAATGAACACAATGGCAGTAATGGCAAAATGGCAATTAACACAATGGCAGTAATGGCAAAATGGCAATGAACACAATGGCAGTAATGGCAAAATGGCAATGAACAATGGCAGTAATGGCAAAATGGCAAAGAACACAATGGCAGTAATGGCAAAATGGCAATGAACACAATGGCAGTAATGGCAAAAAACACAATGGCAGTAATGGCAAAAAACACAATGGCAGTAATGGCAATGAACACAATGGCAGTAATGGCAAAATGGCAATTAACAATGGCAGTAATGGCAAAATGGCAATTAACACAATGGCAGTAATGGCAAAATGGCAATTAACACAATGGCAGTAATGGCAAAATGGCAATGAACACAATGGCAGTAATGGCAATGAACACAATGGCAGTAATGGCAAAAGGGCAATGAACACAATGGCAGTAATGGCAATGAACACAATGGCAGTAATGGCAAAATGGCAATGAACACAATGGCAGTAATGGCAATGAACACAATGGCAGTAATGGCAAAATGGCAATTAACACAATGGCAGTAATGGCAAAATGGCAATGAACACAATGAGAGTAATGGCAATGAACACAATGGCAGTAATGGCAAAATGGCAATTAACAATGGCAGTAATGGCAATGAACACAATGGCAGTAATGGCAAAATGGCAATGAACACAATGGCAGTAATGGCAAAATGGCAATGAACAATGGCAGTAATGGCAAAATGGCAAAGAACACAATGGCAGTAATGGCAAAATGGCAATGAACACAATGGCAGTAATGGCAAAAAACACAATGGCAGTAATGGCAAAACACACAATGGCAGTAATGGCAATGAACACAATGGCAGTAATGGCAAAATGGCAATTAACAATGGCAGTAATGGCAAAATGGCAATTAACACAATGGCAGTAATGGCAAAACGGCAATGAACACAATGGCAGTAATGGCAAAAGGGCAATGAACACAATGGCAGTAATGGCAATGAACACAATGGCAGTAATGGCAAAATGGCAATGAACACAATGGCAGTAATGGCAATGAACACAATGGCAGTAATGGCAAAATGGCAATTAACACAATGGCAGTAATGGCAAAATGGCAATGAACACAATGGCAGTAATGGCAATGAACACAATGGCAGTAATGGCAAAATGGCAATGAACAATGGCAGTAATGGCAAAATGGCAAAGAACACAATGGCAGTAATGGCAAAATGGCAAAGAACACAATGGCAGTAATGGCAAAATGGCAATGAACACAATGGCAGTAATGGCAAAATGGCAATGAACAATGGCAGTAATGGCAAAATGGCAAAGAACACAATGGCAGTAATGGCAAAATGGCAATGAACACAATGGCAGTAATGGCAATGAACACAATGGCAGTAATGGCAAAATGGCAATTAACAATGGCAGTAATGGCAAAATGGCAATTAACACAATGGCAGTAATGGCAAAATGGCAATGAACACAATGGCAGTAATGGCAATGAACACAATGGCAGTAATGGCAAAATGGCAATTAACACAATGGCAGTAATGGCAAAAGGGCAATGAACACAATGGCAGTAATGGCAATGAACACAATGGCAGTAATGGCAAAATGGCAATGAACACAATGGCAGTAATGGCAATGAACACAATGGCAGTAATGGCAAAATGGCAATTAACAATGGCAGTAATGGCAAAATGGCAATGAACACAATGGCAGTAATGGCAAAATGGCAATGAACACAATGGCAGTAATGGCAAAATGGCAATGAACACAATGGCAGTAATGGCAAAATGGCAATTAACAATGGCAGTAATGGCAAAATGGCAATTAACAATAGCAGTAATGGCAAAATGGCAATGAACACAATGGCAGTAATGGCAAAATGGCAATAAACACAATGGCAGTAATGGCAATGAACACAATGGCAGTAATGGCAAAATGGCAATAAACACAATGGCAGTAATGGCAATGAACACAATGGCAGTAATGGCAATGAACACAATGGCAGTAATGGCAAAATGGCAATTAACAATGGCAGTAATGGCAATGAACACAATGGCAGTAATGGCAAAATGGCAATGAACACAATGGCAGTAATGGCAAAATGGCAATGAATACAATGGCAGTAATAGCAATGAACACAATGGCAGTAATGGCAAAATGGCAATGAACAATGGCAGTAATGGCAAAATGGCAAAGAACACAATGGCAGTAATGGCAAAATGGCAATGAACACAATGGCAGTAATGGCAATGAACACAATGGCAGTAATGGCAAAATGGCAATTAACAATGGCAGTAATGGCAAAATGGCAATTAACACAATGGCAGTAAAGGCAAAATGGCAATGAACACAATGGCAGTAATGGCAATGAACACAATGGCAGTAATGGCAAAATGGCAATTAACACAATGGCAGTAATGGCAAAAGGGCAATGAACACAATGGCAGTAATGGCAATGAACACAATGGCAGTAATGGCAAAATGGCAATGAACACAATGGCAGTAATGGCAATGAACACAATGGCAGTAATGGCAAAATGGCAATTAACAATGGCAGTAATGGCAAAATGGCAATGAACACAATGGCAGTAATGGCAAAATGGCAATGAACACAATGGCAGTAATGGCAAAATGGCAATGAACACAATGGCAGTAATGGCAAAATGGCAATTAACAATGGCAGTAATGGCAAAATGGCAATTAACAATAGCAGTAATGGCAAAATGGCAATGAACACAATGGCAGTAATGGCAAAATGGCAATAAACACAATGGCAGTAATGGCAATGAACACAATGGCAGTAATGGCAATGAACACAATGGCAGTAATGGCAAAATGGCAATTAACAATGGCAGTAATGGCAATGAACACAATGGCAGTAATGGCAAAATGGCAATGAACACAATGGCAGTAATGGCAAAATGGCAATGAACAATGGCAGTAATGGCAAAATGGCAATGAACACAATGGCAGTAATGGCAAAAAGTGCAAAGAACACAATGGCAGTAATGGCAAAATGGCAATGAACACAATGGCAGTAATGGCAAAAAACACAATGGCAGTAATGGCAAAAAACACAATGGCAGTAATGGCAATGAACACAATGGCAGTAATGGCAAAAAACACAATGGCAGTAATGGCAAAAAACACAATGGCAGTAATGGAAATGAACACAATGGCAGTAATGGCAAAATGGCAATTAACAATGGCAGTAATGGCAAAATGGCAATGAACACACTGGCAGTAATGGCAATGAACACAATGGCAGTAATGGCAATGAACACAATGGCAGTAATGGCAAAAGGGCAATGAACACAATGGCAGTAATGGCAATGAACACAATGGCAGTAATGGCAATGAACACAATGGCAGTAATGGCAAAATGGCAATGAACACAATGGCAGTAATGGCAATGAACACAATGGCAGTAATGGCAAAATGGCAAAGAACACAATGGCAGTAATGGCAAAATGGCAATGAACACAATGGCAGTAATGGCAAAAAACACAATGGCAGTAATGGCAAAAAACACAATGGCAGTAATGGCAATGAACACAATGGCAGTAATGGCAAAATGGCAATTAACAATGGCAGTAATGGCAAAATGGCAATTAACACAATGGCAGTAATGGCAAAATGGCAATTAACACAATGGCAGTAATGGCAAAATGGCAATGAACACAATGGCAGTAATGGCAATGAACACAATGGCAGTAATGGCAAAAGGGCAATGAACACAATGGCAGTAATGACAATGAACACAATGGCAGTAATGGCAAAATGGCAATGAACACAATGGCAGTAATGGCAATGAACACAATGGCAGTAATGGCAAAATGGCAATTAACACAATGGCAGTAATGGCAAAATGGCAATGAACACAATGACAGTAATGGCAATGAACACAATGGCAGTAATGGCAAAATGGCAATTAACAATGGCAGTAATGGCAATGAACACAATGGCAGTAATGGCAAAATGGCAATGAACACAATGGCAGTAATGGCAAAATGGCAATGAACAATGGCAGTAATGGCAAAATGGCAAAGAACACAATGGCAGTAATGGCAAAATGGCAATGAACACAATGGCAGTAATGGCAAAAAACACAATGGCAGTAATGGCAAAACACACAATGGCAGTAATGGCAATGAACACAATGGCAGTAATGGCAAAATGGCAATTAACAATGGCAGTAATGGCAAAATGGCAATTAACACAATGGCAGTAATGGCAAAACGGCAATGAACACAATGGCAGTAATGGCAAAATGGCAATAAACACAATGGCAGTAATGGCAAAAGGGCAATGAACACAATGGCAGTAATGGCAATGAACACAATGGCAGTAATGGCAATGAACACAATGGCAGTAATGGCAAAATGGCAATTAACACAATGGCAGTAATGGCAAAATGGCAATGAACACAATGACAGTAATGGCAATGAACACAATGGCAGTAATGGCAATGAACACAATGACAGTAATGGCAATGAACACAATGGCAGTAATGGCAAAAGGGCAATGAACACAATGGCAGTAATGGCAATGAACACAATGGCAGTAATGGCAATGAACACAATGGCAGTAATGGCAAAATGGCAATTAACACAATGGCAGTAATGGCAAAATGGCAATGAACACAATGACAGTAATGGCAATGAACACAATGGCAGTAATGGCAAAATGGCAATTAACAATGGCAGTAATGGCAATGAACACAATGGCAGTAATGGCAAAATGGCAATGAACACAATGGCAGTAATGGCAAAATGGCAATGAACAATGGCAGTAATGGCAAAATGGCAAAGAACACAATGGCAGTAATGGCAAAATGGCAATGAACACAATGGCAGTAATGGCAAAAAACACAATGGCAGTAATGGCAAAACACACAATGGCAGTAATGGCAATGAACACAATGGCAGTAATGGCAATGAACACAATGGCAGTAATGGCAAAATGGCAATTAACAATGGCAGTAATGGCAAAATGGCAATGAACACAATGGCAGTAATGGCAAAATGGCAATGAACACAATGGCAGTAATGGCAAAATGGCAATGAACACAATGGCAGTAATGGCAAAATGGCAATTAACAATGGCAGTAATGGCAAAATGGCAATTAACAATAGCAGTAATGGCAAAATGGCAATGAACACAATGGCAGTAATGGCAAAATGGCAATAAACACAATGGCAGTAATGGCAATGAACACAATGGCAGTAATGGCAATGAACACAATGGCAGTAATGGCAAAATGGCAATTAACAATGGCAGTAATGGCAATGAACACAATGGCAGTAATGGCAAAATGGCAATGAACACAATGGCAGTAATGGCAAAATGGCAATGAACAATGGCAGTAATGGCAAAATGGCAATGAACACAATGGCAGTAATGGCAAAAAGTGCAAAGAACACAATGGCAGTAATGGCAAAATGGCAATGAACACAATGGCAGTAATGGCAAAAAACACAATGGCAGTAATGGCAAAAAACACAATGGCAGTAATGGCAATGAACACAATGGCAGTAATGGCAAAAAACACAATGGCAGTAATGGCAAAAAACACAATGGCAGTAATGGAAATGAACACAATGGCAGTAATGGCAAAATGGCAATTAACAATGGCAGTAATGGCAAAATGGCAATGAACACACTGGCAGTAATGGCAATGAACACAATGGCAGTAATGGCAATGAACACAATGGCAGTAATGGCAAAAGGGCAATGAACACAATGGCAGTAATGGCAATGAACACAATGGCAGTAATGGCAATGAACACAATGGCAGTAATGGCAAAATGGCAATGAACACAATGGCAGTAATGGCAATGAACACAATGGCAGTAATGGCAAAATGGCAAAGAACACAATGGCAGTAATGGCAAAATGGCAATGAACACAATGGCAGTAATGGCAAAAAACACAATGGCAGTAATGGCAAAAAACACAATGGCAGTAATGGCAATGAACACAATGGCAGTAATGGCAAAATGGCAATTAACAATGGCAGTAATGGCAAAATGGCAATTAACACAATGGCAGTAATGGCAAAATGGCAATTAACACAATGGCAGTAATGGCAAAATGGCAATGAACACAATGGCAGTAATGGCAATGAACACAATGGCAGTAATGGCAAAAGGGCAATGAACACAATGGCAGTAATGACAATGAACACAATGGCAGTAATGGCAAAATGGCAATGAACACAATGGCAGTAATGGCAATGAACACAATGGCAGTAATGGCAAAATGGCAATTAACACAATGGCAGTAATGGCAAAATGGCAATGAACACAATGACAGTAATGGCAATGAACACAATGGCAGTAATGGCAAAATGGCAATTAACAATGGCAGTAATGGCAATGAACACAATGGCAGTAATGGCAAAATGGCAATGAACACAATGGCAGTAATGGCAAAATGGCAATGAACAATGGCAGTAATGGCAAAATGGCAAAGAACACAATGGCAGTAATGGCAAAATGGCAATGAACACAATGGCAGTAATGGCAAAAAACACAATGGCAGTAATGGCAAAACACACAATGGCAGTAATGGCAATGAACACAATGGCAGTAATGGCAAAATGGCAATTAACAATGGCAGTAATGGCAAAATGGCAATTAACACAATGGCAGTAATGGCAAAACGGCAATGAACACAATGGCAGTAATGGCAAAATGGCAATAAACACAATGGCAGTAACGGCAAAAGGGCAATGAACACAATGGCAGTAATGGCAATGAACACAATGGCAGTAATGGCAATGAACACAATGGCAGTAATGGCAAAATGGCAATTAACACAATGGCAGTAATGGCAAAATGGCAATGAACACAATGACAGTAATGGCAATGAACACAATGGCAGTAATGGCAATGAACACAATGACAGTAATGGCAATGAACACAATGGCAGTAATGGCAAAAGGGCAATGAACACAATGGCAGTAATGGCAATGAACACAATGGCAGTAATGGCAATGAACACAATGGCAGTAATGGCAAAATGGCAATTAACACAATGGCAGTAATGGCAAAATGGCAATGAACACAATGACAGTAATGGCAATGAACACAATGGCAGTAATGGCAAAATGGCAATTAACAATGGCAGTAATGGCAATGAACACAATGGCAGTAATGGCAAAATGGCAATGAACACAATGGCAGTAATGGCAAAATGGCAATGAACAATGGCAGTAATGGCAAAATGGCAAAGAACACAATGGCAGTAATGGCAAAATGGCAATGAACACAATGGCAGTAATGGCAAAAAACACAATGGCAGTAATGGCAAAACACACAATGGCAGTAATGGCAATGAACACAATGGCAGTAATGGCAAAATGGCAATGAACACAATGGCAGTAATGGCAAAAAACACAATGGCAGTAATGGCAAAACACACAATGGCAGTAATGGCAATGAACACAATGGCAGTAATGGCAAAATGGCAATTAACAATGGCAGTAATGGCAAAATGGCAATTACCACAATGGCAGTAATGGCAAAACGGCAATGAACACAATGGCAGTAATGGCAAAATGGCAATAAACACAATGGCAGTAATGGCAATGAACACAATGGCAGTAATGGCAAAAGGGCAATGAACACAATGGCAGTAATGGCAATGAACACAATGGCAGTAATGGCAATGAACACAATGGCAGTAATGGCAATGAACACAATGGCAGTAATGGCAAAAGGGCAATGAACACAATGGCAGTAATGGCAATGAACACAATGGCAGTAATGGCAATGAACACAATGGCAGTAATGGCAAAATGGCAATTAACAATGGCAGTAATGGCAAAATGGCAATTAACACAATGGCAGTAATGGCAAAATGGCAATGAACACAATGGCAGTAATGGCAATGAACACAATGGCAGTAATGGCAAAATGGCAATGAACACAATGGCAGTAATGGCAAAATGGCAATGAACACAATGGCAGTAATGGCAAAATGGCAATGAACACAATGGCAGTAATGGCAATGAACACAATGGCAGTAATGGCAAAATGGCAATTAACACAATGGCAGTAATGGCAAAATGGCAATGAACACAATGAGAGTAATGGCAATGAACACAATGGCAGTAATGGCAAAATGGCAATTAACAATGGCAGTAATGGCAATGAACACAATGGCAGTAATGGCAAAATGGCAATGAACACAATGGCAGTAATGGCAAAATGGCAATGAACAATGGCAGTAATGGCAAAATGGCAAAGAACACAATGGCAGTAATGGCAAAATGGCAATGAACACAATGGCAGTAATGGCAAAAAACACAATGGCAGTAATGGCAAAACACACAATGGCAGTAATGGCAATGAACACAATGGCAGTAATGGCAAAATGGCAATTAACAATGGCAGTAATGGCAAAATGGCAATTAACACAATGGCAGTAATGGCAAAACGGCAATGAACACAATGGCAGTAATGGCAAAAGGGCAATGAACACAATGGCAGTAATGGCAATGAACACAATGGCAGTAATGGCAAAATGGCAATGAACACAATGGCAGTAATGGCAATGAACACAATGGCAGTAATGGCAAAATGGCAATTAACACAATGGCAGTAATGGCAAAATGGCAATGAACACAATGGCAGTAATGGCAATGAACACAATGGCAGTAATGGCAAAATGGCAATGAACAATGGCAGTAATGGCAAAATGGCAAAGAACACAATGGCAGTAATGGCAAAATGGCAAAGAACACAATGGCAGTAATGGCAAAATGGCAATGAACACAATGGCAGTAATGGCAAAATGGCAATGAACAATGGCAGTAATGGCAAAATGGCAAAGAACACAATGGCAGTAATGGCAAAATGGCAATGAACACAATGGCAGTAATGGCAATGAACACAATGGCAGTAATGGCAAAATGGCAATTAACAATGGCAGTAATGGCAAAATGGCAATTAACACAATGGCAGTAATGGCAAAATGGCAATGAACACAATGGCAGTAATGGCAATGAACACAATGGCAGTAATGGCAAAATGGCAATTAACACAATGGCAGTAATGGCAAAAGGGCAATGAACACAATGGCAGTAATGGCAATGAACACAATGGCAGTAATGGCAAAATGGCAATGAACACAATGGCAGTAATGGCAATGAACACAATGGCAGTAATGGCAAAATGGCAATTAACAATGGCAGTAATGGCAAAATGGCAATGAACACAATGGCAGTAATGGCAAAATGGCAATGAACACAATGGCAGTAATGGCAAAATGGCAATGAACACAATGGCAGTAATGGCAAAATGGCAATTAACAATGGCAGTAATGGCAAAATGGCAATTAACAATAGCAGTAATGGCAAAATGGCAATGAACACAATGGCAGTAATGGCAAAATGGCAATAAACACAATGGCAGTAATGGCAATGAACACAATGGCAGTAATGGCAAAATGGCAATAAACACAATGGCAGTAATGGCAATGAACACAATGGCAGTAATGGCAATGAACACAATGGCAGTAATGGCAAAATGGCAATTAACAATGGCAGTAATGGCAATGAACACAATGGCAGTAATGGCAAAATGGCAATGAACACAATGGCAGTAATGGCAAAATGGCAATGAATACAATGGCAGTAATAGCAATGAACACAATGGCAGTAATGGCAAAATGGCAATGAACAATGGCAGTAATGGCAAAATGGCAAAGAACACAATGGCAGTAATGGCAAAATGGCAATGAACACAATGGCAGTAATGGCAATGAACACAATGGCAGTAATGGCAAAATGGCAATTAACAATGGCAGTAATGGCAAAATGGCAATTAACACAATGGCAGTAATGGCAAAATGGCAATGAACACAATGGCAGTAATGGCAATGAACACAATGGCAGTAATGGCAAAATGGCAATTAACACAATGGCAGTAATGGCAAAAGGGCAATGAACACAATGGCAGTAATGGCAATGAACACAATGGCAGTAATGGCAAAATGGCAATGAACACAATGGCAGTAATGGCAATGAACACAATGGCAGTAATGGCAAAATGGCAATTAACAATGGCAGTAATGGCAAAATGGCAATGAACACAATGGCAGTAATGGCAAAATGGCAATGAACACAATGGCAGTAATGGCAAAATGGCAATGAACACAATGGCAGTAATGGCAAAATGGCAATTAACAATGGCAGTAATGGCAAAATGGCAATTAACAATAGCAGTAATGGCAAAATGGCAATGAACACAATGGCAGTAATGGCAAAATGGCAATAAACACAATGGCAGTAATGGCAATGAACACAATGGCAGTAATGGCAATGAACACAATGGCAGTAATGGCAAAATGGCAATTAACAATGGCAGTAATGGCAATGAACACAATGGCAGTAATGGCAAAATGGCAATGAACACAATGGCAGTAATGGCAAAATGGCAATGAACAATGGCAGTAATGGCAAAATGGCAATGAACACAATGGCAGTAATGGCAAAAAGTGCAAAGAACACAATGGCAGTAATGGCAAAATGGCAATGAACACAATGGCAGTAATGGCAAAAAACACAATGGCAGTAATGGCAAAAAACACAATGGCAGTAATGGCAATGAACACAATGGCAGTAATGGCAAAAAACACAATGGCAGTAATGGCAAAAAACACAATGGCAGTAATGGAAATGAACACAATGGCAGTAATGGCAAAATGGCAATTAACAATGGCAGTAATGGCAAAATGGCAATGAACACACTGGCAGTAATGGCAATGAACACAATGGCAGTAATGGCAATGAACACAATGGCAGTAATGGCAAAAGGGCAATGAACACAATGGCAGTAATGGCAATGAACACAATGGCAGTAATGGCAATGAACACAATGGCAGTAATGGCAAAATGGCAATGAACACAATGGCAGTAATGGCAATGAACACAATGGCAGTAATGGCAAAATGGCAAAGAACACAATGGCAGTAATGGCAAAATGGCAATGAACACAATGGCAGTAATGGCAAAAAACACAATGGCAGTAATGGCAAAAAACACAATGGCAGTAATGGCAATGAACACAATGGCAGTAATGGC